>CM052800.1:141168549-141245633 GCA_028533885.1 Nasua narica | reverse complement strand
GCTTCTCCTTCTACCTGCCTCTCCCCCTGCTTGTGCTTTTTTTTTTTTTTTTTTTAATTTATTTATTAGAGAGCGAGAGACTGAGAATGAGAGGGGGGAAGGTCAGAGGGAGAAGCAGACTTCCCGCAGAGCCGGGAGTCCGATATGGGACTTGATCCCGGGACTCCGGGATCATGACCTGAGCCGAAGGCAGTTGCTCAACCAACTGAGCCACCCAGGCGCCCTCCCCCTGCTTGTGCTTGCTCACTCTCACTCTCTGACAAATAATATATATAAAATATATATATATATATATATAATATATATATACATATTGCATCTTAGTGTATAATTACTGTAAATGATATACACCTTTACCAAATTTACTTAATAGTAACCTAAGAGGAAAAATGTCGCTAAGACCTCAGTAATCTGATAATCTATGTATTTGCTAAAATATTTATATACTATAAATTACTTAACTCACCACATTTCTCTCTTTGGCTGCTCATCCTTTGGAAACAAATTACTCTTCCCACCTAACTAGCATACAGGACCCATGGTTTGCATCTTCTTTGTGTTTGCCTTATGATTTTACTTCACTCACTTCGTTTCTTTTTCCTACAACCTCCTTAACCGTTGGCTTTCCTTTTTGGCATGTATTTCTGTAAGCAGGCTCAAATCCTTTGTGCATTGTGATGGAGTGCTAATACATTCTGAAGGATATAACAGGAGAGGGCTGATCTAAGTAACCTAAAAGGCTTTGTAGATTGACGTCTGAATGCCTCATCTGTCAAATCATAATAATGGAAAGAAAATAAAGCCAATTCGTCAACAGTGGATATGATAGTTTGTATTATTTTATATGGATAAAATTCTTTAGCTTATTGAAATAAGAATGGCAGCTGAAAGGAGCTGAGGTATGTTTTATCTAATAAACGTGCAACATGGAAATGCTCTAAGCCATTAAAGCCCATAAAGAAACATCATTTAAAGCCACATCTTTGTGTTCTGAAACCTTTGGGAATCATGAAATGAAACATGGCTACCTTTTATACAATCGACTTTTGAACAAAAATGTAAGGGGCAGGAAGTCTTACAAATGTTTGAAAAACTAACTAGAAACCGAGGCCAACAAGCACTGGATGAGTGACTAAGAATTACTTCCAATCACTATGTAAGTTAAATGTAGCCTGTGAGTTGTATTGCCAAGATTGGGTTAAAAATGAAGTCTTCAAATTTTTAAACCTCAGAAAGAATCCAATTTTCTTGTTAATAGTGAATTAGCAAAAGGAGTAAAATGATCCTTACTATCCTTTCATTGGGATTTTCTTTTAAACCAAACACTCCAACAGCCCACACCTCGGGGGGGACACTTTCCCTCTTGAGGTCAGTCTGAATTCCTGTGTGGTGCTGTCCCAGCTTCTCAGAGTGGTGGAGATACTCCAATTACATGGAAGAACTTTCAAAACTGGGCCTTGACTCAACAAGGGAGAAAATATGGTGGGTGGGTGATAGTAACCTCAGAAAATACTTTGTCTTTTAAGTGATTTAATTTCACAAGCCATGAAAAAGTTGTTGATTGCAACCAATTTACATAGAAATTAGTCAAAATATGTCAACAATGTTAGTAGAGCTTCAAAAATCTAACTGCTTGTAGCAAGCAACCTCACATGTCCTGGAAATTCAGAGAGAGGACATAAATGCCATGGGATTTTTTTTACCTTTCATGCTTTAATACACACATTATCCCTCAAGTCAAATTCTTCAACTGTAATGACATGATATCTTCTAAAAAGTAATAGCTTTATGCATACAGGGGATGTGTTTGACCCTGTGTATAATAAAAGATGATTATGATTTAAGGTTTGCAACATTGGAAATGGTTTTCTAGAGGAGAGAAAACATGAAGTGGGTTGCCTTGACAACATGGGTTGGTTGCATCAAGAAATCCATGGCAATCCAGGACCTTCTGGTATTTCAAGATTGTATACCATCTCCCAAATTATTGTAAAAGAAAACTAATCTACTATCTAAGGCAGTGTTACCTGACCTCTGAAATACTAGCTCTCACTTTTTATCATGAACCTTGTTAGAAAACAGATGAAAAATCTAGGGGGGCAAGACACTCAGTCAGAAAAACAGGAAAAAAGGAGCAAGTGCAAGGGTTCTTTCTATTGAAGAGTCTGCCCCTTCTCCTCTAGACCACTCCACCCCCAACAGAAGTCCAGGAGTTCCTGCATATTCTCTGAAAGTCCATTCTGCTAAGAAAAAAAATATATCTTGCCCTGTTTCTTTTGATTTCCCCAGCTGTCTCCCACAGAGCAACTCCAGGAGGGATATCACCTGCCATATTACATAGTCTTAAACAATAAGCATAATACAGATAACTGCAACAAAGCTAGTTATTAGTTGAATAGAAAACAAAACCTGTTAACATATGTGCCCTTTAGTCCAATTATCTTGGCTGGGCTGAGGAGAGATTTATCTGTAAATCATCAAGCCTCCAAGACAAAGCCTATTTTGAAAACCTACATTATTGAACAAGATTGTTTCCTTCTCCCAGCAAGCACCACTTTGTGGTACTGTTCTAAGTACACTATTTGGATACTCTGCTTCTAAAAAATCACCATAAGGCGATTTTGAAAGAGGAGTTTTGATTTTCCTTTCATAAATGAGTTTTTGTTTAAAGGTAAGAAGAGCTATGCTTTTCTATGGCTTCAACTGCAGTATGAATTTCATTTTCAGTAGAGTCTCATGCTGTGATTCATCTGATATTACTAGAGACGGGCTCTGAGTGGAGGAGACACACTGTGTGGCTGGGTTGCTCTTTCCTTTTGTGTGTCCTGGCTTTAAGATCATGGGAGGGAATTGGGACCTGAGAGACACGTATCAGGAGTAGAGGAGAGGCTTCTGTAATAATTAAGCTGAGAAGCACTAGTCCCAGCTCCCATGAACTTGGATAGTATGAATGGGTAGACAAGGACAGTTCCAACATATACAAGGCCAAGGTAACCTAGCACAGTGCTCCACTCAGCATGAAGGCTAAGAACAAAGAAAGGTTTTATTCCAAATGGCATGTGTTTTCTTTCTCCTGGGTAATAGACAGGAAACCTAACAGATAAGCCATCACCTACATTAAAGGCCAAGGTTACTAGTGAAGCTCTCTGTCTCTTGGGGGCAAAATCCAACACTCCGAATCCATGAATAATTTAAAGGATACCAAAGGATGCATGAACACATTGCTTTTTATGTGTATCTTTAGAAGTGACAACTATATAGGCATAGCGTCAACAATGGCTCACTGACTAGATACCAGGTAGAAAATTGGGCATATTATTTGGGCATTGTGTCAAAGATGCAGTCATGGACAGCTTCTGGTTCAATTGTAAACATTAGACTTTCTCAGTCAAGATAAGAATATCAACAAATAATTGGATAAAGACTATGTGGTTCATGTATATAATGGAATATTACTCAGCCATCAGAAAGGATGAATACCCGCCATTTGCATCGACATGGATGGAACTGGAGGGGATTATGCTGAGTGAAATAAGTCAAGCAGAGAAAGACAATTATCATATGGTTTCACTCACATGTGGAATATAACTAATAGAGCAGAGGACCATAGGGGAAGAGAGGGAAAACTGAATGGGAAGAAATCAGAGAGGGAGACAAACCACCAGAGACTCTGGCCTCCAGGAAATAAACTGAGGGTTGTGGAAGGGAGGGCAGTGGGGGGATGGGGTAACCGGGTGATGGATATTAAAAAGGGCACATGTTGTGATGAGCACTGGGTGTTAAAGGCAACTAGTGAATCATTGAACACTACATCAAAAATTAATGATGTACTATATTTTGGCTAACTGAACATAATAATAATAATAATAATAATAATATAAGAATATAAAAATCCAAGCAAGTACTAAGCCATAACTTGCCTTCTTAGCCAAGTCCTTTAACCTTATCAGTTGACAAGGTCATCTATACATCTTCCATGCAAACACTTATGAGAGCACAGGGAAACAGGAATTTTACCCAAGAAGACAGAATTCATCTTTCTCCAATGACTTCAGTTCTCATAACAAGTGGGCCATCTGGCCTTTGATTTACTTGTGTGATCACACATAGGTCAGTCTCACATGGGGGCTATTTGAGTGACATGTGAAGCTATCTTGTGGTCACATTGAAGAAAACCTCTCTATCTTAGAGAAGACAGTAGACATATCTAAATAAAACCTGCAGTTGGTGAAAAGCAGCAAATAGATACAGAAGGAAATCTTCCATTCTGGTCCTTATTTTACACAAGTGTGTAATTTTGCGTTAGATGCTTAATACTCTTTGGGTCTTGTGATTTTTTCCTTGTAAAACAAAATGTTAGATTTGGTGGTTTCCCATCTTTCTTCTGTAGAGGCCAAAGATCAGAGTTTCAGGAACTCTCAGAGGTTAAAGGAGAACGAAGAACAGGAAGCATTCTAGGTCCCCCTTTTATTCCTTTTCTCAGTGGTCTAATCAGAGTATTTTGGCTTTTACCTCTTTGTTATTTAGTCTTTTATTTAACATTATTTAACGTTTTAAAACAAACTTTTAATTTTGGAATAATTATAGATTCATAGTTTCCCCTAATGTCTACATCTTATCTTACCATGATACGTTTGTCAAACAAAGAAACCAACATTAGGTACATTGATTTTAACTCAACTTCAGACTTTATTAGGATTTTACCAGTTTGCCCATTATTTCCTTTTAAATTTTAGTTAGGTACTGTTTCCTGATGAAAGTTCCGAGACCATCTTTCACAGAGCTTGGAAAATATGGAAGAGATATAAAAGACAACCTAGTACCTACTGGAGGCTTTCTTTCTGATACCATCAGAATGATTTAAAGTTCTGAGTTGGGAACAATTTTCTCCTTATGTGAGTAAATGCTGAGTAAAGTGTGATTCTAATTGGCATCACCTGGAAGCTTATGACGACTGAAAAATCTCATGCCTCACCAGAGGTCTACTGAATCATTGAAACTTGATTCATATTTTTACAATTATTTAAATAAATCTATAGGAAATGTTCATTTTAAAGGATACATAGAATTTCACTTTGTGACAGTCTCCTGCTCTCCTCTTTTGTGCCCTTCCTTACCATCATCCAGAGAGAGTCACTTAAAACACCCTGGGTGTGGGGCACCTGGGTGGCTCAGTGGGTTAAAGCCTCTGCCTTCAGCTCAGGTCATGATCTCAGGGTCCTGGGATCGAACCCCACATCAGGCTCTCTGCTTGGCAGGGCACCTGCTTCCCCCTCTCTCTCTGCCTGCCTCCCTGCCTACTTGTGATCTCTCTCTCTCTGTCAAATAAAACAAAAAAAACAAAAAACACTGGTTGATGCTTCTGATGTTTACCTCCATCACTTTATGTAATATGCTTCTGCTGCTGTTGACAACTGATTGATATTACACATCATCTGTTGATTGGTTATTATTATCATTGGTGATTTAATGCTAGCCAGAGCACTCCTCCCTCACATTTATACTTCCAGGGTAACTCTATGGCTATTTTGGTTGTATCAATATAAGAAATTATAGTAAATCTATGTAAAATGCTATTCATTAAGAAGTCAAGTATTCAAAGTGTCATCTAGGGAGCCTTTCAAGGGACCCTTTCAGGTTTCAAAACTATTTAATAATAATTTTTAAAGATTTAGGAATGGGGAGATTTTCCAGAAGATACATGATGTATGGTCAGCAGAGTGAAGGCAGAAGCAGATACGAGATTTCAGTGTCTTCTATTAGGCCAGACATTTAAGAGATGCTATGAAATGTAAACCAATGTAACTCTTCTCATTAAATATTTTTGTGCTTTGGAAAATATAATTTTTCATAGAAATAGATTTATCTTAACATGCAAATGTTTCTTGTTACTTTTAAATGATTTCATAAGTACATATGGGAACATTTCTCAGTTTCAATTTCTAATATGGTAAATATTGATAGATATAACCAACATAAACCAAAGCTGTTTGGTATCTTCAATAATTAGTAAGAGTGTAAAAGAATCTTGAGGCCAAAAAGCTTGAGAATTGCTGCTCAGGAGTAATAATTCACTTAATCAATACATTTCTGTTGCATTTTAAAGATTATTTCCTTTCATCTCTTTGCTTAGGATGTACCTACCTTATTTTTTTATATCTTTCACTACATCTATTCAAAGCCTTTAATTTTATTTCTCAAGCAAATCAGATATCTTATCAAACTGATTTTTTTTTCCAGGAACCTCTAACCCTAAGGCTTCTACTTTATTCTCCATTCTGAGCTGGTCACTGTCTTGGGCTCTCTCTCTCTTTTCCTCCTGCACTCCCCCTCTGCACCCTTCCCAGGGGTGATTGTTTTCAAATAGTTTAGAAATGTTTGGTGTACAATCTTTGTCCTGGAAACTCCTTTGCTCCCTGCCTCCTGCTATGTTGCTTTTTTTGTGCTTCTCCGATCCCCCAGTTTTGCCTGTATCAAGTCCCTTATTTTGCTCAATCCCTCCCTGGAAAATTTTTCTAAGAGGACATGGGATGTAACTTTTTAGAACCTTTGCATTGCCTGAAAACCTTTATTCTATTCTTATATTTTATAGGTATACTTGCTTAGTACTCAAGTTGTGGATGGATATTTCTTTAGAATATTCAAATTCTTACTGCACCATCTCCTAAGCTTGAGCAGACTGCCATAATTCTGATTACAATGGAATTCATCAGAAGCCCTTTGAAAGCTTCCAGAATTTACCATTTTTTATTTATACTTTGTATCCTGAATTTTTACAATTTTTACAATTTTTACCTTTAGCTAAGTCTTTATTCATTTGTGCCAGATAATCATGCCCTTCATTTTTTCAGAAGCACTCCTGTATTACTTCTTTGATAATTTTCTCTGCTTTGTTCTACACTCCAAATATCTGGGAATTTTCTTAACTGAATTCTAGACTACTTTTATTAAGACTTTTAAAAAAATTGCTTTACTCATTTTTTGCCCTTTTATTTTAGTTTCCGAAATATTTGCTCAACTTGCTTTTTCAAGTATATCATTGAATGCTTTTTATTAGGTACTTCTAAGGGATTTCTTAAAATCTACACTTTCATTTCTTCTAAATTGATGGGAACTTGAAACATAAATATGCAATTTAACCAAGTAAGCTTTCTTTGTAAAGTTCTGATACGAATGCTATGGCGGTTTCCTGGAGAATACTAAAAAGCTCACTCTTTCTCTCCCACTGGAAGTCTTTAAGGTCTTTAAGTATCACTTGGGTTGTATGTTACAACTTTCAAGCTCTGACATCCTCTAATTTCCACAAAAATCTAAATGTTTTATGAAGGAGATAAATAATGACCCATAAAGAGCAAGACTTGTTAATTCGTTACGCCTTTGGTTGGGGTGTCTCTTTGTTGTATGTATGTATGTATGTATGCATGTATGTATGTATCTATAGCACAAGTGGGGGGAGGGGCAGAGAGAGAGAGAGAGAGAGAGAAAGATGATCCCACAGCCTAGATCATTATCTCTTCTGTTAGGTGCCCCAGCTAAGAGGGGCTGGCTGACATGATCCTCGGTCTTTCTGACTCAGCTACACAGCTCCTGAGGAAGGTCTGTGACCCAAGGCCTGATCATCAGGAAGATATTTCCAAACGCCCTTAATGGGTAGACTCAAGTTAAAAGAGACCAAGCCTAGGGATTAATCTGCACACAAAATAATCCCTCCTCCCCTTTTCTCATGGCCTACATCTTCTGTCTTCCCCAGGTGAGGCATACAGTTGCACAAATTAGTCTATGGATGTCACAAGGAAGAGTGGTCTAAGGGAGACAGGGGCACTGAGTATCCTTTTACCTCTTTTATATTTTTGAATTGCAAATAAAATGACATTAAAAAAGGGGAGAGGTCTATCACTCTATACAGCTTCAGAGACCAGGTGTAATCTCAAAAGATACTTTTAACTTGAAAATTCTGGAACCATGAAAAAATATGGCAATGTTGAAATTAAAGGCATTTAAAATTTACATATATCGGTAGTTAACTTGTCTTCTCATCATGTTCAGACACACTGCTAAGTACTTTACATGTACTATTTCATCAGAACCTCCGGACGACCATACAAGGGGGTACATGCTTTTGTTATCTCCTCTTAGCACAGGAGGAGATACAGGTATGCAGAAATTTAGTCACTTGCTACAATGACCATGATCAAGGACACACACCCTGGCAGGCTGACTCCAGAGCTCATGTTCTAGATCATCACACTAGTCAGAGGAGGTAAATGACAATAACTGAACTATTGGATTACTATGTATAAGTCTTCAAAAGAAATATTTCAATGAATCTATAAAAAAGATTAATTACTCTATCAGGTGTTCATATGCAAACAGCTGCCTGGTACACTGAACACAGCCCTTTAGGAGGTCAGCACAAAATAAATTTTGTTCAACTATACCAGGAAAGGCTAATTGTTTTATCATGTTTTATGAACTCCTGAAAAGGTTTCAGGATATTGATGTTTTTCCTGTCTTAAGTCTGCTTACTTTGTTAATTTGCTCCGCAAGTTCCCTATAAACTTGAAAACTCTTTAAAAAGATTTATTTATTTATTTATTTATTTATTTATTTATTTATTTATTGAGAGAGAGAGAGAGAGAGCGCACACGAGCAGGGTGAAGGGCAGAGGGAGAAGCAGACTCCCTGCTAAGCAGGGAGCCTGATGCAAGGCTCTATCCTGGGACTCATGGATCATGACCTAAGCCCAAGGCAGACGCCCAACCGACTGAGCTATCCAAGTGCCCCTAAAACTTGCAAACTTAAACCAGCATAACTCTTATCTGGATGATTATACATTCAAAATTACTGGACTACAAATTAATCAATGCATGTACCCCTAAAATAATTCAGTGCTCGATAAATAGTTCATTGAAAATGTGCATGCTACTTTCTTGTTGGCATTAAAGTGAATTCAATCCTAAATATTGATTGAGGAAGATTGGAAAAGTGAACTTGCTAATGTGTTCATAATGGAGAGCTGGGGAAAATAACATCACTTTGTAGGAATTTACTGCTTACAAAGTACTTTCACTTGCATGATTTTATTCCCCCATAGAATCCTGAGAAGTTGGCAAAGAAGGCATCATTGCCGTCCTTCTACCTTCCATTTTTCCCAACAGATCTCATTTCAGGACACAAGACTCACCAAAAGCCACAGAGCAACTTCACTGGGGGTGTGACTCCAGCTGCTCTGGACACCCAGTCTAGGTCCTTTCGGGGGTGCAATGTTGCACTCTGATGGGCAAATACTTGGGGAGATACAAGGGCATTTCTATCTTGCAAAGATCATAAACTCTTGGTTTGTGGGCTGATTCTAGCCTTCAGATATGTTTTGTTTTGCCTGAATGGTTTTCAAGTTTGAATTAGTTACTGTTATTTTTAAAAATCAGAAGAGATACATTAAATCTAGAATTTGGGCTTCATCTGACAAAGCAGTTGATTCGGTAACAGGCCACGAGAGATGAGTGGTTATGACTCTGTTCAGAGAAGGCACATCTATTCCAGAATGCCAAAGTTTTCACTTTGCCTCATCATATCTCCTGGACTGCATTATTTGTCATTTATCATCATAAAATCAGACTGCTTCATTCATTTATATAACCTGTTTCCTGATATAAAGTAAATTATCTGTGGGGATGAGCAACATTCCACAGACACTTGGTAATTTTTCTCAGCCAGTGTGGACAGGGTTGTCTGTGAGCGACTTCCTGGCTCTGGTTCCTGAGATTCATGCGGCAACCTTTTCATCTTAATTTCCTTTATTGAAATGCTTCCCTGATGGAACAGTGAGACAGTTGAGAAATGAAGACTTTTTTCACCTAGAAATAATTATCTCCCATAACATTTTTAAGTCTCTTTCAAAATATTACAACTAACTTGTTTTCAAACTCCCTGCCTTCAGCTCTACCCCACAAGAATGTATCTTCCCTAAGATCCAAAAATTTCACTTGTTCATCACTACAATCTCAGTGCCAGGGACAGTGACTGGCACTCGGCAAACCCCGGTGACTGACTGACTGAAGTGGGAGTAGTGAATCATAACTGGGCATTGCTGGAACCTGTCCGTGTGGTCCTTCAGACACGGTTGGCTGTTGGGATGGTCTTATATATAAAGAGCCCATTAGGAGATTATCAGTTTCTTAAGAGTTAAGTCACTACCCAGGTGCTGAAAAGCTTTGGCTCAAACATTTGTTAGTGTCGTTTATTGATAAAAATACTCCATTGAAATTTTAACTTCTATATTAAAATAGCTCTGCATTTACAGAAACCCTAGCTTTCAAGAAAATATAATTATCTTTCTCAGACTCAACTAAGCTAATTTGCTTAGACCTTCAATCAACCTGGTTTTCTTTACTGTGCCAAGGAGAAAATGGCTTACAGCCCAGCCTGCCTGCCTCTTTTCTTAGGGTCAGAATTCTTCCATGTGTGTCTCAGGGCTACAGAACAGCTTTGTTGTCAAGAACGACAAGAATCCAATTTATTTTAGCCTTTAACCACCTGCTTACAACTCGTAAGAAAAAATGAGGTGTGGCCTGAACCCGGACATCTAGCTTCTACTCACCTTCCAGGATGCCTCCTCCTCCCCAACCATCCTCTCCTCACACTCTCCTCTCCTCTCTCTGCTTCTTTCTTCCTCTTTCTCTTCCTTCTCTCCCTGTCTTCCTTTAGTCATGCCTTTTGATGTTTTTCTTTTTTAACTATATAGTATATCTTGTTTTTCTCACTACGATCTGCTTTAAAGGGTAACAGGCAAGATTCAGAAAGCACATATGTTCCTTCTTTTAGGACTCGGACTTTGGACTTCTGTTTACTCGGCATCCCGAGCTGGGCAACTGTTCCAGTAGGCAGTTGACCTGGAGGCCGGCCAAGGGGGAGCCACGGCCTCCTGTGGAGAAAGTCAGACAACTGTCCTGGCAGCATTCCAAAAAACGAAGCCAACAAGAGCTGGATCAAACCGGACAGGCTTACGACAAAGTAGTCTGGAGACGCTGAGCAAGGAAGGGAGAAAAGGCACAAAACTGTGCTCCCAAGAAATCTCCTCCCCAGGTAATAAATATTCCACTCCCTCGCTAACATCTGTTAATACAAGACAGAGACCCAAACGCTGAGTGCAGCTCTCCCTTGAGTTCAGCCCCCCTCATTTCCAGAGCGTACTCACACTTGAGTAAAATTTCCTACCTGCACCACTCAACTGTTGTGTGTCTGGTCTCTCCTGGTCTTTTTTTTTTTTTTTTTTTTTAAGATTTTATTTATTTATTTCTTTAACAGAGAGAGAGAGACACAGTGAGAGAGGGAGCACAAGCAGGGGGAGCAGAGGGAGAAGCAGGCTTCCCGCTGAGCAGGGAGCCCGATGCAGGGTTCCAACCCAGAACCCTGGGATCACGACCAGAGCCCAAGGCATATGCTTAATGACTGAGCCACCCAGATGCCCCTCTCCTGGAACTCTTTATTGTGATGAGACCAAAAGCCTCAGGGACATGGCAGGGTGGGGTGGGCGCGGGCCTCAGGGGCTGGGGAGACAATCTTCCCAGGCCACCAGGGAACACAACCTAAGCTACTGTGGATGTGACGAATTCTCTCTATGCCTATTTTTCTTTTCCTTCAGAATACTTAAAAAATTCATTTGAATATAAGGTTTCTTTCTCTCTTTCTTCTTAAATAAGTGGGTTGCTCACTTTGCTTTTCATGAAATCACAGAATTTTAAGTTAGAAAAAACTTCAAAGATAATCTCACCTAGGTCTTGTTCTACAGATGGAGAAACTGAGGCAAGGCTCAGAGGGATTAAGCTTCAGAACCGAAATTAAAATCTGATCTGACTCTTAGCCCAGTGTTCTTTTCTTTTCTTTTTTTACTGTTTGAATTGTTTGTTCTTTTTAACTTAGCTACTTTCCTTTTATTTCTGTGAAGAGAGAATTTAAAAAGAGTTATCATTCCTGGATTTTTGGGTTCTCTCTGTTTTGGATTCTCTGTGTTAGGGTTCTCTCTCTTTTTTTTCTTTGCTTCATGTTTCCATGCGGACAGACCTCTGTTAGAGTAACACAGCTGGCCTCTCTCTGCCCATCACTCTTCTCTACCAAAGGAAATGGGCAAAAGAACTAAGTGTGGACTGCTCAACCTCTCTGCCTCCTGTCGTGCTTTCCCCACCTTCTGTAATATTCCATGCTATACCACCGCGCCAGTTCTGCTATACCTGTGGCTGAGTGGGTAAATGGGGCTAATTCAGGGCAAAACATCCCTATGCAAGAAAATAGCATGGTGTGATGAAACAGTGGGTGGCATAAACACGCGGGAAACAAAAGAAGAGGAGTTACTTGGTGATAGAGAAAAACAGAAAATTGGAAGGGAGCTGGCTGGTGAGAGATTAGGTCTCTTTGGGGTGAAGACTTTCAGACAGCTATCTAATTAAAACGTGGGTAATATCACACAAGCGTATGGAGGCTTGGACCACATTCCAGACAGATGTCAAAGTCTTCCTCATCTTTCTCCTCCTTGTCAGTGCAAAAGAGAAGCCACTCGATTTGGTTGAAAATATTTACTTTTGGAAAAATCGTGTTGATTTCCTCGTGCCTTAGTTCAAAAAATTAAACCAAAAGTTTAGGAGAAAATTTTTCTTAGATTTTATGCCAAGATTTGAGGAACTGGAGAAATGAATTAAGAAATAATCTCAGCTGAGAGAGAACAATCTTTAGCTGGAGGACAATTTAAATATGGGAATAATTTAAAACTCAATTGTTATGCCATCTTAAGAAAACCTAAAATGAAACACAAATATAACTTCTTTCTCATAAAAAAAAAAACTCCGTCATAAGATGATGCTTCGGGGAAATCTTTCTTTGTAACTATGTGTGCGCGCGTGTGTGTGCATATGCTTCTGCACGTTTTAATTGGATGCTTTTATGCTTTCCATATGGATCAATGTAATACTGATTCCCTCCTTTCCACCATAGTTTATGTTTCAAATATCAAAATACCAAGTATAGAAAAGAAGTTCCATTTCCTGTGTCCCTTGTCCTTGTCAAAATAAAAATGTATTTTCACAAGGAAGGAACTGTATCCTGTTACAGACTTCAATAGCAAATCTAATGAAAGTTAAGTGTTTCTTTTCATATCTAGAATAGTAACACAAGGTGACATTCTTACCAAGCAAGTGAGGTTATATTCTTCAAGTAATCATTTTCAAAGAGAGAAACAGAACTGAAGTAATATGTAATTGGACCTACTAATAAGGAAGTGCTGAAGAGAAATGTTCCAGCCAACAATGGTTATTCAGGAATTGGTAAAATCTCTTCTGTGAGACTCTTTGACAAATCCTGCTCTGTATTCCCAGTTCTCTTTGCCTGATGTCCTGGATATCCAGTGGCAAAGTAATGTCTTCTTGATTTGCCTAGGTTATGTGAATCATGGATAACGAGAGGAAAGTCATTCTGCTATGTACTTGTAGTTACTGTACAAAAGGAAATCCTTTTATATGGACAGTCTCACAAGTAAAGACCAAACATAGGATGGCTTGCTCTCTTTGAATTGCTTTACCATTCCCTTGGAGTTACAGAAAATTCTCGATCCTCACACTGCCATCTACTGATTACCATGCCTTTCAAATTTGTGACAAAATACAGTAAGTAATTCATCTTTTCCCATCCCTCCTGCAGTGGACGCAGTCTGGGACCAGGGTTTTTTCTATCTGGTTCACTACTGAACACAACTGGCCCATAGCAGATAGTACCATGAGGTGAGTGAATGAGTGAACTGGGCATGACTGGAGCTTTCTTAGAACAATCATTCAGAGCACAGTTTGCCACTGGTTGCAGTTCACATCTGTCTTGAGGGAAGACTGTGTTTATGGATGGAAGCTTCACAAAGAAGCTCTTCTGCTGCCTGGAGAAGAGTACTTCCATTTTTAACAAACTATTCTACAGTATGGATCCCAGTTGACTACAGTCTTCTCGTTTTTGAAATTTTAAAGACTAAGCAACCCCCAGTATTCTCTCAAAAGACAAAAGGATGAGGCCATATGATAAATACCTAGTATTTATTAGAAAAAGCCCGAGACATTTGTATTTTCCATCTCATAATCATTTGTTAGACATGCTGGCATTGCTCTCTACTCACATTTAATACTATTTTAATTGAAACATCAATTGCTGTACTGAGGACATGGTAGACGCTGCTTTTAGGCAACGGGCTTGAGCAATAGAAACTTGAGCAAGGCAGAAGGGCCCACAGTGACTACTGAGCTGACGCAAACAGGCTCATGAAGCAACCCACCGCGAAACAGCCACGGACCCTAACTGACCGGTTCCAACCAGAGGCAGCTCCCGAGATCACGAAAAGAGAAAATTCCCCGCATCCCCATACTCTCACCCTCGGCCCTGGCCCTGTAACTGTGGCCCTCACCCCCACCCCGTGGCAGACAGTCTCTCCTCTGCTGTCCCGCCCGCTGCTCCCTCGCGGTGGATTCAATACACTTTCATCTCTTCTGTTCTGCCTCAAGTGGATTCTTTTCACCACCTGCGCCACAGCCCCCATCCAGTCCAGATGCCCCAGAGGCACGAATGGGTTAAGGCAAGAAAACAAATATAAATAAAACCAAAAAAACCCCCCAAACAAAACAAAGTAGAAAATATAACGCTCCGGTTGCGTTGAAATGCTTTTGTTTTAATGATCTTTTTGTTATTTTGTGGTGTACTTATCCTTCCCCTTCCCATAGCTATTCTCTGAGTAGCCTGTTGGGCTCCTCTTTCTCCCTGAAAGAAGCAGTAAGAAGTAAAGGAAGTGTTGGCTGCAGACTACGCCACCACTGGATAGAGAAATTTGTTGTGAAAAGCCTACCTGGTTCGTTAGGAAAGTGTGATTTTGAAAACAAAATAATTTTCTAAGAGTGTTCGAAATCACTTCAACTGCACTTGGGGTTCATATCATAATGGAGCTGAAACACGGCAAGATATTTTTTTGCAAGTATGAAGAAAACTTTATCAAGCCTCATACTAGGGCAGAGATTTTCATTGCCTCCAAGCTTATATATTTCTGAAGAAATGAAACAGCAAACCTATTTCCCAGAACTGGGCTCTGATTCTAGGAATACATCCTGGAGATATCCAAACCATATTTGCTGAGGGCTTTTTTTTTTTTTTTTTTTTTTTAATCATGTAATTCTGAGTAAAGCTGAGAATTAAAAAGGAGGCCAAAGAGAGGTCCAGGAACTCTGGAACGATGCCAAAATATTTGTCCTAATACTCTTGCCAATGATCAAAAGAGAACGTTGCAGAACTTCATCTAGACCTGGGCCTTTTATAGACCCAATTTTATAACTCTTGATTTTTGCCGTTATTGTTTAAAGCAGAAAAGCAATAGTTATGTGAAATGTTGAATAAGGGCTCCTGAAGGAACTGTAGATTCTGAGAGCAGGAAGAATGAAAACAACAAAAGCAGATAAAGGCTGCAAGAGAGCAGATTTTGCCACCCCAAAATATGCCTCTTTGGCACGTTGATTACTGTAACCTGGTTATTTTAAAAATACAGCAGACATGGAAAAGCTTTAAAAATCAAACATAAGTTGCTGTTTTGTCAGAGGCATTTATGTTTATAAGGAAAATCTCCATTTGTAAGGGAGTCTCCCTTGCTGTACCTGGAAGAGGTGATTCTAGAACTCTTATCAATTCGTTTGACAACAACTTAAATCTACTTAACAACTTTACCCTTGGTGAGCTGTTTTTCCTGGTAACCTCCCAGAGCTGGTCTCCTTTCCCCAAAGGTCTTCTTTCTGTCTTTAGCTGAAGATGGTATTTAAGGTGATGGCTTTGGCCATTCTCAGTGAGTTACTTGGTTTTCCTGGTCTCTCCCATGCATACATGTTATTAAAGTTTTGTTTGTTTTTCTACTGTTAATCTATCTTACACTGATTTAATTATCAGACCAGCCAAAGGACCTAAAATGGGAGAAAGAGGAACTTTCCTGTCCCCATAAAGGGTTTTCAAAACACAGCAGGTTGGCAGATGCAGAATCAAGATGTGAAACTAATCAAAGAAAATTGTGTTTAAAATGAAGTCAGGAGACCAGAAGGGTGTAGCTCTCACACTCTACTATGGTCATCAACTGCAGATCCCAACAGAAGAAAAGAACCCCGCAAGTGATACTACTTCAGCTCTATATTTCAGCAGGTGCAAGAAAGGTTTTTCTTCGTGCCCCCCTCCCCCACCGACCCCGCAGGAGCTCAGCCAATAAGACAGTCACAAGTCCGCCAATGAAAAGCCACTATACTTTGAACTCCAAGTTTACTCCAATGGACTCTTTTCTTTATAATAACCCTCCCGACGACTTCGCCTGTTCATCTATAAAAGACTATTCCCTCCTCTCCTTCCTTCTCTGGACTTGCCTATGGTTTTGCTGTAGCTTACTTGACCCAAACTACAATCCTCTGCTATTCCTGATTAAAACCCATTCTTGCTGGTAAAATAACTGACAGTTTTATTTTTAACGTTAACAAAGATAAACCGCATTCAATGCTATCGAACCAGTTCAGATTTTTCGACCTGCAAAATAAATGATGTGTACATAATGGTGTAACTAAGTACTAAGAAAATACATTGGGTAAAACATCCATGTTTAAGAAGAAAGATTTTAGAAAAAAAAATTATTTCAGAAAGATTTCTTTTGGAAGGTTTCCATTGGAAATGGTCTGAGTAAAAACTGAAGTTTTGGTGCTTAAAGAGAGAGACTGTCAGCCACTTAAGGCAGCGTGACACCATTCATGGGCACAAGCTTTAGAATCAGGGAGCTCTGGGGTGTGTGGGAGTAAGTAAGGTTGATACTGGGTCTCCTTTTTCTCACCTATGAAATAGGCTTCACGTGGCTACATGAAATGGGGGTTGTAATGGAGATAAAAGTTAATTGATATATTCTAAATATCTGGCACATAGTTGAAATTCAGTATGGGGTGGTTGTATTAGTAAAATTGCAAATTCTCCAGAATGGTAAGTAAATGAAGCATTTTTAATTTTCTTACCTATGACGAGGTAGCATTATTCAAATGGGGTACTCAGAAGACCCTAGCTAGGAATCTGACCTCATTCTCCATCCTATCTAATTTTAAGACTATGACCTGTAAGACCTCCAGATTAGTGGAGAATCAGTAATAACCTATGGGCCATTGGCATGCTACGGTAACTTGCACTGGCTCTTCTGAAAGACAAATGTTACACCAAATTAAGGGGAGAGGAAGGAACTAGCATAGCATTTGTCAAATACAGTTTTTCATTTTTTTTTCAAGTAGATATTTCAACTAAAGCATTGAAAGCACTTCCATAGGTGGAAGTGTAGAAATACCAAAAATGATTACTCCTTTTTATTTGGTATAATAAATTCACACAGAGCTTAAATTTTTTGAACTTTCCAATATTCAACTGTTTTGATCTACAAAAATGACCAGTTTATATGGTTTGATCCAATCATTACTAAAACCAAGGTAACTGATTCACTGGTTCATTTAAAAAATGGGACAAGGAACAAAAGGATGCATAGAGCTGAATATTTTGTATTATTTGTCAAATGGTTTCCATATGAGAAACTATATAAAGAAATAACTTGGGGGAGAACATAAAGTTGTTGGTACCATTTGCTGTCCTCGCAAGCTTAGCTTCATATTCAGCCATTGGTCTCTCCCATTCAGACTCAAATCTGAACCTCATGCAATTCTTCAGCTTCAGAACAGGAGAAGATTTTGTGCTTCCTAACTGATATTCTGCATTTCCAAACTGTACTGCTTTGTATATTTTTATCTTTTTGTCTTCCCTGGACCCTAAGAATTATTTCTGACCCTGGTTAACTCATGGGGCTTTTACTGAGTGTTATAAAAGTAGGTGAGCTGCTGACTTAAAGAGGATGAAAACCTTTAATATATGGGGTAATTTTTTTTTTCAAAGAAGTCCTTGATTTTATTTAGATTTTAAATATTTTTCTCCTGGAGACATTAGGATATCTTGATGAATTTACCAACTGAAGATTTTGGTGTAGTAATAGTAGCAATTAATGAAGTAAGGTTTTACTGATCTCTTTAGGGATTATTAAGTCCCAAGGTTCATCAGGCTAGGAAGATTTGCACCTTTCCACTTTAAGAAACCACTTCATCTAAACAGAATCTCCTGCCTGTATTGGCTAATGGTAGACATTCAGAATCATTAGCTAAATTAATTGTTTCATGTGGTTGGTCTTTAGAACGTTATAAACTGTAATGGAATTACTGAGTTGAGAGCCATTAATGGGATATACTTCGTATATATTCTAAGCAATGCTATACCTGTCCTTTGTAATGACCAATTAAAAACTATCAAGAGAAAACTGTTGATGGATCTTAGTGCCATCCAAATAAACCATCTAGAACAGTTTACAACTGCCTCATATCTGTAGAGTTCGTGTCACCTCAGAATCTAAAGTCATTTTGGATACTGCCATTTACATATTATGCCAATGCCCCATCATTTTCAAGGAGAAGGTAAAAGTTTGGAATACTTTTTGTAGGTTTTTAAAACCCATAAGTCATAGAGGCAGGGATAGAATGCATGTTTCTCTTGTGTGCAGGATCATGTCGAAAATTCAGATCCTTACTCTAAAGTGACAGATGAGTGGGGATGGCACAAGGTTTCGGGATCAGAGATGGAGGGAGGGCTGAGAAATGTGAAGCCCTTGAAAGCAAACAGCCTTTTAAAGGCGCTAGCCTCACTCATCTCCACTTCACTACCCTTTAGGTGTTGTCCTAGGGGAATGTGGTTCCAGTGGAGCTAGATACTGTGATTTTCAAACACACAAATATGTGGAATTTTACATGAAATACCCACACATCTAAATGTTGGGAACTGTTTCAAATGTTAAGCCCTGTGGGTCAAATAAAACATATCTGTGGGCTGTCAGGAAGCAACCTCTGCATTAGATTCTAACATCCTCTGTAGATATAAAAATGCTATTAAAAATGATGGATGTTGAGATGCTGTCCTTCATCAATATTTATGACAAAGGAGATTTTTTTTAAAAAAAAGAAAGGGTATTTCATTAATTGGTAGCCAATAGGTGCCCACTAGATTGCCACACATAATCATTATTAAGAAGATTAAAAAAGATAGATGTATTCACTGCCTTTCTCTTGTTCTTAACTGGCCTATTTGAGAAAAAAGGGATTTCATGATAAGGTTGTAAATTCTTGGGAATGGACCACTAAGAAAGGATTAAAGTTGTACATAAGGGATGATTCCACCAAATCTGAAGGTAGAATAAGACTTTTCAAGTTCCAAACAGCATCATGTATTGTTTATTATACAAAAATGGAGGTGGGATAGAGAGTCTGAAGAAGAGAAAATCTGAATATTTTATTATCCTAAATTGTTGCTCTCGAATTGAAATATTACATTTGACAAAGTTGAAATGAACATTTTATATAGATATAAGTTGAAAAAAAAACCCATGGAGAAATACACAGACACTATGAAATAATTTGTAGGTCCCCGAGGGCCACGAAAAGAAATTTACAGAATCACAGAGCACAATGTGTTATTTAGCTACTCCAGACATAACACAGCATCTGTTCGGTGGATGAAGCAAAGGGCAGAGAGTAAGGGTCCATTTCTATTTCTGGCATTGATTGCTCTGGGACCTGGAGGAATAGAGCGTCACCTTTGGTCACTCAAGTTACCCCATATATTAAGAAAAGACAGTGCAAAGCCCAAAGGCATTTTGTACATCAGTTCTGACGTCTATAAATCACTTGCAGACTTTTAAAATTGGAGGCTGTATGAAAGCAAGGAATGCTTTTCTCCCTCTCTATGATTTACAGAATTAACGAAGAATTGCAATGCAACCCATCGGATTCCTATTGGAATAGTCTTGCTTGCCTTACATCACTCCTCATCCTGGTGCTCATTGTGTTTATTTTTAAGCAATATTCTTTCCATCCACTTTTGCTTCACATTTAATTTAAATGAAAAAGTAGCTCCAGGCAGAATCATTATTTAAATTACAGTATCCATACTCTCCTTTAGAAATTGAGCAGCCATATATGTGAGGCTGCAGTTAAGTGAACAGGTAAGTCACATGCTAAAATCCAGGGCCTCAGTGATAGGGCATGAAGTACATAAAGTTCATTGTCTTCATTTGTATCCTTCACAGATTGTCCTTTGCTAGCTTTGAGTGTGATGCTACCTATATTTGACTCATATTCTTACCTTCATTCTTTAGAAAAATATAAGTGAGGTATTTGAAGATCAAGTTTATAGATAAAAACATACTTACCTCTCTCTTCCAGCTTGATGCACAATATGGAAAATAATACTTTTTCTATCTACTCTAATTATACATGAATTACCACACCAAATTCCCAAATAAAGGCAAACCCAAAAAAAGAGTTCACACTTTATGGAAGGAAACATTCTTTTCTATTACCTAATGCCTGATTTTTCAGGAAATTAGATGAGTTCATATATTTAATGTAATCTATTATCCTAACCTTCAAGGGAATTGACCCCATTAAGTACAATGTTCTCACAGTTCCATTGATTCAATTACATCAAATTGCAAGTATATTTATTTTGCATATATAAAGATAAATATATATACTGATGCACACATAAACACATACATCATACATGCACACACGCACACACGCATGTGCGCGTGCGTGTTTTTTTTTTTGATATTGAAGAATGACATAAAAATCAGAGGCCCTAGAACATAAAACAGAGAGGAAGGATAATTTGCAAACACTTGGCTGTTTTTCCCCACCCTCGGGAATGCAGAGGCTTCTCTGCATGTGTGTGTGTAGCTGTGTCTGTATTTATATGTATGTCGCCCTTCAAGAAGCAACCTAGTTTATGGGGCAGCTGGACTTTGCATGTTAGAGCGAGCCCCCAAGCCCCTTGTCCGCCACCTGTCTCCCCAGGGCCCTGTCCCTCTCTCCAACCCCCTGCTCAGCCAGCCTTACTGTTCCCTGCAGAGAAAAGAATTGTGGGAAACTCCAGGACTCTTCCCACCCATTCTCCAGCGCCTGCCTGCTGGGGCTGCCTGCATGCCTCCCTCAGAGCCTGGGGGTACCTCACACCCTTTCCCTTCCCCCTTTTAACAAAAGAGAAGAGTTCAAACCACACACAAAAAACAAAACAAAACAAAACAAACAAAAAACCCCACAACACAAGGCATATACTCTTTGTGGATATTAGCATGTTAGCAAATTCTGCTGGAGAAAGAAACGGATCATTAAAACATTGTTGCGTTGCAAGTGCTCCCTTTCAAACCAATCCCGCAGATACCATACCTTCCGGAGAGGTTTGAGCTTAGTCTCCATTATGAAGTCATACTTGCAGAGCTCGCAGCAGCGCGTGTCTGAGCTCTTGATCCACTGGTGGAGGCAGGACTGGTGGACAAAGCGCAGGGTGCCCGTGCAGCGACAGGGTGTGATGAGGGGACTCTCTTCATCCCCTTCACAGTGACAGATCCTGGGGAAGGACACAGCAGTCAGGATGAGATCTCCCAGAGGCCATTTCTCACCTGTGGGTTTGCTCCCTGGCTCATACCGGACTGCATTAGAAACTGCAACCTGAGAATTACAAAGCGTGCACATTTCACTCCAACTTGGTCTAGAACCAAATCGAGGCTTAGTATCATTTTCTTCCACTTGCTACTTACATTCATGTGATTGGCCATTAGAGACTAGTGTTGCAAAAATGCACTATTGTTTCATTCCTATACTAAGGTGATTTTAACAGCACAACTATTGAGACGTCTCCCCAGCTTAATCTATTTACTAGGTCAGTGTCTCTAAGCATAAACTTGATTTCAGATATAAAAGTCATGATTTACAGGCATTGTAAGGAATGTTTGAATCTGATAACTTTATTGTTTTAGCATGATGACAGTTTTATAGAAACATGGTGTATAATTTAGTACCTATGGTATCCTACCAATGTGGAAGAATTATGAAAATTTTAAACATGTTACTAAAGAATAAATATTGAAAATAAATATTTTCATATATTATAATACACATGAAATATATATTTATATATGAAATATTTATACATAAATACATTATTTATTTACATATAATATTTGCTTATATATTATATGTAAATATGAAATAATTACATATAAATATGAAAAATGTATAATAAATATAAAAATATAATAATAAATATAAAAATAAAGTAAATACTGAAATTTCAGGTTGGAAATATTCTATTTTCCTAGGAAGACACACACATACTTGGTCACAATGAATGGCCTAAACTCTCAATAATCCTCATTGTTTAAAAGTTACAGAGATAACCAATTGCATAAAGTTGTTGAAGTACAGTAAATTCTATTGTTTTAAAATTTTAATTATTACATTTTCCAAGGAATTCAGAGTTCAACTACTTTACTAAGTAACTATGAATTCAGATGTCATAGACTCACAGTCTATGAAATCTTCATTATTCTCATCTACAAATTTTAAGAAAGAATTTGCTTTCCTCATTAGGTGAAATAAGCTTTTCATATCTCAAGATCATGAATTCAAATGTTAGCGCTTCAGTAATTCTTGTGATTTACCCAGCTGTTAGAAGTTGTTAATAAATTTGATTGGAAATGTTTTTTGAAATCTTTTAAAAATAGGAATGGTATATTTCAAAAACATATCTATAGAAGTTACTGTTTTGAGTTGAGTTGTAGCAGCAGGCTTAAAGAATGTTTGAATTGCTGCTCTTTCCTTTGAGGTCTATATGCCCTCTCCTCCAGAAGCTTGAGTTTTAAAGAATGGGTTTTTAAAGCATGTTTATCTTTCTTAGCTGTCTCCTCAGGGGAAATGAAATGCTCTAATTGTTACTGCAGTAAGACACAGGAATTGAAACCAAGCCCTTCCCTAACCTCAAAATAAAGAAGTATGACACAGTATACCAGTATTTTGAATCTCTTTTTCTTAAGTAAAAATAATATAATCAAAAAGGAGCACTGACTTCTAAAGTCCTTAGGGGGGGAGTGATGAGATGGGAGCATAGGGAAGTTCAAAATCAGAGTCCTCCTATCCCCTCCCACCCCCCCCTCCTATCCCCCTTCCCCCCTACCTAGGTCAGGTAGGAAGTAATAGTGTTAGATGTAGCACCACATATAAAAGGCTGGAGTGGTGGGGAAAAACTAAAACTTATATCTGAATTCTATTCTTCATATTCTACTCTATTCATATTCTAGTATGAAAGTCCGGAATATCTCCTCTCACCACAAGTGTAGGTTCTAGGAATCCGGGTTTAGTGTACTTTCTATTGCACTTGCTGCCAATAGAATACTGGTCTCATGATAGGTATTCAGTAGAAGTTTGTTGAATGAAAGAATTGTTTCATCAACAAACTATGACTTATTATAAGAGCAACCTGTGAAAGCAAATCTGGGTTTCTATAGCACTTCATTTGGTTGTAATATTTCTTTTTGGAGCCATTGAAATCTTAATGAATTAAACAGCATGGGAGGTTGATATTTCTTATGTCCTTGAATCTCTTAACTCTCTGCCTCTACACAAAGATACTCTTTGACATCAGGAGTCAGCAAACCATGGTCCAATTCTTACTGTGGCATGTTTTCATAATTAACATTTTATTGAAACACACCCACACACATTTGTTTATGTATTGTTTAGAGCTGTGTTTGCACTATAACTGCAGAATTAAGAGTTGCTGCAAAGACCATATGGGACTAACATATTTACTACCTGCTTCTTTACTGGAAATATTTGCTTACTCTTGCCTTAAATATGGTGATTCTGGGGCTCCTGGGTGCCTCATTCAGTTAAGGGTCAGACTCTTGGTTTCAGCTAAGATCATGATCTCAGGGTCAAGATCTCAGGGTCATGAGGTCAGCCCCGCCTCTGGCTCTGCACGTAGCGGGGAGTCTGCTTGTATTTCTCCCTCTCCCTCTGTCCCCCCCCCCCCCCCGCCACTCCCTTCGAGTGTGAGTGCACCCTCTCTTTCTCTCAAATAAAGAAAAAAAATCTTTGAAAAAAAGCGGGGATTTGGAGTTGAAGACAAATATATGACTATTACCAACAATAATAAAACAAAGTTTACAAAATTCAACATCGGCAAGTAACAAAAGTTGAAGTAAAGGTTACAGAGAAGCAAACAATAAAAACACAAGTCCTTCCTGGCCTGGAACTGAAACCTGCTGATCCATGAAGAGTCTGTAGGGAGAGTGGCAACATTTTTCATTTGAAAAAGAAAAAGTTGCAATTAATGCCATCTGATAGTTTATTACTAAAAAAAGATCACATAAAATGCTGCACAGCTGCCAAGATGATTCTGAGGCTCTGGTTTTTTTTTTTTTTTACTGACATGAATAAAGTAATTTATTCATAAGCAGATTTAAACAAAGACCTTGCTGATTACTGGGTTCAACCTGACCTGAACTGTTTACCGATTGTAGTTCAACTTCCTGTGTCTCAGAGATTCATTTTTTTTTTTTTTAAATTTCTGCTAAAACTGTTACCTGAAGCACCACCAGCAATTTCATTTCTGCATAAAATTAAGGTTATTTCCCACAGGGAAAATCAAAAGCTTGGTTCGTTTTCATTCCCATTTCACAAGATTTATTTTCACATGATTATAGCATTTTGAATTTTTTTCTAAATTATCTAACTCAAGTTGGACCCCAAGAGTCTTTTTAGAATCATGTTGAGAGATTATTCTAAATGAACTTAAGAGCTAAATATCAACTTCAAATATCTACTGGAAATAAAAAATAATGTGATGATGCCATTATGAAAAGAATTAAATAATTCTTAAGCTGATATATTTTACACTAACCAAAATTGCTAAATTATAAATGAAAACACAGTACTAAAAACATACACATGTTTTCTCCAACAGAATAATTGTGTAGAGAAAATGATTTTAATAATAATATTGCATTGTAAAATATTCATAATTTTAATGAACTTTTACCTTATGGGAAATTGAGGCTTGGGAACTGAGTGATTCTATAAAATTATTGGTGATTGACTTCAGTGTCTGTCATCTACTGACAAGAACAAGCTGAATTCACAAACTTTATTAGCATTTTACTCTTTTAACTGGCTGCTTATCGTCTAATCAGTATATGTTGAGACTTTCACCACTTATAACTCGAATAAACTTCTATTTCCATATACTTTCTAGATTTCTGTGAAAAGCAGACCACCAAATAGTATTAGGCAAATTAAATTCTAGAAATTGTGTGTGTGTGTGTGTGTATGTGTGCACTTAAAGTCTCTCCCTTAATGTTTGAGTTTTAAGAGAAATAGGTTTTGTTTGATCTTCTGTATCTTAAAATGATCTCCACTGCTCCCCACCCCCATCATTGTCAAGGCTTTTTGGTTCTGCTAGATTTTTTTTTTCTTAATAAATTTTTAAAAAATAATTTATCACTAAAAAGAAATCTTTGTGAGGGTCATAGTGATTATGCAATTTTGGGATTTTTTTTTCATTCATTTATTCATTCATCCACATTTTCTCAGTCTTTGCTATATGCAAAGAAAATCAGACACCAGTATCAGCATGTAAGGTGAATTGAGAAGGAGACAACAGAATCTAGAAGCAGACATCCCATTTGGAAAACTATTACAATCATCCAGATATTAAGACTGAAACAATATTGTGATACTGTGTAGAGATGTCCAGGACCTTGCTTGGTTTCCATGTTAGCTGTGGCAACAAAGCCCATTTACAATATGTAGCACCCAAAGGCAGTCATCCCTATAATTTTCAGATAGGCTCAACTCTTTCTTCTCATATTCCATGCCATTTCCCCCCTTTCTCTCTCTCTCTCTCTCTCCTTCTTCCTTCCTTCCTTCCTTCCTTCCTTCCTTCCTTCCTTCCAGTACACTCCATGCCCAATGTGGGGTTTGAGCTCATAATCCTGAGATCAACAGTTGCATGCTCTACTGACTGAGCCAGTCAGGCTCACCATTTTTCCCCTTTTTCTTTTGGCAAATCTTTCTGATGTATTTCCTCACTTTTGTCCCTGCATTTTTCTCCATACCCCTCTCCAACTAAATAATCTTTAAGCACAATAATTATGGATACAGCTATGTTTGTAATGGCTTAATCTGGATGTTAATCTTTACCCAAAACTAATTCTCATCCTGCAGAGTTTGGCATTCATTCTTTGAATTCACTTTCTTAAGCTAAAAATGATTAGAATCCACGTGGGTAGAAACCATATTGAAAGGTATTAAATAGTGAATGAGAAGTTATTGCTCAAGTAAATGAGTGAACAGGTATAATTTCTCTTTCTTTTTGAGAAATAATAGCATAGCAGTGAAAGAATAGTAGATTAGAGGCAATTTTATTTTTAATTTTCATTTCATTTTATTTTTAACAGAGAGGGCAGACTTGTTCATAAGCAGAACTAAAGGCACCACAGAGAGAGAGAGAGAGAGAGAGAGAGAGAGAGAATGCCCCATGGTTAAATGAAGATTCTTGAGAAATCAAGAAAGTATGGGGAAAGGAACTATAGCAGAGGAGTATCTTTGGACAGGTGGAAAAATACACAGGAGGTAAACAGATGCTTTTTTTCCTGTGAGCAAGATGTAGAGGGAAAAGGGTAAGTGAAGGAGACAGAAGAATTGCAGTCACTGGGTCTGGGGAAGGGTCTTCCTATGCGATACAGCAGACCATGTGCGTGCTCCACAGAAGGCAGGAAGGCATGGGGTTAGGTATTCGAGAGTCTATCAGTAATTAGCAAAAGGCACTAGGAGAATGTGATGGGAAACTATCCAAGCATGAATATTAGAACCATGGAGTGGCGCTGAGGTCCCTGGTGAGATTAGACAGCACAAATTTACAGTGGACGCTGTTAACACTGCCTTGAGTCAGCAGCGTTCGGAACTCAGAGAGCAAGTCTACAGCTGGGAGCACAATCTAAGGCGTCTTGAGATCACTAAGTCAGAAATAGGAAGGACAAAGGAGTGAAGGATTCTAATGCATCAGCGAACACAGTGTGAAAACACTTGGTCATAAGGTCTAGACTCTGAGCCGGGAGGCAAGTGAAGCCATCTTGTGGTTAGTGTATCCTGGGGAGAGGATGGGTTTGAGAGACTGGAAATTACAACAATGGTGAAGAATTGATGTTGAAAATGGGATGAAATGGGACAAATGTTGTCTACGTGTAGTGTAGTCATATCCCTCATGGATGAAATCATATCCTTTTTGTTGTCCTTTTTCCCCCACTGTCACAGGAAGAAATTATAAAAATATGAAATTATTTGGTGTTTGAGACTCACAAACAAACCAAATCCTGGCTCACATGCTTGCTTTCTGCTCCAGTAAACTGGAGAGGTTCTCAGTTTACTCATGTGTGAATGAGGTTAAAAATACCTCTTAGGGTGTCATGAGGATTAAAGGAGATGAAAGAGTGCAGTACCTGGCACGTTGTAGGCAAATATTTGTTAATTTTGTCATAGGATGATGGGACACTACTGCTACTACTACTTATTTTGTTTACCTCTGCCACTGCTTTTGCTATATTAGGACTAAATGTTTTTAATGGCTCCTTTGGTAAGTTGGTTAGAGTCAATGCCTATAAGGCCAAGGTCATGAATTCTGACTCCATAAAGTGCAGTTAGCTACTGACACATTTGAATCCCTACATTGGTCAAGTCACAGACATGACTCAAGGAAAGCTAGGGGAGGGAGTACATTTAGATCTGTATATTGGGTGGCCTCAGATAAGTTTTCAGATAGTTGGATTTCTCATCTTTGAAATGTTACATGGCTATTGTAAGGCTCAAATAGGATATATGAGAAAATATTACAAAATATAAACACTATCCCAGAGGTATTATTGTCAATATATATGTGATCAATAAAATCAACAAAAATTGCTGCTAGTTAATAAATGTAATGTATGTTTTTATAAAAGCAACTCAATTTTTCATGTCTGCATTTCAGACATGAAATGTTTGTAGGACTCTCATTTTTCACCTCAGAGAACAGTGAGGTAAGAAAGGCAGATCTACTTCACTACTGAGATTAGTTTTCTGCTAAGCTATAAAACCTTCCTAACAGTCAGGTCTGAAAACCTTTTCTATTCTTTATTTTTCCTGATTTTTTTTTTTTTGTATTGTTGGCTAACACTTCCTTCTTGAAACTTTTCCTTTTGTGGCTTCTGTGACTACTATCCTTAAAGTTGAGAAAAGTGTTATTAGAAGAACATATACGATGATTGTAGGGATAAAACAGTGAGTACTTACGGAGAACAGACCAGATGTTAGCATTCTGGAGCCTGGGAAGGTAATAAATGATAGGTGAGATGAGAATATGATATGATTTTGTAGGTGAGATATCATGGTGAGAAATGACAGGGAAATAATATAGAATTCAACAGATCTAAATTCATGGCTCTCTTCCATGAATTCAGAATTATAAGTCAAAGGGATACCTTTCAAAGTATAAGTGTAGCATGTTATTTAGACTTATTATGATCATTTCACAATATATACAGATATCAAATCGTTGTACATCTGAAACTAATATAGTTAATACGTCAATTATAAAAGTAAAAAATAAAACATGAGTGCGGTAATTTTGGGACAAATACAGAGAACTACTGACTACCATATTTCGCATTTTGGAGGGGAAAAAAGGGAGGAAGGGGAAATTACATGACAGCTGTATTTAGATATGTGAAAAATTATTGTGTGAAATGGTAGCTGGTTTTGTTCTATCTGACAACTAGATCCAATGAGTAGAAGTTAAAGGAAACAAATTTCCCTAAAACACACACACACACACACACACACACACACACACACACACCCAGAACTTCCCAAAGATGGAATGAGTTACCTCAAGGCAGTGCAAATTTCCCATCATTGAAAGTACTCAGATATAAGTAGGGTATTTATATGGCAGGCATAGTGTAAAAGGAGCTCATGCAAGGGTAATTAAATAACATGACCTCAAATTTCTTTTCTAATGTTGCAATTCTGTTATTTTTTTCTTTCCCACAGACTGATTTCTACTCTCTCCCTCCTGCCACTATTTCTTTGTCAGCATTTCCCCTCTGCATGTCTGGGGAGTTTTGTACTTCAACTTCCAGCATTACTCCTAGGCTTGTGGTTTTAAAACATTTATCTCCAAAACCAACCTCTGCCTCCCTGTTAGCAAGAAACTTCAGCTAGTTCTCTAACTCCATTAATGAGGTATCCCACTTAATGCTTCCTACATCTCACCATCTCTTAAACTAGCTTTTCTTCCCAAAGATGCCAGTCCATAGGTATCCCATTCTCAGCTTGCCTTTATCTTGGAGCCTTCCATATACTTAAGACTCTTTTTCCATATCTTCTTTCTTTTCATTCTTACTACCATCTCCTAGTAGTTTTGGATACTCAACAGGTACATGAACTGTCTTTAAGACTTTTCTCTTTTCAAATCATTCTCAAAACATACAGTTATTCAGATCTTTTCAAAATACTGTCACTCTTTTTTTTTTTTTAAAGATTTTTATTTATTTATTAGAGAGCGAGAGACTGAGATTGAGAGGGGAGAAAGTCAGAGGGAGAAGCAGACTTCCTGCAGAGCCGGGAGTCCGACATGGGACTCCGGGACTCCGGGATCATGACCTGAGCCAAAGGCAGTTGCCCAACCAACTGAGCCACCCAGGCACCCCAAAATACTGTCACTCTTCAAGAACTCTATCATCAATCAAATAGAATCCAAGTGACCTTACCTGCTTTTCATATGACCTTCCATAATTTGTATTTACCTTACCTCTCCTGCTGTATTTCCCACTAATTCCCAACATACAGGCATGGTACAAAATTTAGCACCTGATTGGCTGTGGGGTTTGCCACAGATCAGTTCCCTCCATGCCAAGATCTTGATTTCTAACAGCCTGGAGGCTAGGTAAAGAGTACTGGGTGTATTATCCGCTAACCCTCATTGATTCAGAAATGTTATCATGTGCTACACATACCATGATGTGAAGAATGTTGGGGAACACTGGTGTGACTGTTAAAAGTACTATCAGCATTAGAATCATGGTTCTGCCTATGTATGTCCATTAAATTACTTAATCTCTTGTGTTTTCAAGCTCTTAATAAAGTAGGAACATAGCAGTGTCAACTGTTCATAGGATTATTTATTAAGATTAAATTAAGTGATCAATAGAGGCTAAACAGTATTTTTTCAATCAATGTTGAGATGGTTATTTCCTCAGTCCATTGCACTCTGGGAATATCTGCTTCTGGGAATCTACTCAAATATGATCTCGTACCTGTGATTTCCTTCCTCTCTTGATAATGCCTCATCTAAATTTAAGCTAAATTCTAAGACTCATACCCTTACTGGAATAGCCTTTAGATCTCCTTTCCCTATAATGGAGTCTTGAGGTTTCATTGCTCTTAAATCCTATACTACAGATCTGGTCTTTGTTTTTTGTGAATTATTTTATCTATGCAAGTTCTGATATTATGACCTAGATAAATTCTTGTTTATTAATTTTGAAGGGCAGGATTTTCTTTGTACAGAACAATGCTAAGAGTACTTTAAGTGAGAATAGTGTTAAAAACTCAGGGTAAAGATGGTTACTGATTGGACCACAAATGGACTGGAAATGCTATTATTTAAACATGTGTGGAGAAGAGATCAAAAGAGATAGCTTAGTGAGATTATTTGGCAATTCTCAGAACTTGTTACCCAGTACCAGTGTTTTGTTTATGTTTCGGGAAAATTCACTTATAATGAAAGTGAGAAGTGTATTTTCCTTACATATACCATGCACTCTTAAATTTGCATTTGAGGAACTAAACTGAGGTGAACCAATTTTATATCCTATCTGAGCATGACAGAAAGTCAAGCAAGTAGAAAGGAGAAGTAACTCTTACTTAATACACAGAGAAGATGGACAGTATTTAATATTATTCTTACTAACAAATGTTTCAACCAACTTTTACTGATATGGAATCAGCATACATTTTTGGAATTAAAAAACCTTATAAGTCATATTTCTGAAATTTTCTTTACACAGATGAAGTAATAAGCTGCCTACCATTCAGCCTGAGATTAAGAATATCTTGAAAACTCTAGTTAAAAATACAATTATGACATAAGAATAAAAACATTCTACGGATGGCTAATACAATTTTTATGATCATAAGATCGGTCATTCTGAATGTGTCAGACAATCTTCTTGACATCTACAGATGAGTGACAGTTCGTCACACAGATGTGATTTTTTAAAGTGTTTTGTTTTCTGAAGGGAATATTTTCAACTCAGAAAAACTTGGTACATAGCATGACTTCCTGAGTTTAATTTCATACCCTAATTTGTCATCACTGACTTGTTCAAAACCTCAGACCATCTGCACAGAGCTGTAGGGAATGATCAACAACAAAGACAGTGACATAGCAATGTCCCTGGCTCCTAACTTGATCCTGGAGCTGATACAAAGTTGCAACTAATAAGCCACATTTTCTTCCCACCAGATACCACACTGATGGAAAACAGTGGAGAAAGATAATGATCACCTTGCTGCACCAATAATGGAAGCAGGGAGGCCAGTTCTTATTCGAATTTATAGGTATTTTAGTTGTGTGAGCTGCAATGGATTGGGAATATTCCGTCTGGATTTCTCTTTCTGCAGCTTTCATCACCTCTGGTAATGGTTCAATCTTCTTGATACCAGGAGTTTAAACCCTGATTGGGTTCAAGGATTCTCACAGGGACTCATCTGTATAGCCTAGCGATTTAGTCTCATAGTGGGCTAGCTTCTCTTTGAGGACTTTCTGGAAAGTTTCCATGGTTTTTGGAGTACATCAGATTTCTCCCCCATGTACTAGCAAATATAGTCCCAAGAGTCCCAGCCCCAAGTGTATCCAACAACAGAATAGATTTTTCTCTGTAGTCTTAGGATCACCTCAACTGTCCAAATCCTTCAAGTCAGGAGAGACCTAAAGATGATTCTGCCTTTTGGGAAAACCCTTCCTCTATCTTCCACTTTCTTGGCCTGTCCTTGCTCTGTTGGTGAGCTCAGAGTACAATCTATTTCTGGGTGAAGGAACTGATTTTCCCCGGTAGTATTTATCTTTACAGATCCTACCTTATAATTTTAGTGACATACAGATGAATAAATAGATAATAAATGTTGAATGAGGATAACTATGTAACAATTTTCTCTACATTCTCACACATGTTACAGACCTTTTATGTCAGTTTTGAGATCTTTTTGGGATGTTTGTAAAACTGATAAAATTAAACTATGCAGATATTCTTAAAGTTATCAGCTTTGTGCATTGACTGATGGGACAGAGAAAACAAAAGGACAGATAATATTATTATTTGCTTTCTGTGTAGATAGAACCAAAGAAATCTATTTGGTCAGATACAGAGTAGGGCTTTTGTACATACATCATAACAGAACTACCAGAAAAATCATTATAACTTTTTAGACTTTTTCTTTTCTGCATGTGGCAGAGATTTTTAATTCAAATTAATTTGGGGATAGCACTTCCTTGTGATTGCTAAGTCTCTGAATCTTCATAACCTCGCTCTCAACCATGACTTCCTTCCATTTTTTGTCCACTCATTAATCTTATCTGGCTGAGCCTTACATCAAAGGAATTCTCAAGTTGCCATGGATAATTTATCCATGAGCAGTAATTTATTTACAGGTAACCAAGAATGCATTGAATGAATTAGAAATATGCTTCTGCATATGAATTTTTATAAACAGGCAAGGAAGTGTGTTGGTGCAATACCGTTGCTTTTCGGCAGCTCCACTTTGAATGAAGAATGAATCAGGCTTTATTCATTTATTCACTTATTCATTCATTTCTTCATTTCTTCATCATTATCTCAACAAATAGTTCATTGTGTATGCACTATGTGCGAGGTTATTCAAGGAGGTGTGACAAAGATGAGTAAGTCTCAGTCTTTACGGACCCTATTCTTTGACAGGTTACACATTGGATAATTGCACAAACAGCTAGAATCCAAGTTACAATGTGATGTGTGCCTTATCAAGTGCTGTTGTATGCAAGAGAGGGAAAAACAATGTACAGATTAGGGGAGAGGGAGCGTATCAGAGTCCAATGGAAGATGGAACATATGAGCTGGAATTGAAGTTTGGGTAGAATTTTGGCAGATGAAGATGGTAGTTGTAAGGATACTTCAGACACAGGAAATATTTTCAGTGAAAGCTTAGAAGTAGAATTGACCAGGTAATGGAGTGAAAGATGTGACTAAGTTTGAAAGGAACAGGAGACTGTTGGATAGGATTGCAATTAGATGTCATGCTGAAAAATAAAATAAGATCATGGAGAGCCCAAAGTACATTTCCTTCATCCAGTACCAACATCAATACCTACATACACACATGCACATACACGCGCACATACACACATAGAAGCACACACATCAAAAGCTTTAAGTGTATTCAGCTGGAGCGGGAACTCACTAAAAAGTTGAGTAAGAAAGTAAGGTTATAGGAAAGATTAATCTGGCTGTGTTGCCTCAGAGATCTGAAAGAAAAAGAAGGAAATATTATAATAGTCAAAATCAATAGTAGTAAGAACAAGAACCAGAGTAATAGTTGGGAGAAAGAGAACAAGAGATATTATACAAGTAAAGTTGGAGAAACTTCATCAATTTGGGCAAAGGAGGTGGGGATGACCTGTGGGACAATGGGAGTAAAAGACAGATTAATTGGCTTTAGGGTTTTAATTAAAACTTCTGGGGACAGATGTTTAAGATTCATCTATCTACAAGGCCTTTGAGCATTTGTTTGTCATCGCAGGTACTGCTTAGAAACCATCATGTTTGTGATTTAATTTTTAATGTAGTTACGTTGTATGGGACAGTCATTTTGAAAAACAGAAAGAAGTAGTTTCACACTTTCTCATACGTACTACTATCTTGGAAGTGAGATATTTCAATGCCTAATCATATTTAAAGGATAACTTACAAAATAGCAGTAGAATTACCAATAACCCATGATTATTTCAAGTAGTAATTATATTTGCAATATAGTTTTCTACCTAGCAGGAGAATGACAAATATATAACTAATAATGTGGTTTATTACATCCTCTTTCTAATTCATATTTTCCTGGTGTGTAGTATGTCCAGAATGATTCTCATACCACTTCATTGTTCCAACCATCTGTTTCTCAATCATAGAATAGAAAGCACAATTTTGTGGACCCAAATTAAAGTGCTTTATAAAAATAAAATCATAAAAACTTTTATTCATTCAGAATCTTGACAGAACAGAATTTCCACTTAGACAAAAATAAATTTTTTGCCAAAAGTTACGTATATGAACTTTATACCTTGTCATTAATAGAAATAACTGAAAACATAGTATAATCCTATTAAAAATTATATGCATAAAAAAGATTAGAAGGGAATGTATCAAAATCTAAATAGTGATTATCTAGCCAGGTAATTAAGTTTAAATTAAAATAGTTTTCTCTATTTCCAGCTTTCTTTACAATAACCACAACTACTGTAATAACACTAAAAGAAATATTAAAATAAACCAAAAATATAAAGATCTAAGAATAATTTTCCAATTCTACTTCACTTACTTTTTCTCATTCTCTAGTGAGTTAACAAATTCATGAATGCTTGATGGACTTACATATTTGAGCAATTTGGAAAAGTGCTATGTCTTATCAGTAAATATCAATTGCTTTCCTGTTTCCTTTCTGTCCAACTTCAGGAGCAGCCCCCTCTCCTTTGTCTTATAAAAAGCTTAAAAATCTCATTTTTTCCCATTTTTTAAGTTTTTAAATTTTAATTCTACTGTGGTTAACATACAGTGTTATATTAGTCTCAGTTGTATAATATGTGATTCAACAATTCTATACCTTACTCAGTGCTCATCAAGGTAAGTCTACTCTTAATCAATCCCCTTTACCTATTTTACCCATCCCCCCACCCAACCTCCCCTCTGGTAACCGTCAGTTATTTCTCTATAGTTAAGAATCTGTTTCTTGGTTTGTCTCTCTTTAGGAGCAGCCCTTGTAACATATTGGTTATGTAGTAACCAAAGAATTTCTACTTACTGTCATTTATATTTTAACAGAAGTACAAACTTGCAGGTGTTAACTCTATCAGTGAACATCTGCAGTCTGTACCCAATATACTTACTCATTGGAAGTACAGAAAGTGTTAAGAATGGTTTGTCCCCCACCTCTACCCCATATGTCTACACCAACACCACAGATAACTTGTATTATCTAAATTCTAAGTATATAAAACATGATACTTCATACACCTATGGCATACATCTATGATCTACGCAAGTATGCATATTCATACATTCTATTTTGGTGTATTATAATTCTGCCTCAGTTCCTTTGAACTGAAAGAGATCTCTTCTATGGCATCATTAGCATTTTCACAATGCTCATCACTGTCCATTAGGTCTTTCTCAGGGCCTGGCCTTCATTTCGTATTCCTGTAATTTCATCACCTTTTGATCTTTTTTTTTTTTTGAGCAGAGTTTTTCACTATGAAATAATATAAACTGATAAATTGGTATCATTATTCCTCCACAGTCAATATAAATGAATTTCATTAATTATGTACGCTGGATGCAGTCATTTTGCATCTCCCTTCCCTCTCTGCCTTTTCAAAGATTTATTTATTTGAGAGAGAGTGAGCAAGCCAGAGCACAAATGAGAGGGGGGAGCAGGCTCCCTCCTGAGCAGGTAGCCTGACATGGGGCTCAATCCCAGGATCCCAGTATCATGACCTGAGCCAAGAGAGATACTTAACTGACTGAGCCACCCAGGCTCCTTCCCCTCTTTGCCTTTTCAAATGTCTCTGGAGGACCTGTCTTTATTTGAAGACAAAAATAATAAAAAAAATGTTAAATGTATATCTTCAACATGGAATTTGATGAAAGGTAAAGTAGAACGTTTTTCATGCACAAACTACAAAAGTGAAAAATGCAAATGCAAAGGCAAAAAAGCAAGTGCAAAAGTAAAAACCTCAAGTATGGTGTTGCATTAAACATGATGTGAGATAAATAAAATACAGTAGATCACTGTCATGACTAACTCCTGTTTATTTTAGTTTTTGATGATTTATAGCTGATATATAACATGAAACAATAGTAACATGACTCTCCTTTCTTGATATTGAGGGAGATCGTATCTTTTTTTGATGCATAGAGCATGAAAGAAGATAAAATTCTGGGCTTAATATTTAAAAACCTCTTGATTGTTACTGTAAGGAAAGTTGCTTTTTATTTTCAAATTATATTTGAATTTTCTTTTTTTTTTTTTTAAGATTTATTTATTTATTTGACAGAGAGAGACACAGTGAGAGAAGGAACACAAGCAGGGGGAGTGGGAGAGGGAGAAGCAGGCTTCCCGCCAAGCTGAGAGCCCAATGCGGGGCTCGATCCCAGGACCTTGGGATCATGACCTGAGCCACCCAGGCACCCCTATATTTGAATTTTCAAATATCATCTTAATGTGACTCTTCTCCGAAGAAGTACATAGTGAGGGGGGAGTCTGTGTGGCTCAGTCAGTTAAGCGTCAGACTCTTGATTTCAGCTCAGGTCATGATCTCAGGGTCTTGAGATCAAGTGCCACATGGGGCTCCACACTGAGTGTGGAGCCTGCTTAAGATTCTCTTTTCCCCTCTCCCACTGCCCCTCCCCTGTCTCTAAAAAAAGTACACGGTGAATACAAACTGATAATATCTTCAGTTTGATTTAATAAAAATAGCATTTTACTTGAGTGTAATCATAGCAGCTTTGAAAGTCATAGACTACATATTTGCTACATATAATCACACATATACATATATGTTATCAATATAAGTGTATGTATTTCATATCATAATGAGTATTCACATTACATTAGTAAGCCACAGAATGTGGCTGATTTCTGTACTTGATTCCTTAATGGCACTGACAAAAAGTAAAGAAATGAAATAGTTCCAAATGAAGCCAAAAAAGTCCATCTATATTACTCAGCATATCATTATGATAAACATAGAGAAAATTAATCTGCATCCAAACTCACCACTGGCAAAGGCATGAAGAGGCTACAAAATCTAAACACATTTGTGAGCCTTATTTTTTCAGAGTGGAATTTGGGCTGAGATGACTTCCCAGGGGATGCTGAAAGGTGTGGCTGTGAGATCAGGTGGGGAATTGATACAAATGCTTTTTATCTGGGTAGCATCAACCTATGATTATACTTGGCCACATTAGCTCAGTGTTTGGGAAGGTGAGTGGGGATGGTGAGAAAGAAGAAACATATACTTTTTTATTTCTTTTTTCTATCCTTCTCAAGGTTCTTAAGGAAATTCCAGATCATTTTACCCCAAACTTTTATCTTCTCCACTACATTGTATGTAGGTCATGCAAAATAATAAAAAATACGTAAGTCATGGCTTTGATGATACATCTTTGTATTTCTTAGTCAATAGGCTCTTGTAATAGCACATTTTATTTAAGAGTAAAATGAAAATGAAACAGAACAAAATAAAGCCAAGCATGATATGTTTAAAAAATCATCCTTGCAAGAATGTTCAAGTTGTTATATGCCATGGGAAATTAAGCGGTTACACAAGAATGAATTGATCTTGAGCTATTTATCAAGAAAAAGTGCAGGCTGCCAGTGGATACGGATAATTTGCTTCTATGACATTTCTTTTCCCACAAATACTGAGTGTCTTAGAGTTTTGGAGTTGGAGAAGCCATCCTTTTAAGCACTTAACACAGCTCTCTAGTTTTATAATAGGACCTTAACCTTGTCCTCTGCCAACCCTGAGTTGTTAAAGGAAGGGGACCTCTGTGGAACATACTCAGTACATGCCTGGAGCCAGGGACATCATCCACCATATTGAAATGTTCTCATTTCAATGACTTATGAAAGAAATTTTGCTTAGTCATTTCTCATTACTAACAGAAGTTGTGTCTCATCTGCAACCTGTTTCAGGCTTTGTGTGAAACCTGTTCCTGGTTTCGCATGAAACCTGTTCCTGGTTTCACATGAAACCTGTTCCTTTGCTTTGGTCACTGTGCCTATGACAATTAAGTTTGTAGGAAATCTCTACATAAGCATTTCTGCAGATTTAATATTTTTCTACCCTTATTTTCATGTGTCTTGATTTTTCTCAATTTCCTAATTTATCTTTTTGGAGTGTGTGTGTGTGTGCACATGTGTGTAAATGTGTATACACACACTCATATATACATTTATATACATGTATATACACCTATATCAATATATATACAGTATGTCAAGTCATTGAAGAAAGGAAATAGAAAATCAAATCAAACACAAACATGTATCCTCTCCTCTGTTCGCTTTGTGTTTTGCTGCCCCTGATGTACATACTTGCATCAGGCTCTGTTTCCTTATACTCCCAAATTCCCTATATTTACTCATTGCAGCATGAACACCCTGCCCTGTATTACAGTTGCCCGTTTTCTCATTTGAAGCTTCCACTTCAGTGGTTCTCAAACTTCAGCGTGCATCAGACTCTCACTGAGGTCCAGTTAAACTAGATAGCTGGGATTTGCTCCCAGAGTTTTCGATTCAACAGATCCGGGTTGGGGTCCAATAATTTGCATTGTAACAAGTTCCCAAGTAATTCTGATGCTCCCGGTATAGGGACGATACTTTGAGAACCATGGATTTCGTGACTTGTGTGTTTGCTTCTTTTATAGTGTCATTTGAAAGTCAACTGCAGCTAGATGAGAAATATGAGGGTTGATCCAAAATAAAAGTTGTAAAAAGCAACTCATCTTTTATTTCCAACAATAAACTTGTCAACTTTGAGAACCACTTTCCCTAATGGTTTTAAGAGCTGAAGGGCAAGAATCTGTACCAGTTGCTTACCCCGAGGCTCCATTCTAGTGTTTCCAGGTTATAGAAGTATTGCCAAGTTGACCTCCAGCCCAGAGTATGGTTCTTGTAATATATGTATCTTCTGAGCTTCTCTTTGTTCACCTGGGATTGGGCTAAACAATCAGTGATTCTCAGCCCTGGCTGCTCATGGAAATAATCCAGAATGCTTTTAAAAATGTACTATGTTGAGACATCCCTTCCAGGGGGATCTAGATGGGGTCCTGGTGGGAACATTTTTTTTTTTAATTTATGAGATGAGTCTAATATGCAGCCCAGATTGAGAATCACTGGGTGAAGTGATCTCTCTGGTTCTTTTCAGTTTGAACTGGTAGAATTTTGAGGCTTTCAAATGCTGATTGGAATCAAGACTCCTCTAATGCATGGAACATTCTGACAGTGTCTACCACGCCTTTTTCATTCTAGTTATTTATTTTTCTTCTTTTATTCCAATTTTATTTTCTCCTGGGTTACTATCGTAGAGTGTGGCAAAACATTTTAATTTGATTATGCCCTCTGAGAGTTGTGAGCTAGCTCAGATCAAAATACTTTTAAAATAAAGACATCAGAATTTATTAAGGTGAGGCTCTGAGGGGCCAGATAAGAACAAAAGGGTTACAAGTTAAGCAGGAAATAGCAAGGTTTCATGATCACTTGTTAGATAACCATGAAGTAAAGAAGAAGGTTTGCAGTATAACGTCTAAAGTAAAAGCAATCTCCAAGAAGCTTTCCAGACACAGGAACTCCTGTGTTACGGCATCTTCAGTTCTGCATAAATCTGGGAGTGAGTGAAGGGGAGCTAATAGACTTCTCCAGTCCTCCTTGTATCTGACAGAGGAGGCAAGGAGAATATCAGGCTGAGTTTAAGGCTGTCAGAGTGCTACGAACAAAAGACAACTCAGCTAGGCTGTTCCAGCAGCATTTTAATTTCTGAACCCAGTTAGACACTAGCGTTTAAATTTGCCTATTTTTGAGGACGCCTGCAGAAGATTTGAAATGAATGCGTAACTACACTGCAATGGTTATAAAGAAGATGAGAACCTAAACATGGTAATTAGAAATGGAGGAAATGTTCACACTATAAATAAATTCTCAAATAAATCATCATTTGGTAGCAACAAGCACGGTACCCAGTACTCATCAGTTTATATGCAGTGTTCATTTTCTGTTTGCATATATATGTTTAAAAACGAATAGTGTGAGAGAAGACACTGAATGCTGTTCTTTTTTTTGTTTTGAGGCAGAGAAGAAATTGCCCATTACCAAACAGATACAAGTTCATGAAAGAAAGCACACAGTTCAAAGTCACTATAATCCTGAACACATATTGTTCTTAAATTAAGAAACAGATGAACCCTACCTAACTGGTATTTTTTTCTTATTCAGTATTTTGCACTTCAGTATAATTGGTATTTAACAAATTAGAAATTAACAAACAAAAGATAAACGTAGTACAGTTTAAACAGCTTTTAATACGTGAATACCGACTTATCTGTCTGAAGGAACACTATACTTCTATTTTTGCCTGAAGTTTCCTGAGGTTGGAAAATTCCTGCTTAATCTTCAAATATACTTGAAGATGGTTTTATAGGTAGAAAAATGTCCATTTTTTTCTTTTTTTCTTCTCTAAAAGCACAATTTGTTAAATAATGGGCCTTCAGAATACATGCGATTTCCAAAAATCAGAGTGACCTATTTAGCCAAATTAGAATAGTATTAATCAATCTACTTGGATTTTGATAATCTACTAGTCAGGGCAATCAGTATTATTGATGACATTGTCATTCCACTCCTGGATAGATTAACTCCCAAATTGAGAACAATCAGGACAAAAAACCTTGCTAAGAACAAGGCATGTCTTTGAAAGATATATGTTTAAAAAGAAAAGATATAAGGGGCGCCTGGGTGGCTCAGTTGGTTGAGCAACTGCCTTCGGCTCAGCTCATGATCCTTGAGTTCCAGGATCGAGTCCCACGTCAGGCTCCCAGCTCCACGGGGAGTCTGCTTCTTCCTCTGACCTTCTCTCCTCTCATGCTCTCTCTCACTTTCTCTGTCTCTCAAATAAATAAATAAAATCTTAAAAAAAAAAAGAAAAGATATAAAATACCATTTCTATAAGCCTTTCAAGTTATTTTTCTCCTAAATTTCATGTGTGTGTATAAATATCAGTGCCTTAATTCATCTCTTTTGTTCATTCAAAATATAAATTACTTGGATAAATGCTGAAAGACTACATGAAATCACACTATACACTCATAACATTAGAATGTGCTGCTAATTAACTTTTTCTTTGTTGGAGAACCCTTTACTCTTTAGAATAAAGAGTATATATCTAAATTTTTGCTGAGGACTACAATAAACATAATTATTCATTTCAAGGAAAGAAATTAGTTCTACAACACTATCATACTAATAATGCATACATTTGCAATACACAGCCATTTTTCTCATTTTTTGATCACATATGTAAGGAGAGAGCCATTTTACTTTTTCCAAGCTTGACTCCTCCCAGTAGAGAGAAAGCAAGAGTTGAAAGTGAGACCCTGTGACTCTATGTTGAGTAATCCCAATGAATTGTCCCTTGACAGGTTATTAATGGTGTTCACATCCTCATTTCCTACCAACTCAGCTGTTATTAAAATGAACAGGAGAAAGATTATTATTAACTCCCATTAGACTCAGAAAAACAAAGGCAAAGCCTATGAAAGATAATAAATTTATGAACTTTCTTAAAAGTCTGCTACCTCTTGGAAATAAGTGATTTTTATTAGGTCACTTGGGAGACCTTTCTCACGGTGAATACTGAAAACTCTCAACAGCTGATCTTTTACTCATGGAATGGACTTTGACAATAGAAGGTCAGTCTCATCTTTGTACAGAAAAAGTAACAGAAAACATTTAAAAAATTTTAAAAATCTGTTACTGAGTCAATATAAATCTAGGACTAAGAGGAAGAAAGTACAAGGAAACAAGTTGATTCAATATTAGAAATAATGTTTTCACAATTAGAGATTCTAAAAGGAAAGAGGCTATTCCAGGAAACAGTATGTTCAAGGAAGAGAGAGATGATAATGTGTGCTGATGTTCCAAGGGTCTTCAAAGATCAGATTGTAGAGTGACCTAATGATCCATGAATCTATGAACCCACTCTTCCCAATGCTATAACAATTATCTGAAAGGTTAAGGTAAAAAGTAGATTTTTTTTCTTTAAATAAATATGGAGAACACAACTATTAACGGAAATGTTATTTTACTTTAAAAATCTTATTTGGAAAGCATATTTGTCTCAGTTTTTAAATTTCAAATTTATCTGGAGATACATGGGGAAACATAGATCAAACTGTGCTAAATGTGCTAAATGCTAGATGTTTCATGACGTCACTCCCGTAGGTCCAAGTTCAATTGCCTTCTTTGGTTGTGTCTGCATTTAAATGATGTACTATAGAAGGAAGTTACATTCCATGCCATCTGTGGCCATATGAAATCATCATTATGACCTCAACAGGACTTCCAACAATGCTTTTCTATCTTGCTATGCTTAGCACTGCCACACTAAGCAAAAATATATGGGATACCCAGTTAAATTTGAATTTCAGATAAGCAATGAGTACTTCTTTTTAATATGTGTATGTCCCAGTAAAAAATTATTTGTTGTGTTCTGAAATTCAAATTGCACTGTTCATGACCCTGCAACCAACCCCCTTGCTCTATAAGGCCATCAAAAAGAAATAGTAGTTATTATCTGTTAATAAAATATCTGTATATGTATATGTAATATCTGCTTATAATCTGTAGATCTGCATTTGTACCTGCATCTGTCATTTCCTCCTTTCCTTCTATTGCAAAGAAAATCATAGTTATTTTTCCTTCCATGACAATTCTTTCATTTTGGTCTTTGGGTTCCATTCTTTCCTACCTTCTCTGTGGGACCTTAAGGAACAAACATTCTAATCAGTTTTCTTCATTGGCAACTACTCTCTCTCTCTCTCTCTGAGCTCAAACATTCTCCAAATTAAAAACATGAATTCATCTAGATGAATTCATCTGAATTCATCTCTTCCTCTATTTGTGACATTCTCTTTCTCCTTTATATAGTCCTGGGTTTTCATTTGTCTCTTTGGCCATTCTCTTCCTTCTCTCTGCTGGCTTCTTTTCTTCTTTCAGGGCCATTAAATGCTGCTATTTCCCAGGGTCCTTCATATCCTCATCTTCTCAGTTTATAGATTTTCCATCGGAGATCTTGACACTCACCACCTATATGCTCAAAACTTCCTAATCTTCATGCAAAGTTGCAAATGCCTTTTCTGAACTCTTCTGGATATCTACTCTCTTTGGATAGTTGTCTTGTGACTCAAACTATTAGGTATAAAACTGAACTCATCTCCTCCTTTTAAATCTGTCTCTTAAGCATTGTGTTCTCTCAACAGTAAAGGATATTATAATTTACCATTTTCTAAATTGGAAACTTGAGATCAGATACATATGTAAGTTATCATTGAATCCCTGTTTGATTTGATTTACTTTCATAATACTTTAAAAATCCATCTACTTATTTTTTAACTATTTTTTTAAAGATTTATTTATCTGAGAGCGAGAGAGAGTGTGTGCATGCCTGAGAGCAGGGGGAGGGGCAGTGGGAGGGCATCTTCAAGCAGACTCCCCACTGAACGTGGCAGGGAGGGGCGGGGGGGGGTTGCGTAGGGCTCAATCCCATGATCCATGAAATCATGACCCAAGCTGAAACCAAGAGTCAGAAGCTTAACAGAATGAGCCATCCAGGTGCCCCTCCATCTGCTTCTTTTTATTCTCACAGCCACCATCAGCTCTTCCCTGGGACACAGCTGTGTCTTTTGTTTTTTTTTTTTAAGATCTTATTTATTTTTTTGAGAGACAGAGAGCGCAGGAGAGCAGGGTGAGGGGCAAAAGGAGAAGCAGACTCCCGGCTGAGCAGGGAGCCTGATGTGGGGCTTGATGTGGGGACTCCAGGATCATGACCTGAGCCGAAGGCAGACGCCTAACCGACTGAGCCACTCAGGTGCTCCACAGCTGTGTCTTTCTAACTGGTTTCCTTTCCCTTCAGTCTTGTCCTCCCCAGTCTGTTTTCCAAAAGCAGCTTGAGAGATCTTTCAGAACACTAAAGTGACAGTGTCATTCTTTTTCCTTAAAAGTCTATAGAAATTTACCTTTGTCATTAAAACACTGTCTAAACTCCTAAATATGATTGATAAAGAACTCCATGGTTAACTACCATTCCCCTCCTCCTACTTGCTGCAAGTCCACACTGACATCCTTTTATGCCTGATCTCACTCATCTCTGGGTGTTCATATATGCCACATCCTTTTCCTGGAACAGGTTACCCCTTCTCTCTGCTTAATTTATTCTCCTTTGGATTTCTTCTTATTAGTTTCTCAGGGAAACTTGTTTTGTTCTATTAGATGCAATGTGTTCCTTTGGCTTCATTCATGGTTTTTTTGGTTTATTTGTTTGTTGTTTACATTTGACTCTTTAATTATTTGTTTTACCAACTGGAATATAAGTTAATGAGAGATAGGACTAGTACCATATTTTCCACTGTATTTCTAGCCTCTAGAACACTGCTTGATACAGATTAAAATTCCCCCAAAATAGTTGTTCACCATGATCTAAATCAATCTTACAATTGCTAGTGCTTTGTCAAGAAATACCATTTGTCAAAAACAGCAAAACTACTTAGAAAGTAGTTTTCTGTTATGAACATTTTGAGTTTTAGAAATGTTCTCTTTCCATTTTCCCACACCTGGTATAAAGTTATTGCAACTTATAAGAATTAAACAAGTCAAAAAATAGATGATTTTTATCATTTTCTTATTTTCTTCAAAAACTTTTCTTAATGAAAAAAATGAGAATATGCATAATGAAGGCTGTAGCCTTCAAACAATATAAAGTATACCTTCAAACTCTCCATCCAACACAAGCTAGACTAGATCACCATCAGGAGTTACTTATTTTGGGGCTCTTACTCTTTTAAATAAGCCATTGATGGAATTAAATATACTTTATTTGTTTTATCCTGTACTACCCAATTTGCATTGTTCCCATGGTTTTTGCATCTCCTCTTTTAGCATCCTCTAATTTTGAAGCCATTTCAAGAATTCTTTTTGGGCAATTGCTACATGCTAGAATTATTCTGAGTACTGTAGAGAGCACAAAAGAGGAGAAAGACATAATTCCTACTTCAAGGAGCTTAGTCTATAGGAAACAGAACTAACACACATGAAGATGCTAGGAAATAAGTGAATTCTAAATAAGTGCTACCAACTACAAAAGGTTATGGGAATCCAAAGAAAGGAGAGATCACTTTGGACTAGGATAGTCTGGCAAGCTTTAAGGATAAAAATGAGATGAGTGCTGAAGCATGTCTAAATGTGGGCATTTGGAGAGGAAGAGAAAGACACTGGGAAGGGGGAGAGCCACCTGGATGGTAGTTCAGTGCTACTCTTTTTTTTTTTTTAATTAACATATAATGTATTATTTGCCCCAGGGTACATGTCTGTGAATCATCAGGCTTACACATTTCACTCAGTGCTACTCTTTTGTTTGTTTATTCTGCTTAGAATTCTTGTCCCCCCTTTTCTGGTACTGATGCTATTCTTTTTGTTACTGAAATGTCTTTTCCCCAATTCACAAGGTCCTGGAGGGGTTGCCAGTAGTCACATTTTAAATCCAATCTTCCCACCCAAGGACATGGTCCGGGCATAATGCCCAAGGCCCCTGTGACTGTGCTTAGCCCAAGGATGTGACCTAGGGCAGGCTAATTCTATTCCATCCCTGGGATTGCATGTGTAACTGCTTGAAGAGAACATTTCTCTTTTCTGTTCAATCATGTCTAGTAAAATAAGCCTAAAGCTATCTCTGCCTACACTGTCTCTTCCCTCTGCTGTACAGAGGAAGATTGCCTGCAGTTGAAGAAAGTGAGAACACACAGAGAAAGAGAACCGTGTTGTTTGAATCTCTGCAGCCTCTGAAGCCATCTGTCTACCTGGATTTCCTATGTCTGTGGCTAGTACATCCCTTTCTTGTTTCAGTTCATTTGAATTGGTTTCAGTCAATTTTAACCTGGTAGAAGAATCCTGACCAAAAGAGGTAGTAGGCTAAGGGGTGGATGTGCAGAAAGAACATAAGTATAAAGAAGGATCAAATTGGGACATTAGCAATGAGAAAGAGGGTACAGACCAAAAGCAGTATCTGGAGGAAAAAATGACGGGGTTTGGTTAGAGACTGGGTAAAAAACTAGAAATGCTGGGTATTTGTGAACTCACTGATAAAAATGAGTGTAGTTGTGATGAGGAAGTGGGTTTGAAGAGACATAGCAGGCAAACCATGACATCTGAGTTCCTGGTAAAGTTGGGACTTTGTCAGTCTATGGTTTTAGTAAGATGACCAGCACTTACTGGTACAACAGGGTAAGCTACAAGAACGTAACCTAAGATTGCTTTCTGTCAGCATTCAATAGAATATGACAAAGAACTATAATTTTGCTTCCCAAACTCATCTTTTATTATTTATTTATTTACTCATTTGTTTATTTGAGGGGGGGAGGGGCAGTGGGAGATGGGGAGGGAGTCTTAAGTAGACACCAGCAGAGTGCAGAGCCCAGTGTGGGGCTCTGTCTTACCACTCTGAGATCAGAGGTCACGACCTGAGCTGAAAGAGTCGATGCTCAATGCTCAACTGACCGCGCCACTGAGGCGCCCCCCCAAACTCATCCTTTCAATTATTTGTTCTCTCGTCCCACTTAAGGCCCAGGAGAAATGTCGCATAGAACAATGGTTCTCAAAATGTGGCCCCTTAGATCAGCAACATCTGTAACATTTGGGAACATTTTAGAAATGCAAATTCATGGACTCAACCCAAGAGAAGGGAGTCAGAAACTCTGGGGTGGGTCTAACAATCTGTATTATTTTTAAGAGATTCTATCTATCTATCTATCATCTATCTATCTATCTATCTATCTATCTATCTATCTATCTAAGAGAGAGAGAGAGAGCACAAGCTGGGGGAGCAGCAGGCAGAGGGAGAGGGAGAAGCAGACTCCCTGCTGAGCAGGGAGCCCAATGTGGAGCTTGATCCCAGAACTCTGGGATCATGACCTGTGCTGAAGGCAGACACCCAATTGACTGAGCCACCCACAAGCCCCCGACAATCTGCATTTTAACAAGCCTTGTGGTCTATGCTAATGTCCATTAAAGTCTGAGCATGGCTGGTGTAGAGTATGCTTTATATCCTGTTTCTATAGCAGGTGAAGTAATCTACCACTTAGTGCTATCATTTTACATTGTAAGAATAATTCCCTTAGAAATATTCATTTTCCCTAATTCTATTCATTCAAAAACTGAATGTTGAATTTAGTCTATCTACCAGGCACTGGTACAGGCATGGTGGACATTGAAACAAATCTGAAACAGTCAATCACAAAAATACCCACATATTAGCAATTAAAAATTATGCTATGGAAGTGATTCCCAGGAGACTTGAATGTTGGGCATCATGAAGGTGTCCCTAAAGAAATACATTTCAAGGAAAAAAGAATGACTAGAAGTCAGTCTGGCGAAGGGCAGAGAGGGTAATGTGAAGGCATTCTAGGCCCTGAAAGGGACAGGCTTGGGCACTTTCAGGGAACTGAAGACCCAGCGGCATGAACAGGACTTCATTAATGATGGGTGTTGAAGCCGGAGAGGCAGATCTGATAGACAGATCATGCAAGGACTTGTAAATCATATTAAACATTTTGAACTTGCCACTGAAGGCAATTATGAGGCCATGGAAAAGCCTCGAACGTGGGCTAACATGATCTAATCCATATGTGAAACACTCTCTTTTTCAATGAAAAAGGCAAAGCCTTTCCCACCACACGCTCTGGGTGTTAACAGCATGACTTAAATTCCCCGTAAGCTCTAATTGGCTGATAGAGAAACTTTCTCTGAATAAGGCTTTGATGAGGGTGGGAAAGGGTGCCCATGCAGGGACCAAATGCCAGGAACAGAAAAGGAGGAAGAGCCTGCTTCTTCTGCTTTGTGGCTGTGACTGAGGCTCGTTCTGCCCGTGCATGTCTGAAGCAGTGGGGGCGCAAGTTCATAGGCGATTGCTGCCTCTCTCCCATGCACGGGGACCCTGGGGCTCAGGCTGTGTCCATCTGGAGGCCTTTTTCCTACCTACAATTTCATTCAGAGATTTCGTGCGCTTCCCAGGCATCACAGTTACCTGACTGAGAATGATACACCAATTTATATGTCCTGCCTGGCCTTGAGAAGATTTTCATTATTGGCATCTTTGTGCTATTGCCCTGTGCTGATACGTCATGTTAATAACAGTTGTGAATATGCAGCTGTTTCATGGCGCTCTGTGTGTAGTTCCTGAATGCTTGCACAATTCTACAGAACTGTGACTGTGACTGCTCTCCTGCCTCTCAGGGACATGTCTCAGATTGTGTGCCGGACAGCTGACCTCTCAATGTCACTGCGACTGCAAACATCCTGACTATAATGGAACTCATCACATCTTTCCCAAACTGTCTCCCTCGGACTTCTGCCTTTGTCAGTAACAGCAGCATTTCCCGTCTCCCAAGTACCAAGGCTTGGAGTCACCCCTGACTCTTTTGTCTTATGCTCTCACCAATTCCAAGCACCAGGATTGTTTCCCATCCTCCGTAGAATGACAGCATGCCATGTGTTCCTCCCTTTCATTACCCTTTATCATCCTGACTCTACTTACCATAAAGCAAGATACACTCCCCCTCATTGCAACTTGTTCTCCTAAGTCTAGGTTCCTTTCCCAATACACCCCCAGGGACACTGCATATGTTATTGTACATGTTATTCTTCATCAGGCCTGTTTTATTGAGCAAAGTCTGCTCTGTATTATTTTTTGCAGTGAAATCTTTTTTTCTTAAAGGGATATTATGTAAAACCCCATTATATACAGAGATAATCATGCAACTTCTCTGCCTGAAGGTGGGCTAAGGGGAACACAATCCCCTTGATCTGTTCTCAGTTTCTGAGGCAGCCTCTTTGGTATCCAAAGGCCCATTGAGGCAGTATGAAAACAAACATGTACAGAACACAGTCAAACTCTTTGGAAAGATATGCACGTTTTCTTTACAGGGCCTTTAAATTTTTTTTTTTTTTTTGGTTGTTATCTATGTAAACTCTCCAACCTAGTCATATGAGTTCACACAAAATTCTCCAGTGCAGAGTGTCACTCCCTCATCTCTGTCTGGGCTCATGGTATTTCCTCTGCCCTGGGTCCTGGAATGCCCAGCACGCAGCTCTACCAATCGAATTCTACTTTTCTTTGTCCCAATCCCACCTCTTAACAGGGTTTCCAGATTGTTGCAGCTCTCAGAAGTTTTCCTGTCTTCCAATTTCTGCAGTGTTCCTTTTTTTTTTTGTAATTCACCCTGTACTATCTCGAATTTGTATCTTTTCAGGCATGTGTTCAATTTCTCTCACTAGATAACAGGCAACTTAAGGGAATAATCAACTCTTTTGTTGCTTTTTGCCCTCAGCGTCCAGTATAATATGCAGTCCCTGTATTTGCTTAGTGGGTATATTTTGATGATAACCCACAGCAAGAAATAATAAGTATGGGCTCATCGATCTCACTTCCATTAACAGAAGTCTAAGTTAAATATCCTGTCTTTAAAAATGTTCCTCCAGAGCAGTGCTTTTAAGTTAGGAGAATCAGCCACTATGACTTTAATTGCAAGCATTACTTTTTTCTCTAATTACCATTAAGCCCACAACTAACTTCTTTCATTAAATTATGTTGGAAGTAGATTCGAGGAATGACAACAGATGGCTGGCCGTAAGTAGGGAGTTCTTGGCTTAGACGGGAAGTAGTGTTTGATCCCATACCCCAACCTTTTAGCAAAGTCATACTTAAATCATATTCCAAAGATTACAAGAAACTTCCATTAATGCATAAATCAAATGGTATAACTTCTTTGCCATGTCTGAGCACGTTGGACATGGCTCTCTTCACCTCTCCCCTCTCCGCCCACCACCCACTCCCTGCAACTGTCACACCCTCGCCATAGTGGCTCGCTTTTGGTTCCCAGGATTGCTAAACTCCTTCCCTCCTCCTGGCTTGGTGTAGTGGCCCCTTCTGCCTGAATGGTTCTCCCGTTTCTTTCCTTGATCAATTCCTGTCACTCTTTGAGCCTCAGTCAGCTTGTCAATTCTTTAAGAGAGTTCTACTCTGATCTTTCAGAATAGGTAAGGCTTCCTTGTTATGTGCTTTCATACTCCTTATTATGATCACAATTATATATCAACTATGAAATAGTTTCTTTTGTTTCTCAGTTCCTCCTTAGACTGTAAGCTCTAAGATGTCAGAGGCTATACAAATCTCAGGCACTGTAATACTTCCAACGCTAAGAATTGATTCGTGACAGGTGTGTGAGTGAATAAATCAATGAGCATTTTATGAAAATCTTATAAAACTTTCTGAGAAACAATTATTATTTACATCCAGACCTCAAATTTCCTTGTCCTGTCTTAAATGGATACAGGCAGCATCCTTGGGGTCACATTATTGGCAGGAAACACACATATGTGTTTTATAAAGTAACTTTAACTTCATAAAACAAGCCCAAACAACCAAGCATAATGCAGCAACAAAACTTCACTTAACCAACTTAAATGACTAGGGGATAAAATGAATGTGTAAAACTAGCTGTTTTGTTTAAAATCATCTGACCTGTGCATACTATCATGGATATTCTTATAATTCTTATTCACATTAAATTATTTTGAAAATGTATATGGTTGGAAAAAAGGGCAAGAAAGGAGTCTCATAGCTATGAAATATCTACATGCTGAACCCTTTTAGTACATGATTATCACTAAAGTTAATGTGCTCTCCTTCCCTGAAGGCTCTTGTAACCCCACTGATATGTCCATAACCTGTTTCTCTGGCCTTTCAGTCTTGAATTACCCTGCTGAGTCAGACAATTGGAGAACAAATTAGCACCAACTGCAGAGATTTTTTTCTGATTAAAAAAAAATCGGACCTTAAAAAAACCCAACCCTTGAATATCTTTCTGTCAGGATGCTAGCAGTTCACCGAATTTGCATTGAAGGATCTAAGGTTTCACACACTCTCACTCATATTTCCTCCACTGGTCTGGTCTTAACTGGAATGGGTACCAGACCCGACTGGTTTGGCAGTCCATTTTCCAGGATAAATCACTGTCCTATTAAGGGAAGGGTAAAGGGGAAATCTAATTCTATTCTGGAACAGCTTCCAAACCAGTGGATGCTTCCCCATTATTTCTTCTGATTCCCACACCTGCCTTTTCTTGTTTAATCACCTTAGATCCAACCAGACAAGTAACAGTATGAGTACATGTCCCGTTGTGAGGGGAGAGGTCAAACACACGCCTGACTCAGTGGGAAGAAATGCATGTGGGTGGCATCCCGTCTTTCTCTAAAGTGACTGACCTGCATAGTTTTAAATTATCAGACCCATCATGGTAGGTGGCAGGCAGCTTCTGCTCAGAGTTATTCGCTCGGAACCCGGCAGCATCCACATACTTGCCGCCTTCTGCTACCGCCAATATATCAGTGCTGGAATCTGCTTCTGAAGGTCTTTTCTGGATTGTTTCGTGTTGCCCAAGACGGGGCGAGAGCCGTGGATCCCTGTGGCGGTATCTGCCTTTGCTCTCCTTGAGCTCCCTTGAGGACCTCTTAATCTCAAAGGATCCCTGTGGCAGGGAAAGACTGCATTCTGGGTACCTTGCGCCTTTTCTTCTGCAGAGATTTGAAGAGCAACTCTCACAGTCAGTCAGCTCTTGGTGTTTTTTACCTGTGGATTCCACATCTACCAGATCCATCCCACGAGGAGCGGAAGGCCCAGCCGCGTTTCCACATGGCTTGTTGCCATTCCTCCTTCTTCTTCGTGAGAGTCGGAATTTAACTTGGGCTCTTCTTTTTGCCTGAATCCAGTGCGTATCATCTGTGGAAGATGAATCTGAAGAGGGAGCGTAAAGCTCGCTCCATCTGGCCCTTGCGATTTGGAGGGGAAAATCATTTCTTCCTTTTGTCTGTTCTTCTGCCGCCTCATATCTCTCAGAGGCCCTCCTCCTCCTCCTCGGCTTCTGTTTTACCGATTTTTTACCAGACTCCTTCCTAGCGGGGCTCAGCACCACGACGGGGGTGCACTGCTCAAACGCATCTTCTGACATGTCATGCAAGATGGCAGATCTAGACACAGCAGCAGGCAAAGGATGGGAGATGGGGATGGAGAGGAGAAGCCACAGGAAAACAGAGAGAGAGAATGATGAAAATGACAGCATGGACCAGACGTTGATAAATAAAGATCAAATGAAGAAAAGGCGCCAAAGGGGGAAAAATTAAGCCAGTATAAATTGTCCATGGACAATGGAAGGCAGAAGCAAGAGCCACACAGTCTCAGAACACAAAAGAAGACTACAAAACATTGGTCTAAACGAGATTAAATAGGATCATTTGCTGAGCACTTACCTGCAGATGTCCTGAGTGGATGGACAGACAGACAATCTTGACTGGCTCCTGGGAGCTGTCCCTGTTGTTGGGCTGCTCGCCTGGAGAAACAAGTTAGATAATTTGGCATCTTGGTTAAGGTAATACATGGTCGAGATCTTGCTTTTTTTCCACATATTTAAAAAATTACAACAAACGTGGCTGCCGGTCATGTTGCTCATAACGCAGCTCACAACATATAGGAAGTTAGAGGGTTCGTTTTGCAAAAGTAAAACTCATTTGAGGAACTTGGAACAGCTGAGACGCTGTACCACTTTGCTGTTGCTTCATTTATGAGAGAGGAAGATGATTCCACAAGTTTCTGTTCTATTTACTGTAAACATTTGAGTGGAATGGCTCCATCTGTCTTGGAAACAATGGGTAACATCTGAATATTCTATAATACAAAGGACTTAAAGGCTATAATGTGACAAGGATGATAAAAACCTGGGAAGCCTAAATAATCAAATAGCCATTAGACTGCTAGATACTGCCTGGGAATAACATGAAGTCACATCAAGGTCCTATGAGATAATATATTTGAAAGAATTTTGTAATATTTAGAAGTCTATAGTTATTACTATTATTATTTCATCATGGAAACTAATAAAATCCATCCATCACAACATTATTGACCTTTCGTATCTTTTGACCCTGTGACCATATGGAGGCTGAGAATAACAGAGCCTGAAATAATTCAGATTGTTAGCACAAAGCTGAGCACATTTCACCAAACACCTACCTTTGAAATGCATTTTCTTCACTGAATTTAACTTTTTTAACCTGTTGTATTTAATACCGATGATGGTGATAAATCAAAGGCTAGAATGCGCTGAAAATTGGCTGCGTGCCAGGCATCTTGCTGTGGCTTTGTCAACTGTCTTCTAAATCCTTACAATAATCTCACCAGGGGGAAAAAGTAACAACTAACGGTTTTGAATGAATAGTATGTGCCAATCACTGTCAGTAAATTTTCATTTGTCCGTTCGTTAGTTAATGAAGTGAGTGTGTTAACTGCTGTGATTATTTCCGTGTCAGTGATAAGGAAACTGAGAAGTCTGTGCTGCTTCTCAGGAGTAGGGGCTAGAGTGGAGGTTTGGGATGAAGAATCTTGTCCTTTCATTTGTTCTCTTACCCACCTGGGAAATACACTTCTCCTTTACACAGGAGGAAACGAAGGGGGGCACTCACCAAGGACCAAGGATTCTAGAAGCTGGAAAAAGCTAGAATATGGTATCTTTGCTAGACCCTCCAGAAGGAACACAGCCCGGCGGACACCTCCTCGATTTTGGCTCAGTGAGACCCATGTTTGACTTTGACTCCAAAACCATAAGATAATAAAATGCTGTTTTAATTCAACAAGTTTGTGGTTATTTGTCAAAGAATCGTAGGAAACTATTATAGGAGATGAGACTTGAGCTAATCTAAAAGGCGAGCAGGAGTTATTAAAGAAGGATTCAAAAATATTCTGGGCAGAGGACACGGGGGCCATGGGGGAAGGATGGCACTCTCGGCATGTTCCCACAGACTGATTTACAACTGCACATTTCTGACTTGTAATTTTCGGAGGCTTCCCTATCAATCCATGAACACTGTATTTTTAATATTTGCATGTCATCTTTGAAGACCAGTCCGTGTTTGATTATATAGTTCAATATTTCTATCAAAACTCATTTATTTCAATTTTTTAATCCAGATTTAATCCAGATTAACTTCATTTCTGCATCCGCTGAACAGGTATATAGCTAATTTTTGTAAAATATGAAGCGTTTTTGTACTCTATGCAGTAAGTAGTAAGTTTTATTAGGTTGTACAGCACTTATCCCACATATAACCGCTGATGTTAGTAGGAGTGCTGCACACAGCAGTTGCTGAATAAAGCGAACTTTACTACATATTCTCTTAAAAAAAAAAAAGCAATGAAGCCCCAAAGTGACCTCAAATCACTGATGGTATTATAAAAGTGAACCAAAATATGCTGAGCATCATAATGGATATCCATGGCCACTTAATGACATGTTGAAGCCCATTCTATGAAGCTGTACAGGGAAAGGAAGTTGAAACAGACATAATCATAATAAAAAATTTCATCATCTCACAGGTCTGAGCAAATGTTCTACAATGAGAAAGTCATTTGTCAATGAATAATAACACAGAACATTAAAAAACATGGAGCTTCCCTTTGGAGGGTGTTTTGGTCCACCATGAGATGGAATCAAAAGTATTTATGTCTATAAGCCTTAAGTATTCTGAAGGAAATAGAAATCATCTTTATTGTCCATCAAGAATCTTTGAATAGCTCATACCCAATATTAGTTGATACATATTCAGTTTGGTTGGGGCAGATGTTGTAGTCTTGGCTATTGTGGCAGATGCTGCTAGTGCCCATGCCATCCCCTCCGCCTTCCTCTGAGTTCATCTGGACACTGACTGATTTCCACCTGAGTGCCTGTGGCTCTTGGGTTCAATGCCCTGGGTCTTTGGTACCATGCGCTCTCACTTGTCTACACACAGGCACAACCTGGATGTGTGGCAAAAGGTAAAACCTTTGGGGACAACTTTTGGACTGAAGTCAGTGGATAAATGCTCTAGATTTTCCATTCTCCCAAAGGATAGTTCAAAGTGACTTACAGTCTCTCAAAAGGTCTCAAGCTGGATCATGGACCCTAGGTCATCAACACACCCCTTTATTGGCATTTCCCCTTTTCTTTCTGGCTTACTTTACCCAAGCCTGTAGTGCTTCCTGGGATCACTTCCTAGAAAAACTACCTGCACCCAACTAAGACAGTGGGGTCTATTTAAGCACCTGATTGATACAAAATTAACTCTAGGTTGTGTCACTTTAGATATATTTGTTTAGCAACATGAATTATAGGTCCATTATGTAACAGATATTATGGTGAGTTCTGGGAATAAAGAAAAGATAGCATCCTGAAGGAGCTTCTTGTTTAGTGGAAAAGAGATTCAATTGAACAGGCAATTTTAATATAGTCTCATCTATCCTGATAATCTTGCAATGGGAGTTCTGATGAAGGAAGGGCACCTCACATAGAATGGAACAGAGATTTAAAGTAAGCATCCTACAGGAGATGGTGCCTGGGCAAGAAAGTGAATTTTATAATGACTAGAGGGAGGGTGTTGAGATAAGAAGTGATACAAAGTCAATATAAAGGAGTAGGCAGAGATCCTGTATGTCACATTGAAATTTTTGGATTTTATCCTCAAATGAATAGAAAGTGATTGACAGATATTCAGCAGTAAATGGAAATGATTAAATTTGGGCACTAGAAAACTCACGTTGGCAACTGAGAACTGGAAAGTCCAGGAAGGAATTAGGATTCAATATATCCAGGACTCAACGGACTGGGAAAAGGAATAGTTTAAACACTAATCCCAGAGGCACCTGGGCGGCTCAGTGAGTTAAGCAACTGCTTTTGGCTCAGGTCACAATCCCAAGGTCCTGGGACTGAGCCCCAAATCAGGCTCCCTGCTCTACGGGAGAGCCTGTTTCTCTTTCTCCATCTGCCTGCCGCTCCCCTTGCTTGTGCTCTTTCTCTCTCTATCAAGGAAATAAAATCTTAAAAAAAAAGATAAACAATATAATCCCAACTGGTTGGTTTATTACAAATTGATAAAAATTATTTCAAAAATCAGTTGAAAAAAATAACATGGGGAAACATCTTTAATATTCAATGAAAAAAATTTAATAAAGTTAAGTGGGATGAGGGGTTAGAGTACTTTTACCAGATATTAAAATATAGTTGGATCTTCAGAAATTAGGAGAAAATGTGTGTGGAAATCTATCTATCTATCTATCTATCTATCTATCATCTATTAGCTTTCTATTCCTTAGTACTTAATAAAGTTACATTTCAAATTAGTGAAAAAGGTCAGGATATTAAATAAATAGCATGGACAGAAATGAGTAGTCATTCAGAAAAATATAAAGCTGGATCCCTTCCTTATTGCTTACATTGCAGTTTAGGTGGATGAAAGGCTTAAACGTAGTCAAATAAAAATATGAGAAGGAAACATAACTGAGTATGTTTATAATATTGTGCAAGGGAATCCCTTTCCTAAGATGACATGAAATAAAAAATTAACATAGGATAAGACAGTTAAGCATGGTAATTAAAAAAATAAAAACTTCCAATTTTTAGGAAAAGAAACATATATACTCACATACCAACATTAACCCAGACAAAATGCAAAGCCATAAATAATGCCATATTTCACTATATGATAACCAAATAGCTAATTTCTATAGTACTCATTTTTTTTGCAAATTAAAGAAAAATTGGTTGATCTTAGAAAACAATGAGTAAGACATACAGACAGGTAGTTCACAGGGGAGGAACTGCACATGGCTTTTGGCCATGTGTACAAAGATGCTCAACAATAAACAAATCCTAATTCAGTTAACAACGGTATTTACTTTCACTTATCAGATCAGCACATTAATAAAGGTTGATTAATACCTAGTGTAGCCAAGGTTGGGGACACCAAGCATTGTCATATATGTTGAAATAATTGTAAACTGGTACAACGTATTTGGAGGGCAATTTGGTAAACTTTATTAACGTAGGAAATGTCTATGTTCTTCAAGTCAGAAATTCTCACAGGAATCAATTTTATTGAAATACCTGCAAAATTGCCCAAAGATACGTTCATCATAACAAGAATGTTCCTTATGGTTTTGTTTGTAATAGCAAGAAATTGGAAGCAATCTAAATGTTTAGTTCTTAACATTGAAATACATAAGCCATTTTAAGAAAGAGATACACCACATACATGCACACACAAGCTCATACACACACGTGTAGGATATATTTTTATGTGAAAAGTTAAGCTTCAAAACTGTATATAGTAAGATCTCATTTGGGCAAATAATGCTTTCACAATGTATGCTATCATATGAATAGGACACATGTGGAGGAGTATACATCCCACCATTAGCAGTGATTATTTTTGTGAGGTGGGATTATGAGAACCTTTATTTTTCAGGCTATATATTTTTATAATATTTTACATTTTAATCTTAGTATATGTGCTGCCGAAGTAAGCACTTACATTTTAATCTTAATAAAAGGGAAAGTAACTTTTAAAATATTTATTTATTTGAAAAAGAGAGAGAGAGTAGCAGGAAAGGGTGGAGGGAAAGGTAGAGAGAGTCTCAAGCAGACTTTGTGCTGAGTGTGGAGCCCAATGTGGGAGTTTGATCTCACGAACCCGAGATCATGACCTAAGCCGAAACCAGGAGTTGGACACTCAACTGACTGAGCCACCCAGGTGTCCCAACTTTTTAATCATGTTAATGATGATGTCATAAATGATAACTATTAATATCAAAAATCAGAATTGGTTTTTTTTTCCTCTAATATCTGTGACAAAAATCATTGCTTATTTAGTCTGTTTGAATTCCACTTTCATTCTTCAGTTAATATATTCAACATGGTATCTACATGAAAGAATTATGATAGTAACATGAAATCACTGATTAGATAACTGCTTGTGGACAAGAGTTGTAGTCAGATGTTATTCTTTTTATTCATTTCCAGAAAACCATGTTTTCTCCCCACAGTGGACTCAACGGTATCCACTCATTCAGAGAAGACACATAACAGTCTAAGTTCAGTGATTCTCAATCCTGGCTAAAAACTAGAATCACTGGGGAAGTCTTTTTTTTTTGTTAAGATTTTATTTATTTATTTGACACAGAGAGAGAGAGAGAGATCATAAGTAAGCGGAGAGAGAGGGGTATGCAGACTCCCTGCCTAGCAGAAAGCCTGATGCAGGGCTCGATCCCAGGACCCTGAGATCATGACCTGAGCAGAAGGCAGAGGTTCTAACCTACTGAGCCACCCAGGCGCCCCCCACTGGGGAAGTCTTCACATGAATACCTCTAACTGGGCCTGATTCCAGAAGCTTTTGAGGAATGGGCCCCAGAGTATAGGACCCGACCGTCACGATTTTTTTTTTAAGATTTTATTTATTTACTTGTCAGAGAGAGAGAGAGATGTCACAAGCAGGCAGTGCTGCAGGCAGAAGCAGAGGGGGAAGCAAGCTTCCTGCCGAGCAAGGAGCCAGATGCGGGACTCAATTCCAGGACCCTGGGATCATGACCCGAGCTAAAGGCTGCTGCTTAACCAACTGAGCCATTCAGGCGTCCCTAACCGTCAGTATTTTTAAAAGCTGCCCCAGTGACTCAATGTGCAGCCAAAATTAAGAACCACTGGCATAGGTCAAAGGGGGATATAATTTTACTTCTAATTTTATATAAGATTTTTTTTTCCTGGGACTCCAGGGATAATATCTTGAAAGCTTGATTTTTTTGAGAAAGAAAAGTGTTTTCTAAATGCTCAAATCGGTGCATGGGTGCCTCAATGGGTTAAAGCCTCTCCTTTCGCTCAGGTCATGATCTCAGAGTCCTGGGATAGAGCCCTGCATTGGGCTCTCTGCTCAGTAGGGAGCCTGCTTCCCCCTCTCTCTCTGCCTGCCTCTCTGCCTACTTATGATCTCTCTCCTCTCTGTCAAATAAATAAAGAAAATATTTAAAAAAAATAAATGCTCCAATCTCCTATTTATACATCTAGAAGAGATCTTGGCCTTCGGAGCATAGTTTTACTACAACCTATAGTGTAGGGAGATAAAAAAGTATGACTTCAAATCTATAGTTTACAGGAAGAATAATTACTCTGTGTTCACTACCACCTGTTGCTGAAGAACAGGAGAGGGACAGAAAAACAAAGGATGAAATTCCAGTACCTTCCCTCCCCATTTATCCACCCTGGGTTGAATATGTTTGGGGAGAGACGGTGGGGGCAGGATGGGCTATATGCAAGATTCATCAGGAGATGGTTGTGGGAAAACCAAGAGAATGATGTTTGCTCTTCCTTTTCCTAGAAAGACTGCAATATCTCTCAGATTAGCTTTTCAGTGGGCAAGGGAGGTGTCTACGTGGCTGGGAAGAAGGGACAGAGCCAATTATGCCAGCTTCTTATTCTTCCAGACGAGTAGAATGAGGAAATCCAGATGTCTTCTTGTGCTTCAGCGAGTGTGTGAAAGATACTGAGATTGGTAGCCTGGGGGAATTAGCAAGGGTCAACAAGAGTACAAATCAATGTGACTTTGTAACAGAAGGCTGCAGAAAAGACTACCAGCCAGAAGGCCTGGCAATGATAGAGAAAACTCAAATGGGTTGGAAGGTTGGAGCCCTTCCTGACTGTAACAAAGATCCAGTCACCAGGTCTTGGTGCCTTAGCAATAAGTCTGGTAAAAACCTGCAGCATAGAACTCTAAAGAGAGGTCCATGCCCTAGTGTATTCTAAAAATTGAAGGGATAATGGGAAGAAACCATGAAAGGCTGGATGTGATGCAGTTTTGAACTGGGAGAGACTGAGATCTTTTTTTGGAAAAAAAATCAAACATTTTCCACATCAGCCATAAAGCGAATTCAAGAGGAAGATATAGGGAATGAGATTACTTTTAGAAATTCACATGTTTTTTCCCCCTGTATTGTGCAAAATTTACCACACTTCATCTTGGGGCCATGTGAGATCCCTAAAAAACTATGTAGCAAATATCTGTAGCATTGGCTGATTACAAAATCCAGATGTAGAAGAAAGCTTGAAGAAAGAAGAAATCTTGAAGTTGAGTCTACAATCTTGTGGATTAGAAATGGTGCATTAAGAAAGATGCAGGCCAGACCAAAAGAAAAGAGTGGCGTGACAAGTTGTCTTAAGGCTCCTTCTGGTATATCAGGTTTTGGGAGAAACTGAAAATCCTTTCAAAAAAAGGAGAGCCAAGTCTACCTTTGGCAGTTCACACTGTTAGGATGAAGCTTAGAGAGAGGCTACATGCTTGAGAGGTCTAAAGGAGAAGCTAATGGTACAGAATCTAGCTTGCCTTGAAAGGCCCTGGAAGGCCAGCAAGTAGAGCCCCACTGGTCTGCAGAGGCCAAGCTATGCCCGCTTACATGTCCTGTTGGAATAGATAGTTGAAAACAGAGATGGAATACTGATTGTCAGCAAAGAGCGCACAGCAGGGGATTTCTTTTGAAATACCAACTCAAGTCACTTCCTCCTTAAAAGCCATCCACTCCTATTGCTATAAATCAGATCCAAGATAAGCTTGGGCAGCAGTCAAGATTAAACCACTGGGAGCAGGAGATGATAAGGTTGATTCTGAGAAGTAGGAACGTCTCTTGGGGGAATAAACAGACACTGTTCTGTGAAGGGGTTGAGGACCCTAATGGTACTCACGCTACCTTGTAAAAGGTACATGTCCTGGGAAGTAGACAGAGAAACAAGATTCAGGCGCTTGCCTTTGGTAGCCCATGTCACATCTCAGTCCACTTCTGATATCTGCAGCCCTAGTGAACAATACCTTTGTGACTGCCAACCGACCTCCTGGTGAGAATGTCCTATCTCAAGTGAGTGCAACCTAGTTTCTACCATCTACTCCTAAAACCATGGAAACCCACTTGGCTTTGCACGAGCCGGAATGTAAGGGAAATATTACCTCTAGAGACAAACTTAAAAAGAAATGGGCGTCAGAAGCTTGTGGAAAAATGATCCATGCTCTCTGTCAGATACAAAATTCTGAAAGACACTTTGGATATCTCTCAGGAATCCCATTAGCATCAGAACTGACTTCAAAATGCACCCTTACACTGACTTTTTACTCATTCTTGTCTCATGTTTCCTCATTCCTCATTTATGATTCCAGGGATGACTTCTGAAATACACCACCTGCATTAAAAGTCTTGTCAGCAGTACTGCTTGGAGGGGAACCCAGCCTGAGATATAGTAGGTCGAAGAAATAGTACCATAATGCAGACCCACAAGATAGAAGTTAGGAGCTGGGTCACTCATGGTCAAACATCACAGGGGACTCTTTTCTGGTAGTAAGTGGGTAGTGACAACGCCTAGTGAGCTGTAGCAACACAGTTACGGGGTTGGCTGAGGTACAGGTGAGAGGGAAGCAAGCAGGAGCTCTGGAATTTGTCAAGTAAGTGACAATAGTAATTACGAGGCTAGGCAGTTGCCTGACTTTGTTAATTGCCCTGGAAACTTCCAGGAAAGAGAATAGCAGGTTCAATTTGGCCAAGTACCAACTGACAGTACTTTGTGAAAGCCTGTGTCCAGGGACAGCCCAAAGCATAGAGATGTTACCCCCCACGTAGCTCTCTGCCAAAAGGTAGCAGAAACTGATGGAACACCAGTCCTTAAGGTGTTCTATCTTTGGAGACATTCTTTACATTTCATAAGGAGATCCTAGCGGAATCAAGCCCTGCTGCCACATCCGTGACCTCTTTACTATACCCTTCGATTGGCTTCCCCTCTTTTTTTCTGTCTTACTTTCCTTCTGCCTCACTCCTGACGCGTAGCGAACACTTCCCAAACAAGCTACTGGTACAAGTCCTTGTCCCAGGCCCTGCACCCATGAACACTTAAACTCAGACACTGGAGGTTTAGGGTGGGTACTATCAGCAGATAAACTGGCTGACGGCTGCCCTTGCACCTGCTGGGCTGGACTGTCTCCCATTCTCCTGAGTTGTCTGGTGCCCCGTCTGCAAGAAGATCAAGCTCCAGTCCTGGCCCTTCCCTCAATCTGTTGCACTTAATTGTCTAGAGAGAGAAAGATATTCTCAGAGCTTTCACTGCCTCTCACTTTGCTACATTTTGATCTGTATACCCACAGGGCTTTGAGATTTCTCTTCCTAAGGTGTAATTCCAGGGAAGGCTTCAATGGCTCCTGACTACCTAATAAATACAAAGAGGCCAGTTTGGGATTTGGGAGCCTTTGTGTTTTGACTCTCATCTACTTTTCTGGTATTTATCTGAGCCTTAACTCCTCTTAATTCTTGGATTCCAGCAAAACCTTGCTTATGTGTTTGTCAACATTATCATATCCATATTTATCATATTACCAAATATGTCTCATACTTTAAAAAAAAGATTTTATTTCTTTGTTTGAGAGAGAGAGAGAGTGAGCAAGAGAGAGCACAAGTAGGGGGAGCGGCAGACAGGTTCCCTGCAGCAGGGAGCCTGATGAGGGACTCTTTAGATTCCAGGACTCTGGGATCATGACCTGAGCCGAAGGCAGATCTTAACCAACAGAGCCACAGGGACAAGATGCCCTGTCCCATCTTGTTGTTGTTGTTGTTGTTGTTAAGTTAGCCACCATACAGTAGATCATTAGTTACGTGTCCTATATTTTTATTTCTATGCCGTTCTCTGTAGAGAAAACAGCAAAAGCAAAGTCATGGAGTTTTCCTCGAGGGCTACCTCATTTCCTCAGCCTCTTGAACAGCCATTCACCTTTGAACTCCAACAGCTCTTTTAGCTTCTCTTATGGGTTCACCCTTGCTCTAAGCATTTATCATCTGTGTTCCCATCTAACCATCTCCAAACGGCCACAATGTCCGACAGTTCATCTTTTTTGCTGCTTTTCCAGATTGAGAAAAGAGGCCATGTCTTACCATTTTGGATATCATCATAGTGCCTTGTATGTAGCAGGTAGCCAATAAAGAGTTGTAGGGTTGAATTGAGCTTGGCAACAGTTGAATTGAGTTGAGCTGAGCTTGGTAATAGTTGGACCAAGTTGAATTGACCTTGGTAAATCCTGTCCTGATTGCAGTAGAGATAGAGATGACAATCATATCACAGCGAACCAGGAAGAAAGGGCTCCATTCTCCTCTGTAAAAGAGGCAATTCTGCTCTCCTACTAAATAAATGACCTGAGGCCAATGTTTGATATAATTTTTGAGGCCCTTTCCTTGGACTTTGGAGTTAAAAAGCATATCAAATGGAAGATGTGTCTTCTGTTTTCTTTCAGAGATAAGGATTTCTACTTAGGAAGTGACATAACTATATTGCTCAGACAAGAGCATGGCTTTCAACAATTTTTTAAGCTGGCAGGTTCTGTTCAAAAAGAAAACATGGTAATTGAGGATACAAATGAATTAAAATCTTTTAAATGCATGGCCCTATTCAGCAGCAATGAATTGTTTTAATTCATTCGTTGGTACATTATGAGAGCTTGGTAATTTGTTCATCCCTTTAATAGGTGCAAGATTGAAATGTGGCTGGGGAGGAAAAAATAACAATTGGCTGGATGAGCAGAATAATATGTTCTTTGAAATGAAGCATTCTTTGTAATGGATGTTTATTTCAGATGATTACATTGTACAGTGCATTTAAGTGGGAAAAACAAACAAGAGGCCAGCTGCACTAATTTTATCAAAGTTATTTATATCAGCAGTATAATTAAAGGCAGTAATTTCAAATTAGGTTTTCTGAGAATCCATTTATAGGCAACACAAGACAACTTGTCTCTGTAGCATCCAGGCCACGATTATGCTCTGGGGGCAATGTTAACTACTGCCAATTGGCCTTGGCATTTTGAAAATTAATTATTGTTTTGAAAGATGCTAAAGCTGTTACCTCCTGCTGCTCTGACCAGTTTAGATCCACTCCACTAGGAGAGTCCAATACATAATTTATGGATATGACAAAGAATAATCAAGCATGATCATTTACAAATAGCTTCTCTTACTTAGCAATACATTAATAATACCTTAGGAAGAATGATTCTACAACTTCAGATGGGAAATGCTATCGCAGAAGGTTCTTTTCTTAAAAAAGAAAAAAAGCCTCCACTCATTTCAGCAGTAGTTCATGAATAACATGTTGAAGAAGTAAGTAGAAAACGAAATATTAAACTGGCCCTAGCAAACATAAATGGGCCAACAGCTCAAAGATGCATCTTGATTGTGAAAATAATATTGAGTGACTAAAAAACATAATAAATCTAGAGAAAGTATTTATGTAATCGCAGGGAAGGGGGCTTTATAAAGAAGAACTGGTCCAAACCCCATTTGACACCATTATTCCATTTATAATATTCTTAATGGGTGATCATCCAGCCCATGTTTGGCCAGTAACAGAATTCACCGTCTCCTGAGAACATCCCTTGCATTTCTCTATCCATATCATCTAACTGTATCATCATAGTACCACACTGAAGTAACTTTCTCTGTGGCTTCCAGCACTAATTCTAGTTTTACTCTCCAAAACCACACAGAATTTGCTTAATCTCTGAGTCTTTCTTCTACATCAGGGTCCCTTACTACTTACCAATCCACAAATATACTGTATGCTTGCACCCTACCCTTGATCTTTTTAGGCAAGTCTGGAGTATACTTTTGGAGCAGTGAGTAATTAATTTTATTGGAAAACCAGGATGTCAATGATAAATCTGTAAAGGAACATTTTAGACTCTGGTGCGACTTCAATTTTAGGTTGAGTAGTGTTCTACATTATTCGATATGTAATCAGTGAAGGTTCTGATTAGGAGATAAGAATGGGGACAAGGGTCCTTAAAGAAGATTAATCCATTTTAAAATGAAATAAAAGAAACCCATTTATAATACCACCCAAACTGTAAAATAATCCAAATTCATCAATACTACAGAATAGAGAGTCCAGAAATAGACTCACAAATATGATCAATTGATTTATGACAATGGTGCCAAGATAATTCAATGAGGAAAGGAACATCTTTCAAAGAAATGGTGCTGGAAAAAATGAATATCCACAGGAAAAAAAAATAATCTCAATCTTTGCCCTATGACATAATAAAAATCACTTAGAAGAGATTATGTGGAGTGAAATAAGTCAAGCGGAGAGAGTCAATTATCTTATGGTCTCATTTACATGTGGAGTATAAAGAAAATCATGGAGGGCATTGTGAGAAGGAAGGGAAGGATGAATGGGGGGAAATCGGAGGGGGTGATGAACCAGGAGAGACTGTGGACTCTGAGCAACAAACTGAGGGTTTTGGAGGGGAGGGGGTGGAGGGGGTGGGCCAGCCTGGTGGTGGGTATTGAGAAGGGCACGTATTGCATGGAGCATTGGGTGTGGTGCATGAACAATCAATCTTGTAACACTGAAAATTAAAATAAACATATTTGGGGAGAAAAAAATAAAAAAGATGAAAAAAATTAAATGCAAAAAAAAAATAAATAAAATGATTCATTCAAAACAAAAAGCTAAAACTGTACAACCACAAGAATAGAATACAGGAGAAAATCTTTGTGACCTCAAACAGGACAAGATTTTCTAGATGAGACACAAAAAGCACAGATCGTAAAATAAATTGTTGGTCAATTAGACTTGATATAAATTTAAAACTTTTGCTTTTAGAAAGGAAGAGAAAATGGAAAGTACATATTAGGTAAAAAACTTGTACATATAAAGAATTCTTACTTTTGTAATAATAAACACCCAATAAAAATAAGCTAATGATTTGAATAGCCACTTAAAAAAGGATATTTATTTCAAACATACATTTGAAAAGATATTCCAAATCACTAATCGTCCTTGAGATGCAGAATGAAGTCATATCACCATATACCCATTGGAATGGCTACAATTAAAAACGCAGTACTAAGAACTGGCAAAGATGCAAAACTACTGGAACTTTTGTACACTTCTGGAGGAAATGTAAAAAGGAAAATCACTTGACAGTTTCACATAAAGCTAAATAAACCTACCATATGACCTGGCCATTCTATGTATTTACTCAAGAGAAATAAAATTATATGTTCAACCACACCAACACTTGCATACAAATGCTTATCACAGCTTTATCAACAACTGGCCTACACTGTAAACAGTCCAAATTTTCATCAACAGGTGAAATGGATAAACAAAATTTGGTATATTCATGCCTTAGGCTACTACTCAAAAGGAACAAGCTACTAATATATGCAACATCAGTGAATCTCAAAATAATTATGCGAAGTGAAAGCCAGATACAAGAGTATGTATAGTACGATGTCACTTATAAAATGCAGACTGATCTATAGAGACATAAAGCAGATTAGTGGCTGCTGACGGCATTGATGGAAGAACCACATAGGAAGAAACCTAAAGAATCTTTGGAGGGTTGTTAGCAATGTTCTGTATTTTGGCAGAGTTTTATATTAAAACTTAGTGAACTGAATGCTTTAAAGGGATACAGTCTATTGTTCTATATGTTTAGTCGAAATAATCCAAATTTGGTTTAATTTGATAATATTGTGAAAAATGAATTGTGGTGGAAAAAAAAACAGACTGGAAGCCATAGAACCAAAAAATATTTCTATGTTCAAGGCATGAGATTATTACTGCCTGCTATAGAATATGAAAAAAAGGAATGCAGTTAAAGCAGGGAAGTCCAATAGAGGGAAAGAAAAAAAATGAAGAGAAAGTTAAAGATAAGGAAGGACAGCAAAGTTGGGAATGGAGAAATAATTGGAAAGAAAAAAGCCAAGAGAAAGTCAGAAAAGGAGCAAAGAAAAAGAAAAAGAAAAGAAATAATAGAAAAGAGAGAAGGAAGGGGAAAAAGCAAAAAAGATATTTGTATTCATATATGCCATATGTTGTAGAGAGATGTCTAGGTGTCTTTGGTTTCTAAAACTTTATGCCCTGTAGCCATGATTCCACAGTTTTTTTGAAAATCACATTTTTTAACTTAGCTACTTTGTTTAGTTATTGTTCTAAACTGGAACTTCTGAAAAATGAAGGATTTTAGGCATATGGTAAATAGATACACTTCAATATTCAAATACATAGTATAAAATCAACTGCATGACTTAAATTTGCAGCAAGGCTTCTTATTGGTTTGGAGACAGTTTAAGGAATTATGTCAAAAAAGTGTTGATTAATAAAAAAATCTGTCTATATATCTCCTGATCTTGCTTAAGAATGAATTTAAGGTAACTTATATGAAATAAGTGTAAGTTATAACTTATATAAAAATATATAAATGCTAATAATACACAGATATATCCAGTACAAGAAAAAATATGATTGAAGTAAATGTGAGAAAATTTTAGAAAAAGAGAGAGGGAAAGGTTCATGACATTAGTTTTGGTAATGATTTCTTGGATATGATATGAAGAATACAGAAGACACAACTAAAATAGATAAATCAGACTACATCAAAATTTAAAACTTCCGGGTATCCAAGGGTACAATCAACAGAGTGAAAAGGTAGCCTCCAGAATGGGACACAATATTTGCAAATCACAGTTAACTTAAGAGGTTAATACCTAGAATATATAAAGAACTTCTAAAACTTAATGTCAAAAGAACAAACAATCCATTTAAAAAATAGGCAAAAAGCTTGTGTAGACATTTCTCCAAAGAAGATACACAAATGACTGACAAGTCCACAAACTCAAAAACACTAATCACTGGGGAAATGTAAATCAAAATCACAACGAGATAATCATACCCATCAAGTTGACTACCATCAAAAAACCCAGAAAATAACAAGTGTTAGCAAGGACGTGAAGTAGTCAGAACCCTTGTGCACTGTTGGTGGTGAGAATGTAAAATAGTATAGCCACTATGGAAAATAGTGTGGCAGTTCCTCACTAAGTTAAAAATAGAGTTATCATATGATCCAGCAATTCCACTTCTACACAAAATAACTGAAAGCAGTTATATATTTGAGACCTATGTTCACAGCATCATTATTCACAATAGCCAAAAGGTGGGACTAACACCTATGTCCAATGATGGATGAATAGATAAACAAAATGCGGTATATTTAGACAATGAATAATTATTCAGTTTTAAAAAGGAAGGAAATTTTGACACAGTCTACAGCATGATTGAACCCAGAGGACATTTTGCTAGTGAAATAAGTCAGTCACAAAAAGACAAATACTGTATGATCCCACTTATATAAGATACCTAAAGTGGTCAAATTCATACAGACAAAAAGTAGAAAAGTGGTTTTCAGGGGCTGTGGGTTTGGGGTAATGGAGAGTTATTCAATGGGTATAGAGATTCAGTTTTGCAAGATGAAAAGAGTTCCAGAGATTGATCGCGCAATGATGAAAATATACTTTATGCTAATGAACTTATACATTTAAAATTGGTTAAGATAGCACATTTTATGTTATGTGTATTTTAACCACAACTTAAAAATTTTAAAAATGTAAGAAGACAATGGGACAAGAAAGAAATGAGATCAAGTAAGATGAGATACATACCTTTCCATATACTGGCTGGAGCAATAACTCAAATGTGGTTCTAAAGTTTTTAGTCCTTGATAGGAAGAATCATATGATTTGTACTCTCCATAAGATAAAAACAAACTGAACCATTACAAGTGCAATTGCTGGTGCTGAGACCAAAAAGAACTTTCATCTCTGGATGATCATTTAAGGGAAATAGTGTTGAATATTTATGGTCAACATAATCTTTATAATGAATACAATCATGAGTCAAACACATGTCCATGATTATTTTCCAATGGTACAATGTCAAAGTAAGATTCAGTGTGACAGGAAAATTTTTACTTTGACATTATGCCATCAGAAAATAATAATGAACATATCTTTGAAATTTGTTACTGTGTTCATTATGAAATATTCTTAGTTCTTTCCCTCACCCCTCCCTTTTTTAATCTTCGCTGCTTGTCTGCTGTCTCTTTATCACGCTATCTGGATTAACAGCGATACTTGAAGCAGAAAGAGAGGTGGGATAGATTTCTCTACAAAAGAAAAGTTTGAAAAAGAAAGTAAAAAAGATCTATGAAGAAGATGAGTGAAGGCAGAATGATAAGAGACTGAGAACCTCAATCATTCATTCAAATGCTTTAAGAATTTAGTGCTTGGGACAAAGATCAACAGGTGTTTTAATGAATGAGCACTTAGGGGATGGAGATAAGGAAAGGACCTTTGGGAATTCTTACTGTGTGATTTTTGCCCTGATTCCAACACTCATATCCACTTCTACCTCCAATCCATAGACCACTCCAAGTAAACTTTTATTAAAGATTTCATCAGTGATTTCAGAATTGGGTATTATTATTATTTTTTTAGTAACATTTTGTGTTGACATAGGACTTAAATTGGGAGCAAGAAGGTCTTGTTTTATTTAGTTTGTGTCAATGAAAAGAAACCCCACAGAAGAATAAAATTAGGGGACCTAAAATTCTCTTTGCTATCCGGCTTAATTCAAGAACTAACTTGGGATGCCTAAGTAGCTTAGTTGGTTAAGTATCTGCCTTTGGCTCAGGTCATGATCCTAGGGTCCTGGGATTGAGTCCTGCATCAGGCTCTTTGCGCAACAGGGAGGCTGCTTCTCCCTCTGCCTGCTGCTCCCTCTGCTGTTATTATACCCATCAAGCTAAATACCTTGCCTAAGTTACTGTGGCAGTTACATTTTATGAACATAAGTGAAAATACATTTAATTTAGAATAGTTGACTTATAGATCTTCAGACTAATGATCTAAAAATCAGGCTAATTGTTAAGGTCACACTTTGTTCATTAAAATCATATCATCTATATCAAAGAAAATGTTTGCTTTTCTATTTCAAATGCCAAAGGGGTAAAATAGGCAGTAAGACAAGAAAAGGTAGAAAAAGACATTACAATATTAGTCTCAGTTTTCAAACTTCATTTGTAATTTGTGTTTTTATGGTTTTCACACAAAATATCATTATCATATCAATCTATAAATGCAGTCTCTTTGTTGTCCCTAAAATAACTTTTAGCATCAGGCAAATACAATACACTTCTTTAATGTTATAATATGCCATTCTTCCATTTCCTACATGTTAATTTCTAAGTAATGTCTGCGATAAGAAGCTAAAGAATATTTCTTAACATCTAAGTTGTTATTTCATCAAAACTGTCACCTTTCAAGAATAAAATGATAGTTTAACTTTGATTGAAAGAGCATAGGGAAATCAAGTAATAACACTGTTTTGAAGAAGAAAGGGAGAAACTTAAGTTATTACAATTCCTGTAATTTAGTTATTATGACTAAAAATAGCAGAAGAAAATGACAACTGTTTGCATGAAAAAAAGGTTTTAGCCTTCTTTTTAGGCTAAAAGGAGAATAGCTTTTTTTTTTTTTTTTTTTTAGTATAGTTGATACACAATGTTACCATTTGTTTCAGGTGTACAACTCAGTGATTTGACAAGTTTATACATTATGCTGTGTTTACTACAAGTGTAGGTACCATTTGTACTGTTACATCACTATCACTATTCCTTATAATGGGCCTTTTATTCCTGTGACTTACTCATTCCATAGCTAGGAGTCTGTATCTCACTCTTCCCTTTACTCATTTTGTCTACCTACCACCACACTCCCTTCTGGCAACCATTAGTTTGTTCTCTCTATTTATAGATCTGATTGTGCTTTTTGTTTGTTTATTCATTTTTTAGACTCCACTTATGAGTGGAATCACATGGTATCTGTCTTTCTCAGTCTGACTTATTCACGTTGCATAATACCCTCTTGGACCCTCTAGGTTCATCCATGTTGTCTCAATTAGCATGAACTCATCCTTTTCTATGACTGCATAATATTCTAGTGTGTGTCTGTGTGTGTACCACATCTTCCTTATCCATGGATACTTCAGTTGCTTCCGTATCTTGGCTATTGTAAATAATGGTGCAATATACATAGGGGTGCATATACCTTTTTGAGTTAGTGTTTTCTTTGGGTAAATACCCACTAGTGGAATTATTAGACCATATGGTATTTCTGTTTTTAATTTTTTAAGAAACCTCCATACAGTTTTCCACAGTGGCTATAGAAAATTATATTGTTACCCGCAGTTCAGGAGAGCTCCTTTTCTTCTACATCCTTGTCAACACTTATTTGTCAATTTGATTTTAGCTATTCTAACTGATGTAAGGTGCTATGTCATTACAGTTTTGATTTGCATTTCCCTGATGATGAGTGATGTTGAGCATCTTTTCATGTGTCTATTGACAATCTGTATGTCTTCTTTGGAAAAATATCTGTTCAGGTCCTCTGCTCATTTTTTATTCAGATTGTCTTTTTGATGTTGAGTTGTATAAATTGTTTATATATTTTGGATATTATTAGCCCCTTATCAGATATATCATTTGCAAACACCTTCTCCCATTCAGTAGGTTATCTTTCTGTTTTGTTGATGGCTTGCTTTCCTCTGTAAAAACTTTTTATTTTCATAGTTTATTTTTGCTTTCCAAATATCTTATTTTTGCTTTTGTTTCCAAAAGGAAATTAACTCTGAGACGGGTATAAATCTGGGATGGACTATAGGTCTTGGGATGTAAACCTTATGAAAACCCAAGGTTTTTTATATATAATTATTACACATTACACCAGGAATAGAAAACTGCAAGGAAGATATTAATTCCTGAACTAGCACAGGAGTTAATATCTCTAAGTTTACTTCAAGAGAAAGCAAATATTTATGTTAGTGAAGGAGTCAAGGACATGCCAGCCCTAAAAATGCTGCTTTGGCATATTGATTACTTTGAGTTGAAGGCATTTGAATAACAGCAGGTGCAAGAAGGGCACTCTGCCTCCCCTTTTCTTTCTGAAAGCAGGAGAGGAAATTTCCACATAAAAGATGTCTTCCATATACCAGGAAGAAACATTCTTAGAACCAGAAAGAAGGAGCTGAGGTAGAGAGAAACCTGTAGAGATAGATCTTGCTAAAATAACTGCTCTCTTCCTTTAGTCTCCCCCTGCATTTTACTTACTTTTCCACAATTGCCAGTCTTTGTTCAACCTAGTATATAAACATTCAGGCCTGGCCACTTCTTTGGGTCTTCATTTTCCTGTAAAGACTCTCATGTACATATAAAGTCTTATTAAATAAAATTTGTACTCTTTTTTCTTGTTAATCTGTCTTCTATCAGTCCCAGGTGGAACCCCTAAGAGTTTAGAGGAGAAATTTTACCTTCCTTACACCAGAAACAATTGTTCTCTTCTTGGGTCACAAGACAAGTGGAACTTCATTATGAAACATAAACCTGAAGGATATATTTAAGAACTTCAAAGAATTTCAAAAGGCAACTTTCCAGGCTAGTCTTTCTCTGTTTGTTTCTGTTTCTTTTCTTTTTCTTTTTTCCTTATTGCCCAGTTCTTACTGTCCAGACTGGTGCAAGAGATTAGTAGGATCAGGAACAAAGTTGGTTTATCTATGTTGGAATTAAATACTATCCAAATTTTCCTAGTTTCTTTGGCTTGATTGTCCTTGTGTATAACTGTTCAGAAGCTGTTGAACTGAAAGTCAACATAAAACAGATCTTGGGTTTACCAATGGAGACATTGGGTTCCTCTTATTTATTTTTTTATATTAGTTTCAGAGGTAGAATTTGGTGATTCATCAGTTGCATACAACATGTGTTCCTCTTCTTATGCAAGTCTCCTACCCTCCACACCCTGTCCCACAATGCTACCATGACCTCTTTTTCCACTGGTCATATTGTCCAGGCCAAATTCCTGGCTTGTTACGTCATCACAAAGAATTAGTAATTTGACTTTATATTTGGATCAATTACTCAAAAATTTAACTGAGCTTAGGTATACAATTTCTCATAAATGAGTATGTGGCAGTGCTAGTGATTCTACTCATTTTTTCTCTGGATGGTAGTTTTGAGAGTTGGCTTTAGGTTTACATTGTCCTCTGGGGGGGGGGGTGGATAGATGAATTCATTTGTTCCTTTTTTTACAATGAACACAGCAAAAAGTTGGTTCTTTTTAATTAACATTTAGTTGCAGGAAGTCTCTCTCACCTTTTGGTAAGTGGTGTTGCAATTTCCTATAGTGTACTGGATCACCTGGATTTATTTTCCTACTGAAGTGTATAGTTGTTACTGTTTCTTTAAATGTCACTTCAGTTCTGGATGAACCATTTTCACTGGATTTATAAATCATTGCCTTGCATTTTGTTGGCTTCATTGTGTATTTATCTTTTGACTAAGGAGACAAGTTCGCTAGATCTCTTTGTGGAGTTCTTTCCATAGCTAGTGTTACTAGAAGATTTTTTCATAGGCTCTAACACAAAAGGATAGGAGTAATTAATGAAAACTTACTGGATATACTATTTATCTCTCTGGTTTGTTCCTCCAGTACTCCAGATTTACTAAACTTATTTTGGAGAGCTAATGTATTGTGTACTGTGGACCTGTCAAAATTATCCTCCTAAAAACATCTCAATCTATGGAGAGCTACAATAAGTATTATTTGGCTACAATGAATTAAGTTATTTAATATCATTATTAAGCAACGAACTGAAATGTCATTGATTAAGAATAAGAAAAAGAAATCCCTTTAATGTAGGCTAAGCACTAATTGAAATACCACATTTCTATGTTTTTTTTTTTTTAAATATGGTTTACTGCTAACAATAGGGGTATAACAGGTAAGAAAGAGGAACTATATTTATATGAATAAAGGATTCCCAAATGTTGATTTTGAAATAGTCAATTAAAGGGGAGAAGTACTACAGTTTGTCTTCTTGTAATTCCCAAGGTGTGAAGGTTATTTTATGTGTTAACTTGATTGGTTGAAGAGGTGCCCATATTGAACATTATTTCTGGGTATATTTGTGAGAATATTTCTTGACAAGATTAGTATTTGAAATGGTAGGCCCAGTGTGGATGGGCATCATCCAATCTGTTGAAGGCTAGAATAGAACAAAAAAGTGGAGGAAGGAGGAATTTGCCTGATTTTGTTTTCTTCTTGCCTGCTGGACCTGGGACATTGTTCTTTTCCTGTGTTTGGACTGGATTTTTTACCATTATCTTCCCTGGTTCTCAGAAAGCTGGACTGGAATTAGATGACTGGCTTTCCTGGGTCTCTAGCTTGCAGATGGCAGATGGTTGGACTTTTCAGTCTCTCTAATCTCATGAGCCCATTTCTCATAGTAAATCTCTTTCTATTGGTTCTGTTTCTCTGGAGAATGAAGATTAATACACTAGGATTGATCCTGAATAATTAGCAATGATTTCAATGATTTACATTTCTTTAGACATTCCTTTTTCTTGGGGTGGGTGCTAGGAGGGGTAAGAAATTTTTTTGGTTTTTCAAAATTACCTTTTGGTTTTTGTTATTGTTTTGTTATAATGGAAAGAAAATGCCTGGAGGGAAATAATGTGGAAGAAAATTATATATATTTTTAATAAGAGTGGAATGGAGATGGTTCTAGGGAAGAGAAGCATGCAAGAGTAAAGATGACAATGTTATTGCACAGTGTGCCTCCTGTGATCTCAAAATTAACACATGTATTTCTTACAATATATATTTAATAGTGCTTTTATATGTGACATTAACCATGTTTATTTAAAGATGTTTTTAATTACAAAATCTGTAACATTTAGGTAAAGCCAGTATTTCTATATGCTCTTGCAGACCATGTTTTCTTAAACATGTTTTAAACATTTCAAAGAAAATATTTTGTCTAGAAATGTCTTTCAAACTTAGGTTCTCCACAAAAACTGAAGCACATTCCAGAGCTTGTTTGATAAGTTTTGATCTATAAGAAAAAATATCATCTAATAAAATTTTTCTATTAACATAAACTAAAACATGGGATTTTCACCTTTACATTAAGGACACATTTCTTTCTTTCTTTCTTTCTTTCTTTCTTTCTTTCTTTCTTTCTTTCTTTCTCTTTCCTTCCTTCTTCCTTCACTTTTTCTTCCTTTCTTCCCTTCCTTCCTTCCTTCCTTCCTTCCTTCCTTGATCATTTGGTGAATAAAAATGTTTCCAAACTGTATTTGAAGAAAAATTATTTTTCTGAGTCAAAAGACAGAAAATTGAGGCTAAGTAAATATTTACCTTGATATAAATTTTAGTTTCTAGATATGATGCTTGATTGTTAGACAATTAGCAAAACACATTTCAGATAACAAATGCATTATCTACTGTTCAGAATACTGAAGAATTGGGAGTACTGTTTTCAGCTTACTTATATTATGACTTCTGGTGAATCAGCAATGTTAAGGCATATCTCCTATGTCCAAATGTTTGGTGCATGAAATTAGGCAGGTTTTTGCCTCTCTACTAGTTATTTGTGAAGATTTCATTTATTTTGTCACCTTTCATCTATTTCAGGGGTCATCAAACCATAGCCCATTAAGTAAATCCATCCTGTTGCCTGTTTTTGTGAATAACATTTTATTAAAACAGGGCCATGTTCATTCATATACATATTGTCTATAGCTTCTTTCACATTACATGGCAGAGTTAAGTAGTTAGGATATATTATGTGGCCCATAAAGTTGAAAATATTTATTATCTGGTCCTTTACAGAAAAATTTCCTGAACTTTATTCTATAGGAAAGGTAAGAATTCATGAGGAAAAGCCCAGATGACCACCTTCAATACCAGGTATTAAAAAAAAGTTGAAGAGAAAAGAAAATATGCAATCGTGTAGGGAAAATGAAAATAATAAAAGCTGAAAATTGTTATGGAGAAGAAAGGAAGGAGACATGTAAAATGAATGTATATTAAAACTGCAACCCTATTATTAAATAGCAACTCAAAGAAGAATGGCTGTGAGAAAAAAAAATAAAGGAGTTCAGATGACTGGACAAAGTAAACATGCAAACACAATTCTAACAACTTAAAGAAAATATCTCTGTCCTTTCCTTTTATGCTCTGTGGTACTGTTAGAGATAACATCTTTGGGACAAAACATGTAAAAAGCACAGGGAGTTGATGGCAGCCTATTTTCCCAATGTGACTATATTTTCAGCTTCTCTCAAATCATCATGGTTGTAGAAGGCAAACAGTGCTATTTAAGTTGAATGCACAGCACAAGATCCAAACCTCATGTGATTCATTTTTCTAGAATATGCTGAACTTAACTTCATTTCTGGCAAATTATGTACCTGGTTCAGCACATTCCTGAGAATGAGTTTTTCTTTGAGCACAATATGCTCCATTAGATTGGATGTTCCATTAAAATGAATGGATTCTCTGCGCTGAAATAGGCTACTAGAGCCCTCATACGGACCTATATCATACAAAAAGAACATTTTCCTGGAGTATTTTTGGAATTTAACTACTCTAAGCTTAATTTCCTTTAAACCCACAGGAATACCTAATTCTACAGTGGAAGAGAAATTTATAGGCAGAAAGTTATAAATCAAGGCATATTGCACAAAAGTAAAGACATCGGGGAAAATAATTGGTGATAATCCTTGTTTTTTGTTTCCCAATCTTTCAGGAAGACTGATTTGCAGAAATTTTAAAGAGATTTTTTAGGACATAAATAGCATCTACAACATTGAGGCTAAGCTTTGCTCGTCCCCAGTAGCTTGGACTGCAGATTTCATCCACAGAAAAGCTCAGAAATAACTCATCACCTCTTAGCCTGATGTCAGTGTTAAAGTGCCTGATGATAAAACAACAGCAAAATAAAGCAAAACCCTGCATTTTCCCTCAAACGTGGCTAACTGAAAGTCTTCCTATATATAATACACTGCAGAGTTTCTCTTGTTTATGCCCAGTTCTGTCACTGTGTCCTTGACACAACTGCTTAATGGCTATACTAATTTCTATCTCCAGAAAACAAAGAGAGGATATCTCTCTGAAGATAAAGGCAAAATGAAGAGCTGAAAAAGTACAAGCTACTTGCTGATTATTAGAGACAAAAGGATGCATGCCTATTCACCTGCATGAGAAGGTTGGGACAAGGACTCAGCAACCCAGGAGGCTTTCTTAATGAAGAGAAATAAATAGTCCTTGGTATATCTCTAGGTGGAAGGTCTGATTAGTGGCGGATAGGGTTTAAAGTTAGCATGTAGAGTAAAAAGAATGAGTAAGCATAGGAGGTATTATAAAAA
>CM052800.1:141152159-141168049 GCA_028533885.1 Nasua narica | reverse complement strand
TCAATAAATGGATTGAGCACCTATAGTGGTCTTCATTGTCAACTTACGTATTTTTGGGAGCGGTAGAACCAGATGAGAAATGTGGTGTCACAAGATAGAATTTTCCGAATTTTCTTTTTTCGCTTGTTTTCATAGATTTGAAGGTTCTGCTTTATACTTCCTGTTTCTAACCACCGTTATTTGTTCCCATTTTAAGATATAATTTAAAAACAGTTTGAAATTCTACTTTTAAAATCACTAAACAGAAATGATACAAATGCCACAAAACCCTGAATTTTTTACATTCTTGTGTTATACCCAGACTCCATGGACCCTAAGATTCCTGAGAGAAGGGACCACTTTTACTTTATATCCATACACTGTCTTGTTGTTTAACTAATTTTTGATGATTCAAATGGGAGAAGTTTCATAAACAAAAAATTTGTTCAACACCTCTTTTTTAAAGCCAGTAGTTTGTTAGGTGCAAAATACAAAAAAAAAAAAAAACCCACCAAAAACCAAAAACCAAACCAAAACAAAAAAACAAACCAAAACCAAACCAAACAAAAAACCAAAAATCACACAGCACTATGAATACCTAATAGACATTCTGACAAAGCACAGAGTAAGGTTCCTGAACTCAGAGGGGTGGGCTGCGGGCGGGGCAAGTTGAAGCTCTGCTGTAGAGTCACATGATCATAAACTACTCACACGTACTTGGCAGAAGCTGCAGGGGCTGGTGTCACAGGATTCACCAACAAGAGAGAAGTATGACACTTTTCAGTCATTAACTACACATGATTTTCCTCCCAACACTGCAGGCTTGAACAAAAAAATTACTCCATAAACTAGAAGATGTTGAAAATAGTGTTCTACTGATTGGGTTATAATAAAATATTTTATTGACATCAAAATACATGTACTTATTTTCTTTAATCCTCAAGTAAGATTAGAAATATGTGAGAAGCCCCTAGAATAATAGAGAATTCCTGAGGATATTTCTGTTAGTTTTAGGATATTTTATATGATTATACAGCTGCATGATGTCCATTATTTTAAAGCTTTAAAATTTGATGGAGAAGTCATTTTTTAGGACCCTGCTTTTTTAAAAGCTTATTTTGGAAAGGCTTATGTTAGAGTGGATGTATACACAATTCCTATCACAGTCTGTCCAATATTTTTTGTTAAAAATAATGGTGGCACTTTAGTGATTAAGCTATACTATTTATTTGACATAATGTATGACCAACTGATAATGATATTGTCATATCACTCAGTGTGGTTAAACAATTATAATTTGAAGAAACTTTACTGTAGTTTTTCGGGTATATTTCAAACAGATACAGATTTCATTGCCAAGCTGACAATGAATTAGTGAATTACATTCAGTAAAAGTCCTGAGAAAGGGAGGTCCTAATCTCAGTGAGATGGGGCAGTGAGCTATGTTCTGGTAATAAACAGAGTAAGTACCCACCCTCAGGAATGGCCACAGTCTCACAAGTGAAGCAGATAGGTAAACAGTTAATATATAAATATTGTGTGGCTTTTGAATTTGTTTTTGTTCTTGAGTAGGGGGGCAGGGGAGAGGGAGAGAGAAAATCTTAAGCAGGCTCCATGCTTGGTGTGGATCCCAAGGCAGGGCCTGATCTTATGACCCTGAGGTCATGACCTGAGCTGAAATCAAGAGTCCAACACTTACTGGACTGAGCCACCCAGGGCACCCCTATGTTGTTTGATACCAGTAGGATCATGTGTATTATGTAGAGTAGCACAGAGGAATGACTAATTCTAAGAAGGAAGAGGAAGAGACAGAGGAAGAATGGACAAGGAGAAGTTAGAACATATAACAAGTGAGGTGGTCTTTAGGGAGACAAGGACCTTACCAAATACCTATGGAAGGAAGCCACACTGGATGAGGCTAACCCAGAAATTCTCTCAGGTTTCTATATATCTTCTAGAAACCAAGAAAATAAGCCAATGGATACAGTTCTCAAAATCTCCTTCTCCACACACTTCTAGGTGAGAGACTTTTGGAAGTATTTTGGAAGGCAGAGGGAGAAAATAAGTCATTCTTTTTTTTCTTTTTAAAGATTTTATTTATTTATTTTGATAGAGAGAGAGAGAGATCACAAGTAGGCAGACAGGAAGGCACAGAGAGAAGGGGAAGCAGGCTCTCTGCTAAGCAGAAAGCCTAATGAGGGTCTCGATCCCAGGACCCTGAGATCATGACCTGAGCTGAAGGCAGAGGCTTTAATTCACTGAGCCACCCAGGCACCCACCCCCCTTTTTTTCTAAGTCATTATTCTTTAGAGGCTTTTGCAACTAACTGTGTGGGCAGACCTGAGATTTACAGTGGCTTTCTGATGAGCTCTTGAGATCCACCCATTTCACTTCTGCAGACCCTGGTAGTTTGTGGAAGCTTCTGAGAACTTCCTGAGAATTGCAGCATTTTACAGAAAGCCTTTGAGAAATCCCTCTTTACTGTGTTCAGTTGAGTGCAATAATTTTCAGTGGTAGTGTCTCAGTTCTTCAGACCCTCAGATCTTCTAGGCTTGGTAGAAGCCCCCAGTGCTCATATGAAAAGCTCTATATTTGGAATGATTACAATAACTGCTCTTTTTTTGATTGAACCCTAACTTGGCTCTCATTCCATTGTCTTGTTTCTTTGTATGCCTAGTTATCTTTCGTTGGATACTGTATTCACAAGAGTACTTAGACATAATTTGAAGAAAAGTGAGAAGTTTCATCCCAGAAACCTAGTAATTCAGAATTTCGTTAATTTTGTTCCAGGCATTAAAATGATTTTAAATGAGCTGCAGTTGCTGTGAGGCATATCTACTTCCTGCTTATGCTTAATCCTTGGGTTTAGTCTTAAAGGGCCACCAAAGCAGGGGACATTTACCAGGTCCTTGATTGTGCCAGTTCTGGACTCCTATTTGGCTTCTCACATTCTCAGCTGGTTGGCCACTACTGAAATTGGTAAATACTTCTCGGGAAAGGTAGCCCCAAATGCCAAGCTCCCTTTCTCATGACTTTTTATCTTATATGGGTCTTTGCTAGTTTGTCCTTGTCACGTGAATTTTCCAACGTCTTCAAAGAGAAGAGTTTTTATAATTTTTTAGCTTTTCTAATTGTCTTTGGTGGCAGTAACGACCCAAATTAACTTGTTAATTTGAGATTTAACTAATATGAGATTTAAAGTAATTTTCTGTAAATATCATTCATTAAACACAAATCTTTTATAATGCATAATAATAAATTTCAGTGGAATTAAGATTTACATAAACAATTATAAAAGAAATGGGGAAAAATTATAATTTTAATATAAGGTCTTTTCTAAGTCAGACATAAAAACCAGAAGCCAGAAAGAACAAAGACAGAGAGATCCTACTATATACAATTCAATAGTTCTGTACATTAAAAACTAAAAGACAAGTTATAGAGAATAAGTGTTTGATACACACAAAAGAGAAAATTATTTGTATATATCACCTTTTGCTCTCTCAATTGCACTTATATTTTAAATTTTCTTACTTTGTACATTTCCCTTATATTTTCTTTCGGTTCTATATATTTTCTTTATAGCTTCACTTTCATGCTTTACAGCTTTTAAAGACTTCTTGTTACTCATTGAAGATGTAGAATACTTTTATAAAAAGATTATTTGTTAAGTCAGTGAACATTTATTGAATACCCACTATCAGTTACACGAATATTTTAAGAGTTGGGGAGACAATGGTTAACAGGAAAGATAAATGTTCTTATTCTGTTAGTCAATCACTGTAAGGGTTTTCTTTTTCTTCTGAATCTTCAGGTGTTTCCATTTGGTTGTCCTGTGGCACCTGGTAACCATAACTTTTATTTCTGTTTATTAAGAAGAGAACTAAGCAGACCTACCTAGTGTATGCCAGTGGGAAGACCATGAGATTATCTTTGACTTCATCCCTACCAGTCCACTTGCTTGCTGGTTAAATCCTCCCCTTCCATTTAACTGGATAGATTACGGAGGATGTAGCTCCTTGTCCAGTTTCCTGGTTTAGCAGTTGAATGCATAGGAGAATGCTTCCAGAGCTACTAGCTAGTCTTATAAATGGATAAGATAGGTGAAAAAACAAAATTGCCACTTACTGTTACAAAGATTCTTGTGTCTAATCTCTTCCTATGGCTATAGCCACTTCTCTGTAAATCTCTCTTTCTGTTTCCTGGGGAATGCAATTACCAACAAGATATGCAAAAACAGGGGCCCCTGGGTGGCGCAGTTGGTTGAGCCACTGCCTTCGGCTCAGGTCATGATCCCGGAGTCCCGGGATCGAGTCCCACATCGGACTCCCAGCTCCATGGGGAGTCCGCTTCTCACTCTGACCTTCTCCCTTCTCATGCTCTCTCTCACTCTCTTTCCTAATAAATAAATAAATAAAATCTTTAAAAAAAAAAAAAAGATATGCAAAAACTGACGGGCCCCTGGGTGGCCCAATTGGTTAAGGGCCCAATGCTTGGTTTCGGCTCAGGTCATGATCTCAGGGTCCTGAGATCCAGCCTTGTGTTGGGCTCTGAGCTCAGCAAGGAGTCTGCTAAAGTTTCTCTCTCCCTCTGCTAGTTCTCTCAATAAAATAAATAAGAAAATATTAAAAAAAAAAGATTTAATTGAGTACTTGGGCTACTTCAAAAAGCACAGATTTCATGGTAAAAGGATAGCTGTCAAGATTTTGCCTTAGCAGAGACTTCATATTTTGAATTAGGCTCCGGTGGGGCAGAGTCTAAGAGTTCTCTCACTTGGAGCAAAAACACAATGCAAATCTTTCACCAATTGCTTTTTTGTGGTATGACTCTCTTCTGGTAGTTTTTTGTATGTCTTTTACTTCTCTTGTAAGTGTTGTTAGGGTGAGTCCCATTAAAGTCTAACCAGATGCCATTTCCCCCTAGGGTTAGTTTTTCAGTTTAGTTTCTAATGCTACATTTCCTCAGATGTATTTTAGTGGTATTTATAAGCAGATGCATTGGTATTTAAATATACGTATGTTAGATTTGCAAAATTCCGAATGGTATGTAATCAAGTAGGTCATGACATATTTCATTCTTCAGACAATTACATGTTTATGTAATATCCTTGTGGCAATTTAATTTGAAATAAGAAAGGTGTGAATTTTTCTAAAAATAAAAATGAGAATAGGAAGTATTTTTCTAAGGATCGTCAACGTATTTTTTAAACTTTTATTATTTTCTATCTTTTTAAAACATTTTTTTCTGTATTTCAAAAGTAATTAAGGTTTATTGTTCAAAGAAAAGAAGAAAATAAAACTTGCCTCTTTTTTTTTTTACCATATAGCATTATCAGAGTTGTATATACATTTACTTTGTTTACTCTCCATTGTTATTCATACAAAGAGGACTGAGCGCAGCTTCAGGGGTCTCCTCTTCTAGTTTCAGATCTGTCACTCACTAACTGTATGACCTTGAGCAAGTATCTTAACCTCTCAATGCCTTAATTGCCTCATCTGTAAAAATGGGGATAATAATATTCACCTTATAGGAGCAGGAATTGAGATAAAACATGGAAAGCTCTTTAAAGTTTCCTGAAACACAAAAAAGCACTTTAAAAACGAACCTTTGCTATTAGTAATTTCCTTGTTAAAAGTGAGTTAAACATTATGTTTGTAAGACTTTTTTTTTACTTGGTAATATCATAAAAGCATATAAAATGTTGTCTTATAACATAATTTCAATGGCTGCATAATACATACTTTTTGATGGGTTTTAAACTTTTTACTATCATACACTTCATTATTTCCTATGGCTGCTTTAACAAATCACCACCAGTTTAGTGGCTGAAAGTAATCAAATTTATTATCTTATAGTTCTGGAGGTCGGAAGTCTAAAATAAAGATGTCAGTAGGGTTTTGTGCCTTCTGAAGGCTCCAGGGCAGAATTCATTTCCTTGCTTGTCCAGCTTCTAGAAGTCACCTGCATTTCTTTTTTTTTAAAAAAGATTTTATTTACTTATTTGACACAGAGAGAGATCACAAGTAGGCAGAGAGGCAGGCAGAGGGAGAGGGGGAAGCAGGCTCCCCGCCGAGCAGAGAGCCCAATACTTGGGCTGGATCCTAGGACCCTGAGATCATGACCTGAGCTGAAGGCAGAGGCTTTAACCCACTGAGCCACCCAGGCGCCCCGTCACCTGCATTTCTTGATTTATGCCCCTTCCTCCATCTGCAAAGTACATCATGTCAACCTCTGGTTCTGTTGTTACATGTCCTTTTTCTGACTCTGACTCTCTGGCCTCTCTCTTACATGAGCCTTTGTAATTACTTTGGGTGCTCCCAGATAATCCAGAATAATCTTCCCATCTCAGGCTCTTCAACTTAATCACATCTCCAAAATCCCTTGTCACGGAAGGCAACATGTTCACAGGTTCCAGAGATTAGGACATGGAAATCTTATTCAGCCTATCACACACATCAAGCTAAAATAAACATCTTTAGGGAAACTAGTTTCTCTGTGTGTGCTCCTTAATTATTTTTTAGAATACATTCCTAGACATATCTTGCTGGTTAAATGACACGTCCACTTAAAGATTTTTGCTCAACATCGTCCTATTTAACATGCGGTAAAAGCCTAATTGAATGATTATTACTCAATCCAAAGATATTGTATTAATTTATATTCTAAGGTTTTTATGACAGTTGCATTTTATTTTAATGCTCAGTATTGGAATTTCCAAACTTTGTAATTATCTTAACACACTTGGATTTGGTTGTTCTTTTTCTTGTTTAGTCAGCATTCAATAAGAAAAATAGGAATTTCCTAGGTTTTTTATATTTAAGCAAAATTCTAACAGAATAAAAACATCTTATTAAATAAGACTTCCTTTCTTAGCGATTGTAAAATAGCTATTCCATATAATATAGGTGGCAAAAATAAGTGATTGCAACGTCTAAAAAAAAAGAAATAAAGCTATGATTTCCTAGAGAAATCTATAAGCAACATATAAAAGGCACAAATGTTTCATTTTTTAAAGTGTTTGCCATATGCCACAGACTTTGATATATTATATATTACATTTGGAATCTGTCATGAGTATAGTTTATGAATTTGATTTGGTGAATGAGAACAGTATTGATTATATCAAAGCAATGAGAAGGAAAACACACACACACACACAAAATCTACTCCCATTATGATGGCAAGCTAGCCTGGGTTCCTAGCCACTTCTTCAAAATCAAACTTGGAAAACAAACCAAAGATCAGAGAAGGAAACATGAATCATAGGAGTTACTTAAATAACAGCATCTGACTTGATCCACCACTAGGAGGCTGCCCAAGTCCTTGAATTGTGAGTAGGGGAAGTGGTGAGAGGAAGTTATTAGGGATCTTTCAAGTTTTTTTTTCTTTTTTCCCACTTCTCCCCTAATTGCCTTCAGACAACTATTGTTTTCTTCATTATCCAACCCATTATCAATACCCAGAGAATAATGATTTAAGGTACCGTTACAGAGTAACACAAAGAAATGAAAGTAATGAGCTGAAGAGCTGATGAAACAAGGGGAGCGGGACAAGTGCCCTCACATCCTGGAGCTCCTCTAGTCTTTCCTTTTCTATTAGCAATAATCGCGCCTCAGATAAACCTCATTGGCTACAATACTGCCACTGCGCAAAGCTAGTCTTTCCTTTTCTAAATCTCCCGGGGAATTAGATTATAGATCTTCCTCAATTTATGAGGGGATTACATCTAATAAAATAGAACATAAGGCAAAAATATCACATTAGTACACAAGGATGTTATAAACTGGAAAAGAAAAAATAAAAAAAGAAGATATGACATTATAAACATATGTGCACCTATAATACAGACTCAGAACACATAAATCAAAACTTCCATGGATAAACAGATAAATTAACAACTGTCATTTGAACTAAAAAAAAAAATTAAAACAGAGCAATGAAACTTTGAGTTGGTTCTTTGAAAAGATCAGCAAAATTGGTAAACCTTTAGCATAATTCACCAAAGAGAGAGAGAGAGAGGACTCAAAATCAGAAATGAAAGAGGAAAACTAAAAACGACACTATAGAATACGAAGGATTATAAGAGAATATCATGAAAAATTTTATGTCAAAATGGACCACCTAGAAGAAATGGATGAATTCTTAGAAAGGTATAACCTCCCAAAACTGAATCAGGAAGAGATAGAAAATCTGAACAGACTAATTATCAACAATAAAATTGAAGTAATAATTAAAAAACTCCTAACAGGGGTGCCTAGGTGGCTCAGTGGGTTAAAGCCTCTGCCTTTGGCTCAGGTCATGATCTCAGGGTCCTGGGACTGAGCCCCACATTGGGCTTTCCGCTCAGCAGGGAGCCTGCTTCCTCCTCTCTCTCTCTCTGCCTTCCTCTCTGCCTACTTGTGATCTCCCCCTCTCTCTCTCTCTGTCAAATAAATAAATGAAAGATTTTTTTAAAGATTTTATTTATTTATTTGAGAGAGAGAGAGAAAGTGAGAGAGCATGAGAGGAGAGAAGGTCAGAGGGAGAAGCGGACTCCCCACAGAGCTGGGAGCCCGATGTGGGACTCGATCCTGGAACTCCAGGATCATGATCTGAGCCAAAGGCAGTTGCTTAACCAACTGAGCCACCCAGGTGCCCCAAATAAATGAAATCTTAAAAGAAAAAAAAACTCCTAACAAACAAAAGTCCAGGACAAGATGGCTTCACAGGTGAAACTGACCAAATAGTTAAAAAAGAGTTAATACCTATTCTCAAATTATTTCAAAAAACAGAAGAGGAAGGAAAGCTTTCGAATTCATTCTATGAAAACAGCATTATCCTGATATCAGGATACCTTTATCCTTTATCTGGATAAAGACATTACCAAAAAAACAAAAACAAAAACAGAACTTCAGGTCACTATTTCTGACAAACATAGATGCAAAAATCCTCAACAAAATATTAGCAAACCCAATCCAACAATACATTACAAAAATCATTAACCATAACCAAGAGGAATTTATTCCTGGGACGCAAGAGTGGTTCAATATTTGCAAATAAGGCAGTGTGATATATCTCATAAATAAGAGAAAAGATGAAAACCATATGATCATTTCAATAGATGCAGAAAAAACATTTGACAAAGTACAACAACCATTCATGACAAAAACCCTCAACAAAGATTTTAGAAGGAAGATATCTCAACATAATAAAGGCCATATATAAAAAACAAGAACAAAAACAGAAACAAGAAAATCCCACAGCTAATCTCATACTCAATGGTGGAAAACTGAGAGCTTTGCCCGTAAGGTCGGGAACAAGACAGAATGTCCACTCTCACCACTTTTATTGAACACAGTATTGGAACTCTTAGCCTCAGAAATCAGAAAACAAAAAGGAATAAATGTTATCCATATTGGTAAGGAAGAAGTAAAACTTTCACTATTTGAAGATGACATGATTATATATATAATAATCCAATTAAAAATGGGTAAAAGACATGGACAGACATTACTCTGAAAAAAACACACAGATGGCCAACAGGCACATGAAAAGGTGCTCAATATCATTGATCATCAGGGAAATACAAATCAAAACTACAATGAGATATCACCTGACACCTGTCAGAATGGCTAAAATCAACAACGCAAGAAACAACAGATGTTGGTGAGGATGTGGAGAAAAAACCACAATGCACAGTTGGTGGGAATGCAAACTGGTGCAGCCATTGTGGAAAACATTATGGAGATTCCACAAGAAGTTAAAAACAGAACTACTCTACCATTTCGCATTTGCACTACTAGGTATTTACCCAAAGAATACGAAAATATGAATTCAAAGGGATACATGTGCCTTGCAGCTTTATTTACAACAGCCAAATTGTAGAAACAGCCCAAGTGTCCACTGACTGATAAATGGATAAAGGAAAGTGTTTATATATACATAGTGGAATATAACTCAGCCATAAAAAAGAATGAAAACTTGCCATTTGCAACCACATTGATAGAGTTAGAGAGCATAGTGCTAAGTCAAAAAAACCAGTCAGAGAGACAAAACCATATGATTTCACTCATCTGTGGCATTTGAGAAACAAAACAAATGAGCAAAGGGACAATAAACAGAGTGAGAGGGGCAAACCAGAAACAGACTATTAACTACAGAGAACAAACTGATAGTTATCAGAGAGGACATGGGTGAGGGAATGGGGGAAATAGATGATGGGCATTAAGGAGTGAACTTGTTGTGATGAGCACTCGGTGTGGTATGTAAGTGATGAATCACTATATTGTATACGTGAAACTAATATTACATTGTGTGTTAGCTAACTGGCATTTAAATGAAAACTTTAAAAAAGGAGACAACCAAGAAACCAATTCTTAACTATAGAGGATAAACAGATGGTTGCCAGAGGGGAGGTGGGTGGGTGGGGAATGGCTGAATAGGTGAAGGGGGTTAAGCATACACTTATCTTGATGAGCACCTAGTAATGGATAGAATTGTTGAGCCACTAATATTGTATACCTGAAACTAATCTAACACTGTATGTATGTTAACTATAGTGGATTTAAAATGAAATCAATAAATATATAAATAAATTTATTTTTAAAAATGCCTTTTGATATTTTACATTATCCCTCACAGAAGCTGCAATCAAGGAGACAAAAAATAAGCAATCTATTCCCCATACTGAATCTTAAACTGTATTTTTAAGATGTAAATTAGGTTATGTCATTTTCTTACCATAATCATTCTATAGCTTCCCATTATTCTTAGAAAAAAATCCAGAAGTTTCTACAGGTCTCTAGATGACTTGATTCATGATTTGTTCCCACCTTATTTCATTTTTTCCCTCTATATTATTTAGTACATTTTTGCCAAACTAGCCTTCTACGGGTACTCGGAAGATGCCAAGCTCCTTCTTGCCTCAGATTTTTGAATTTACCATTTGTTCCCCTTACAATAATCTTTCACTTAAGTCTAGTGCCTTTGTATCATTCAGGTCTCTTCTTACCAGAGCTCTTCCTCAGAAAGGTCTTGTTTATTCATGTCACATTGAAAACAAATAATTAAACAAACAAAATATAGTCCTCCACCTCCAATTTTCTATGACAAAATTCTGTTTCTTGAGCACCTGCCACCATAGAATAACACCATTTTAAAAAAAGATTTTATTTATTTTGACAGAGAGAGATCACAGGCAGGCAGAGAGGCAGGCAGAGAGAGGGGGAAGCAGACTCCCTGCTGAGCAGAGAGCCCGATGAGGGGCTCGATCCCAGGACCCTGAGATCATGATCTGAGCCGAAGACAGAGGCTTTAACCCACTGAGCCACCCAGGAACCCCAGGATAACACCATCTTGTTTACTTCTTTTCTTGTCTACTGTTGGTCTCTCCCTTTAGTGTGACAGCTCTATCAAGACTACAACTTTTTATTTGCTGCATATTCCCATCCAGCAAGTCGCTTGCTACACATTGCGTGGTGATACGCTACTGAATAAAGAAGCATAATGGAGAGGAAAAACCATGGCTTTTGGAATCCCAGATTTCCACCTCGCCTAGCTGTGTAACTCTTCCGGCTTCAGTTTTCTCATCTGCAGAAAGTGTGGTTTTTAACTAGCAGGCTAGGTTGATGAGTTAATTCATGTGAAAAGTGCCCAGAATGGTGTCTACTGTTTAACAGATAAACTGGCGATGGTAATGAAGAGGACTGGGGTTTTGAACCCTTTTTGCTTAGCTCAACTGCCCTTGATGCAGAATTATTAGTACAATTACAAGCGAAACCTGCCATGTTAGAATTTCTTGGTTCTCTGCCCTTCCTTATTTCTTACAGTAAAACATGAGTGTTACATTCAGGTCAGAAAACCACTTGAACTTCGTTTTGATTATTATGACAATGTTATCAGGCCTGCCAGATTAAAGCAATCGCCATCTCTGTATTGTTTCTACACTCGGGCCAACTGGATGGTATGCATTATGATTAAATAACACAGAACCTGCTCTGCCACTTGCATAGAATTAATTTTGGTATAGCTTCCATTTCATTAAGGAAACACTTTAAAACAGGTCAAGTGTAACCAAGACTAAATTGAAAATGCATTATTCTATTTTGGTAGGCCCTCCAAGCTGATACATATTTAATGCAATTTTATAAGGAAGTTCAAATGTCAGGCAGACTCCTTTAAGGAAACAAATGTCTTAAGTCTCGCACGAGGTAATTTTAGAATAAACACTCTTCCACTATCTCTTCCACTATCCTGGAGCATTTCCTGGCCAGAAAATAAGCTGTTTGTGTGAGTTATGTGGAACACAGCTGACAGTAGTACATCAAATACTGTTCTCTTTATTGTCTGTGTCTCTTTGGGGCTTACTTTATGCTTTTAGGACTACCTTAGATTTTTCTACATCTTCTTCCATGGGATCGGATTCTTGGAATTATGGAAGTCTAATGAAATTTGGTGCATGCCTTGTTGTTTATCCACATATTAATAGTCTTATTTATCAGGTTGTTCAGTCAGCGAGATGACCACAGTGACTTTTAACTTTTCCCTAGGCGTAAAAGCAGCTCCCTTTAGATAAAACCACTTTCTGCAGTAAATACCACTTAAAACATGAACATTTTATTACTATAGCTCTGCTGATTTTTCCAAACTGATCGCACGGACTCATGAGTCACGGACACGGCATTCACGTTTGGCAGTGTGGAGTGAGATCGGGCAGAGGAATTCAGTCGTACGGTAGAGTCGTGAGTGTGGCCGTAAATCATTAAGTGTGGTGTCTGGCTCTCACAACACTCAAATCAATGAAAAAAAGAGAGAGTTGAAATTCCTTTTCTTCTGGCCAGAGTGCTTTGGGAGAACGTAAAATGAGAATTTCTGTGTTTTATGTTTCAACTTGTGTCATGAGTTGCAAAAGATCATTGGATTTTCTAGGAATACTTCCCCAAATTTTTTAAAGACACTCTAAATTGATTATTTGCCGGGGGGGCGGGGGGTGGTGGGGAAAGATCTGTGAGTATACACTGATATGTCTATTTTTTTCTTATAGCCAGATCATTCTGCCTAGAGCCTACTGCCATTTAGAAAACCCCAGACTACCTCACCCCATATTCTCCCACTCCTGTTTCCTTTTTAGCAGTGAACCATAGTACATGACCCACACATTCACCTTGGTCATGAAGATGGAAAAACCTAGGCTCCCTCTTCATCCAGCCCCCAAAATGCAGAGTCTTCAAATACTATATATTTGGCCTTTTAAAGAAAGGATAGCTCAAATTTATCTCCACTTCTTTTCCTCTCTCTCTCTTTTTTAAAGATTTATTTATTTATTTATTTATTTGAGAGAGAGTCAGAGAGAGAGCACAATTAGGGGGAGCAGCAGAATGAGAGGGAGAAGCAGACTCCTTGCTCAGCAGGGCACCTGGCGTGCGGCTTGATCCCAGCATTCTGGGATCGTGACCTGAGCTGAAGGCTGATGCCTAACCGATTGAGCCACCCAGGCGCCCCTAACAACACTTCTCAAACTCCCATGTTTCACTTGGGGAAACTGCCATTCCCTTTTAATTGATCTCTTGCTCTTGTCTTTTTCTAAATTGATCAGTTGATCAACCTTATTTCTATTTCTTTTTTAATATCTTATTTTATTTAAATTCAATTAATTAACATAGAGTATCATTAGCTTCAGATTTTTTTTTTTTTAGCTCTATTTTTTAAGTTAATCCAAAGCTCTGGCATGATCTTACTTATTTTACAAGTTCCATCCCTGTCATTCCTTCAAATGTAACCATTGATTTCAAACTACTAGCAACTCCTGAACATGTCTTGCATGCTCTTCTACTTCCCTATAGCTTTGCACCCAGTGTTCCTATCTTCCTTTTTAACTCTATGTTCCTTTTTGAACTCTTACTTTATCTTTTAGAACTCAGCTTGGGCTCAAACTACCTAGAAAGGCTTTTGGGATCCATATCCTCGTTTGAGTTCCTCTTCTTTGTGAAGCTATAAAATCCTCCTGGTGTCTTTATCGTAAAACTCAGGACACTTTTCCTGTAGTTGAAGATAAGGAGTGCTGGCATGTTCGTCAGACTTCATAATCTTTTCTTGGTATTAACCATCCCTAAACTCTCTGAGCAACTGTGCTGTCTAGAACAGAACCCCGTCCGTAAACATTCTCCTTCTTGGTGTCTGCCCAGCTCACTCAGCACTCACGGTTGCTCCCACCTCTTTTGCCACTTCTTGTGTTCTCCCAGGGCTCCTTGCCATCCTTCCTCTGTGCAACTAGGAGTGTTTCTTGCAGCTCTATCTTTAGACTTCTGATCTTTTTCTCATACATTTACTCCCCATGAATATGGTTTCTTATATTTAGAAACAACACCTCTGTGGGATAAATTCTGAATCTCTATTCTCAGTTCAGAACATACTCCAAGATGCTCCATTATCACTTAATATTCCTTCTCGATATTTATCAAAGTTACCATTATGTACTTGCATGATTTTATGATTACCTGAATAACTTATTACACTGTGAATTTTGTGGCTGGGCCTGGCACTATGTCTTCTATGTGTGTCTGTATATATATATATATATATACACACACACACACACATATACATATATATATATTCCTTATCAGTGAAAGTACACCTTATTCCAAACTATATATATATTTAATTGTATATATATTTCATATACATATATATGAAATCAGTAATTACTTGATGAATAGATGAATAATAACGAGATGTTCTTGGGAGTGTGCTAAATGGGATTATTTTTATTTCTGAACTGCAATTTAGAAACAAAGAGTATTCCCATATTTTTATTTTTAAAGTTTTAATTCCAGTATAGTTAACATACGGTTTTTTTAAACTTCTTTTATTTTAGCAGAATCACCATATTTAAAGGGCTGTGTGTCTATGTAGGGCTTGCTAAGAGCTGGCTCCTGAAAACTAGTTTTGTGACATTTCTAGACCACCAAGCATCTTCAGGATATGTAAAGAAGGAAAGAGTGAGAGGAAAGAAGTGCTATTCAGTGTGGTTGAAAGAACACTTTCATTGATCTCCAGCCAAATAAAAGGAGATGTAGGAAAACCTGGAGAATTCTCAAACTGGCAGGTGCGGTGGTGTGCAGCTCGAACACTGCCCTCTAGCGGTGTCATTCTCATTACAGCCATCATAGTTCAGGATAGTAAAATGATTTTCAATCAAGTGGCAGTAAAATATTTTGTTCTAAGAAAATCAGTATATATTATGATGATTTTATGATAGATGGAAATATAATATCGTGGGTATGTAGTACCTTTTTCTACTTTGCACAAAGGTGACACAAGGACTGGTGGTCGGCCTGAGTTTGATATTTGTTGTCCAGATTTTGGAAGCTAGAGATTACTGTCTGTTTCACTGACAAAAATTTAAAGAGATTAACTGAATCTGGGTGCTACTGCAGAGTGGGGAGAGGAAAGTAGTTGGGATAAGATGTATTTTTATGGCTAAGGAGCAAAAATTCATGTTTCCTTTGGGCCTTAAGTAGTCTTAAGAGAAATCACATCTTCCAGCTAGGACAGAGTGAACTTAATGAGAAAAGTCTGTGTGTATGGCTTATGACGGATTAGTAAAAAATTATCCCCAAATGTCGTAGTTTAAAATGATGACATTGGTTTAGCTCACAAATCTGCAGTCTTGACGGGGATCAACAAGAACAACTCTCTCTGTTCCACTTGGTGAAAACTGGGGAGGCTTAAAGCCTAGGGGCAGAATCACAGGGAGACTCATTCACTCACTTGTCTGCCACCAGCACTGGGAAGAGTCCAACCACTGGGAGCTGGAACAGTTGAGGCTCCTTGGGCATCTCTATCTCTGTGTGAACCCCCTATGCACACTTTCTAGCATGGTGGCTTCAGGACAGTCAGTACTCTTACATTATCATGTCAGGGTTCTTAAC
>CM052800.1:141132573-141151659 GCA_028533885.1 Nasua narica | reverse complement strand
TTTATTTATTTAAATCAATTAGCCAACATATAGTACATCATTAGTTTCAGATGTAGTGTTCAATAACTCATCATTACCTTTAAAAAAACCCCACAATTTTCTTATGTATTAAGCAGCAAGTAAAGCTTCTCTTCTTGGACAGAAAGATCTGCGTATAAATTACATGTTGTTCTATTCCTCATTTGGATTCACATGTGAGTGAAGGAACACGTAGGGGATGAAGTATGTGGAGAGATGTATGGATGAGCCACATTTCTGTTAATATTTTTCTTGAAATCTCCTTCAAGTACCCTGAATATATATACTCACTAAACTATTTCTGTCATAAGGTCTGACTTTCTAAACACTACATTGAAAAACCCTTATCTCCTGGATTAAATGTTTTGCTCAGTGCTTAACACAGAGGTTTTCAATAAATGCGAACTGTAATTATTGTCTTTGTTTTTGTCCATTTAGGAGAAAAAAGCAAGTCAGCTGACATAAGAAAAATGCTCTTTTATATAGTGTATGCTGATGTACAGAATAAGTCTATCACTTAAATTCACTCTAAAAAAACTATGAGTATGCTTTTTTCCTCAAATGAATGATTTGCAGAACCATTCAATAATTACAATCAATATTCACTACTTTTAGCCATCTAGTTCTGTTCTTAGAACAAAGATGTTTTCACAAAACCAAACTCTTCCATTAGAAGTCTTTCCTAACCATGTCAAATTTACTCTGCAGCTCAGAGTAAATCTACTCACATGGATTAAAGATCTGCAAATTTGTTAGCTTTTTGCTGCATATGCTTTATCTAGTTTTTACGATGGGCAGGCACAAAAAGTAACCTTAGAATTCTGTTTTTCCTTACTTCAAACAAAATCATCTTGACATAGTAGAAATGCCATGTTGAAGAATCAAGAAAGTATTTTATATGGAACAGTAATCATTGGGTTACCTGTCTAACGGTCTATCAAGTTCAACGTACGTTACAAGAGGTGAGAAGCTATGTTTCTTTCACCTACCACAGAACGAGAACAAAAGATACATTTGATGCATAAATAAATAAATAAATAAATAAATGAATAAATAACTTAAATAAATAAAACGAAAATACAAGTTTATTGTAGTTCGGCTGACTGAAGACCTATCATGAGCCAAAGAGTAATTAACTGTTCTACTTTCATTTTTAAAGGTAAAAATAGAAAGTTACTAAGTCCGAGAATTTCAGTCTGTTGTGAGGGGAAGTATGATGTTTATGGGTTTATGGATATAGAGTTCCTGTCATTCATCTCTTCTTTAGTGGCAGCAAAAAAAATGTATTCTTATAATTTTTCCCTTTCCTCTCTTTAGTACAAAGAAGAGACAAAAATGATGCAAGTGGTTATTGAATTTCATCTTAAGCTGGTATATTTATATGTCACTATTCCTTTGTAAAATTTTGACTGTAAATTTCAATGAAATGTGAATCAAATGAGGGAATACATGATGTATCTCTGCAGTAATTAGTGGAATAGAGATTTGACAATTACCCAGCTAATCTGATCAACAAAGACAGCCAAATTGGGTAGTTGAAGTCTCAAAGTGGATTTATTTGGCCTAGTCAATCCAAATTGACTATGCACATTAATTACATTAACAACACAGCTGCCAACATTCTCACTGTAGGATACATGGAAAGAGCTCAAAAATAGGAGATGATGAAGGACACTGAAAGGAAACAAGTGTTAGCAAGTAACCAAGTAAAATGGACCTGGGAGAAGCAAAAAGAAATCCCAGGATTTAACTGTAACCTGAACAAAGGAGAAAAGAGCCAAGGCCCTAAAAAAAATAAATAAAAAGACAAATAATATCTAATAATACAAGAGATAACAGAAAAGGAGAGAAGCAGTGAGAGATGTTGGTGTAATCCCGTGGAAAACATATCATCTTTGTGTAAATAGGTTAAAGATGATCAAAAACTCTTGACTTCTTTGGTTTTCAATAATTTAAACAATACTCTCTTATTTACTTGTAGTCTGAACTATAATATCTCCAATTCCTTCACTGATCAATCCTTAGAGTTGCTGGCACTAAATGTAGCTATTGTCAGGAGTGGGGAAATCTACACAATTAAATTATTTCCTAAAATAAAATCATAGGTGAAAAATTCAAGAGTACAACCATCAAGCTACCATGTTAGATAATATAAATTTAAAGAAATTTTGTATAATTTATTGATATTAAAGATACTCAAAGAAACACCAATTTGGCTTCAGATCAACTTTTCTTGTATGAAATGTTTAGTTGAGGAAATCCAGAGGGAGGAAGTTATGACTGCTTAGAGTATCAACAGAGAGCATTCATTTCTCTTGCTTATACATCTTCTATCCCCAGCCCCCAACATTCCACATTTCATGCCTAGTTAGACTTTAAATGTATGCTTTTATCTCATCAGAGATTCATTACACCGAAAAAAGAGTATCTGTAAAAATTAGAATTAAATTAAATGCAATCATCCTCACTTAAAATAAATCTTTTCCATTGGAAAAGAAACTACCACTGCAAGGTTGCTTTTTGTTTCTGCTCTGTATCACAGTTGATCAGTGGCGAGAGATGATTCTCACCCCTGGCACCACAAAATCACAGGTTATTCATTTCCTTTCAGAATTATGGGAACCAAGTACTGGCACACTTTTGTTTTATGATCTGGTCTGGAAAAACGAGTTTCCACATTAATACAGCATCACAGTCACAACAATGAAAGCTGTGTCATTAATTCCTGGGGCTCATTCATGATCAATAGTTCCTGATCCTCAATATTTCTTGTTATGAAAATATTTCCTCAAGTCAAGCAAAGCTGACTTGGCAGGGATCAGGATTTAAGAACTTGCAAATTGACATTTTAGGTAGCATTGCATATTGTCCAGATTGGGATTACTTTTCTAGATGTTTTGAAAAATCCAAGTAACCATTCACCCATTCACTTAGTTCTTTCCAGAGAAGAGTTTAGCATCTTTTCTACAGCGGCAGTGACTGATAGAATGCTCTGTGAGGACAGAAACATTCTATATTGTACAATATGGTAAGCACTAACCACTTATAACTATTGAGCACCTGAATGTGGCCAGTACAACTGTAGAAATTATTTTTAAATTTTATATAATTGCAAATAAGTTCAATGTAGATAGGTACAGAGCTGGGAAGAGAGTGAAGGAGTGAGGCACTTGCCTCGGGTTCATGATGTAAGAGAGCACCAAAAAATTCAGTAAGCAAGAGGAAAAAAATTGACAGCAATACTTAAAAAAAAAAGTTAGTGCAAAAAACCCATGATGAACAAATATGAAAACTTTCAATAAATGCAAAACCAGTATTACAGATTTTTTTTCTTTTGCCTCTGGCTGCACATGGCCTAACATAGCACTGATCTTGTTTTTATTTAAAGTGTTGTTATTTTATTTATCACGGGCTTTTTGCAGGACATTTGATTCCTAAAATATTGCATTCAATTTTATCTTGATTGCTGAGTTTTTTTGGTACTCCTTTAAATTTTGTGTCTGCACCTGGTGCTTCACTTACTTCACCCTCATCCCAGACCTACAAGTGAGGCAAGCCCAAACTGGAAGGTAGCTGATGCAATCAAGTTGCTATCAAGTGGCCTGATGGTCTTCTCGATAAATGCTACTAATTTGGGGGCTCAACATCAGTCTCTGCTTCTGACAGGTTAAACGTTCATTCAATAAACACTGGTGGAGTGTTTATTCACTCTGAATAAGGAAGAGGCCATGGTATTGTTGTCCATGCATAGCCTCCTTCTCTGACGACATGGCTCCACCATTTATGGGCCCTGGCACAGGAAGGGGGAGGTGGGAGCTCAGGACATAGGCTGGCTGAAATCCATTTGGTAAGAGATCCTTTCCACCTGATTATTCAGTGCCTCTTTTGCAACAGATGCAAAAGAGTCCTTATTAAAGTGTGGTTTTAAAAAATGCTTATTGGTTTAAAAAATGGTTTAAAAAAATGCTCATGTGAGGAGGGCTCATGATGTGATGAGGACAGGGTGTTATCCACCACTAAGGAATCATTGAAATTACAGCAAAAACAAATGATATACCCTATGTTGGCTAACTGAATTTAAATTTAAAAAAAAAAAAGGAAAAAAATTCTCATGTGTTATGTATATAGGGTGAAAGGCCACCACTTGTCTTAGAAAAAATCTCTGAAGAGGGAGACAGCTGGTGAATGATCTGAAAACATTCAAAGAAGCTGGAGGAAGGTAGCTGGTATTGAGCATTTGGATGGGCTCAATTGTATCTACTGCAAACACTTAGATGTTCTATCTATTTTGTGTGTACTGGTAACAAGTTCATGCACTAGCCTGTCCAAGAATCTCTGCTCTATATATCCATGCCCTCCATGTTAAGAGCATACATTCTAAAGCTAACAAAACAGTCTATATTCATTCACTCGACTGAGTGTATACTACTTATTAGTCACTTTTCTAGGCGCTGAGGAAGCAGTATTGAACAAAGAAGCAAAGTTCTTGTTCTCTTAGAGCTTAAATTAGACAAATATGAAAATATACAAATTATAGATTATAATAAAATCCTTAAAAATACAGCAGGAAAGGAGACAGGTCTTCACTGACAAGGCAGTGTCTAAATAGAAATGCAAAACAATGTAGGCAGCGGATCATGCATTGATATCCAAGGAATGAGCATTGTGAGCAGCAGGAGCCTGGGGGGTGAATGCCCCGCAGCAAAGCTTGTGTTTGAGGAACAGCACGAGGTCAGTGTGTCTGGAGCTCAGTGACTCCGCGGGAGAATGATAAGAAATATAATTAGAGAGATAGTGCAAGGCCAGGTTAGGGCTCCTTGGCCGATGTAAGGATTTACGTTTTACTCTGAGTGATACAGGAGAGTTTAAACAGGAGCAGGACACTATCTGATTTATATTCACAAAGAATCATTTTGGCTACTGTGGGAAAAACAGACTTGAAAGGATATAAGGGTGATCATTTCCATCCTGTCATCCTTTAATTTCTCAGGCTGTTCCCTGAAATAGAAACCTGGTGGGTCAGACAAATGACAATAGACAATGGCAAATGGAACCAGGCAGTAGCTCTAATTGCAGCTACTGTGCCTTGGGTACTGTCATTATTAGAGCAGATCAGCACAATGTGGTGTGGAGGTCTGGCATGTAGGATGAAGCTACTGGTCTAATAATGTGTTCTTTTTAATATTCATCACAAATGAATCAAGGCCGGATCAAAGGCAGCTTGCGTTCACCTGATATGGACATCAATATACATTCCTGGCCCTGCCCTGGGGATTTGTCACAATATAGATCGGGGGTGACCTTGACTGACAATGGTCAAACATCAGATTAGTTTACTGTGTATGCTGACATCATGTTAATCAGATCTAATGAGCAGTTAAGGCCAATAACCTGAATGCCTTATTAGGACATGTGTGTTCTAGAGCACAGGAGAAAATTCCTACGAACATAGAGGATCAGGCTTATTCAGTGAAGATTTTAGGGGTTCTGCTGTGTTGTGCATGTCAATACATTGCCTTTAGAGTGAAGGACAAATTTTGCAAGAAAGACCTAGAGTGCTTGGTAGGAGTGCTTGGGTTTTAGAGGTGGCAAAGACCACACTTCGCCATAACGCTTCAATCCTTTATCAGATGACTCAGAAGATGACCAGCTTTGAGTTGGGTCAAGAATAAGAGAAGTTTCTGTTGCAGTTTTGGCTTTAGTGTAAGTAACCTCAAAGCCAGAGTCGTAATAAGTAGCAAATTCTGTAATAGTCGAGGTACCATGGTAAATAAGAATGCAATGTGGGTTCTCTATCAAGCCCTGCATGAAGAATTGCTGTGAAAACCCTAGTGTTCTAGATCAAGGCCAGTTTATTTGCAGTGGAATTCTCATCATGGAAAGTAGCTCCTAGAATGCTGCTTCGCTCTAGAAAGACCAAAGGCCTGACCTCCATGGCCATCAGCTGACCGTATGACTGGAGCTCTCCCTCATGAACTTGATAACACAAGTTATATTGTCTGCTAGGCAGAGCCACCATTCACTGAACAATTGGCCTTGTCTGTTATGAGGAGGGAGGGTTGCTGCTACATGATGAGGGAGCAACACATATTTTAAAACTTAGGGGATCCCCTGCAGCATTTTTTTATTCAACCACAGCATGGATTAACTTCAAACAGTTGATTACAGCAATCACGGCCTGTTAAGGGCATAGCGGTCAAGACTGGAGGTCAGAGAGACTTCACCAGCAAGCTACCTAGCCTAAGAGAATGGATCATGAAGGAGGGGTATTTGGAATGAGTGGTAGGAGAAGATGGTAGAGGAGTTATGGCTTTGGCAACTCCAATAGCAAGAGCCTGTTCTACTAATCCATGCCTTTCAATTTTTTCCTCAGAAATTATGACCTGATCCCGGAGTCCCGGGATCGAGTCCCACATTGGGCTCCCCGCTCCACAGGGAGTCTGCTTCTCCCTCTGACCTTCTCCTCTCTCATGCTCTCTCTCTCTCAAATAAATAAATAAAACATTCTTTAAAAAAAAAAAAAAAGAAATTATGACCAAGCAAGATCTGTAAGTATCCATGACAGGATGGAATGAGTCCATATGGGTCTGAGTGGTGTGGCTGATGGGCCACAGCAGATGCTCTCAGTGTTCTGTTGGAATCCAGCCTGGCCTCTTTCACTGTTTCAGTGTGTGGCTCCTTCAACTTCTGGGCAGTTTTGTGCCTAAAGTCCTGAAACTGTGATTCTCTTTGGAGAAATGTCCTTGGCTTCCTAGACAGTTTTACCTGCATGTGATGAGAGTCAAGTGCCTGGAAGTTACCCTCTCTCAAGAAGCCCCTGAGCCAGTGAATGGCTGGTATGAGAAGATGAAAGTCCTGTGTTCATGCCTCAGGTGGGAACAACTTTCAGTTCATTTTATACTGCAGGGTCCCCTTGCAGGATCAGGGGAACTTTTCTGGACTTCCTCCTCCTCCCTGTATTGCTTTTCCCATTCCTCTGATAGCTGCTCCTAAGCTTCTAGGGTTTCTCCATAGTAAAATATTAAAAAAAAAATCTCATTTTAGCATCTGTTTCTGCGCAATCTGACCTAAGATTCCTATTACACACTGACTTGGAAAGTTTAAGTAGGGTATTTGGGTCTGGAATTCACAGCTGACATCTGGGCTAGAAATATCTATTTGAGAGTTGTTGGCATATTGATTCTATATAGTCATGAGGCTAGATGAGATCACCTAAGGAGTGAGTGTATATACAGGAAAAGCCTCAGGATATAAGGTTTCAGGTTTTCTTAATCTTCCACCATTACTTTAACCAATTCAACTAAATTTACACTCATTTACTTAGGCTTGGTCTCAGGACAGACCCTGACTCGAGCTCCATGACAGTTCTTAAATTGGTCTACCTCACTTCCAGTTGTTTCCTAATTATACATCCCATTTTATCTATCAAACTTACCCTCTAAAGGTATGTAGTCCAAGGGCATGACTGATTTATAGGTCCCCTGTATAAGCAAACCAAGATGGATATCTCAATAAGTCAGAACATTAAACACCTGTTCAGAGATGCAAATGTATGGCTCAGGTTCAGCTGAACGAATTCCCAATACATTTTCCATTTAGGGAATACTTTCACCTTGACCTTGTTGGAAAATATGTTAAAGTATTGGAAAGGCAACTCTGGCAAAATATGGAGAGATAAAGATTTATGCAAGCAAAATCAAAGTATGTATTTGATCAAAAGAAAAGATTTAAACTGCTATGACTTATATAATGACTTGTACACAATATATTCATAAAAAATATTTGTTGAATAAATTGTATTTACCCTGCCATGCATCTTCATTTACTGCAGAATAAACTAGGTTCCATGAACAAGAGAGAAGGAAGCCTTAGGAATATTATTTTATACACTACATACCATCTTTACCTAACATTCTCTATGATATTTCTAGGTAAAGACCGATGGAACAATTTCGATGAACCTTTCTCAAGTAAATGAAGTCTAGGAATAAAACAGGAAGTGATGGAAACTAACTGAAATATTTTGTTAAGGTGGTGACTTTTAAGCTTCTCTTCATAAGTAGATTAGATTTTATGAGCTGATTCCCACCAAGCCCCAAAAGCCTAGAAGTGTTTTATTCAAAAGAAAATTCTAGACATTGATTTGAATTGAAAGTACAAGGCTTTCTTTCCTTTTGACAGTTTGCTTTTGAAAGGTTTTTCTTGTGAAATATATAATATGCTGTTGCTAGCTGAATATAATGATTCCTCACCCTAGAAGAAATAAAAGAAAGGCCAAATTTGGCTAATTTTATATCTTGAGGAACCTATTTCGGAGCCATGTGTGTGTTAAAAAGCAGCAACCAGCATTAATATCAAAAGCAGCTTTTCAAAAAACAAACAAAAAAAAGTAAGTGTGGATAAATGAATGGTGCTTTGTTCACACTGAAGATATTCTGACAATCTCACATACATTGTTTCAAACCTTTACAGCTTCTCTGTAGCTTTTGGCTCAACTTTAACATGTCTAATGCACACAAATCCTATTAGAATAAGAAAAAAAAAAAGAGTGACAGGTCTGTCTTATATGTCCTAAAACAAACTAGAAATATAAACTAAGAAAAAATTCTGGAATGGCCAGAAAACTTGAAATATAACATGCAAGGTATAATTGCAATTAAATAATATAGGATAAAAAGATTCAGAGATGAAGACCATGAGAACATTTTTAATGTTCATTAACAATTCAACATTTGATATTTATCCCATGCTTGGATATTTCATATTCACACAACTGGAGGGTCATGTTTATACAATCCTGAAGAGCAAAAATCATAATGTTCAGTTTCATACATGTTTACTAAAAAAAGCCTCAAGGATCTTGATGTGTTCCAAATCCATTCCTGTGTTATCAAGATAGCTGACACTTGTATGTTGTGACTAAAGAGAGTATATCCTATTAGTCAAAGTTCCATCTCAAAGGCCCCTAAAATGATTTATGTATCTTTCCCTTCATAATCTATGTTTCCAGCTTCCATGTCTTGTACTTAATATCCCTTTAAACAAGATTTCTTGGCAGTCGATCAAGTCACACCCATTCTTTGAGGCCTTCTTTATATAACATTCTTCTAAGAAACCATCTCTGATGCATCCTGTCTTCACCAGAGGGAACTGATCATGCTCTCAACTCCCATAGCCTTCTGTCTATACATTTTTTGCTAATGTGGAAGGGAATGGTTCCCATGATCACACCCAGTTTCAGTGATTTTCTAGGAAGCTCACAGGACTAGCTTATGGTCATAATCACGGCTATGATTTATTACAGTGAAAGGATACAAAGCAAAATTAGGAAAAGGAAAAGGCACATGGGATGAAGTCCAGAGGAAATTAGGAGGAAATGTCCAAATTCACTCCCAGTAGAGTCACACAGGATACACTTAAATTTGGACAGCAGCAATAAGTTGGGACAACAGATGTGAAGTGCTATCTAGCCGGTAAATTCATTAGAAACTCAGTGCGCATAAGTCTTCGCTGAGGGCTCATCACTGGTAACCCATTGCCTAGCATATACCTAAATTCCAGACTTCCATAAGGAAGGCAAGTATTTTGGATAAACCATATTTTTTTCACAGTTCAGGCACAGTGAACTATTCTTATAATTTAGGGTGGTATGCCATACTTGAAATCTAAGTTCCCAGATGCCAGCCAAGGGCCAATCTTGCCAGCAGGCCTTTCTAAGAGAAAAGTCTTAGGCTTGATCTGTTATTATGATTATGATTATTGCACAGGGAGTTAATAGTGCTACTTAATTAATTTACATATATATGTAGATCTCATATATATGAGATCTACATCTCTACGCAGGAGTTGAGATCATAAATATATAATATATATCTAAGCTCACTGGGTATAGAATATAATTACTGATGGGAAACATTCAATAAATACTGATGATTAGAAAGTTCTCCTGGTTCAGTAGAGAACTGCAAGAGACAGACAGAAAAGAAGACTCAGTCGTGTGGAGGGAAGTTCTGTTATCCCTGTTATCCCACTGGGGATGGAATCCTCGGTAGTACCTGGGATTTTCCTTTATCAAAGTATTGGGGATGATACAAACTTTTTTTTTCCCCCAAATATGTTTCTTTTATTTTTTCAGTGCTACAAGATTGATTGTTCATGTACCACACCCAGTGGGGATGACACAAACTTGATAAAAATTAAGAGAGACGGCCCATTTTGGATAATACCGCTACTAAGATAACTTATTATTGTTAAATAATACATATATTAATTCTTATTCCACTCAGAACACGATGCATATATTGTAACGCACGTCTCAAATCCACTTGCTTACAAAAAGATTTACAGAACACTTATTTGGTGCTGTCACTCAGATATAAATAATTAAAAGTCCCATAATCAGTATAGCTAATACTTGCACAGTGCCATGCACTGTTCTAAGCACCACTCCAAGAGGTGGATGCTATTATATATTCTCCTTTTACAGATAAAGTTATTAAGGAAGTGTAATAACCCTCCTAAGCAGTTTCTTTGGAATCCATGCTCTTAATTACTCTGTTAAACTGATTATCACATACTTGAAAAGCTCATAGTCTTTTTCTTTTCTTTTTCTCTTTTTTTTGACATAAAAATTATTTTGACAAAATCAGAGACAAAGCATCCGGTTCTACTTGAATTTTTTTTTTCTCCACCACTTTAAAAGTTAAAGGACTCAAATATCGCTAGATTTTGCCATTTCACACTCGGTAAGTTACATGGTCTTAATGAAAATTTTATCACTTAATAATTCATGAAAAAGTAGCGAGGACTCAACAATGTGTTTAGCATTTGTGACTGTTATTCTGAGAATGAATAAAAGGAAAGTTATGTTGGCTTAAAAAAATAAACATGCACACAGCAATCTTTTTATCTCTACGGGTGTCTGATAGTTGAGTTTTTGCTATTGTACAATTAGACTGTTTAAAAAGAGAGCTTTTCATTTCCCTCTGAATATAATGCATTTTTGTCATTAACTGTCTCCCACACACGGATGCAATTAATACTTATCAGAGCCTGGAAGAACTCACAGAAGGGAAACTACACTCCTGACTTATTTATTTCTCAAAGAAGAAGTTAAAAGGTTGAAAGTTATAAACAATCTGCATTATGCAAACTCAAACAGCAGTTTGGAAATGCAATGTAACTGTACCCCTGGATCGTGAAACAGTATCTGGCGTGACAAAGGAGCCGTGGGTATGTTTACAAGCGTCCAGGTCGACCTTAACATTCACGTCCAGAAAGATGACACTGCTCTTCAGTTGCAGGCAAGGCTCTTCCTGATGCGACTAAGATGACCGACATTTTCAAGGAATTGTTTTAGTTTACAACTACTTACGGAAGCCTCCAAGGGACCTGATACCATACCCCTCATGTCACAGAGGAGGCAACTCTATCTTAGGGAGGTTAAGTGACTGTCTGACGGTCACATAAGTAGTGACCGCACAGCAACCAACACTCAGATCCTCCTTCTCCAGAATTAGTTCTGGACCGCACTGCCTCTCAAATACCCACGAAGGCACTCGGATTTGAATGTAATTATAAATGTTCAGTCCCATGTGCTGAGATGTGATTCTCTATGGGTCTCTTGTATCTCTCTCTGCATGTCTTGTTGGCAGAATTGTTGCCTGCTTCAGTTCTGGACTGTCTTTTTAAGGATGCTTGTATAAGGCATAGCATCGTAGCACAGAGATGTTGTCTCGCAGAGCAATGGACTCCTGAGAAAGTTTCCTAAGTGTAGGCTTGCACTCCTGTAACCAATCCAGCGTGTTTGGAGGAGTCACCCGGCCATCCTCGCATTCTCTCCCCAAGAACTGGCCTCAGGAAACCAGCTAAAGAAAATGCGGATACTCTGGCTATTGCTATTTTTCCATGAGTAATGAAGTTCCTTGTTTCTGAAAACAAACCAAAACACTTCCCTAAACTGGAAGTGGGTCTGTGTTCTATAGTGCCTGTAGTTGACAACTATTTTCTTGAAGAAAAATAATATAAAATTACAAAATACGTGAAATGAAGCTCAGGGCTGTGGAGGGTGCTGGCAAGTGAGTGGCCCCAGAGAAGTTCTAGTCACGGGAAATCTATCTTTGTCTGAATTTCATCTTTGGAAGTCCATAATTTTCTGATTTGACAAATGGCTCTAAGTGATTTTTCATTCCCTGAACACAAAGTCTGTACATTGCATTGTTACTCATTTTAGAGGATAGCCTTTGACTTTTGATTTCTAGGCAATATAAAAATCTAGAGTTATCTCTGCAATGCCATAATCTTTTTGACCCTCTGTTTAAATTTATAGACAGTTTTGCTTAAATTTATAGACAATCTAGGGAGTATTTTGTTTTTTCATCCATTGACTCTACAAAACAAATATGGCTAAACTAATGTCTTAAGTTCTTTCTAAAGCTGGTCCTGGTTAACATGAGCATAGATAAGCCCAAACCTGTGGAAAACCTGAATTCATGGAAATTGTACCGTGAATGTTGATACAGTTTCAAGTGGGGTATGTGACAGCTCCATGATGTTGAAATAAGAGAAAAAAACACCAACAACCATACTTTGCATGACATTCTGGAAGTAACAAATTATCTTTTGCATATAGCACTGAAAAGGAAAAATGACAACTCATTTTGTTGTGTGAAATCATGTCCTCATCATTTGAGCAAAAGCTCAAGATAGTTAAAACTATTAACAAGGCATATTTGTGTACTGCTCACAGATAACAATTATAGTTTAAAAATTATAAAATGTTTACTTGAACTCATGAAATACGAAAATCAATAAATAAATATAGTTTACCTACTTTTGAAATATTACTTGATCGACTTGCCGATCGCCCCGGGGATTTGTCATTCTGAAAAATAAAATTAGAGACACTGATTAAGAATATAGCAACAGTCTTTATTGTGGAGAAAAGAAGGCACAGCACAGGTCAACATCCAAATGCTTGCATGTTCTTCTGACTGACAGATACACAAACTGCTTACATAGAATGGTTTTTGTCTTACCAAATTTTATTACTCTAGTACATATCATTGTCCTCATGAAAATGTTACAGTTAGCATCAGCGTGTATATATATATATATATATATATATATATATATATATATATCAGTCTAGGAGTATTTATTACCAGGAAATGCTTATTTCCTAAAAAACATATATGCAGTTCTTTTGAAATAAATTAGCAAATGGATATATAGTCCATTATTTCCTCTTTCACTTTTGCTACCAGAAAATTCTGAGTAAATTCTGTTTCTAGTGTCAGTAACTATTGCATACCAGGTACATGGTGCATATGTCTAACTCTCGCTCTTTTAAAATATATGTTATTCATCTTTTCTGTTAATTTGCTTTTAAAATATAAACATTCAAAAGACACTTTTAAATTTAAAAGACAATTATCTAAATTAAAAACATTCAAAAATTATTTTAAAATTTAAAACTTCAAAATATGTTAAAAAATTTATAGCCTTAGTTCTTGTCTCTTAAAAGATTTCCAGTGCAGTAGAAAAGAAGCATGAGAAAACTTTTGAATAGATACATTTTCTTAAAAAAGCCTTACAATTTTAAGATAGAGAGAGACCTCAAAGAGTGGAGCCCCCTCTTTTGAAGCCCAGAGGCCTTCTTTTCCCAGCAATGGCAGCTTCATGCCCAAGCTGGGGCCATACTGAGGCCTTCTGTCTCATCCCATCTGGTTGTTCTTTCTACTCCTCCAATTATCTGCTAGTGGATAATTGATTGGCAAATCAAAAGGTATGTGTATCATGCATTTTACATGTACCAAGAGATCACGGTACACCTTTCCTTCTGTAGAGAAAATGTTGGAAGAACCTGTTCCAGAAACCAAAAGTTTGTGAAGAATCTGAAGCAGCACTTTAGGAATTTTTTTTTAGCTTGATAGTTCATTTGTTCTTATTGATGAATAATATTTCTTTTTAAAATTAACATATAAAGTATTATTTATTTCAGCAGTACTCTAAAGATACAAACATAGTGATCCGAAGGGGCACGTGCACCTGAATGTTTATAGCAGCAATGTTCAGTATAGCCAAACTATGGAAAGAGCCTAGATGTCCCTCAACAAATGAATGGATAAAGAAGATGTGGTATAGAAACCCTTTAGGATTCTTTTAAAAAAAACTTTCCTGAGCATCTGGACTTGGTGCCAAAGTGGACCTGTATAGACAACTATGGAGCATCTTGACATAGGTCATTTTTGAGAACTAAGCCGTTGTAACAACCTGCGGGTCTGAAACTGCCCCATGATGTCTCCTCCAGACCATATCAGAAACGCCGTGATGACAGGAGGCAGCAAACGTTATTGTGGAGAAACAGGAGCTGCATTTATTGCCACCTGTCATGCATGGGCTTGCAGATATTCTAGCTGAAGAGTATTTTTTCCTTTACATGTGACATCCATCTCATACAACCGCTGATGTCACTGTGCAGCGTATTGTCACCGGCCAAGATGAGTCGCAACGATGCGATTAGTTACACCTCATAACAGGCCCGTGAACCCGCTGGAGATTAATGTCTATGCTGCCAGCAGACATTTTTCCTTGATTAGCTTCCTCTGGTGATGGAGAGAGGTACTTTTCTCCTGACATCTCAACTCCTCTTCTACAGACTAGAAAACAAAACCAATCCATCTTCCCTCCTGAGTGAAATTTGGGATTTTGACACACTATTGTGTGAGCAGAGGTAAAAAGTCACATAATATAATAGACTGGGGGGAATTTTGTGACACTGGTTGTTTTGTTATGTTTTCTGTATTTCCATGGTATTTGAAACACAGTTAAGGAACTAGAATTGAAAGGTGTTTCAGCAAGAACCCAGGAGCACTACAGAAATTTAATATGGCATCGGATTACTTAATTTTCCAAACCAAATAGGACTCTGTGTTGTTTTGAGATAAAAACAAGGAGGATCAGGTTCCCTCCACAATTGTGAATGAGTCTGGCATGAAGTAAGCAGATAATTCCCATGCTCTTCACCAGCAATACCCATGCTAATGGGGAGGAAGCATTTTCTTGACTATGTAGTACTTCAAGATATCTTTTAACCTGAAATCCACTGGTTCTATTTTCTCCTACTAAAAGACCAGGCATGAGAAATAAAGGAGTGTAGGAGAAGGTTACATTTTTTGCCCTGGCTAAGTTCCCTTTTGTTTCTATTCCAGTTACCGTATGGGGCAGAGGGTACACCCCACTGCTCTGTTGGCAGCGTCGGAGAGGGAGAGCCTGACTCACAGCTTGCCCCATGGTATTGCACTGGCTCTGGCAAGGGTGTACTATTTGAAAACCCAGCATGTTCCTCACTGTTTCCTCACCAAACATGGAGGAGATGATATCTTGGGGATTGTTGTTAGACTCAAATGAGCTGTGCATGAACACATTTTATAGTTTGCAAGGTTATAATATTTCCATTATTATTCACAGGTAGAGGAAACACCCAAAAATCTCCCTCAAAAATCACGATGATCCTCACAGGTCACTAGACTCATAATTTAAACCGAAACAGCCTAGTTTCTCTGTCCTGCAACTCTGCTTCAATTGTGGATTAGATTATGGCATATAAAATTTAAGAATGAAAAATCAAACTTTTCTCTACCCAAGGGGATTAAGGAAGTTTGGTCTTCCCTGCTTTTGAAGCAAAGCACCAGAAACACTTTGGCTCTTGGAAAACTTCCAAGGCAATCTGTCTAATTTGCCGCTAATTAATCGGGTGGCTTGTCTCATTACTATTGCAATGACATATTCTTCTTTGTAGATTAGTCAAATATGGTTGTCATACCTCGTTATGATCAGCTTAAATTCTTTACCTTACATTGAATAGAAGCTGTCTTAGAATCTAACATAAGTTACTGATACCCAAGCTGTAGTGTCCTTTTAGGTCACTGAGAGTTGGAACCAACAAGAGTTTCAGACACGTCTGCATGAAAAGCAGGGGATCATTAAGCAGTAATGTTGAGTAGCTATCTTAGCAGATTGATTTTAGCAGATCATTCACAGTATGTAGAGGGACAGACTTCTAATTTTATAAATGCTTTTTAGTATTTTCAAGAGGTTTCTGATTTTTGTTTGATATAAATAGATTTGATACTGCTAGTTTTGTTTCGAGATTATTATTCATATACTCACAATTGTTTTTAGAATTTGATCTTACAAAACATGGTTGGATTTTTATTACCAGAAAGGAAAAATGATTACCAAATGAGAAAATCATTACTAAATTGGTTTACTATATTTTTAATGTTATAATCTAAGGAAAATAACATAGTTCCTTTAAAAGACAATACTCTGTGTTAAAGAATATACAATATGGCTGGACATGTACGTATCTACACATGACTACTCTGTATATTAGACCATTGATCAGAAGAGGACAGTAAGGAAACTTGAAGGAAGTTTTTTATGGAACTGAAAGAAAGAAAATAACTAACTATTCCTGAGTGAAGAAACCAGAATAAGATCTGGTTTCACATTCACACATTTCACTGATATAATGCTATTCTCTATTTATTTTCCTTGGTCCCCCTCTCCTCCACCTGCTACCTCTGTTCAGGCTAAAAGTCAAGAATATTTGAAAGAAGAAAAAGAAATTTTGAATTTTAAAGGTCATCTGGAAGAAATTCTACATAGAAAATGGAACTATTTTTGCTAAGGTAATTAAAATGTGAAATAGAAGAAAAGCCTTTGAAACCAGTGTGGCTTATAAACAAACAAAACACAGAGAAGTTAAATACTGCAATAAAAACTTGATTAATAGATATATATAAAAAGCTCATGTCCACTAAATGAAAAATGTTGTTTTAATGTCTACGAAACATTTAAAATTGATTTTCCTTCAAATAATACCTTAACAAAACACTTCAACAGGGATTTTATAGGGCACTTCTTTTGATATCGAGACAATAAAATTAGAAATAAAAACTTGAAATGTGACTAATAAATCTTAATCACCACTAATTAACACACTTTTAGATAATGCTTGGTTCAATGAAATGAAAGCTCTCTGAAAAATTATAGCCAGAAACTCTTGAAAATGTTATAGTAAGACCTATAAGGAACACAGCAAAAGCCATCTCCAGAAAAAAATTTACAACTGTAAATGCTTTCATTATTAAAGAAAACAGTAATGAAACCCAATAAAAGAATGTAGTAAAAATAATAAATTATGAAAGCTAAAACTCATTAAAGAGATATAAATAAGAATAAAGAAATATTACAACAGGTCCTTGAAGATAATTACAAAATAGATGAATTTCTAGTAAGACTTATTAAGGAAAAGAAAAAGCAGAAATAGAAGGATAAATAACCAAAGACACGGAATAAATTAGAAAAATCATAAAAGTGCTACATATAACACTATTGCAAACAAGTCTGAAAACCTAGAAAAAAATGAATCATATTCTAGTAAAGTAAAAGTTGTCAGAATTTATTCAAGAAGAGGAAAACTTGAATAGATACAGTAATTAACAAAGAAGAGATTAGATAGATAGATAAATAGAAGTCTATATGCCCTAGAAAGGATAAGGGCATGATGATTTCACAAGTTCTTGCTTTTAAAGAACACATAATTCAATTTTCTTTACATTCTTGATTATAGAAACAAAATTCCCTAATTCACGTTATTAATCTTGCATAAATGAAACTTCATATGTGTTAAGACAGTACCCAAAAAGAAAGAAAGAGGGAAAAGAAAATTATGCCTTCGTCTTATTTGGGACCACAGGTGCAAAATTTCTTTAAACATATTAGCATATATCTAAGTAGTAGCATGTAACTTTGACACATGTAACTTTAGATACACCAGCAGTGTATCTAAAAAATGCACAAGGAATAGAACAAATAGGATTTATTTGAGATATTTTCTTATTAGTAAATCTCGCAGCATTTCACTAGATTAATACATTGAAAGAGACAAACATTATGATCTTATATGCTGAAAAGATTTTAAAAACCTTTGCAGTCTTACTACTACGTAAGCTCTAAGTAAAATAAGAATTGGAGATCTCTTAAAGTGATAAAGACAATATTTTAAAATCAATGCCCCAATTTTTTCTAAATGCTAAAATATAAGAACTAAGTTAAAGAAGTTCTGTTATGGATGCTTGCTCTTGCTATTATTATTCAAGCATCTTAGAATTTCTACTGAATATATAAGAACAATAAAAAAATTTGGTAGAAGAATATATTGAAAAGAAGGAACAAAACAATCTTACTGATATTATAGAAATTCCGAGTGTACCTGGTTAAAGAAGAAAACTATTACAATTAATGAGACTTAAAAAATTAGTTAACAAGGCATCCAAATTGGCAAAGAAGAAGTCAAACTCTCACTTTTTGCAGATGATATACTTTATGTGGAAAACCCAAAAGACTCCACTCCAAGACTGCTAGAAATCATACAGGAATTCAGTCAAGTCTCAGGATATAAAATTAATGCACAGAAATCAATTGCATTCCTATACACGTACAGCAAAACAGAAGAAAGAGAAATTAAGGAGTCGATTCCATTTACAATTGCACCCAAAACCATAAGATACCTAGGAATAAACCTAACCAAAGAGGCAAAGAATCTGTACTCAGAAAACTACAAAGTGCTCAAGAAAGAAATTAAGGAAGACACAAAGAAATGGAAAAACGTTCCATGCTCATGGATTGGAAGAACAAATATTGTGAAAATGTCTATGCTACCTAAAGCAATCTATACATTTAATGCAATCCCTATCAAAATACCATCCATTTATTTCAAAGAAATGGATCAAATACTCCTAAAATTTATATGGAATCAGAAAAGACCACGAAGAGCCAGAGGAATGTTAAAAAAGAAAACCAAAGTCGGCGGCATCACAATTCCTGACTTCAAGCTCTATTACAAAGCGGTAATCATCAAGACAGTGTGGTACTGGCACAAAAACAGACACATAGATCAATGGAACAGAATAAGAGAGCCCAGAAATGGAGCCTCAACTCTATGGTCAACTAATCTTCGACAAAGCAGGAAAGAATATTCAATGGAAAAAAGACAGT
>CM052800.1:141098043-141132073 GCA_028533885.1 Nasua narica | reverse complement strand
TTGGGGGGGGGGGTAGGGATATGGACATTGGGGAGGGTATGTGCTATGGCAAATGCTGTGAAATGTGTAAGCCTGATGATTCACAGACATGTACCCTGGGGTAAATAATACATTATATGTTAATAAAAAATTTAAAAAAAATTAGTTAACATATAGTACAATATTGGTTTCTGGAATAGAAATCAGTGATTCATCACTTACATAATGCTCATCACAACAAGTGCCCTCTTTAATACAATGGCTAGATACAGAGTAATTATACCATGGCAGAGTCAACTGCCAAATTTCCTAAAATGCATCATCCTTTCTTCTGTACGAACAGAATGGTAAGTGAGTATACATCTTTGCAGTCACACTGTATCTCCCAGCGTTCCTTTAAGTTACAAGTTGCCTATTACTAAATACCCTCCAGTGACATGTGAACAGAGCTCACAATTGTTAGTTTCCTGCCTGTCCCATAGACCTAAAATTTCTTCCATGCTCTTTTTCTATTGCTCAGTGGAAAAATGATAACTATCAGAGCAAGCCAGGAAACCACATATTAAAGATAGTAGAGAGCTGAATTCTCCTGAGTCCTTGAATGGCCACATGGTGAAAGGCCCTCTTCCAATTTGGAACATACACTCTAAACTCTCATGAAAGAGAAATAAACTTGTATTTCTTTGGAGCCATCACTTTTTTGGATTTATTTATTGTGACAGTTTAGTTTATCTTAATTGAAGTACTAAGAGATCAATAGCTTTTTCCCTTCTAATATATCCAGGACTGTGATAATAAAAACAAAAACCATAAAATAATTAAGAATAAATTTAACAGAGAAATAATAAAATCTTATTAAAAATATGTTATAGAATCTTATTGAGGAGGTCATGATCTGAACAAACGAAAGCACAACTTTTTGATAGGAAGATAACTTATTTCTTCCTATGTGAAGCAGAAAGGAGATAAAATTATCTTAAGGAACATGTATAGAAAAAGAAATGCCTGAGAATAGCCAAGAAAATAATGAAAAAAAGCAGATCTCCTTATGCCAGGCATTGCCCATATTAAAAGTCACTATGATTAAGTCAATGGGGCATTGGCATGAGAATTAACTAAAAGGTCAGTGAAATCCACAATAGAAAATCAGAAACAGATAAATAATTTCACATATAATAAAGTTGGCATTTCAAGTCATATTGAAAGGAAAGTTGATATAACAAATGCTTCTAACAATGGACTATCTACATGGAAGAAAAAAAATCAAGCCCATACAATCATAGACTCCAGATGGAAAAAAGTCTTGAATATAAAAAATTAAAAAGAATTTGAAATAAGTCTATGTTGAAAATTCAATGTTGGGGTGGGGGAAGTCCATATAACTAATATGAGAACCAGAAGCTGTAAGTGATATTTGATTATATTTATCGCTGGAAAATATATAAAAATTAAAGTGAATAAACAAACAATGAAATTATAAAAAAGCACAACACAGAAGACGGAGTTCAATCCCTGTAATGGGCAGAGGTTTTTGTCTAGTCACAAAAATGGCAACAGAAGAAATCCCATAGAAAAAATATTGAGTGAAAGACAAGGAAAGAAATTCACAAAAAAGGGACTATAGATTGTTAATACCCATATGATAAGATGCGTAAAATCACATACTGGCAGAAAAATGCTAATTAAAGTAAAAACAAGGCATTGCTTTACACCCACTGTGTTGGAAAGATTGAAAAGGGTGATAGCCCTCTGTTGCTGGTGGGGGTAAGAAGAATGAGGGCTCTCAAAAATTGCCAGTAGAAGTGTGAATTTTTGCAGTATCATCTGAAAAAACATCTGGCAACATCTGCTAAAATTAAAAATATCACTTTGTGCAATATTCTCCCTCCTGGGAATCTATCCCAGAGAAAGAAAAGCACTGGTTCGTAAGAAAATGAGAATAAGGACACAATACAACTCTGTTCTTAATTGAAAAAAAAAATCTTGGCAGTAAATATATGCCAGTTGTGAAGCTGGCATTCTCAAAACTGTAAGCCCACTGCCCGAAACTGTACTCTGATGATGGGGCTCTGCGACCCACATTTCTGTTTCATCACTCAACTCCCCCTGAAGCTCTGCTAGGAGGGGGCACCACAAAGGCAACTGGAAGGCTTGCAAAGGAAAATGGGATTTGTTCCATCTCACTTGCTTTCTGTTGGCTTCTTCTCTGCTCCTTGTGTGAATATCATCTTAGAAATGCTTCTTTACCCCAGTACCTGTAGGTCCCCCCCATAGCAGTAGCCGAGTACAGCGGGCAGTTTTTCGGACAACCTCCGAATCAAGACTCCACACTTTGTAGACACTAGCACCAGCCAGCTGGCTCCTTCCTCAGAAGTATGAGTTTCTATTCCATGGGTCCCTTTTTTCAAGCTTTAAAAAATTCCAATTTCTTTTCTTTGTTCACCCAGACAAGGCCACAAATCTTTCCCAAAGTCTGATTTCTCTATGTTAAAACAAAAGTCTGATTTCTCTCTCCAGACTAGATCCTCACTGATGGAGTAAACAGCGCTCACCAAGAGAGAAATGATGACATAAGTTCTCGTAGAGCACCACTTTGGAATATTATGCAATTATAAAATAGAATGAATCAGCTCTCTGCCATTTGACCAAAGGGGTTTCCACAAGATAAGATTGAGTGTGAAAAGTAAAATGAGAAGTGGTATGATTATTTGAAAAACATAGAGGGACAGAACTTCTATAAGTGTCAATGTATGTATATATTCATGTGTAGACATATATTTGTGTAAGACTATGTGAGCATACAGAAAGTCGTGGAAGGATGCTCATGAGTGTTAACATGAGTTTCTTGAGTGGAGAGTGGGAGGGCAGAAGGAGAGTCCAGTGAAAGAGGAGAAAGGAGATAAGGAGAAAAAAGATTCCTTAAAAGAAAAAGGGCATGTTGGATCCCTGTTTATATAAAATTATAGATGGGTGGGGATGTGCACACAGAAATTATAATGCAAATGTGAAGTTATATCTTTATGTATTGGTAGGTGATAATATCCATGATATATTATTAAGGTGAAAAGAAGAGTTGAAGAATAATGTGTAGAGGGCATTTTCATTTTTTTAAAATCTAGTATATAGAACCTCTCTTTGTATTTATGTACCTACATATATATTTTTTAGCAAAAATATGCTCATCCAATATTGGCTATTACCACACCATCTGTGCACAGTGCTTACCTTCAGTCCCTCAGCACCGTAGGACTTCAGGGAACAGAGAGGCCTATGGGGATATTCTAGCTTTTTCTATTAACATCTTTGGATGGTATAGTTTTACTTGTTTTTTCATTTTTTAAAAAATAAAATATCAAATTAAGAAATTCAAAGAAACAAAAATGGCAAAGTTAGTCTTACTCATCAAAGATTATATATCATAAAGGGATGAAGGAGGGTGTGTATGTGTGTGTGGGTGATCAAAAGAGCTGCAAGGAACACGGTGTTTATATTCCCCAAGACGGTACAGTATATGGAACAAAAAGGCACCAAATTAATTACTGAGTCAAGTAGGATTGGTGGGAAGAAAAAAACCAAAAGATTTGTGGTTGTGCCATTTGGATTAGAGCTTCATTACTAACCATGTAACCATAAAGAAATCATCCACCTTCTCTGGCCTTAGCTTGCTGAATTTGCAAAATGGGCATAAAAATACATGAATGGTTACCTTTTCAAAATAGTAGTAGAAGCAAATACAATACACTTTGAAAAAGCATGTTCCAAATACAGTGTAAGGTACTATGTAAGTATAACTAGGACTAGTAAGATTATGAAGCTTGGGTTTGCTGGAGTTAAAGGAAGACTATGAAAAGGACATTTATTTGTCAGCAGTCACATTATTAAATTTTGCATTATATAGAATTTACTGAAAAACAAACATATTTTCTTACGTTTGTTAAACATATTCCTAAATACCTTAATTTTCTTAAAAACATAGTCCCAAATACCAAATTTAATAGAAAAACTTATTAATCTTGCTGATTTGATACCGAATAAAAGCCTTCTATCTATTCAGATAGCCCAAACAATTGTATTGGCTAGTAAATAAAGAATATAAAAATGAGGTGATGGAAATCTCCTTTCTTTTCCTAAAAAAGTTGTGCAAAAACATCCTCTTAATGTGCACACTTTTTTTTTTTAAAAGATTTTACTTATTTATTTGACACAGAGAGAGCACAACACAAGCAGTGGGAGCTGCAGGCAGAAAGAGAGGAAGAGGTAGGCTCTGAGCCTGGAGCCCTACATGGGGCTTGATCCCAGGACCCTGGGATCATGACCTGAGCCGAAGGCAGCTGCTTAACTGACTGAGCCACCCAGGCGCCCCTTAATGTGCACACTTCTAAAAGAAAGACCCCCTACTGATCACTGACATGCCATTCTGCACAAGTCAGGAATTGTAATTCCTAGCACGAGAACAAAAGGTCATGTTCTTTAGAAAAATTTGTACATTCTAGGACTGAAAATGTTTCAAACAGAGCCTTGTGTGGATGGGCAGAAAAATAATATAGTAAAAATAATATAGTAAAGTAATCATTGACTAAATTGCCAGAGCACCAGAGAAAAGGCCCTGAGGGTTTAATCTACACAACTTTAACAGTTATGAAAAGATAGAAGGGCCCCTAGATGGCTGCTAAAATGTAGAAGGTGATGTTTTTAGTTCAGTGGCTTGTTTGAAAAGGTGATTCCTGCTATGTTTGTTGTTTGTTTTCACAGTATATAGAGTAAGGTCAGTATAATCTTTTAGTATACAACATTTGAAACCTTCTAAGAGTGAAATATAAGCTGTTTTATTTGTTCCCACGATTCTTTTCTATATGACTATGTTCACATTAAAACAGGAAGCTCACCACACCTCTCGTATTCTAAGAATGTACACCTAATTTACAAAACTTCTTGTATTTTTATTGATGGATGTGTAAAATTCCTTTTATATGCTTTCCTTTCATATGCTTTCTACCACAATTCTCTTAATTAATATTGTTAAAAAATCTAATCATCGGTTTCCGTTTTATTATTTTGGCAAAAAATATATATATATATATGTATATATAAAGACCCATTCCTTATTGATTAACTGGCTGTTTTTCTTATAAATGCTAAACATTTCCCTCAGTTTTTGGCCTTTTTCTGTCTTGGAATCTCAGAGTTTAAGTAATGAAGATTTCATATGTTCATTTGAGTTCCAAATGTTCTATTCGTCGGTGTGCTAGACATCTGTTTGTCACTTGAGATCCGTGTCCCACTCTTCATCCAGATCTGTGCCCAGGAGGCACACCTGGATGAATCTCATCATGGATCCTTTGCTCTCTGATTTCTGACTTCATTCCACCAATGAGGACCCACAGTAGGAGATTATAGGAAAGGAAGACAATGAGACAGAGTAATCATCCCCTCTTTGAAATATCAACAGAGGCGGGCTCTGTCCCTTAATTGAAGGTCTCAGCAGTTGTCAGGTAGCCCTTTCCAAAAGACCCACTTGTCTCTGCATTCTGAAAAATGTTCCTTCTCTCTGCCTTTTCAAGCCCTGGGTGGTAATACTCCCTGCTGTCTCTAGCCAGGGAGCACTGAACTATCCCTGTATCTTCTACATGTTCTACTCAAACCCATTGTAAATAGTCTACTAATCCCCCCCAAATCATCCAATTCAGAAATGCCATCTGTTTCTTTCTGTACTTTGATGGATATAGGTCATTTTTAGTATTTTTTTGTATAGTTTTATCATTATTTTTTATCAAATTAAGATCTTAGAAGGTTGCTTGAGAGGTATGGTCATATTTTATCTACCACAGTCTGCAGCTACTAGAAAATCTATCAAGTAGTTTTCAAACTGTTTTTTATATTAGAGCTATATTATTTCCTTCCATAGGTTTAATTTAAGATTGGAGACATGTTTGTAAGATAGCCCACATACTAGAGACCAACCATTTAAAATTTGCTGCATGGTGGGATGTTCTCATTAGTATTTTTCACCTTCCATTCTATTAAAGGCACTTTAATGGCCATATATTTCTTAAGACACTGCCAGGGAAAATTCAGGGTAGGTTTTTTTTTCCCCTAAATTCTGGAACAGGATTTAAAAATTCTAAAATCTTCACAGCACACACACAAACACGCGCATACACATTTACGCAAATGTCTGTTTAGGCAAGTTTCTGATCCATACAGATTGGTAATTCTTCCTTCTGTACATGTGGGAGAGCCTCCCATGTGATGTGTTACTTCCAGTCTGTTCCATTCCTATGCCAGACTTCTATTCTTGTCCCCACTCCATTATTCAACTCTTTCTCCCTCCTTCCTTCTGTCAGTAATATATAAAGAAATGTGATGAAATTTTATCCTCAGGTATGTAAATTTTGGTTCTATAAAATAATGGAAGAAACATGAGATTTCCCTAGTTGGATTAATAGGTACAATGTATTAGATATGGATCAGCACGTGGTACCAAGAAAGGTGATATTGTCCAAGTTTCAGGCCTTTCCCTCATTGTCATTTATTTCTGGCCCACTTTTGACAATTTCTCATTATATGATAATATTGGCCCAGCAGGGAGTCTGGAGTTACATTTTTTTTTTTTTTTTTAAGATTTTAGGTATTTATTTGACACACAGAGAGAGAAAGAGAGAGCACATGAGAGCGGGGTAGGGGTGGGAGTGGAGGACAGAGGGAGAGGGTGAAGCAGACACCACACTGAACATGGAGCCTGACGCCAGGCTCAATGGCTCAGTGACAGGACCCTGAGACTATGACCTGAGCAAAGGCAGCCATTTAACTGACTAACCCATGGAGGTGCCCCTGTAATCTCTGTGCCCCTCTAATTACAAATTCTTAAGGCAACATTTCATGGAGCTCTTTTCAGAAGAAAGCCTGAAAGTCAATCTTAGTTAGCATAAATGCATATCTCATGCATGCAGGAAAACAGCAGGGCTGGATTGTTTCTAGATTACTACAACAGCATTAACATAGCTTTTCTCCCTTTATCTTTCTCTGTCTCTTTCCATTGCTAAAGAGTAGTCCTTCCTTAAGCTATTATTTAAAACAAACAAAAATAACTGAACTCACATTTAAGACAATTATTTCAGGATTCTTGTCCATTATTATCAGCGTAATTGTTGGACAAACGATAGGGGGCAGGAAAACAGATGACCTCACAAAAGGCCATAGTAAAATCAAATTAATTTTTCCACAGCTGCACACTCTTAGATCCAGGGGGAAATGATCAGTAATGGCACTGGAGAGTTATTACTTAATATGGTATTATAACTAATAAATGGTAAATTTGCCAGAATGATTGAGCTTAAATCCCAACTATACCACTTAAGGTGCATCTTGGGCAAGATACTTATCCGTTTGCAATTTCTGTTGATGCACCTGTAGAATGTTGATAATAAGATAGTCCTCTACAGATTGTTGTGAGAATTCAATTAGAAGGTGGGGATAAACTGTTTAGCATGGAATATAATGGGCTAACTAAATCATATTATAGTTTGTTTTATATTTTATATAAGCTTTAAATATTATTTATGTGTAGCCTGTATTTCATTACCTGAGAGGCATAATCTGTTAGAAATAGAAGTTCTGAATCCATTTCTTGAAAAGGTAGAAAATTTAGTTTCAGAAATATGTTGACACATTTTTTCATAAAATTAATACTGTGCCATCAAATCTCACCTATGAATAATGACAGACGTATAAGACTCTGTCTCACCCAAAGCGGAAAGGCTAATGTGGAACAGGAGCTCTGCTTCTGGCTCTCATCTGCATGACATTCAAAACCACATCTCAGTAGGTCTTGGTCCCTTCTAGAAAAGTCTTAACAAGTTGGCATTTTGTAAAGGACAACTATCAGGGAAATGTGTATACCATAAAGAGATGGGAAGAAATAATTTCTGACTACCAAAAGACATCAAATAGTAAATACATCATCATCATCATCATCATCATCATCATCAATAAGCATAAGAATGAACTTGCAGTCAGATGTTCTTGGTTCAAATTCTAGATCAGTTCATATTCACCAGCTATGTGACTTTGGGCCAGTCACTTTACTTCTCAGTGTCTCATGTTATTCTTTCATTGAGTTTTTAATGATTAGCAATATTATAAGAACGAGACTAAGTAGGTTCTTTGGCATGTGTTTCAATAAAGAATGACAGAAGTGTCTCTAAAATGAAAGGTTTTAGCCACTGGATTTTCATGAACTCCCTGATTCTCTCCCACATGCAGAAGTTATCCCAAATAAACATACAATTTAAGTAAAAATTGGCTTGCTATACAAACTCGACTTTTATAAAACTCTCTTAGCACCTAGTTCTAACTATGTTACTGTCTTCAAACTTCCTTCATGTAAAAATTCGGGAGACTCATTGTATATAAATAGCAATTACTAATGAAACTGATCTGGGAGTAAAGTTATGTATATTATTCTACTGTCATTACTTAATAAAGTGTTTCTCAAGGGAAGGGACTATATTTCAGTTGCATTTTTATTCTCTTTATTATATCTATCTTTATTCTCTTTAAATCAAATCCAATACCTGCCTGGAACATCATAGATGTTTAATAAATTAAAGAAAACTATTAACAATTCTGTTTGTTTCAGAGAGATATTAGCATAAGTATTCTTGAGAATAATAGACAATAAGTATGTGATGGTAATTTATATGATATTTCATTGATGAATAATAAAATATGCCTTTATTTTATATATTTATAATGGAAAAATTAAAATCCATACCTTTTTTTAAAATGTGGCTAAATTATTAAGCCATAAATGAAAAGCAACGCTGGACTGACTTTGGTTATAGTATATTATGTTTTGGATTTCATATACAATATTATCAACTGCATGTGATAATGCTATTTATGAATCTTTAGTAGCAGGACTGGATTAATCAGAAACAACTGCACTTTGACCTAAGATGATGTGCTGAAATTTTTAAGAGAACAGCGGTTTGATATCCACTAAAAGTCTTACCTGGAATTCTAATATTGTAAGCTAATATTGCATCTACTTTAGCTTACTCTACTCCAGCAAAGGTATTAGCTTTTATATATTTAAGCTTCTCTAGGTTTATAAAGCGTTTACACAATTTCAAACACCCAGATGCAAAAATCTGAAGGAGCTAAACGTTTATTCCTGGTAGAAATCACTAAAATCCAAGACACGCAAAAATGTGCACAGAATGAACACGAATTAATAACTACTTAATAAAGACATTTGAATTTCTCATAATAGAAATGATCTCTAGGGATAAAATATAATAAAATAAGGGCTGGCATATCTGCTGAAAATTCCTTATTTCAATATCGGAAGTTCAAAAAGCATTAAGACCTTTGACCACAAGCAGATCAAAACAATTAATGAATTTTCAACCACATTGTATGGGATGAATAAAAATCAACACTTCCTAGATTTTCATGTACTATAAGATAGTCCAGGGAATAACTTAGTTTTTAAAGGTTTTGAAAAACAGAAATACATAAATTTTAAAAAGAACACAGGAAGATGATAGGAGCTATCATCAAAATATTGGTGGTTCAAAATAAAACAATGCTAGTAAATTATTATTTATCACCAGAAAGATGCATGTGCTTATGTAATCAGTTTTCTTAAAAGAACAAAACTGAAATTTTACGATGGTCCTTCACTTGGTAGCAGGTTCTAAGAGGCCTATAAATCTGGTAGATGTGATTCAGTTTATGTAAAAAAACAAAAACAAGCATTAAATAGATATAATTATTTGGCTTTATTCCTATTTTTAAAATTTGTCTCAGAGTACAAGATGTACAATTTATTTGTACAGAGTAACTTGCAAATTGCCTTTGTGGTAATAGGAAAGAGTGATTTCCCAGCCTTCTAGATGATAATATTGATTGTTCTAAGATGTTAGACAGAATTAAATTAAAGTCAACTTAAAATCAGGCAACCTATAAAACCATAAAAATCCATTATTTCTATATAAATGCAAGCACAATCTTAATTTATAAACACATACTTAGAATTTGTCATGTTCAAGGATTTTGAACATGCTCCCCCTTGTATATGAGCTCCAAGGATATACTGTTCTCTTTGTTGTGCACTGGTGTTGGCTTGCTTGCCCTCGGTCAGCTCCCCGTCCAACACTGGTCCCTTGGGGACCAGTGGGCAAATCATCATCAGCAGCTGGCAGGGTTAGAGGGCAGCTACGTGCAAGAGAGCATCACCTACAAACCAAAATGTGCCTGGAACTACCAAAGTTTGAGTTGGTTGCCAAGCAGCAACCCTAGGCTTAGAAACTATTAGAAATGTAGAAGGATCTATGGCAAATGCTGTGAAATGTGTAAGCCTGATGATTCACAGACCTGTACCCTGGGGTAAATAATACATTATATGTTAATAAAAAATTAAAAAAAAAAAAAGAAATGTAGAAGGATTCTACCTCCAGCTGTGTTAAATAGGCAAAATAGCAAATCTTCTCTTAAGAGGTAAATGGCAATGGAAGAATAAATGTTTTAATAAGACATGTTAATTTATAATGTCTTTGGGAAAAAAATGTCCTTAATGGCATAATATTATTATTACTTAGTTGTTTTAGTGAGAAGTTTATATTTCAAGTATTTTAAAATGCATGATAAAAATAGTGGCACCAGGGGCTCCTGGATGGCTCAGTTGGTTACGTGTCTGCTTTCAGCTCAGGTCATTATCCAAGGGTCCTGGAATTGAGTCCTGCATCTGGCTCCCTGCTCAGCGGAGAGCCTGTTTCTCCCTTTGCCCCTTACTCCACTCATGCTCTCTGTCTCATTCTTTCTCTCAAATAAATAAATAAAATCTTTTAAAAAAAGTACAATGACACCAAAGAAGAAAACAAAAAGTTCATAAAATAAACAATGAGAATTTAAGTGACAAGAGAAATTCATTTTTCATTCAATAAGTGCTTTAGAAAATTAATTTAAAAATAAATCCTCTAGGGACGCCTGGGTGGCTCAGTTGGTTAAGCAACTGCCTTTGGCTCAGGTCATGATCCCAGCGTCTTGAGATCGAGTCCCGCATCGGGCTCCTTGCTCCGCGGGGAGCCTGCTCCTCTCTCTGCCTCTGCCTGCCTCTCTGCCTGCTTGTGTTCTCTCTGTTAAATGAATAAATAAAATCTTTAAAAAAAAATAAATCCTCTACATTTTTATAGCTTGTGATCGTGAGGCAGTATATATAGAACAACATGTAAGGGCACAGAATCTCAATCAGAAATCCCACCTGGTTCCATCACTTGCTGACTAGCTGTGCAATCTTCAAAACATACTTACCTTCTCTGTGCCTGTTTCTGAAATTGTAAAATGAAAATAATGATACTTATCATTAAGTACCTTTATTGTAAGGATTCAAAGAGATAATTTATGTAAGTATGCTAGCCTATATTCAGTTAATATGTATTTTTATTTTTATTAAATTATCATGATTAGAGCGACATCATTTTATTTTTTTATGGCTTTCAATGATCTCTAATGTGAAATTTTTAAAAAAGATGAGAAATATGAGCAATCATGTGTCTTTAACTTTTAAGACATCACTGTATTTTATTGGATAAAATTATACATTTTATCAAATCAGTATCTTAGAAATAATTCTGTATGGAGAAATGCATTAGCATGAGCAATCGGAGTGTTATTAAAAACCAGTTCCAAGAGGTATCTTTTGAACTTTATATTTTTACAGATGAAGTAGATATGAATGAGTGAAGTGATTCACTCGGGGCTCTAATTAACTTGTGGCAATGCAGTTTCTGCCATAAGTTCAGCATTTATTCAGCTGAATTTATTGGATATTCATTATTTCATTCAGTTATTCATTCAATCAGCAGTTACTTATTAACATTAATAATATTGATGACACTATATCTCTCTGCTGCTTGTTGGCAATGCAGGGAATAAAATGCAAACTTAAAGGATGTAAAAATAATTGAAATTTATAACATACACAAATTTCATTGATGTTAAAGAATGGTTTAATAAATGATCGGTGGGGTTATCAACCTAAACTTCACAGAGGTAGCAGATGATAGTAAGAGTTTAAAACTAAGAAGGTCTGTGTGCCATGTAAGCTTCACACAGAAAAAAGAGTGTGGCAAGTAAAATAATATCCATGTTTCAACTAGTTATAAACATCTTGCTACTTTACAACAGTAAAGGGTCTATTTTTGGATCTTGGGCCACGACTTCCTTTTACATGAACCTCTACTGGGTGAGCCATGGGGAACTCAATATGGTCATCACCCCCTGTTCACCTACATAAGGCTATATAGCAGAACCCATATATGCTCGTAAACTTACTTCATAAGCATTTGTCCCAACCCCCTCCTCCCCTCAAATTAGTACATTGGTTTTTATTTCAGGTACAGACAATAAAAAAGTTGATTGTTATAAAGTATTTGCACCCACAGGAAGCTGAGTATCAACATAATGAAACCAGCCTCACTATACCTGTCATTAGAAACAGTGTGCCCTTTCAGTAATCTCAATACTTCTGTAACTGTTCTGTTTTCATTCTTCCACATTCAAAGAGTACGACCTGTGCCGGCTAACTGTGGTTCAATGAGTTCTTGCATCACACATCAATAAAAGTAAAGTAAATATTTTTTATTCTCTCTCCCTCTCTGAATGTTACCCCCATCTCCATTAACCATTTTAAGTCTTTGTGCTTAATTCTTCTTTTTCAGACTTCTTTGATGTGTCCTAGGAATTACTTCTTAACTCTTTTCTTTTCTCTATTTACTTACTTACTTATTGGATATACTTTACTTACTTATTGGATGAGTTCTTCTAGTTCTGTGGGTTTAAGGATAACCAATATGATGAAGGTTTCTGAACTCATAATTCCTTGTCTGATCTCTATTCTGAGTCTCCGACTCACCTGTCTGACTTCCTTCTCATCATCTCCAACTGCCTCCTTAGTATCGCTACATAGATATATAATAGGTGACTCAAATTTACTTTTCTAAATCTAAGTCATCCCTGGAATAGTGAGGGATAAGAGCAACTCAGCCTAGGGATTGCCCTAGTTAACTGCATTGGAAAGGAGATATCATTGTCCCAATCTTTCTTATAGCCCTGGGCATTTAAGTAAATGAATGCATTTTGTTTTTTTCCCTAAAGATTTTATTTTTTTATTTATTTATTTGTTTATTTATTTATTTTTATTTGACAGGGACAGCGAGAGAGAGAGAGAGAGAGAGAGAGAGTGCACACACAAGCAGGGGGTGCAGCAGAGAGAGAGGGAGAAGCAGGCTCTCCACTGAGCAGGGAGCCTTGATACGGGGCTTGATCCCAGAACCCTAGGATCATGACCTGAGCCAAAGGCAGACACTTAATGACTGAACCACCCAGATGCTCCAGTGAATGCATTTTAAAACAGAATTTTAATTATGTTCATAAAAAAGAGTAAAGCTCCCTGTGGCCCAGCACACCCCTCCACATACACCATCCATTCTCCTCACTGCAACTAGAATTAGTCATTAAAAAGTAAATCAGGTCACTCAGCAGTAAGAATCCTGTGAGCATTCCCCACTGCAAGTCTTTGATCCAATAGTCAATAATAAGAGAACAACCAACTCAAAAAATGTACGAGGATTTGAACACTCTTCACCAAAGAAGACATACAGACAACAAAGAAGCAGACAAAAGATATTCAACATTGCTAACCCATCATTAGCAAAATGAAAATTAAAACCACAGTGAGATACCACCACATACTAATTAGAATGGCTAAAATTTAAAAACAAAACACAAAATACAGACCGTTACAAGTGTTTGCAGGATATGGAGACATGGGAACCCTCATGCACTGTTGATCGGAATGTATAAAGGTGCAACTGCTTTGGAAAATAATGTGGTGGTTTCTTAAAAAGTTTGATGTACATCTAACATATGTCTTAGTCATTCTACTGTTAGATATTTTACCCAAGAGAAATTAAAGCATATAAATACTTATACACAAATTTCCAAAGAAGATTTATTTATAGAGCAAAATACCCTGGAGACAATCTAAATGCCCTTTAGCAGGTGAAGAAGTAAGCAAGTGAAGAAGTAAGCTAATAGCTGTGGAATTTTTATGCAATAGGATAGTACTCAGCAATACAAAGTACTGTACTACTGATGCATACAACAATGGGGATGACCCTTAAAATAATCAAGCTTGGTAAAGAAGCTGGACCAGAGAAGAATATACACATTTTATAATATTCCAATTCTAGAATGGAATGTCCCAATCTAGAACAAACAGTCAGACCAATCTAGAGTGATAGAAAGCAGATCAGTAGTTTACTGGACCTGAGGGTGGTGGGGAAAGGCTGGATGGAGGGATTACCCAGGGATACCAGGAAATCTTTTAGGAAAAGGTTATGTTCTTTATATTAATTGCAGTAATGGTTTCAAAATGTTTATAAATATGTCAGAATTTACCAAATTGTATACTTTAACCATTTGCAACTTAACAGTATATCAATTATACCTCAATACATTTGTAAAATTATATTCGATCCGATCCTACCACTGTTCTGCTCACAGTCTTTTATTGCCTTCCCAGAATTTTTAGAATAAAATATCAAGTACCTGAAATGAGATAAAAGTTTCTACATAATCTGGTCCTGGGCAAGGGTTTCATCTGCTTTTTATAGTCATTCTTTTCATTGTTAAGTCCATCTCATGTCCATAATGGTCCTGAATATGTCAAATATGTTTCCAATCAGGACCATCTGCTTTTTCCCCTCAGCTGCACACACCTTCCTTATTCACACAAATACTCACAAATTTTGCTTCCTCACTTTTTAAAATTCTCTAATCAAATGACACCTCCTCACAGAGAAGCCTTCCCTGACCACACTATTTATAGGAGCCCCCACACGCTCATCATGTTTCATTCTTGATCCCATCACCCAACCCATTTATCTCTCTAGATACTGTAACTACCTGGTTTTGTATGAATTCGCTTATTTATTTATTTATTTATTTATTTATTTATTTATTTATTTTCCCCATTAGAATGTAACAGCTATGGCAGTGGAGAATCTTCTGTTTTGCTAGGTATTACAGCTCCATGACCTGCAACAGTGTCTAACATATTCTGCACCCAATAAGGAAACATCGATGTAACAAAAGAGAGCACATTAAACCCTTCTCTGTATGCTATTGCACTGGAATAGCCTTTGTCCCTTCTTTAAAATTTTTCCTTCATTTTTTCTTATTCTTATGATATGCTGCAGTGGTGTATGTACTAGGACTGGAGTCTTAAAAATTTGTAGATACTGCTCCCCACCTAGCTTTCCCCAGAGTGCAAAGTAGTGATGCCTAAAATACATAGAATGTTATGATGCCTAAAGGATATACGGTAAAAAAAAAAAACAGAATATTTTAAAGAAACTAAGAGTTGGAAAAAAATCAATAGTAAATGACACTGAGTTATGTCACTTCGAAGAAACATAACACCATGGTACTCAACTAGAAGGATTTCGTTCTACTAAAGTCAACAAATAGTTTTTGTCCAAGTAGGAACAAGAAATTGTTTTCCATTACAAATAAAGTCTTGCATAAAATATCATTTACTTTGTTCATACCTTTTTAACTCTATTCTCTTTTAGTTTTCCCTCTTAGTACACAAGAGTGAAAGGCCTGATAAATTTAAGATGGATCTAACACATTTAACATAGGACATATTAAAAAACAAGTATCTAATGGACGTGAAAGTAGAGAAACGAGTCTTGATCTGTCTAAACTGCTTTAAACCATATCCCTGTAGCTCAGGCACAAAGGCAGAGCCATTTGTGTGCATGGAGAAGGGAGCATTCATTGTTTGGCAGGCTCCAAAAGTAGAGTCCCAGCGTCTAAGTGTCCTTTAACTAGATGACTCCTGCGGTTACGCCCATTCTTTTGAGTCCCTTCCCAGCACTCTCAGCTTTCAATTGCCAATGGAAGCAGTTTAGGCTTCCTGGTGCGCCGTGTGTGCACGTGTTGAAGAAGCCATAGTAGGGTTATATGCTTATCTGAACTCAGCAAGCTGCCCTGTAGAACTGGTGATAACAAAGTGGTTCAGTTCTGGCTTGTGGTGCTTCAGAAAAGGCTGGAGGAGACCTACGTCTGCTTCCATATTGGCTTTAATTGGTAGACCCGAGAGAAAAATGCCAGAGACGTATGTTAATCCAATTGCAGACACTTGAAGCAAATGTGAGACTTCCTCAGTTTCTCAGGTAGAAGTTTCCACCAGAGAACCAAAGCCTTCTTTGGGGCCAGTTAAAGTACTTGACAGAACAAAGCTCAGTTCTGTTTCACTCGTGCCTTGGTTAGATCCCAAAATATACTTAGCGTCAGAGAGCTTTAGCATATTTTTATAAGGATATTTTCATCATCTGTTATTTCCTCTTAGGTAATATGACACATGAGAATTTTTTTGTAACAAAATTTTTATGTAACAAAAGCTGCTTCAAATTGAGAAGTTATGTACTATCAGCCACCTGGTACTTTCATATTAGATACCAAAACATGCCCCAAATGTCTTTATGTACCTAATAAGGGGCTATTTTTCTTATTGAAAGTGGTGTTTAAAGAGTGCTTTATGTCAGGTGATTAACACTCTCCCAACCTGCGGTTTTCACAAATGCAAAACAGAACAGAATTTCATTCTTTTGTTCTGGATTTAGCCTGAGAAAAATATTTCCCTGCCATAAACACAAAAAACACAGCTGGATGGATGGCAAAAAAAAAGCACTCATGAAATTTTAAAACCTGAAGCATATTTTAAATTACAAATTACTTCAAACATCATAAATATTCCTAATTCTCGGCCCATTAACTAACCTCTACCTCCTTTCCTAACTCGTTTCTAATGGGAAGTGTCAGTTGCTACTGATAAAAGTGTGGAGGAAAAAAAGGGGGAAAAAAAAGAATTCTTTAAGTCCATGGTTGAAATTTCAGAAGACTTGTTTCTTTTTCTCAAATTCTTTTCAGGTTTTTAGTATTTGCTTTATTCAAGAAAATATCAGTCTGTTATAGAAATCCAACACTCGGTACTCTATTCTACAACATAGAATTTAATAGCACTTCGCTTTTTTCATTTCTTTCCTCTCAAAATGTTTACATGTAGAATATTTGTTCATATCTCAACTACCTCAAACCCTTTACAGCACACTGAATGGTAAACAGAGTTCATCTACTTGCTTCGTGTGATAGATTCCAGAGACTCCTTGCTGAGTCGCCACTGCTGAATGTGAGAACTACTGGAGAAATGGACACCATTGACCAGTGCACTGGACAAGCTATTAGTCACACATTATGGAGACTGGTGGTTATATATAAAAAATTCAGTATGATGAAAAGAACATCCCTACTCCTGATGTTTCCACCAGGCAGAACGGCAATACTGTATGTGTTATAAGAGTGACAAAATGGTCATTTCAAAATGCACCACATGATTAATAAAAACACTAAACTGAAAATCCAAGAACTCAAAAATCTGCCCTTCCTTTTAAAAGCCTTAAAGAACACTATTCAGTATTTAACAACTAAAATAGTGTAAGAGATAATCATGTACAATTTCCTACAATGGCATTCAGAATAAATTCTGAGGAGGAAATAATTTTCTCTTAGAACAAGTATTGTGTTATATATAATCATTTAAACTTCTTTTATGTGCTAATTTTCAGAGATAAGATGAAAGTATGAAGTAAAAATTAAGATTAAAGTACATTTTCTTTAAAATATAGCAACAATCATTATTTTAGGACTTCACGAAGTCTTGCGGTAAAAAGCCTATTGTTTTCATTATGCATCTTATGGTGGTGTCTAATTCCCTTTGATACTCCCTTCTGCACATAGGTCAGTCACAATATCTGAATGATGGCAAAAGATACAACAAATAGTGATTTTTTTTTGGTTGCAATTACATTTTGCCATTTACTTACCATTATGTAAATTAACTGATCATTACAGGCAGGTTTCATGACTGAACTAGCCTTGATTCACAATCAGTTAAAATGAGAGACTTGTTGCTCATTACGCACCAGCTGAGAGAGCTTAACCAATGTAGCCTTTGACCAAGACAGATGGCATTGTAGAAACTAACCACCTGTGTCCACCCCTGCCTGCTGGCGCCAAGTTACTATGCTGTCACCCAACCTCCTTCAGTGCAGAGCATGTTATATGGTTTGATCCCAGTACAGGTCCTGTTTCACTGATGTGGGTGGAAGACATAAGACTCATAGACATAAGACTAAGTTTATTACTTAGAGTACCTACAGTAGTCAGAGTATCGGCATCTATGCTGGTTCTCCATGGCCCAGTTCACACTGGGTAGTAGCCTGGGAGCCAGGTATACACTGAGTGGACTGTGTCACAGGAGAGAAATCCTGAGCTATGGGAACCCAAATCAATTGTAATGCACATCTACTCTGTGCTGTAGAGGGAGACACTACCTTTCTCTTCCAAAGCTCTTCATTATATAAACCTTCTCCGAAGATAGTATAGAGCATAGTGCCTCTGCAAGCAAGACATGCAGAAATGCAAGCGATTGGAATTGTATTCCAACATTAATTCCACTTAATGTAATGCATGCAGTTGTCCTCCCTGAATAGGTAAATAGTGGAAGGAAGAAATTCTAAAGCAGGCAGTTCACAAAGAGCTATGCATCTTGCTGCATAAGGGCTACCAGAGGACACGTAATGGCAATTAGAGAAAAAGAGATTTCAGGGCACCTGGGTGGCTCAGTGGGTTGAGGCCTCTGCCTTCGGCTAGGGTCGTGGTCCCGGGGTCCTGGGATCAAGCCCCGCATCGGGCTCTCTGCTCGGCGGGGAGCCTGCTTCCCCCTCTCTCTCTGCCTGCCTGCCTCTCTGCCTACTTGTGATCTCTCTCTTTCTCTGTCAAAAAAAATAGATAAAATCTTTGAGAAAAAAAGAAGAGATTTCTATGTCATCTACTGTAATGACAAGCTTCCTAATAAATAACATTTGTCAGTATAGACATCACCTGTCTTCCTCTTAGACCCTTCAGATTGCAGGTTGTCCTTTTGTGAACTATCTTCCCTTCGGTTCTTTCTTGTCAGTGTTACTCTTTTATCTACTACTCTATATATCAGAGGGTATGGTGTAGAACACGCTGCCCGGGACTCAGAATACTGGGTTCTAAACTCAATTCTTCGATATACTAGTTATGTGACCTTGGGTAAGTCATTCAAAATCACTCAGTCATCGTTTTCTCCTATGTGAAATGAGAAGACCAGATTTCCAGCAATGTTTTGTTCCCCAATATTCTTTTACCTGTGGGTTCATGGTTTAATTGCTCAAGATTGTTCTTGATGTGTGTCTGCATGTGTGCACGAGGGAGTAGAGAGTACAAAAAGAAGGAGAGGGGAGATTGGTAGGTTAATTTGCCTTTAATGTTGCCCTTAATTTGCCCCCAAGGAAAACCCAAATCCCCATTTATGTACTGAGTACTCATTACGCAGTATATTGTAAAAAATTGTCCAGTGGAAAGTTTCCAAGAAAAGGTCTATTTTGGGCAGTCATGAGCATACTACATATATTAGCTTGATCATGCTGTTTAGTCTTCAAAATGGCCCTGGCAGATCGGTACACTTCCTGCCCCCTCTACAGGGTACAGTGAGGGTTTGCACTGAAAGCAAAGACATGGGTTCAGATCTTGATTCTGCTGCTTGGTAGCACAGTGATTTTACATAGTTCCTTTTTTTAAATCTATGTTTTCTCAGTTAAAGAAACTGAATAATAATCTATATTACAAAGCTATTCTGAGAATTATGGAAGATTTAATGGAAACTAGTACATACTTAATATAAATAAATGTAATTTTTTTTACCTCCCTTTTAAAAAATTAGGAAACTTGATATCAGAGGGTTTAAGCGACTTGCCCAAGATCACAAAGCTGACAATTTATGTCGGTTTCCCTCCAAAGTCAGAGAGGATTCCTGATAGACCTGTCTCACAGGAAGACTGGGATGCAAAGTGTGGTAAAAGCATGCTTTCTTTAAGCATCCCTCATCTCTCAAGCCAAACACTTCAGAGAACACAAGGCAATGTGGCTGTGTTAGAATACTATTTCTAGGGGCGCCTGGGTGGATCAGTCATTAAACGCCTGGCTTCGGCTCAGGTCGTGATCCTGAGGTCCTGGGATCGAGCCCCGCATCAAGCTCCTTGCTTGGTGGGAAGCCTGCTTCGCCTTCTCCCACTCCCCCTGCTTGCGTTCCCTCTCTCACTGTCTCTCTCTCTCTCTCTCTCTCCCTCTCTTTCTCTCTCTCTGTCAAATAAATAAATAAAAGTCTTAAAAAGATACTATTTCTACTTATATTAAAATTTTTTAATGTTTTCTTATGGTAAAATTTACATTACATAAAATTTATCATTCTAACCATTTTTAAGAGTACAATTCAGTGGCATTTTCATTATGTTGTATAACTATTTTCTGTTTCATCCTTTCAAGTTTCTATTTTTGCATATGCTTGTAATCTACATAATAAGTTAATAGAATAAGCACTTTTAATTATTTGTTAATATATAGGCACACGGAGGATGCGCTTACAAATCTTTTACAACGGGTGCAAGACTGAAAATCATGATCCTCTACCAAGTCCACCAATTGAGCTGGGCTCCGCAACTGTACCCTATCTCTTCTCATTCCTCTTGCTTGGGCTTGCCATGAATACTGTGAGTCAAATAAACATGACAGTCAATTAACCAATCCCAAGAGGGATTAACTTTCTATAGCTGAAGGATTAGGAGCTGTCACATTACATAGGAAGGGCTGAGACACAGAAAACAATTGCTGCAATTTCAAGTACAGTTTAGCTGCCCCAATTCTCACCTTCCGTGGAAACTATTCTAGTTCTTTCCAATGGGGGAAAGAAGAGAAGGGAAATCATTGAAAGGATTTTCAATGAAAGGATTCTCATAGAAAGGAGAATCTGTGCACTAATTACAGGCCCTTTTGCTTGTAGGAATTGTATGGCTTAGTAAAAGTTCACTTAGATTATCCCATTCCATCTTGAAAAATTTTTATTTATTTATTTATTTTTTTAAGATTTATTTTAGTGAGAGAGAGAGAAAGTGCATGAGCAGGGGTAGGGGCAGAGGGAGAGAGAGAGAGGGGAGGCAGACTCCCCTTCGAGCAGGGAGCCCGACCTGGGGCTCAATCTCATGCCCCTGAGATCATGACCTGAGCTGAAACTAAGAGTCAGATGCTTAACCAACTGAGCCACCCAGGTACCTCTCAAAAAATTCTATTTTAAAAATGAGTTCATTAAAGTCAAGAAGAATAAATAATTTGCTGATATCTAAACAGTAAATGAGGGCCAGAGGAGGGACTGAAATCGCAGTGTTACATTGTTTTTCTGCTTAGAAGCTAGTTATCTCCTCTCTACCCAACAGTACAACAGTGCATCCAAGGGCAGGTGCTTGGCCGAGTCATGGGGAACAAGGTGGGTGGTCAGAGCCTGATCTTCTCTGTGACAAAAACGCAAGTGTTGTAATGATTCTTACAACTTCACTCAGGATCAGAATCAACTGGAGATGTTCATTAAAAATACAAATTCCCAGGACTGTAATGCTAAAGATTTTGAATCCATAGATCTAAGGCAGTACTTAGAAAATCTGTATTTTATGACATTTCCCAAGTGATTTTGTTAGGAGTCAGCTATGGGCTGGCTTTTCGATAAAGAGTACATGGATGGGACAAAGTGCTATTTTAAAGCTGACGATAGTTTCTACTACATATTGGCTGGAATTAGATCCTTCAAATGATTGAAACTAGGAAATTGGCATTTGAAGAATCAAAATATTTTCTGAATTTTAATGTGGAACTTGATGAGCTTTTTAAATGAAGCTAAGACAAGAAAAGTATATACTCATTGTAAATGAACAATCTTTGGATTTGCCAAGTAATAGAAATTTGCATATTTTATATTTTTTGTTATTTTGTTAAGTCATATAAATTAAATATGTCTGTAGTTCAGAATTAGTTCTCAAGTAATTAGCATTACACTTAGTCTAAATATATAGCCTTACTTGGACTCCAATAACCCAATTTTTGAGATTCAATACTTTAGACTTTATGGCATGTATTGTTTTTTCTAATGACTATCTTTTTGACCTTGAGAGAAAATCAGACCACTCCATAAATATAGGAATGAGGTCTGGGCTGGAAGTGGGGTTTCCTCTGATGGAAATGTATGCCATCTCCAACTATTGTGCTGAAGCAGGAAAGACTAGGCCTTGTTATGGGGTTGAGAAGAACCGTATTCACAGATGGTGTTATGGAGAGAGTTGGGCATTGGATCCTGAAAAGAGAGAACAGGGTCAAAGACAATTCTAATTAATGGGACAGAAATTGCCCTTTAAACATGGTAGTAGGTTAGGAGCAATGGAGAGAGATGGCCTCACCTCTGGGAACATTTTTGGCTAATGGGCTCTGGGAAAAATAGATAAGCTTCAGTTTAAAGTTATGTATTTTTTTTCTTCCTTGATAACACCTGTTGCCATGCTCTGAGTAAGAAATATGATAGCCTGGTATTTTTTCTGCTTTGCAGAAATAGTAGAAGGAAACATTTCTTCCTTTGTGTGGAATCAGACTGATGAGAACCTCAGTCTGATCCTGAGCCAGCAAGTAATCTTCACTCTAATGTCTTTCTAGTCACCATGCTCCACTACCTCATTCATTACCCTACTGACATTTCCAGTAACATCTTTGGGACTGTTAATGTAGGTATTAGCTCCATGGGGATCCCTTATGAGAAATTCTCATTTACTCCATTATCCTGGAGAGCAATTGTACTGTACTGAGAGAAACAGATGGGAATAGTTTGGATTGGATAGCTCAGCTAGTAAAAATGCAGGACTAATAAAGTCAAGGTCAGAAGACTGTTCTCTATGGTAATCAGGGACCAATTAACTTAAAAAGAGAAATAATTTTCCAAAAGCAGCGATTAAAGCTACATCCTAACCAATGACCGCTCTCATCACGAAGCCCAGGTGAGAGAATAAGGATGCTTATTCTGTCCATCAACAGACTCATTAGTCCAAAGTGACATGCTATTGCCTGTGGGTGCCTCTGACAAGTATAGACAGGGAAGAACAATTAAAGGCAGGGAAAGGAAAGGGAGAAATAATAGAAGAGGATTCAAGGATCACGTGTGTTTGTAAGAGTGCAAAACTACAATTTATAAGACGTGTAAGATGGTGAACACCTGCATACATTTTATACCTGCAGGGAGAACACTTTTGGAATTCTGTAATGCTGATATTTGTTATGATGACTTGTTTTTACTCAAAATGGAGCAGAGAAACCACTCAAAAATCATATCCAGGTGATGGTTTGTTGGTAGTGACACCTTCACTTATGGGCCAGCCAGCATGGTTATAGGTTCAGCTCCACTAAAAAGGAATTTCTGAAGGACCTGGACTCTGGAACAGTATTCAGAAGAGATAATTTAAATATATGAACTAAAAATAAAATTCTCTCTGTGTGCATGTGTATAATTAATACAGGTTTTCAATGAGAAGGTAAAGTGAAAGAAAACAATTATTTGAGCCAATGTTTGATTATTAGTGTAGAGTCAGAGGGCCTGAATCAACCACTTGACTTTATGGGACAACGTGAGCTATTTCTGGAAGATAAATCAGAAGGATAAGACCCTTTCTGCACTTAAAAATGGCTTATTTACATATCTCTAGTCATCTATTTTTAGTAGTACTTCCTTTAATAAGACTTCAGTGGGAAGACCACAATGCTAGGGATGATAAACAATGTTTTCATTTAGTTTTGTCCTGTTGCTCTTTTTCTTTTACAAAACCATTTGCACTCATGACACATACATACTTGGGCAGTTAAACATATATGACTTAGGCAGACATTACATCAAGTTATTCTGGTGCTAACCCGAAGAGGAAGGGTGTACTATAGGAAATAATCATCTTGTTACATTTACCTATTGCTATTTTAAGGGTAGTTTTAAAGCGTGTTTATGCAGAGCTTACTTCTCCTAATTGCAGAAAAATAAAGCAATATCCTTTAAATAATAACCTTGACTCTCATTCTAGAAGGACTACTGAGAGAAGAGAACAGAGGTGGAGGACAATCTTGAATCTAGAAGGAACCAAATGGACTCTGGAATGCTGTCTAATGCTGTGAGTTCAGCAGAGATTCAAAACAAAGATTATAAAATTATCTGATGTGGCTTTAAAGTAACCAGAACTGTTTCAGTGCTTTCACTTATTTCTCTGGCTCTCACATGCTGGCCATGAGAGAAGTAGATGAGAAGATTCTTGTTGAGCAAAATTTCTAGGCATCTACAGACTGTTTTCAGGGACAGCCAAATGAACAGGGACAGGTAAATAAAATGGTGTTTAAGAGAAATGTGACATTGAGGCTCTTATCACTGTGGCTGATTATGGTAATGTTAACGTATAAAGAAACTGGACACAAATTATCACACCTAATTTGCTTCTCTATTTAAATAGATTCCGTTACAATAACAACACTAAGATGACAAACCATCCTTCATAGAGTAATGCTAAACAATTTGCTGAAACTGGTAATCTCTCTTAGACTTTAAAAAAATATAGCAAAGTAGGGGCACCTGGGTGGCTCAGTTGGTTAAGCATCTGCCTTTGGCTCAGGTCATGATCCCGGGGTTCTAGGATCGAGCCCCGCATCGGACTCCCTGCTGGGCAGGGAACCTGCTTCTCCCTCTCACTCTGTCTGCTGCTTCCCCTGCTTGTACTCTCTCTCTCTCTCTCTCTGTCTTTCTCTCTCTCTGTGTGTCAAATAAATAAATAAAATTTTAAAAAAGTATAGCAAAGTAAATACTCAGAAGCTAGTACTGAAATACATAGCTTGTATCACAACTTAGACTCGCAATTGTGTAACAACACAGGTGACTCTAGTTGTAGCTTTGGTTGAGTCTATGCAATAAGTAACCTTAGTTGTAGTGACAAGTACATCAAATAGAAATGTTCCATAAAATATCAATTTAAATTTAGAAACTGACGCCTATTTTCAAATAAATCTCTATTCCATGAGCAGATGTTGGAGCAGTTTTCAAAGTGATTGTACTTAACTCATTCTCAAGGAGCACTGACTGACTTTTATTATGGCATTTTTGTTTTGGTGGTTTTTTAGGACAAGAAGATGCCAAAAATCCACTGGGTAATTCTTCATAGCATCTTATTTGTATTATCATAACAAAGTCTTTTTTTCCCTAGAGAACAATAGGAAATAGATTATATCTTACTTTGTTCAGGGTGATGCTTTTCATATTTCAGGTGCAGAGTTATAATGGAACTTCATACACCCCATGAATAACATGGAGAGAAAAATATCTAATTTGTTGGCAAGTGTGTGAGAGGTCAAATGAGTAAGATATAAAAGTGCCTGACAAATAAGGAAGTAATATTTATGGAACATTTCTTCCCTCGATTGTTCATTATTTACATTACAATTGAAAGAAGAAAGCCAAGCAATAAATTGGTCCATTATACTTTTTTGCTCTAAAGTAAGAAATAATTATCCTTTTATGTATGTGTATATATACTGCCACATTTCACTAAGGATTATGACAGCTTATCAAAATATATGAAAGGCAATAAAATTGAAATAAATTAAACCAGAAAATACACTTATAGACTAAGTAAAACTAGAGACAAAGAGAATATAATAAATTATGAAAAATAGACATTATATTCCTATACTTTTTTCCTCACTAAATACAGCAGGAAATTAGGCTTTGACCTTCCAAGTGACCAAAGCAAAAAGAAAAATAAAGCCAGTTCCAAATTTGGAATACCAATTAAAAAAATATAACAATTTTAGAATCTCAGAAATGACATTATTTTTTTGTAATACTCAGTTTCAAAAAATGTTGCATGGATTATTTTTCAAGGGACATAGTAATGTAGTGGGTAATGTGCTCATTCATGCATGCAAAAACACAGTGGGGAGTGGGATTCTGGGAAGATGCCAGGAATCTCCCCACTTAGACAACAATTATACTGGCAGAATCTGTCTTACATAACAATTTTGGAATTCTAGAGTCTATTGAAGGCTTACAATTTCCAGGTAAAGGCTCGAATGGTAAATTTTGGTCAATTTCAACTCTTAGTGCAGTAGCAGGGAGGCAGCCCCCATGCCCAGCTATGTGGGAGTTATCTATGGATGTATTCTGGGAACAGTCTGTGGGAGCCAGGGTAAGCAAAAAGAAACCTGTCCTCAAATACTGGGGATCTGTGTACTCATTGCTAAATGTTGCTTTTCACCTTGATATACAGACATCAAAGAATGGGTGGCCATTTTTGTTGCATACAGACTCATCCCCATTGTTACAAGCACCTCTCCCTCAAGCTAAAGTGTCTTGAAGAGATCTAAAAGGCTGGCATCCCTTTTACCCCCTTCATTTTCCTCTTTTTCCCCTTCTGAAAGTCTGAGAGTAGAGACTAGGATAGGCAAAAGCAACTGATGATATGCAGAAATTAGAAAGTCACTTGTATATGCCTAGAGAGAAGTGCAGGCTCAGAAAAGAGAGAAGACCTAAAGTTTATAACATAGACTGATCTACAGCACAGAAGACTGTATTGCTATTTTAATACAGTAATAATTTAATAAATAAAAACAAAATATCCAAACAAACAGTGGGGAAAAGGGAGAATCTGATTTGCAGAGTCATCACATTATTAGATTCAAAAGTACACTTTTCAACAAATAGCACAAAACCTACAAAGAAACAGGAAAGTATGGCTCATTCAAAGGGGGAAAAAATCAACAGGAACTATGCCTGAAAAAGATTGGATGACAGATCTACTAGACAGACTTAAAAAAAAAAGAACTAAAGGAAGATCTGGAGAAAGTCAAGGAAATTATGTATGAACAAAATGGAAATATTGATAAAGAGACAGAAAATCCAAAAAGAATTCAAAAAGAAGTTCTGGAACTGAAAAGAACAATAGCTGAGATGAAAAATTCAACAGAGGGATTCAAAGGCAAATTTGAACAGGCAGAAGAAAGAGTCAGGAAATTGGAAGTTAGGACCATGGAAATTATCATGTCTTAGGACAAAAAAGAAACATTGGAGAAAAGTGAGCAGGGCCTAAAGACCCTTCCCTCATCTGTGGGGCCCAACAAGTGGACTAACATATGCATATGGCCTTCCCGGAAGGGTAAGAGAGGGGGAGCATAGAGAACATAAGAAAAAATAATGGCTAAGAACTTCTCAAATTCAATGAAATACATGAATACAAACATCCAAGAAGCTCAATAATCTAAGTAAGATGAACTCAAAGAAACTGAAATTGGACACCCAATAATTAAACTTTTGAAAGCCAAAGACAAAAAAAGAATCTTGAGAGAAGTGACTCATTACATACAAGAGATCCTCAATAAAATCAATAGGTTTTTCATCAGAAACTTTGGAGTCCAGAAGACAGTAGACTATTCAAAGTATAAAAAAGAAAAATATCATCAACCAAATTCTATATCTGACAAAGCTGTCCTTCAGAAGTGAGGGAGATATTAAGACATTACCAGTTAAACAAAAGCTGAGGGAATTCATTACCATTAGGCGTACCCTGAAAGAAATGCTCAAGGGAGTTCTGTGGATCAAAAACAAAGAGCACTAGACAGAAAACTGAAGCCACAAGAAGAAATAAAGGTCTTGGTAAAGGTAAATACATGGGCAAATATAAAATCTAGTGTTACTGTAACAATGGTTTGTAACTCCAATATTTATTTTCTGGATGATTTAAAAGACTAATACAATTATAAATCTAAAACAGCACTATTATAACTTTGATTTGCAAATCTACATTTTATTTTCTAAATAATTGTAGAGACTAGTGAATATAAAACAATCAATTTAAGTTTTTGGACATACAATGTATAAGGATACAATTCTGTGATGTCAACCACTCAAAGGGAAAGGAATTGATCTAGCTGTAAAGGAGTAGAGTTTTTATATGTTATTGGAAGCTGGTACAAATTCAAATTATGTTATAAAGTTAGGATGTTAAATATAATTCTACAAAAATTTGTTAGAACTAATAACAACAAAATATTAGGATAAAAGTCAACACACAAAATTCAGTTACATTTGTACACACTGACAATGAACAATCCAAAAAAGAAATAAAAACCAATTTTATTTATGATAGCACTGAAAAGAATAAAATGCTTAAGAATTAATTTAACCAAAGAGGTTAATTTACCAAAGACTTTTGCAATGAAAACCATAAAATCCTACTGAAAGAAATTTAAAAAGCCATAAATAAATATAAAATATCCATATCCTTGGATTGTAAACCATGGATTTTAAAAGGTCACTAACAATATTTATTTTTAAGGTGTCAATAAAAAATTATCTTTACATTTAATGCAATTTCTATCAACACCACAATGTTTTTTACAGAAATAAAAAATCTTATCCTAAAATTCATATGGAACCTAAGGGACCCCAAACAGCTAAAACAATCTTGAAGAATATGAACAAAGCTGCAGGATTTATACTTCTCAATTTCAAACTTATTGTAAGCTATGATAATTGAAACAATGCAATACTGGCAAAAAGACAGACATAAAATCTGATAGAATAAAACAAAGAGCCCAGATATAAACTCTTGCACATTTCATCAAATGATTTTCGAAAGTGTGCCAAGACAATTCAATAGAGGAAAAGAGACTATTGTCTTTTCAAGAAATGGTGCTGGGATAACTGGATATCCACATACAAAAGAATAAAATTTGAACCTTACCTAACACCACAAACAAAAATTAACTCAAAATGGATCAAAGACTTAAATCGAAGAGCTAATTCTGTAAAACTGTGAGAAGAAAACACAGGGTAAAACTTTACAACACTGGATTTGGCAAAGATTTCTTCGATATGACACCAAAGATGCAGGCAACAAAGGAAAAAAGTAGACAAATTGGATTTGATGATAATTTTAGAATTTTGTGCATTATAGCCACTATCAACACAATAAAAAGGGCAACTCACAGAATGGGAGAAAACATTTGTAAACCACAAATCCAACAAAGGAGTAATACCCAGAATATATAGAGAAGTCCTAAACTCAACAACAGAAAGTATGAATCAAAAATGGGCAAAGGACTTGAATCAACATTTCTCCAAAGAAGTTATACAAATGGCCAAATAGCACATGAAAGGATGTTTAACATTACTAACCAACAGGAAAATGAAAATCAAAACTACCACGAGATATCAACTCAACCATGAGATATAAGCCACCACTCAGGAAGGTTACTGTCAAAAAAACAGAAAATAAGTGTTGACAAGGATGGAGAGAAATAGGAACCCTTGTGCAATATTGGTGGGAATGAAAAATTGTACAGTCTCAGTGTAAAACAGTATGGCAATTCCTCAAAAAATTAAAAATAGAATTACTGTAAGATCTAGTAATTTCACTTCTGGGTATACACCACAAATAATAGGAAGTAGGGTCTTGAACATGTGTTTGTATAACTATGTTCATAACAGCATTATTCACAATAGCTAAAATGTAAAAGCAATCCAAGAATCCACTGATGGATGAATGGATAACAAAAATGCTATGTACCACAATGGAATACTATTCAGCCTTAAAAAGGAAGGGAATTCTGTTGTATGCTACAACACGGATGAACCCTAAGGACATTATGATAAGTGAAATAAGCCAGACACAAAAAGACAAATGCTGTGTGATTCTACCTCAGAGTGGTTAAAATCACAGAGACAGAAAGTAGAAGGAAAGTAGAAGGTAGTTCTCAGGGGCTGGGGGCTTAAGGGATAGGATGTTATTATTTAATGGTAATAAGAGTTTTAGTTTTACAAGATGAAAAATGTTCTGGAGATGGACGGTGGTGGTGTAGCACATCATGAATCTATTTAATACTACTGAACTGTACACTTAAAAATGGCTAAGACAGTAAATTTTGTGTTATGTGCATTTTCCCAAAATAAAAAATATTGAAAAAAAATTAAAAGTACAATATCTCAATGAGGCCAATATGCTAGGACAGACACCGTGAACATGGTCTGCTGGTAAGTGGACATGCTGTCTCCTCACATGCAACTCTTAAAAAGCTTGGTACTGACCCTTCTCACCCCCAATCCTTTCTGCTCAAACAGTACAGTGTCTAATCAAAACTGATATTCTCCAATTGCTCCTCCCAGCAACATATCGCGAGAAAACCCCCAGGAGCTAGTCATGTGAAAGCAAGTTAGCATCCTGCATGGATGACACTGCCTCTCTTCCTCTAAGGAGCAGAGGAATTTCTTCTCATCCTAGAGAAGTTGAGTTGATGCGAAGCTTGAAAGGTTGATCCATGAACCTTCTAATTCCTGTAAATTGACTTTATTTTTTACAGCAATTGTAGGTTCACAGAAATTGAGCGGAATCTATATAATTTTAATATTATTTTATATACTTTATAACTTATATAATTTATAATTTATATTATATATAAATATATATAACTTATATAATTTATAATATAACTTATAATTTTATTGTAATATTATATATATATAATTTATATTTACATATACTTCTTGATTCCACACGTATACAGCTCCTTTACTATCAACATCCCACATCAGAGTGGTACATTTCCTACAATTGATGAACCTACATTGACTCAGCATAATCACTCAAAGCCCATAGCTTACCTATGGGTTCAATCTTGATGGGGCACACTGTATGGCTTTCAACAAATTCTCAGTGCCATGTATTCACCATTATAGATTCACATAGAATGTTTTCACTGCCCTAAAAATCTGCCATGCTTTGCCTAGTCACCCCCTCCCACTCTCCTAACCCTGGCAACCATTGATCTTTTAACTGTCTCCACAGTTTTGCCTTTTCCAGAATGTCATACAGTCAGAATCATACAGAAAGTAGCCTTTTCAGATTGGCTTCTTTCATTTGAATTTCATAATTCAAATTAGTAATATGCAATTACATTTCCTCCTTGTCTTTTCATGACTGGTTAGCTTATTCTTTTTAGCACTGAATAATATTCCATTGTCTGGATATGACACCGTTTATTTATACAGTTTCTTACTGAAGGGTATTTTAGTTGCTTTAACATTTTGGCAATCATGAATAAAGCTGCCATAACCATCTTTGTGCAGGATTTTGTGTGGACATAAGCTTTCAACTCATTTGGGTAAATACCAAGGAGTGCGATTGTTAGATAGTTCCATAGGGGTATGTTTACTTTTGTAAAAAATTGCCAATCTTTCAAAGTGGCTGTACCATTTTGTACCCCCGTCAGCAATGAAGAGAACCCCTGGTGCTCACACTTACTTTCTGCTCTCACTTTTTTGCTGCTTTGAATTCCTCTTTTTTTTTTTTTTGAAAAAATACTCTATGATAATGTTTAGCATTTACTATTTTGACTCAGGCTTTGTTTCATCAGAAACATGGCTCAGGCAACTGGCCCCAATAACATGTTATTCATAAGCCAGCAAAGTCCCTTTGCCTCATGAGCCTTCATCCTCATCTTTGCACATTGGCAGCGGGAGAGTTTGGTAGACTGAGGCTTTTTACTCAGAGACCCAAACTGAATAAAGGCACAGACTGAGAGAGATTAAGGATACCATTAAAAATGGTTTTTGACTGTGAGCAGATTTTAAAAGCTGAGTGGACCTGATTAACACTTCCCAGTATCACACCTTGCTTAAGTAAAGGAAACAAAGTTCAGAGTCAGACAATAAGGCAGTCTAATAGGAGAGACTCATATAATCTGCAACATTGAAGGATTAAACTGTTGGTGTCATGAGGAAATGGAAAAATTTCATTTCCTTTTAGGGGACTATAAAGAAAATTGTCTTTCATGAAGCATAGCATTTAGAAGAGAGGAAAAATACTTTCCCCAGAGAATTTGTAACCTTAGGTAGCCTGAATTCACATTACATGGCTGGACCAAAATACCTCAAGCTGAGAATTTATTTTAAAGTGATCTCAAGCTGGTAGTGCCCTGAGGTACTGGCAGAAGCAAATATAAATTTTCTCTGATGGAACCTACTTTTAGATCTCAAAACAATTCCCACAGGTAACATTCTGGGATATATGAGCTCACAGTCAAAACTCAAAATGCATAAGAAAACAAGGTATCACATATGAAAGCCAGCAAATTAACTGAAAGTGAATTTGACATGCAAAGGCTTCAAATTGTGAAAGTGTGAGACAAGCAATATGTTCCAAATGTTTAATAAAATAAATGACTTAATGAGTCAATAAGACAATTCTAAGGAAGGGCAAGATGGTGGAGGAGTAGGAGGCTGAGATAGTGTCAGAACCCAGAAGTTCAGCTGGATAGTTATCAAACCATTCTAAATGCCTGTAAACTCAACAGGAGATAGACGAGAAGAAGAACAGCAATTCTAGGAGCAGAAAATAGATCACTTTCCAGAAGGTAGGACGTGTTGAAAAGTGAATCCAAAGCAACGGGTAGAGAGACCACAGGGGGAGGGGCTTGCTCCCTGCAGCCGCTGAGCACAAAATTAGAACTTTTAGAGTCTGCTCCGCTGCGGGACATCACTCCTGAGGCTAAGCAGGGTGTCATGCCCTCACAGGAACAGTGTGGTTTCAGGACCCGTGGGGTCACAGAGGGACCGGGGGTGTCTGAAAGTGGCAGAGCCCCAAGTATCAGATTGGGAAAGCTGACTAGAGAGACAGAGCTAAGCAGTGGGCTATCAGCTCAGGCTTACCTTAGACTGTGATCCGAGGCACAGGCCGCTGCTCTTCCAGTAGGGACCCCACAAGAGGCAGCTCCAGAGAGACCCCTTCCTTCCTTCTCCAGGAGGAGAGGAATGGGAGCACGCAGCAGGAATCTGCCAGGTTTGGAGACTCCAGACGGGGCTGTGCGCCAGAGACAGAAACGCTGGGTCACTGGCCAGGTGAGTTCGGGGGGTGGCCGGAGACTAGGGAGACAGGAGTAATTGCTTTTCTCTGAGGATGTGCTGAAGAGCGGGGCCCTGAGCTCTCGGCTCCTAAAGGCCAGAGACTTGGAGGCCGCCATTTTCATTCCCGGCCTCCAGGGCGGTACAGAAAGCATTCAGGGAACAAAAGCTCCTGAGAGGAAAATGGAGCAGATTGCCTAGCCGGACCCTGGCGAGGATGGTGCAATTTCGCTTTGGGCAAAGAAATTTGAGAATCACGGCAACAGGACCCTCTCCCATAAGATCAGGGAGAATATCCAGCCAAGACCAAGTTCATCAATCAGTGAAAACTGCGGAACTCCAGAGTAGGAAAAAAAAAAAAAAAAGCAACACAGAATTCATGACTTTTTTCCCCATGATCCTTTAGTCTTTCAGAGTTGAACATTTTAAATTTGGGTTTTATCCTTTCTTTTTATTTATTTTATTTTTCCTCTTTCCTATTTTGGTTTTTTAAAACTAGTATCTTATCAATAACTTTTTCGAAATCTTTTCTAATTTTCACTGTTACATTCATATTTTATCCCCTCACTGTATTTAACCTTATTTTTTGTATACATATAGGGTTTTTTTTTTCCTTTAAAATTTTGGGATACAATTTCTTCTAATAGATCAAAATATATCCTAAATCTAGCACATGGCTTGGTTCTAGTCTCCAGCCTCATCACATTCTTTCCTCTTTTATTCTTTTTCTTTTCTCTTTTTTCAACCAAACTTTTATCAATCCCTTTTTTTAGAATCTTTTTTAATTTTCATCTTTACACTCATATTCCATCCCTTCATAGTGTTTACCGTTATTTTTGTATATTTATAAGTTTTTTCTTTCTTTAAAATTTTGGGAGGTAGTTTCTTCTAACAGACCAAAACCACCCAAAATCAGGTGTGGGGCTCTGTTCTAATCACAAGTCTAATATATATATATATATATATATATATATATATATATATATTTTATCTCTTTTTTATTCTGTTTTAATTTTTTTCTTTTTTTCTTCAACCCCTGGTTTTGGCTATCTTCTGATTTTTCTGGGGTCCTTGCTACCCTTTTAGTATTTTGCTCTCTCACTC
>CM052800.1:141077230-141097543 GCA_028533885.1 Nasua narica | reverse complement strand
AAAAAAAAAAGATGCTAGAATAACGAATCCATCGTTATGGAAAAATATACACAAAAAAACCTTGACAAATCTGTAGTTTTTTCTGGTTTGTTAGAGTATATTAAATTTAGAAAGATAATTTGTATATTTCAAGACATTAATAAAAATTTAAGGATAAAAGCAACATATTTATCCTAAAAGATGTAGAAAACATTAATAAACCTCAACATCAATTCAACCTAAAAATTCTTAAAAAATAGGAATTAATGGAACTTCCTCTAATGTAAAAATAGTCACAAGAAAACTTAGAACATATTTCTATTATACTAAATGCATTATGCTAAAAGCATTTTTTTTCAAGATTAAAAACAAGACATGGATGTCAACTGCTACCACTTGTATACAATATTGTTGGAGTCTAAGCCATGCAATATGCATGACAGAAGAAGTAAAAGGTACAACAGAGAGGAAGAAAATTAAGTAGCCATTTCTTTTTAGAGGATATAAATTTATACAGAAGAACTCAAAATTATCTACAAAGAATTATTAGAATTAACTAAGAAGGATTTAGAAAAATATTTCTAGGTACAAAATCAACATACAGTAATAAAATGCAAATTTAATATGTACTACCAAAAATCATACTCCATGATATAAGAATAGATTTCACATCAGGTGAGCAAGTGCTTTATGAGAAAATTATAAAATTTTACTAAAAGACAGTAAAACACTTAAAAGAGTAGAGAAATATACTTGATCTTAATGACTGGAAGATCCAATATTTAAGGATATTATTTTTCAAGTCTATATATTTAATGTAACTTTGGCCTTGGGTTTCTTCATCTTTAAATATTTTGGGGAGCATCATAAATGCTATGTAGGTCTTAAGCATTATTATTATAAGAGGGAGCAAAGACAAATCATAAATGGGGATACAATGTTTACAGAACATACAATACACACAGGATTAATATACCGAACGTTCATAGAATACCTAAAAATTTTCTTTCCGTGTATTCTTTAAGTACAAATACACATATATATGTATATACATATATATACATATTTCATGAACATTCCTTTGCAACTACTGATTTAGTAAACAATAAAATAAGATAGAATTACTCCTTTGAACTAGAATGGTCTCTGAGATTTCTTCGTTTGCAAATTTTTTTAATTCAGTATTTTAGTATTTAATACGCAGGGAAATGCGTTTTCACTGAGCCTACTAATTACTATTTTCTTTTCTGGTTTGAATCACCATGGTTCCGTTTTCATGAAAGGACATTGGCTACAGAAGAAGCAGGGCTATTGTTACAAATACATTCTACAGACCAGAGGATGGAGGATGGGGAAGCCCTAGTAGGCTCTAACCCTTGAATGCTGAGACTTACTAGTTCATGTCTACAATCCATGGCTGGGAGACATATAGATAGGAGCTGCAAAAATACTTCCATTAGAGTCACTGGGATCTTGAAGTAACCCTGTTTTCATATTGAGAAGACAGAGTGTAACAAAGACAATGAATGAGTGAGAGGGTCTCTCCTTCCTCCATTATAGTTATGATGGAGCCAGACAAGGCAATGTCATTATGACCGATGTTTGCTGGTTTGGGAATATGAGCAATATTACCCTTTGCATGGACATCTGTGTTACTGTCAATGCCAGCACTAACAGCAATGGCAGTAGACCGGCAGGCATGGCTTAAGGGATGCGGAGTAGAGGATTATTTATAAGCAAGCAAACAACAATTCCGAGGACTATCAGAAATAGCTGGATGTTTCGGTTAAGACTCTTTTGGTTACAAGGGACAGAAAACCCAACCTGATTTGCCTGACTCATAACTGGAAAGTCCAGGTGTTGAATTGCTTTCAAAGTTTAGAATTGTCATTAGGAGCAGGGTGCTCATCTTTTTGTTGAGCTCTGTTCTCTTCCATGCCTGGTTTCATTCTTAGACTCCAAAGAGCTATAGTAGTTCTAGATAGCTCCAGCCTTGCATTCCTCTTGGCTCAAGTCCCACAGGAAAGAAAGCTTTCCTCTATCTTTATATACTCAACTAAATCTCCACCCAACTGGTTAGGTCTGTGTTGTGGGCACCACTCCTGTAGCCAGAGCTGGAAACCTTTTCAGATGACATGAACCAAGAGTGGAATCAGAGTTTATCTAGCAGTAAAATCTGTGGTTACACTAAAAGAAAACAGAACAGAAAGCTGGGAGGGAAGCCAACAAATATTTACCTTATAGGATGAGATCCTTATGTCTAGACAAACTGGATTTTTGAGATGAGATCGTATACCAGTGAACAAATTGGTTATTACTGATAATATGACACCATTGATAATGAAAGGCTGACAATATTTGGATTCCTCAGGTTACTGGCTGCAATTTGGAAATGATCATTTGGTAAAATTAGGTCAATCCTTTTTATGCTATCCACTTCTAACACCATGAACTCACAGGGCTTGACTCTGAATCTCCACAATTAGAATTGTATTGCTTTGGTTAAAACCTACTGGAGACTTTCTGCCTACATAGAATGTAAAATGTCATATCCCACTTATACAGAAAAAAGAATATGCTTTTCAGTAGCTTGAGATTAGAAGGAAAATAGAAGTGAGTAAGGAAGCAGAAAGGGAAAGCAAGATCTCAAGGATGAACTCTGCAAATCTGCCTCCAGTTTCATGATTTATTTTTATTTTTATTTTTTATTTTATTTTATTTTTTTAAAAGATTCTTTATTTTATTTATTAGAGAGAGAGACTGAGAATGAGAGGAGAGAAGGTCAGAGGGAGAAGCAGACTTCCCGCAGAGCCGGGAGTCCAATATGGGACTCGATCCCGGGACTCCGGGATCATGACCTGAGCCGAAGGCAGTCGCTTAACCAACTGAGCCACCCAGGCGCCCTCATGATTTATTTTTAGACCAGTGGTCTTCAAGCAGGTTGATTCCTCTCCCTTTGGGTGGAGGTAAGGAGGATTTGGTTATGTTTGAAGAAATTTTTGGTTTTTCTGAGTATGGGTGTGGTGGTAAGGTTATTGGCACCTAGAGGCCAGGGTTGTAAAATATCCTACAATGTAAGGGAAAGCTCTTCACAACAAAGAGTTATTCTGCCCAGTATGTCAATAGTATTGCTGTTGAGGAACCCTGGTTTTACACTGACAACCAAATTTCGAGATCAATAAATGACACTGAGATTGCTTTTCTTTACTGGCTAGTTGATAGCAGTCAGGAAGTTATGAGGTTTTTGTCCTTCTTTCAAATATGCTATATGATGGGCTAGTGTCCTATGTGACTTAGATTTCTAACAGCAGATACAGCTTACTGCATTATCCTATCTGAGAAGTTAGGGTTGGCAGACCCCGGCTTAAGCAGACATCACATGTTGAGTCCCTGACAATACTGGGGCTCTTGTTTTTCTCTGTCGATTTAATTTTCAGACTTAACACCAGCAGTGAACACAACTGTCTTGCTCTGGCTGACACTATCATTTTGGGCAGATCATGTAGAAAGAAATAAAAAGTGAAGCACAGAGCAAAGATCTAATTTTCTTCCTAAAAGAAAAGGACTCGAGGTAAAACAAATTTTTTGGCTGATTCATGCACCTTGGACTATTGGGCAGCTGAAAAGAAAATAAAATCCCCCAAATAAGCAAGGAAGCAATACTGTATTTCTAGTATAATGAGGGAGCTAGTAAATAATCTAAACCCCTCATGGGGATTTAGATTGAGTAAGCAAGCTCAATAATGTCACTGAGCGAGAAATTTCCTGGAAGACAGAAAACTATGTAAAGGTGTACACAGCCTTTGTCTTCCCAGGGGTATTAGCAATGATACATTATCAACTTGATCCAAATTACCAGGCCTTACCTACTATCCCAAGATCTATGGATGGCAACCTTACCTCCTCCAAAGTGCAGTAAGAAATTTTATTGTTACATAATCTGATCTTGTCTACATATGTAGCAATTGCCTAAATGAGCCAGAAGCTTTTGACTTTAAGTCTACTTGTGACTCTTTCAAAGCAACTCAAATACTACTTAACAGATGGAGTAATACTGAGATTACAAATATGTTGCCATATAATTAATATTTAGACCATCACAATAACCCATATACAAGATTGAACAGTGAGACACAGAGCAGAGAAATGTTTTGTCCAAAGTCATAGAGCTAGTAAAACTAAAGACAGAATCTAGCCTGATTGTCTAATTGCTATTCCCAGGCTTTTTCTATTACACCAATGTAGGCTTCTACTTGTAGAGAGAGAGAAATAGCACAAAATGATGTCAATTTTAAAAAAATGAAGAAGAAAAAAATTTGGAACCCAACTTTCATCTTCTCTGAGAATGACAAAGTGAAATTTGAATAAAATGCTTACATTCAAGTGTCTAATATAAACTTACTGTTTATGTTCAAATTCCCAAGGTAAATTTCTTAAGGATTCAGATATTTTATGTCCGAAGAAAAAGTTAGCAGAAATGAAAGAAAACCAGTGTATAGAAATAAAAAAAAAAAAGGAAATACTTTTCTAATAGCTTTTAAATTCCTTTCATCAGAGACTTGCAGATCACAGTGGCCTTAAAGGATGGAGAGGAAATGTGCTGCCATCTTTGTCATGTTGGAGCTTTATATGGATTTAAGAATCACAACTATGATGAAAATGGAACTCATTGGTTACTGCAATATTTTTTCCATAAACTCAACTCTTCCTACAATCTAAATCTTTGTTAAATCAGTAATGTTTGCAAACTTAAGTCTTGGGAGAAAAGTCATTGCATAAACTGGCAAACTTGCAAACTCATTATCAACATACTTTCTGAACTAGAGAGATCATATGTGTGTAAATCTCAGTCCTCACAGATACTTCTCCCAGGTACTGATATTTATTTCTTTGATGTCTCTCTTACATAATAGACCCTGTGCCTACATGTGAAGAGACTTGAATCACCATGAAGCTATGGGTAGAACCAGGGACTTCACATATATCTTAAACTATATTAGTATACAGTTACTGCCAAAGAATTTCTGAATAAACTGCACAGTAATGTAGACATAATAAGCATCAGCAATGTTGACTGGGCTAAATTTAGCTTGTCATTTGGATCTTTTGTCCATTCCTATCTTGAGTCCAAAAAATGATGTCACGTTTTACATCCTAGCAATGACAGTTTAGGGCATGTTGAAGAAAGTATTATCTAAAGAGGCAAGTGCTATTTCGTCTATTGTTAAGCTCAGGAGCAACAAAACATTAAAAGGAGAAAGTGGGAGTTCTTTGAAAAGAATAGAAATCATTTGTTCACAGTAAAAGACTTTGAGTTCAGTTTGTTAAAAAAGTTAAAGTGATATTTAAGAGCACTCATTCCTGCCCTGAGATTTATTTATTTTGTTCATGACTTAGTTTTTTTCTGTTTAATTACAGCAAAAAAGGCAGGGTGAGATTCTAGAGAAAGAAATGGTAAAATCAAATTATTAAGACTAAATGAGTTTTGGGGCCCCTGGGTGGCTAAGTGGGTTAAAGCCTCTGCCTTTAGCTCAGGTCATGATCTCAGGGTCCTGGGATCGAGCCCCACATGGGTCTCTCTGCTCGGCAGGGAGCCTGCTTTCCCCTCTCTCTCTGCTTGCCTCTCTGACTACTTGTTATCTCTCTCTCTCTCTCTCTGTCAAATTAATAAAATCTTAAAAAAAAAAAAGAAAAAAAGACTAAAAGAGTTTTATTCATTTTCTTATGAAGTATTTTTTCTCTTCTTATTTTCTCTTCTTTCCCCATTGGTTTTCTCTTTCTAGATCATTTTATCCAAGGAAAAATAATTTCAGGGCCATATTTCCTGGGCCAACCACCTGAGTGGGAGATGGGAAGTCCTTGTAGGGTGGGGCCTATCATTGTTGATGTCTCGATCAACAAAAAGCCAAAAAAGTTACACTTAGGCTGGACTGGGCCAGGGTAGGGAGGACTGTGTTAGTTTTCAGTCTGGGCTCTGAGGGGCTCAGGGAGCTGGACATAGATGTGAGTGGGGCTCCAGGCTCCTCCCTCAAGTTCAAGTTTGATGAAAGACATTCCACCATCATCTTTAAGTACTGGGCTTCCACATGAGATATTTTTATTTTATTTAGTTTTTTAAAGATTTTATGTATTTATTTGACAGAGAGAGAGAGATCACAAGTAGGCAGAGAGGCAGGCAGAGGGAGAGGGGGAAGCAGGTTCCCTTCCGAGCAGAGAGACCCATGCGGGGCTCAATCCCAGGACCCTGAGATCATGACCTGAACTGAAGGCAGAGGCTTTAATCCACTGAGCCACCCAGGCACCCCGAGATATTTTTAATTGAAAAATGAACTTAAGCACTAATTACAATTGGAAACGAGTCATTTCTATGATGAATAAACTGAGGTTCAGAGAGTTTATGTGGTCACCTAGGGAGGTGGAATAAGAATCCTAATTTCCTATAATAGATACATTTTTACACTTGGAGGACAGAGGCCTAAGTTGCAATTTCAATTCACTCGGAGAACAGTTCATACCTAGGTTAATAGCCATGCTGAGACTTTTATGAGTTAGGACAGAATGAATGATGGAATGCTTTCCACCTTGATACCTTAAAAGACACACCAAATAATCTGAGCTTGGTTCTGACCTGCTAAAATGCCTGTCCCATGGTCTCTCATAACCTGAAACTTTCAAAGACAGATGCCTTTTCCTTTGATACTGGACATATTATAGTAACTTAATAGCTGATAACAATAGAAATTATATTTTACACATCGACTTTCACTTATAAATTTTGGAGTAAGCAAAAAAAAAAAAAGAGGTTCTTAACTATTAGGAAAGCCTTCTTATTCTAGTGTTTATAATTACTAGAGTCCTAGTTTACTAGGTTACTAGTTAGTTGTACCTTGAAAAGAACAGAAGCATTAAATCAAACAATTTGTATAAATGAAAGCTTTTTTATTCTTTCTATAGAATTTTAAATTATCTCTTGTTTCATTTTTACTCATTTAATTTTTTTCTACTTACGCGTAAATTACTCATGACTGATCTTTTTCAAAGTATAAATGTTTGGAAGGTAGAAACCTTATTTATTATTCTTAAAGCATCAGATTTGACTTGTAATTATTTGATGGTGATGAGAATAAAAAGAAGTTTTAGGGTAAGTTCTTTTTTCCTTAATGTATGGAAGCCTAATGTCAGAAGACATACAAATTTTTGGAAGTTAATAATACCATATATATATTTATATATATATAAATCATTTATTATGCAAATATTTCCTTTAATTTAATATCCTAAAAGATACATGATAATGTGCTTTAGATATATTCAATACTGGTTTATAAGATTTTTCTTCATTTGGTCAATAAATGATTAAGAGCATTTTAAGGTTAATGATCTCATGATGTGATCAATCATTCTAAGCTACAATCTGCCACCAGGGCTTCTCATTTTGCTGAAAGCAAATGATTTCTTGATAATGATCAGAAGGAGCACATCTGTATGCTGGTTGAAAAGTTAATTAAAATGTGATTCCATCTGGTAGTCCAGTTGGGAATGTCACTATTCGATTTAATCTACAATGAGCTGAAAAGAACTCTGCATAATCAAAAGGTATAATGCAGTGGGGGCCATAGAGATGTAAGTTAGGCAGTGTTGCACATGTTAATTTAAATCTTTTTCTTCTTTTAGCTTTTTTCTTTTATAAAAGTCAGAAACCTGGGAAAACAAAATTTCCATATGATTTTCTCAATATGGGTACATTTCCCTTTACATGAATTTTGTCTAAACGCACATTTACTCCCATTTTCATTTTTAGCAGAGTTGAGATAGCTGATGTGAGCACAAAGATTCTCTTGAAGCTGCTGGCTTCAATTGCTTATTTTGTCCCAATACCATGCGTATTAGGTTCTTATCGCTGTTGTAAAAAACTATCACTAACTTGGTGTCTTAACACAAATTTAATGTCTTACAGTTCTGGAGGTTAGAATGTCCAGAATGGGTCTCACTGGCTAAAATCAAGCTATAAGTAAGACAGTCTTCTTTCTGGAGGATCTAGAACAGAATCTGTTTCTTTGCCTATTCCAGCTTCTAGAGGCTGCCCACATCCCTTGACTCCTGGTCCCCTTCCCTCTTCCAAGGCAGCAGTGGATGATCAGGTCTTTCTCATGATGCTATCTCTGGTTCTGGTTCTTTTGTTTCTTTCCATTAGAAGACCTTTGTGATTATCTTGAGCTCATCCAGATTATACAGGATAATCTCTTTGTCTTGAAAGCAGCTCATTAGCAACCTCAAATTCATCTGTACCTTTAATCATCTTGCCATTATAATGCCACGTATTCAATAAATTCAACATATTCAATAAGTATAATCCCACAATAAGTTTTGCAGATTAGGATGTGGACATCTTTGGGAGGCCCTTATTCTATCTTTCATACATCATAACTAATTTATTCTAGTCTTTATTCTTGAGTAGAGAGTGATGCCTTAACCTTCATTTAGAGTTACCGGAAATTGTTTTTCCTTTGGGTTTGGCTGAGGTTTATCAGTTTGTATGTATGCTGACAAGCTGATGAGTGGTTCTACTTACAGGTTTACCCAAAGGAGGAAGAACTGGAAAAAAAAATCCTTACATTAAAAGGTTATTTCCTTTGGGTGTTATTGCAATGTAGAATTGAGCACATATAAAATTCTGTCTCCTTGCATGGCAAAGTAGAGGTCTTTTTTAAAATTAATTCAGAAATTCACTGTGAGTCTTATTTTTATGGCATAGCCAATTTTTAAGTTACTAATTCAATCATTGTGGGTTGGCTAATATTCCATCTTATAAATTTACTTTCCATCTTACCTTTCTTTAGAAAGTGAAAGTGTTTTATTTTTCATCAGTTAAACATATTTCAGCTAAACTTAAATAGGTAGGAAGTTGGACTTCATTTGTTGAGTTTGCAGCTTCACAATTATTAACTCAATCCTAAATTCCAAACTCTATAGAAAATGTCTAATGAAGTGTGCATACTTCTGCAAATAAAAATACACTCAATGCGATAACCATAAAGAATTATTATTAGGGAAGTGACAATGCAAGTGCAAAATCATTTGCATTTAGGAGACATTCATTTTAAAACTAGAAAAATATAAGAAGCACTAACGCTAATAAGAAATTTAGCCTCTCAGTCAGATTTTAATCATACGAGCAGAATCACTAGGATATATATTGATATATAAAAGGGTTTGTTATATAGATTTGACATTGCATGATTGTGGGAACTGGGTGAGCATTTTCTGCTGTCTTTGTATCTGATGCTAGAGCTTAAAGTCTACTGAGCAGGAAGTGAAGAAGGGAAGATAGATGTGAAGTAGGGGAGAGCAAGGATAAGCCACAAGCATGAATTAGAGCCCATGAACACAGATCAGAACCCATGTGCCTCTGACCTTGAAGATACTGGTGTCTGGTGGAAGCAGAGGCCCTTTGTCATCAGGTCCAGGAGTAAGAGAAACGAAAGGAGGATCCAGGGGAAGATGCATAAATTATAGGTCCAGGTGCACCTCACTCCAGTGAGATAAGCCAGAAGACAAGTGACAGCATGTCTGAATGATGGAATGGCTGATGCTTCACTCTGCCTTCCATGAGCTCCACAATCTCCCTTGTTGCCCGTCTTACCTGGTCATGCCATGAAGGGAATTTTGGGAAATGTTATTCAGCCTAGCCAGACTGACACATCACAAAGCCACCATACGTAGCCTGGGAAAATTTATGATCTGATAAAATATTTAGCTCTAGTAATTCTTCAACCATCAAGAATAACACATAACTTTGCTCGTCCCCTTTCCCTTCTCCACACTCGGTGTGGGGACTGAATTTGTTTGTTTACTGAAATACTACAAAATATTTTTTATTTGGGATAAAAAACACTAACTGATATCACAAGCCTTTAGATTTTTCACTTTTTTTTCTCAATATACTGTCATGTCATTGGTCTTTTCAAGCCAAGTAATAATTTGCTCTGTTTCCACAATGAGAAATGAGCTAATAGGACAGGAATTAAAACACCTCTTTTCAGAGAAATACAGTACTTTTAAATAGCTAAATGAAATAGAAAATTGATGTGATTATCAGTATTCTTCCAGTTTTTCTTCAAAATGCTCCTTTCACTTGAATTTTATTCTTCCACAAAAGGCTTTTTTACTTTGTATTATTCAGATATTTTCATTCATTCATTATTTTATCTCACACATGTGTTTGGCCTGGACAATTAATACACAGGTATTTTATGAAGCTAGTTTTCATAAAATTGTGTTCTAACAGTTGATGAAGTGTTACTTGTAGCATGGTTTGAAGAAATTAGCAAAATACGAATATGTTATTTATAATCAAGAAGAGAATTTCAACAATTACTTAGATCATGTATAGAGAAAAAAATACCTTTTTTAAATTGGGTATTTAAGGCAAAATTGCATTATTTGGGCTATTTTATCTTCAAAATTGCTCTGATTCTCCAAATCCCCTTCAGTGCACAGAAAATTGAAATGAAATACATATATATTTTAAAGTCAATCTGAATGTAAGAATGAAGATTTTTATATTCCAGAAACTTTTAGGAATAATTACATCCTTCCATTATCACTTCTTTTTTTAAATTATGTTAGTCTACTTCTTTGACCACTGTAAACATATATTATAATGACTTTAAATTTTCCAAGTAGCACATTTACTTTACTTAATAATCTAAAAACCTAAATAATGTTTCCAATACATATTTATTGTACATATGAAATCTTGGTGCAGCCTTCTATATATATATATATTATCTAGAGGTTAACATGTGATCATGTATCTTATTTTGACATTACGTATTGACTGTTTTGGAGTTAAGTTTCTTACTATACATTTTCCTGATATTCATTATGAATATGATAATAAGAGTAGGGCCATAATGAAAACATAAATGGTCATTTGATAAGCTTATTCTAGTTTTCTTCATTATAAAGCAATCATGTATCTTCCTACTGCACATAACAAGGCTCTAATTATATTGAAATGTTCAGGGAATAACAAACCACAGAGGGAAAATGCAAATGGTATGCTCTTGGCATTGGGATCATAAAATGTGCTTATGGCATTCTGAGCACAATTTTAACACTTATTTTTTATACGTGTAGTAAAAGAGAAAGCTTAGATGAGAAGACTTTATGGTTCCTATTTCTCTCTAAATCAGTCAGAATGCAGTTCTCTGCACTGTAGATCTTTACAGTTCATTCTACCCTTAATGAAGTCTGAGGACAGAAATCAAGGGAGGCCCTAGGAAATCCTCTGCTGAGATAAATTGAGTTCATGACCTGTACTCTGTCCTTACTTCCCTACCTGTTCTGATATTGTTTTTGCTAATTGAGCAGGGGCATATTTATTTTCAAAGCTGGGCATTGTTTTGGGTCCAGGGATGAATTAACCCTCCCTGGCTTAATGTTAATTAATTTAATTTGCTGAGGCTTGCCCAAACTGAGTTTCTCTAGAGCATTAATTTTCAATCTATAGACTGAAAGGTTCCTGGAATTCCATGCAAAATGATTTGTCATATCTACATACTCATTTTTCTGGAGAGAAGAATCCAGGCCTTTATAAGATTGTCACTGGGGACTATCACCAAGAGAAATTTAAAAATCACTGCTTTAGAGGTTTTCTTAATGACTTCCCCCTGAATATTCTACTGTATGCTTAAAAAAATTCAGTAAAGAAGAGAAATATTTCAGTACATTCTGCATGGCATTTGACCGTCATACCTTGTTTGGGGACATTTTGTACTAGACAGCAAGGAAGGCTTTCATATTAAGGACACTGAGAGTTCTCCTAATTTAATTAGAGCCATACTGTCATGCCAGCAGTGAATTATTTAGTCCCAAACATCACTCACTCTTTTCTAGTATGTATTAAGTAAGCAAGTAAATTAGATTGACAGGATCAACATATTAAGATCTATTTGTAAAAGTTTTCTGTTGATGTAGCCACAGACTTTTTTGAAATTTCTCATTTTAAATTTTTGATGAAGAATTAAACACTATCCCAAAACTATGCCAATATAGTCAATTAAGATAAAAAATGTAAGTCCTAGTCCTCTACCCCAATGTTTGGACCCATTCATTTCCTCTGTGTGCGTGTGTGTGTGTTTTTGTGTGTGCATGCACATGTGTGTGCATGTATACACATGTATACACTCACTGAGCCATACATTCATTAAAATAGTTACTGTGTGCTTCCGAAGTCTAGGTATTGTTCCAGCAATTTAGACACAATTCTGTATTTTGGTAATTTCTGAGTTGTGAGAGTGAGGGTAAAAGAAGAACCTAGTATGACATCCCAGTTTCCTGCTTTGATAACTGGAAGACAGAAGTGCAACTCAATAAGGTGAATAATATAAGAGGAAGAATACATTAAGGGAAAGAAAGCACATGCAGAAACTCTTAAAGCATTTTTAGTGGCTGAAATGCTTATTTTATTGTGCTAAGAGTTGAGGCCATCTAGGACAGAGGAAAATCATCTCTAAGGTTGCTATATTTGCTACTTCTTTGAAGGAAGAGTGGCATACATGTTCATAGAGGGACATAATGGAACTTCATAACTGGCCATATTTTTTTTAATTTGAGAAAATATTCCTAATATTGAAAATTATTCACCCACTGGGATTAGAGAATTTCTGAGAAATACTCTTCTCTGAATATTATGTGCCCTCAAGGTCTCAAGTTCCCTTCTGACATCTATAGTGACTATACAGATGTGTCAACAGAAAACCCAAGAGGGATTACAAGGTTCTATAATTTCTAGTGGTGATTAAACATAGATGCAGGTCAGCAAGTGAGTATTATTAATTATAACCATTTTCCACTTTGTTTGTTGCAGGTTGTCACTATAATACCATAACCTGAGACCAATAGTGTGCTGGAGTTCCCTTATAAGGGAGTTCCATGAGAGCTAATTGTTAAATATTCATTAATATTGTGACTAGTTGTTAATCCCAGGCATTATTACAAAGTTAAATTATATAAAACCACAATTAGATTATATTAAAACAAAAATAACAAACAAATTTATTACTTCTAAATTATTTTACTATATTTTACTATTATCTAGTTTCTTGAGGGTATTTACATCTCTTATACCTGTATGGTGGAATTACTACATAATGGTGTGGTACCATGCATCTTTTCCCAACTCTACATTTAATGGGGTCACACTGATACCTCAGTATCAATCATGGTGAGAGTATATCACCGAAATTAGTAAATGCTACAAGTCAAGTTTTATTTTTCCACGGACTATTAAATTTAAGGTTTCAGGGAAAAATGTTAATAATGGGGAATTAAATTTAAAATCATGTTTTTTTCTATAGCCATTATAGTATAAGGAGGATAAAAAATTGAGGAAATATTCTTCTAGTTTTTTAGGACTATTATCTAATTTACCAAAGAAAGTATTCATCACTGACCACTGATGAACCAGCGATGTTTCAACATCCACTTTTGATGTTTCACTCTCATTTTACTGTCAAATAAAACAAAAACATCAACCAACATTCTTGTCAGTGCAACTCTCATCTGTTAATTGCAGCCATATATTGGCTATAGATACAACATATCACAAAAATTAAGTATTCTAGAAAATCAATGGGCTGTATGGAATCTACAATAGATTATTGCATATTTTATTATTTGTAAATTGTGTGCTACAGATTCTGGAATCAGTAAAATTTATAATAAACATATATATGAATATGTATACAATGTTTTTTCAGAGTACCTGTTAAACACCACTGTCTCGGACATGGAACCAATGAATTTCCCACTTTCGAGGTATCTAAGTTGTAATGTTTTGGGGCTACCTGGCTGCATCCTGAATTGACAAATATTTGTAGACTATTCCCTAATTATGTAGTCAAAATCTAAACTGATGTATTGGAAGAAAATGAGATGGGCAATTAAAACTAAGAAAATCATAATTTTATATGACAATTTAATTATTCTATTATGTTATATAAAGTTTTCTTAAGTCTAATTTATTTCTCAGAATGGGGGCTAGAAGAGTTACCATATGTTTATATGGAATTCTCAGTTTTAATACATTTCTACATACTACCTCATTGATTCCTAAAAAATTTGTGAATAATAGGAAAGTATTTTTACCTTATGAGATGTAACTGAGGATGCTGCAGGGATAATTTTTATTCAGTTTGCACAGCTATTCTTTACCAGAACTGAGAATAGAACTTTGGACTTTCAGTGGGCCCACCATTAAAGACAGCCACTACCTCTTGAAATAGACTTTTGTTTTCAATATAATTGCTGGCTATGTTCTTGAAGCCTTATTTCACTGTCCTAGGTAAGAAAAAAACAGGGGACTAAAGAGGTAATAGCAAATGGCATGGGAGAAAGGAGGTCTGCAATGTATTTCAGGAAAGGATTTTTTTTTTTCTGTGTTCAGAATCCTGAATGACAGTTTTAAGATTGCTTTTTTCCTTAATTTATGTTGTGAGTTTCTTTTTGTGATTATCAATGAGTTCTCACATGAGTATGCAATCATAATAAGAGTCAAACTCCAGCAATTTCCTGACAAGTTATAAAACAATAAAATATTCCTAAATGGTATATCACAGAAGATGATATTTTTATACTAGAGGTGTGGTGACTCCTATAAATCATCTAAGCATCCCTTCTAAGATTTCTATTCTCACTTGGAGAAACTAAAAGAAAAAAGCATTTTGAAAGTGTTATCCAGAGAAAACAAATGTAAGTCTGGAGAAAATTAAAGATCCAGAAGTCTTGTAATGTTTATGTAAATTAGAGAAGAGAATGCTTATCTGTCTCAATTCTTCTATATTTATGCCTTACCTCTATATTTTTAAAGGTCAGAGAACTTAGCATATAATATTAAAAATAAAATATAAATGGCTGTTTACACCTTCTTAAGAAATATTTTTATTCAGATATACAATCTAAGTGCAGGTCCAATATATTTCCTTTCGTATTCTAAAATGAAATCCCAAGGGAAGGGATTGAGTCTAAAGTTAAAAACTCAATCTGACCAGGTGAGCAGTAATTAAAGAGAAAAAGGGGTAAGATGGAAACTTGTACGCTTTTGAAACATACTACAATGTTGCTGTGCTTCTTAGCAGCTGAGTATTACTTTCAGGTTCATTACCAAGGTATAGGAGTCAGAATAGGTTCTCTATGGATACTGTTCCATCAAGAACCCCACCTGAGAGGGAGTGTAGGGGAATGCTCTTCTCTGCGAACAACAACAACAACATACTCAAACAAGGCTAGAAAAAGAAACAAAACAAAATAGTGCCCCCAAATCCTTTCCCTGTTTGCAAACAAGATCTCAGCAAAGATCTTAGCAAAGATGAGACAAATGAGGATTTTCCAAACCCCTATTCTTGACCTCAGGAGACCAAGAAGAAATAAACCACAAATGTATTGATTTGCAAGCACACGTTCTGACCTCACTAACCTTAATTCTAAGAGACTAGGTTCAAATTCACTAGACTCTGGAGTCACTTCTAACTTCCCTACATCCTTATATGCCAACACTCCAGAAGGAACTAGTTTATCTGTGCCCATATATCTGTGACAAAGCTGTCTTAGGTCAGTTTATTTCCACCCTGTAGCTCTCCACTGCATTCTACTGGCAGACTGCGGATGAAAATGCCTCTCCCACAAATAAGAGAGCACAGTTTCCTTACAGGTTAATGCATTACAATCCTCAGTCAATCACAAAAACCATCACATGACACAAATTACATATATAATAATAGGAAATTTCATTAAAGAGGCAGTTAAACATTTGCTTCATTTTTCAGAGCTAGTGGATTATCTTCTGATAATAAAAAGAAATCCTTTGGTATTATAGAATCTGTTTCTAAGCCATAATTTTATGAAACATTAGAATTTTATCTTTTGGGATCTGCAATGAAACTGTTGCAACTTTTGCTAAGATGTAAAAAGAACAACAGTTTCCCTCAATGATTTTCCTAATATTAAGTCAAGAGGCATATTGTTACTATTTGTAGTAAAAATAACAATTCGTATATGTCAGGCATTACAACACACATTTTTTCATTATCTCATTTAATCTTTATGAAAATCTTCAAAATATATGCTGTGTGTTTTTTTCAGATAGGGAGGCAGAAATGTGGGAATGTTAAATATCTTGCCCAAAAGTGCACAGCCTGTCACTGTTGGAAATCTGCCTGAGTCTACAGTTTCTTTCTTAGAAGTTCCACTCATTCCCATTAGGGTAGGAAAAGCAATCTGGAGAAGAAGAAAGTTCTTTTTGTGTAGCCTGTGAATATCTGATTCATTTCATTCTGCCTACTTATCAGTACACACTGTACTGTTTTCAGCTCCGAGACTATCATTTTTGACCTAGCAGTGACACCAAATGTTATGCTGGTCTTACTCCTGCTCTTTACACTCTGATCTACCCTTGGTAATCTGAATGAATGATTTACCTGTTCCCTCAAGTTGACATTATAAACTTTGATTTTATTTATTTTATTTCATTGTGTCCTACTGTACCTTGAAAATCTTTTTTAAAAAAACACTAAAATAATTTTATGCAACTTATAAATGCTACTACCTATGACTGTAGCTGTACTTTTCCATCATTCCCATTTACCAAGTAGGAAATGGAATTTTTTTTCCTGTGCTTTAAATATTTTTCGTGAGGCTCTCTGTACAGGAATAGCCAGATTTAGGGGCACCTGGGTGGCTCAGTTGCTAAGCCACTGCCTTCGGCTCAGGTCATGACCCCAGGGTCCTGAGATCTAGCCCCTCATCAGGCTCCCTGCTCAGCAGGAAGCCTGCTTCACCCTCTCCCACTCCCCATGGTTGTGTTCCCTCTATAACTCTCTCTCTAGCAATAAATAAATAAAATCTTACAAAAAAACAGATTTACCCAGAAAGAGTGCATCTATTAAAAAAGCAAAAAACTCCAAAAGACTTCTTTATCAATAAAGCCTTAAAATGAGTTATCTTATTTATTCAAATACTTAAGGGGAAAAATTAAAAATATAATTCTAAGACTCAATTTTCTTGGCAGATTCTCTAAAGTATCTAAGAGCTTATGCAATCTCTGATAATTCTGACATGAAGAACTCTAGATTACATTTTTTTCTTAATTTCACTATTTAAAAATTTATACCCTTTGCTTTCAATTTAAGGTCTTCTTGGTTGGAAATTTTCACTGACTCTTAAGTCACAACAAGACTTTAGTCTCTCAAACTTGCCTCTATTCAAACAGAACAAGATATTTTTTTAATACCATTTTTTATCATTTTAAAGGCACGGAACCTTTTTTTCTCTTTGTAAAATAGTTCAAATCTTACCAATAAACATGATGTTTATCAGTTTCATTAACTGATCTCCAGAAGCCCCAATCTTTTCTTCACATAAGAAAAAATAAAAGAAATCTCACATGAGTTCCTCACTGCTGAGACAGGGAAGTCCCTGACTTATCTAATTTTCTCCTGTTTCTAGATTATAAAATTAGAGAATTGATGGGTAATATATGAAATAAAATTTAATTTGGTTAATGTTAGAAAACATCTTAAAACCATTTCAGCTACCTCATATTTTCAGAATGAAAAGAAAATCAGAGATGGTGATAAAAGTGTATAAACCTTAAGCCATAAGATATAAAAGGCTTAATGATCTAATGTAAAACATGGTGATAATACTATATTGTGTTACTGAAATTTGCTAAGAGAGTAGAACTTAAATGTTCTCTCTCTTTCTCAAACATACACATACACACAAACACACATACAAAAGATAAAAAGTAAGGTGATAAATGTGTTAATTAACTTATGGGGGGGACAATGTTTATGTACACCAAGTCACAAGGATGTTATGTCAATTATACCTCAATAAACTTGAAATATAAAGTAGAAGAACTATGAAGAAAATCAGAATTGTCATTAGAGAGTGTTGATCTCCCCTCTTATTGAAAAGCTGGTACAGTCACTCTGGAAAACAGTATGGAGTTTCCTCAAAAGGTAAAAATAAAACTACCCTATGACCTAGCAATTGCAGTCCTAAGTATTTACCCAAAGGATACAAACATAGGGATTCAAAGGGGCACATGCCCTCCAATGTTTACAGCAGCAATGCCCACAATAGCCAAATTACATAAAGAGCCCAAATGTCCATCAACAAATGAATGGATAAAGAAGTTGTGATACACACACACACACACACACACACACACACACACACACTGGAATATTACTCAGCCTTCAAAAAGAATGAAATTTTGCCATTTGCAACTTTGTGGATGGAACTAGAGGGGATTATGCTAAGCTAAATAAATCATCAGAGAAAGACAAATACCATACGATTTCATTCATATATGGAATTTAAGAAACAAGACAGACAGGAAGGGAAGGAAAAACAAAGTAAGATAAAAATTGAGAGGGAGACAAACCAGAAGAGATGTTAAACTCTAGGAAACAAACTGAGGGTTGCTGGAGGGGTGGAGGGTGGGAGGATGGGGTAACTAGATGATGGGCATTAAGGAGGGCACTTGATATAATGCGCACTGGGCATTATGATGAATCATTAAATTCTACCCCTGAAACTAAGAACACAGTATATGTTAACTGAATTGAATTTAAATAAAAAATTAAAATTAGAAAAGAATACTATGAACATAGCTTCAATGAGTTATGCACAGAGATACTTTGAACTGGCTTTAGTATAAGGTTATGAACAAATTGTAATTTAAATTACTTAGAAATATGGGTAGTTTTAGTCCAGTTTTAGAGGGAAAAATGAAACAAGAAACATGCTGTCCAACAGTAGTTCAGTTGCCCTAAGTCCAAAAAGTCAGAAACAGCAGTTTGAAATATTTTATTAACACAATGCTTCAGCAATTTCTGCCCCTATTCTTAGGAAATACATAGGGAATTATGTTTTGCAAGAGCCTGAATAAATTTCAAAGACTGAATGTGTCATGCACAATACACTATGTACTGCAACTCTATTGACTGTAACCTTTTGCACTTTGTAGTGAGTTTCTGAAAATTCATCTCTCTATAAAATCAAATTAAGCCTCATTTCTTTGGTTTGAGACTACCAGATACTTAGCAAAGTACATAGTAAAGTAAAAACTTTAAGTCAATAACCATTCTGCCTACAGAAATAGGATTAAATTTCCCCAGCTTTCTCTTTCTTTAAGGAATTAGCTCTTCAGTTAACATTAAATCATTATATCCTAAATATCTGGATGCCTTGGTGGCTCCAATAATGCTGAAAATATTTAGTGTTAATATGTATCTTAAATTGCATATCATTTGAATAATGATAATTCAGATAATGATATCCCGATAATAATAAGGCCTGTTTCTACTCAGTTAGCATAGGCCACAGCAGAGATAGTTCTTCTGTTGTGCTTTTTAAAAAGCAGACAAAAAATATGTTAACAAGTGACTTATAGCTATATATATAAATTTACATGTTAATTATATATATTTAAGAATTAATTTGAATGAACAAATAAACTTCTGAGCTACCCATGCCTGTAATTTCTACTCCTAATATTAAGGAAAACAAGTAGCCAGACAGGCAATAGATTAGGATAAATAAAATAATGTAATAGATACTCTAAACTGAATGCTTTCCCTGGGCTTATCTTTGTGTTAAGCATTTTACATGTTTGATTGTATTTAATCTTCACAAGAAATCTGAGCTTGCTTCATCCCCCTTTACAAATGAGGAAAGAAAGATTTAGAGAATTTAAGCTATTTGCCAAAGTGGTGCCACATAGCTAGAGTGAAACCCATGTCTGTCTTGTTCTAAAGACCATGTTCTTACACCACTCTTTGTTTTCCCAAATAAAAGCAAAGTGATTGACAGGAGAATGAATGAGCAGTGTTCATGTCAACTTTAACAGAACTACCACGTCACCGTTCAGTAAATAATTTCTTCTAGAATGGCCTCTGGATTTGAGATATTATCAGAAGCCTGGATAGACTTAATTTTTGAATGAATAACTGCACCATAATGGCCTGGAATATTGGATGGCACATATAGAATAGAATGGCACATACCACACAAACTAGATTACCAACTACTAAAGATGAGTGGCCAAGGAATCAATGTGTACATATTTAAAATCCTGCTTTGAAAGATTTGTAACTTACATCGAGGCTTAAAATACTCGGATGGAAAATAAAGGATTCCGTCTGTTAAGGATGGCAAAAAGGCTAGTAGAAGTTACACACAGACACACAGGCACACACTGGCTTAGTTGTAAGACTTATTTAAGAATAAACTTCAGCATGAGATAGACGCATCAAAAGAGGC
>CM052800.1:140834515-141076730 GCA_028533885.1 Nasua narica | reverse complement strand
GCTAGTAGAAGTTACACACAGACACACAGGCACACACTGGCTTAGTTGTAAGACTTATTTAAGAATAAACTTCAGCATGAGATAGACGCATCAAAAGAGGCATTATTATTGGTATGTAATGTAGAAGCACCATTGTCAGAGTAAATTTTCCCTCACTGAAGATACATACACACACTCACATAATAGTGATGGGGATTTACACAGACCCTGGCCAAATTTCAAAATCAGATTCTTATTTACCTGTCTTACTTGTGGAAAGAAAAGTGTGACGTGCTCTTCAGCAGAGATATTTGCCAGAAGCAAAGAACCAATAAACATGATGGTGAAAATAAATGGAGAGGGGTTGGAAAGAAAGGGTGCCCCATTGTTCATGACAAATTTAGAGGTAAAAAAAATTTAAATCCTTTTCTTCAATAGCTTTTATCAGACAGTTACAGTCTTTTTAAAAAATAGAAGAACGAGTCATTTCCATAAAGGCTTGAGTATTAACCACAATATCACAAATTGAATAGCAAATTACTGTGAAGTTTAAAACTGAATTCAGAAGTGAAGTTCAAAAAAAAGGTTGAACTTGGAAATGAAATAATTGGTGTTTACCTAGATATTTTTAGTTAAACAGGTTAAATTATAATTTTCATATCATATTTGCATGGATATACATTTGCTGTATTTTTTTTTTAATATAGAAAGAAGGAGACAGAGTCCTATACTCACCTGTGCACTTTCAGGTATCTGTTTCCTAGCTAAATTATTCACCCTTGAATTTTAGAGCAAAGGTTCTCATCCAAGGGAGATTTTTGCTGCCCAAGGGGTATTTTGTAATACCCGAAGACATTTTTTATTGTTACAACTGCACAGGGAGGTGCTATTGGCATCTAGTAAGTAGAGACCATGGATATTATTAAACATTCTACAACACACAGTATACCCTCCCACAAAAAAATAATTATCTGATCCCAAAGGTCAATAGTGCTGACGTTGCAAAACCTTACTTTTGAGTAACATAAGATTCATCTGAGGAAGCTTATTAAAAATACATTTTCTTGGGCACTGTTTCCAGCAGTTCTGGTCTCAAGGGTAGAGACAGGATTCAGGAATCAGGTTATATCCTCAGATTACAGTCCCCCACTCCACCTCAGTTTCCATTTTGAGACACACCAAACTGAGTACTCTGCTACTTCTATCGAAGTCAAATCAGTACCATTATCCAACTTATAAAAATGGTACCTAAGAGGAACTGCTTATTTCACTAGGACTAGTCATGCAACTCCAAATTCTAGTTGAAGTTCCTGAATTATATTGATAAATACAGCTTTAGATCAGGAGTAGAGGCGTCACCTGGCAATTTGTTAGGTGATTTGTTAGGGACTTTTGGAGGACATCTCAGAATTCTGTCTGCCACACAGCCACCGAAGTGTTGAGCTTCGAGGCGAAGGGCAATTCCTGCTGTTTCAGAAAGGGGAAGGGGGAGGGCGGTGTGATGGAGAATATATAAATTGGCTGTAGAGGATGTCTGAAGACCTGGATTTTGTCAAGGGAGTGTTTACTTTGCTAAAAGTAAATGGGAAGATTTTGGTTTCAAAACTTGAAGGCCAGGGAAACAGTTTTAAAATGGAGGCTGCTGGGTGGCTCGGCGTGTTAAAGCCTTTGCCTTCGGCTCAGGTCATGATCTCGGGGTCCTGGGATTGAGCCCCACATAAGGCTCTCTGCTCAGAAGGGAGCCTGCTTCCCTCTCTCTCTGCCTGCCTCTCTGTCTACTTGTGATCCCTCTCTCTCTGTCAAATAAATAGTCTTAAAATAAAATAAATTGGCAGCTGCAGGCGGTGGCGGAGACATTGAAGAGAAAGAAATGAGCTCTCTTGCCCGCTGCCCTGAGTCCAGGAGGGGATGGGGTAAGCCTCCCAAGAGCAGAGGAGTCCTGCTACAAGCCTGGGGCAGTCCCAGACTGGAAGTCTCTGATGTTCACGGGGAGACTAGGAAAGGGCCACCCCTGCAGCAGAGGACCTCCCCTGAACTAGCCTTCTCAAAAAGGGAGCCCAGTCACACCCAGTTCAGGCAAATGCCTGGAGGGGAAACTTGCTAACTTACTGCTTCCTTTTCACTGTAACACGAATACTAAGTACAGAGTACTTATTACGCATTAAGTTGTAAGATTCAAATAAGGGAAAGCTAGTGCATTGTTGCAGAGATTTTTATAAGCCACAGGATGACACACTATCGTGTTCTGTGGGGGCTCAAAGGGAAATGCTGCAGCCTCCTGGCTCCTAGCGAGGGCTCTCTTGAGAGATGCATGATAATGACGTTCAAACAATAGAGAAGAGAGAGGAAATGATTTTATCTTCCTTTACACTTTATTAGAGGTAAGAGATTATGAAGTATGAGACTGACAAAATCGATGAGTGACACCTCATCTGTCATACGTTTCACAGGTTCACCAGCCTTGGGAGGTGGCTCTTCGTCCTTCACACTTCTCACCCTGGTGCGTGCGGCTTCACAACCAAGTGAGAGGGAAAGCTTTATGCCTTGCCTGTGTCACCCTCCTTAATATCAGGGACTCTACATTAATGGCATGCTGTTTCACTTTGATTTTAAGTTGATGCTCGGTTTTTGTTTACTGCATAATAATTTTAGAAAATGTTAAGCTGTTTGTATTATATTAATGTATGCTTTGGGTGTAATTAAAAAACTCTATGCTTGATTTCTGTTAAAAAAAAAACCAGGTGGATTTAAAGAATGCAAGCTAATTATGGTATCATACGAATAATCCCTTTTCCCCAGTGTTCAAATCTCTGCCATGATACTCTTAAAAGTGGTTTTAAGACATTTTACATAATGTTTTGAAGAAAAGACTACCACTTGAGAATTAATCAGTGAGGAAAAAATAGCAAGACAAAGACTCTACATGTCTGTTTCTCTTAGGATATGTTCATGACTGTATTTACAAAAAAATAAAAAAGAAATAAAGCCATAAATGATGTCTCTCCAGTCATATAAAATGGGTCAAGTCACTACTCACAAGAAGTGAGATTCATACCTGATTTTGCTTCTTTGCCTTAAATCCAAAATTTTTTTTGGATTTTGCTTATGTTGGCTCAAGATTGCATATTTAAGGTACAATGAAATAAATGTTTTTGGCATAAATTCAGTTTCCACCGTTATTTAGATGTGATCCCAAGAAAAACATTATTATGGAGAAAAAGAAAGCTGATTATTGACAAATGTAAATGAGATAATGTTTAGTACTTTCAATGAAGTGTTCACCATATGTTAGGCATTCTGTTAAGTCCTCATTTAATTTTTTCAATTTAAAAAGATAGTTATTATTATCATCCCTATTTTCTAAAGGAGGAAACTGAGCCTCAAGAATGTTGGACTACCTTAGCATGGTCTAGCAGAAGACTTGGAACTTGTATCTAATGTCTGTGTCAAGATTTTCCCCCCTAAAGAAAAGTCTTTTTCTGTCACTTCTCCATTCAAAAGCCTCAAATGGATTTCCTCTTTTTCAACAGCATCATTATTGTCTCCTACAATAATGTAGACAATAATAAAGTAGGTCGAGCTAGCTTTTGCTCTATCTTTACCACTTATCTCCCAGACTCACTCAGTTCCAGTCACTCTCAAACTCCTGCTTTTTTGCTTTTGTATTGGTCTCTTTTCCTGAATTCTCTTCCCACAAATATCAGTGTGGCTTGTTTCCTTATTTCTTTCAGATTTTTCCTCAAGTGTCAACTTCAATAGGCCTTTAATCATTCTTCTCTTATCTTGTTTTGTATTTCCCCATCATACTTATTTATGCATTTACTTACTTGTTTGTTCACTGTGTGTCTCTCCTTTCTCTCTGCACAACAACAGGACTTTGTTTTGTTCAATGTGATGTCCCTTATGCTTGCAACAGAATCTGTCATGTAGTAGTCATTCCAATATTGTTGAATGAATATATGAATTATTAACATTTTACACCTCATAGGAAAAATAAGCATTATGTGACTGGGTCCTGATCATCTCAGATTCAATTCAGGGAGACTTAAGAGGGAGTTGCCAACTCATAGTTGGGGAGGGCTTTATAGAGCAGATATAATTTCCAGTGACAGATTAAAGGGCTTGATTCCCTCATTGTTTTTTTTTAAATTTCTTATTTTTGTTTTGTTTTTATTATGCTCAGTTAGCCAACATGTAGTACATCATTAGTTTTTGATGTAGTGTTCAACGATTCATTAGTTGTGTATAACACCCAGTGCTCATCACAACACATGCCCTACTTCCCTCATTGTAATATTATACTAAGGGCAGGTGTAAGACCAATATTAGGAAAATCACTCAGGTTTGGAACAAGTGGAATGAAGAAGAAGATGGTGAACAAATCCTTCTGAGTTGAATAGAGAGGAAAAGAGGGAAAGAAGGAGGAAACGAGAAATGTGGGGTCACTTATAGCAGCTTGCGATGGATGACCAAGAAGAGAGAGGGAGAAGAGTCTGCCCATGATCTGAAATGCTATCAACACCTATGGATGGTCGAAGTAGAAAATGTAGTGACACCATGGGAATGCAGGTGAGAAAGTGCCCTGGCAACATTGCTAATAATTTCCTAGAAAGAGTGAAGCTTTAGGCTACATTTCTGGCAAGGAGAGTCTGCTAGATAGACCATGGATCTGAAGTAGCATGGGAGGAAGAGGAGAGAAAAGGTAACTAGCAATTTGTTTAGATCCTACTACGTCAGACATTTTTCTCAACCCTTGCAGACATCATCTTTAAATTACTTTAAACACCTGTAAGATGGTATACTTATGTAACTTCTATAAATAAGGAAATTAGGGTTCGGAGAATAATATAGAACTTGCACAAAGTTGCTAAGTTGATAAGGTTCAGGAATTGTGTTCAGATCCAGATCTGCCACCTTCTGGCATCCATTCCTTCTTGCTTCCCCTATCATTCAATATTTTATTATTCTTTAGATAATTGGCACTTACCAATGTAACGTTATGGTAAAGAAGAAAATTTTTAAAATGTGCATCCAGCAAAAGCTCAAATATTCCAATAGTGTTTAGATTTCATTTTTATTCAAGTATTTAATGCACTTTGTTTTGTGTAATACTTGATTATTCTCATGTCTTCTTCCTTACTAGACTATCCATCCATTGGAGGCTGTTTCTCACATATTTCCATATCTCCAAAACTTATATGCAGAAAATATTCAAACTATTTCTGTTAAAATTATATAAGTCAGACAATATATAGAAGTATTATGGACAGTTCTTGCTAAAGTCATCACTGCTGCAGAGGGATTAGTCTTGGTCATATGACTGAGAATATTTAAAAATATTTGAATTTAAGGTACATATCTTCTATTAACATGTAGCCAAATAACTAGTTCTGAGAATACAGAACAACCCATGGCAATTTTTCTGCCTTCAACATCCATTGCTGTTGTGCGTTCTTCACCAACTCTTTTACTCTAATCTCTTTTGCTTGTTAATTCAACCTCTTTGCAAAGGAAATCATTTGTAATTCATTTTTAAAGAGAAAATACACAGACTTTCAATCCATGTGATTCAAGTCAGAGGGTTTTATGATTATCCGCATCTGGGTCAAGCCACTGCCTTCTCAAAAGCTTCGGTCAATGAATCATGTCGAAGTTGTATGCTAATCTCCATGATGATAAGGTTTTGCCTTTTCTGAAGATGAATGGGTCTTTCAAAAGGTAGCTCTGCAGTTGGAATTTACTGAGAATATAAACTCCACAAAAAGAGATTTTCTTTTGATATTGACAGACCATTTCACTCATTCTTTTTTTTATGAGGAATAGATGTATCCATAAATTAAAAACATAGCATGAAGTTATATATCTATTTTTCTCTCAGATGTATGCATCACATTTATTTTAAAGTCTTTTGTGGCTTTTGTGCAGGTTTTGGGTTATGCTTCAGGACTTCTGTTGTAACATATTAAATATTCATTGTGGAAAAACAATATGGGTTATTTACAATTGATTCTTTTAAAAATTATTTTCTTAATACCATAGTGATAAATACTGAAAAACCAAGAACTTGGAATCAGCAGAGACCATAAGTTTTATTTGGAACTTATCTGTTTGATTTGACAGATTTCTATTTTCATTTTCTGAAAAATGTGCAGGACTACCTCTTGGTTGCAAGAGGCAATCTTATTCAAGCAAGTGATGTTACTTTTACTTACTGTTTTCCTCCTTCATATTTTCTATTGTTTTTCTGTCATTTTTATTGAGGCATAATCTACCTACAATAAAATTAGCCAACTTACAATGTTCAGTTTGATGAGTTTTGACAAACGTACATGGTTGAGCAACTGATTACCACAGTAATAATTCAGAATATTTACATTGGCTCAAAAAATTTCCTACTGTCTGTTTGCAGTCAATCCCCTCCCACTCAACTTAGTGGCTACTGACAACCACTGAGCTGCTTTCTATCACCGTAGTTTTGCCTTTTCGAGAATGTATTATCGGTAGAATTATATTGCATGTACTCTTGTGTGTCTGGCTTCTTTCACTTAGCATAGTGTTTGTGGGGCTCATCTGTGTTGTCGCATATTTCAGTTCATACCTTTTTATTATTGGTAACCAGGATTCTACCATATGACTATACCATAATTTGCTTATCTGCTTACTAGTTGATGAACATTTTCGTTGTTTCAGAATTTTGATGTTATAAATAAAGCTGTCACAAATATTTCAATATGTGTTTTATGGGCTCACATTTTTAATTTACGAATTCACGTGGGTAACTATCTAAGACTAGAGTCTGGGTAGGAAGGTAAATATATGTTTTTTTTTGTTTGTTAGTTGGTTTGTTTTTTTAAAGATTTTATTTATTTATTTGACACAGAGAGAGATATCACAAGTAGGCAGAGAGGCAGGCAGAGAGAGAGGAGGAAGCAGGCTCCCCGCTGAGCAGAGAGCCCCATGTGGGGCTGGATCCCAGGACCCTGAGATCCTGACCTGAGCTTAAGGCAGAGGCTTTAAACCACTGAGCCACCCAGGCGCCCCAGTGTATGTTTGACTTCATAAGAAACTACCAAACTATAGCTCCGCATGTTCACTAATCCTTGGCATTCTCAGTCTTCTAAATATTAGCCATTCTAGTGGGTACACAGTGGTATCTATTTTGGTTTCAATTTGCATTGTTCTAATGAGTAATGATGCTGAGTGCCTTCTCATATGCATATTTACCATTTTTATATCTTCTTGGGTGAAGTGTCTGCTCAAATCTTTTGTCTATGTGTGGGGACTATTTGTCCTCATACATCATTTATTTTAAAAGTCTGCAGTAATTAAAAAAAAAAGCAGTATAAATTTGGTTTCAGAAGACTGATTTTTTTCTTGCCAGCTGCCCCCTCAGATGTTTGACCCAAGCAACAATATCTGGTGACTGAATTCCCAAGGCCTAGGGACTCACTCTTGAGTACAACTTTGAGAATTATAGTCTTGAATAGGTAAAATATTAGATTCTGTCATAGAACTCTTCTACTACACATCTTATTCTCTCCTTAAACCTAAACTATTTGTAAGAAACCCCAGAGAAATCATTTTCTTCTCTTTTATCTCTCTTTTTCCTTTTTTATGCCATGTCACACCTGGCAATGAGGAGTGCTTTCTATGCAAAATTCTGTTCATTAATTTACTGAGAATACTTCAGTGGCTCATTAGTCTATCCCTAGTAATTTTGTATACCTCAGATTGGCATGAGTTCTGAATATAGTATGTTAATAATTTCTTACAATTTAAGTTGGAAATTAAATACTGCCCAGAAGTAAGAATAGGACAATAAAATCCACAACCAATAGGCATTTTTGGAGCATCTAACTCAGTGACAAGTCTAAAAAGCCACGTTGCTAAAAACCTGATAGTTTCTTTTCAACAGGTTGATCTCAGAAACCGGACTTCTGGTTACAATGAAATGTTAATTCTGCTAGTTCAATATCTCAAACCAAAGATTATAAATACAGGAATATTCTCAATAGCATGTAAATGTAAGAACGGAACATGATTAAAAAACAAAAATAAAACTTTTTAGTGCAATTAAGCTACAAACCCGGCAGAAGTTAGACTATAGCATTTAAACTACAATGGATCCACTCTACCAATGACAATCTTTTTGAAGGTATTATTTTTCTGAAGTGTTCTGTTGGCTTCATAGAAAGAACAGGAAAGCTGCTTTCTTTCCCTGCACCCTGAAACAACGGTTTCCCTACTTTGCCAATCAACCTCAAGGCCATTTTGCTCTGAATAGGAAAAGGTCAGACTAGAGAAAAGGTCAGACTAGAGAAAAGATCAAATCAGAGGTCACTTTTCTGGGCATTACAGCGTGCAAATAGATCAATCCACTTCTCCCTCTCTGATTCCCTTTGCCAGCAGTATTTCACTCTTATTTACAAATAAGGAGATACATTGTTAGATTCTAAGTACCATTTTGCGAACAAACTTCTCTACATTTCAAATATTTAGATGTACTTACAACCAAAATTTACTCCTAATAATGGGGTCTGAGTCCTGAAGGGATTATTTGCAGAATCCGTCCTATGCTCATAATCTTTGTTCATACACACAGAATACAGGAGGAGTGCTCTACAATGTTTGTGTTTGCCTTCTTAGGATAGGAAGCAGAAAGAAAAATAGCTACAATATAAGATACATGAGGCATGAATTTTGTCCAGGCACCTAGGATCATGGTTAGCACATATTAGGCACTCCAAAAGTTTTTGATGCTGAACAGTGTCTTAGTGTCTTGATCTTGTCTCTCCCAGGACCTATCAAGTTTTCAGTACTCAGTCCTCAAGAGGAAGAGCTATTATTGAGATTCTGAAAATTGTCCTCCACTGAAATATGACTCTCCAGAAGTCGAACTGACTACAAACTGCTTGTGTGAGCAGAAGAGTGAAAAAGTTAGCTGGTCAGATTATGGAGTCAGAGATACTGGGTTGGTAAAGTATGAAATCTGCCATTGATTCTCTGAGAAACCTATTTACCCCTTTTTAGACTACCTTTCTCCTCATAAAGAAAGATTTAACATACTTAGAATAACGGGCAAAGTCTCGAATGTCACCCAATCTCCTGATGTCTAATGCATCAGAACAGATGCTGGTCATTGCACTGTATGATTAATTATCAACTGCAAAAACCACCTCAGGATTGTTACCAGCCTTGAAAGAAACAATACATGTAAAGCATTTAACACATTGCAAGGCACCAGTAGGCATTCAGGAAAAGTTATTTGATAATATGTTAAGTCGTTTGGGTTGGTACCAAATTTACTGTATCTCGTAGCAACTTCTCAGTCTGTGGTATGTAGTTGACTGTTCTAAATTTCAGTTTGATGTAGTTCTTCTTTTTCCTTATTTTCTCTTTAAACGGTTTGGCCAGTTTTAAAATGGAGAGGTACAACGTATCTCTTTTACTCTTTTCCCAAAGCCTTCCTCTTTCCATCTTTAAATCTCTATTCAAATATATTATTTTCCTTATTTGGTTTTTAGTTACTTATATATTTGTTATACTGTATGCATTCCTATAAACTATATCAAATCCTTTGTAAAAATGAGGCAGGAGATGAGTGAATGAAGGGATGAATGTGGATATGAATAGGTGGAAGGCTGTTTGTGCCTGAGAAGTACCGTGCAAACTGCCTTCAGTATAATTCACCTACTAGGAGGCACTCGCCTCACTCTCCCAAAGATTCTTTCTGTAACGAGATCCAGTCATTGAAGAGTTGAGTTGGGAATTTAGCCATAATCGTTCTCACACAATGAAGAGAGTGAGTGTTTTACAGAATTTATTTTTGTTCTTAAGATGTGTTTCATTATTGAAAAAATATATCAATGAGTTTAGGCAAAAATAGTATTTTCAATTTTGTTCACTTAATCAGATCTCCATGATGCAAGCATGGTCTTAGTGTTACTGTTTTGTGCTTAAAACTTACTGACATTATTTTTGCCCAAAGGTTGGCAAAGAAGAACCTATGATTTTTTAAAACTTAAGGCAGGGGTGTCTCGGTGGCTCAGTTGGTTAAGCATCTGACTTCAGCTCAGGTAATGATCTTGGGGTCCTGATATGGAGCCCTGCATCACTGGGGAGTTTGCTTCCCCTCTCACTCTCCCTCTGCCTCTCTTCTTGCTCATTCTTTCTCTTTCCTCAAATGAATAAATAAAATCTGTTAAAAAATAAATAAAACTTAAGGCAAGCCCCCAGAATTCCAAACCCACATCTTTAGAAAGTGAAATGCTTGACCCCAAGAAAGAGAAGCTTCTCTAATATGGTCATGACATTAAACAATAAAGACGTTTTCAGAGCCCAGGAGAGAAGGCTGTCAACCTAACTCACCAAGGAAATCATTCTTTGCCAGGGCAGGAATCCTTGTTATCTCTTCCCACTGGGACATATTATATTTCATTTCTCCCTTTTCTTTTTTCTAAAGTGGAAGTTAAAAATTTATGTTATTCCTTTGAAAACTTTCATCACTATATTCTGGATGTCTTGTTACCCATATTTTCAATATTAGACACAGGTTCTCTGTTCATGACAAGACACTCTGGAGCTATATCATTTAGGAAGCTCATGATTTAGCAGTCCTGAACTTGAAGGTGAAGGCAGTAGGAGAAAAGAATCTCCATTAGCAAGTGAGACATTATGGCTTTGATTTTATGAGTACTTGGCTTATGTGAATAGGACATTTAAGAATATCATGTTTGAAAAGTGTGCATGGATATGGGGCAGTCAATGAGTAGATCATTGTTTCTGATTTCTAAGCACATCTCCTTTCCTCTGATAACAGAAGTATTCCTTCTGTGAGGAAATCACTGTATGTGATTTTGGAAGGGCTCTCTGCATATGCCTACAGCAGTGTCCATGGAGCCCAGGGCTGGCCAGTAAGAGTGCCACCCCTCACACTTCCCTGGCCACAGTGCTTGCTTAAGAAAATGGCATGTGATTGAAGCAAGGTATGTCAAGCTCCTTCTTGGTAATTTTCTGCCAGAACCTTAGGAGAACATACCCTTTTACTGCTGGGATCCATATGGTGGTAGAATATGAATTTTGACTGGTGTGGTATTTTGACATAAGGAAAAGTTAACTTAAAAGAAGTGAAAAGAGTCTTGACCTAGATTCTGTCAGGCTGGAAGCCAGATATAGCTTTGGACTTTTCTGTATGTGAGACCCACTTAGGGGGTGAGAGAGGGAGCTTTCGGCATGATTCATCTTGAATTGCTTGCAGTTCCATCACTTGGAACCAAAAGTGTTATGACAAATATGATGGTGAGGGCAGGTGAGATAAGAAAACCAGTGACCAAGGAGTTCAGGTGAAAAGTGGGATTGAAAGTTGGCAAGCGATTCATGTCTGCTAAATCAGTAGGGAAGGGAAATATTAAGCAGGAATTGTGTTGAGTGTAATTAATTATCACAGGTCCTGTTACAAAGGTCCAAGGTTTTCTGCAGTAGGAGTAAAGGAGCAAAAATGCAAAAAAGAGATAATAGAAAAAAGAAAACATTTCCTGTAACAGGGCCAAAGACAAAATGAGTCCAAATTTGGAGTAGTTTTACATGATTCATACCTACTTATGGTGAAACCCAAGCCAGAGACTGCCTTTACTGAGGCAAGATATTCATATTATCATTAATCTAAGGGAACTGTCCGTGGCATTTCAGAATGTTTTCTTCAGTTCTTACACTGGCAAAATGACATAAAGTTAGTGCTTTGTTCCGACTAGCATCTGATACATCTTTTCCTCTGAGCTGCTTATATGATGTTCACCTTAATATTAAACCACTAAATGTAATAGGAACCCTTGTATACGAAATGTACAACCTTGTACAAGAAATTATCATTTCTTGGTGTGTGTGTTCAAATATCTAGCATACATATATTAAAAATTTAGGGAAAGCACCTTTCCATTGTTTCCAGAAGAAAACTATTACTTTTGACCCAGTTAAGAGAGAAAAAACATTTTCTCCTAAATTAGGACAGAATAGCATATTATGACAATCCTTGAAAAAATGGAAATTGGGCAGAGAAAAAAAAAACACAAGCATACTGACTCAAAGCTAAGCTAAATCCACTGGGATGAGTTAGGTGTTGAGGGTGTACTGACCAATAAGCAATGGAAAAAACCCCAAGGCAGGTCCAGGTCCCAATGTCCAGCAACATGGCAAAAGGCAGCATATAGTGACCAAGAGAGAGTCAGTATTGGGAAGGTCCTATAAGCAGTCATGAGCAAGCAGGTGTGTATTCACAGGGATGGAGAGTATGAATGCAAAGGAATGTTGTGAAGGCAGGCAAGAACTTAATGGCATCAGAGAGCAATAGCAGAAATTTGAGGACCAAGATTTATGATTCCAGTCTCCAACAGGCCTGCAAGGGATGTGCAGCATTTGAGTCTCATTGGAATCAAGCTGCCCAGTTAACTATCAATGTAAGAAACGTGGGTGAGAAGAAAAATGACAGAATAGAGATCTGGATTACTAAAATAATAGCATAAGTCAAAACCAGGGACAAAAGAACAAGAGAATTTACCAATTTGAATTGGTCATTCCAATTTAGAGATAAAGAAAGATCAGAAGCATGGATGACTTAAATTCCTAAAGCAATAAATGATGTTAACAAAACACAACTGTCTATCAATTATCTGCTAGGTGCCATGTTGTTATACAGTTAGTGTTTCATTTTCAAAATTAGCCTAGGATGGAATTTAGGACATGTTACCCCCAAATAGAACACTTTGGCATATTAAATATTTTAAGCTGAAGGAATTTAAGAATCAGCCTGTGCAGGAAGGACACTCTAATTTTTTTCCATGAGAATTACAAAATCCTTATGGTGAGAGGTGCCTTCCGGATACCTGGCGGGGAAAAGGAATTTCTTTATGTCCAAGCCACCTACAAGAATCTGAACAAATTGTTGTTGCCCCAGATACTACACTTAGCTCATACCTTCTTTTTCATCCTATCACATTTCCCACAACTTTCCACTCTTCATCAGCTCACATAAAATTCAGTTAACCACTTCCTCAAGTCTGCATTTCCTCTCATGCCACATAAAACTTGTATTAAATACATTTTCATGCTTTTTTCTTGTTGATTTATAATTTGTTATGGGGGCCCCAGCCAAGAACTTAAAAGGGTAGAGGAAAAAGATATTTTTTCTCCCTTACATCCATGATGTACAAATTATTATTACCCTTTAACAGGTGATAAAATTGAGGCTTAGAGTAAAGAAACCTTCAAGATCACAAAACTAGGCTATGGCAAACTTTCTGACCATCAGAATTCTAAATTTTAGACAGCAGAACCAATTCCACCTAGCTTAAACAGGGAGAGATTTAATGTAAGACCTACACAGGGATCCTTGGTACAGATAAAATTCATAGCTTTAGGTCACATTTATAAGATAGCTTCTAGAACCACAACGTAACTGGCAGGACAAGTGAACTGCAGACTTGCCTGAACCAAGAACACATATCCTAGGCTGAGATGAGAACCATGTCCCCCTGCTGTATCCAGAAAACACACTGTTTCTACTACCACCTCCAACTGCTATATCTCCCAGTTAGCTCACAGTCACTTCTGAAGCAAAAGTCTCAGGTGACATGTCTAAGGGATAGAACCAAGGGTGGGGATGAGACAAGGGAGGCAGCTAGGATGTAAAACTGAAGGAGGCGAGGCAAGATGGTGGAGGAGAAGGAGATTTAAATTTTGTTGGGTCCCAGGAATTCAGCTAGATAGTTATCAAACCATTCTGAACACCTACAAACTCAAAAGGAGATTGAAGAGAAGAATAGCAGCAATTCTAGGAATAGAAAAGCAACCACTTTCTGAAAGGTAGGAGAACTGAATCCAAGGCAATATATAGGAAGATAGACTGTAGTGGGTGGGGGGGGAGGGGCAGGCTCCTGGCAAGCCACAGAGAGGCAGAGCACAAAATTGGAACTTTTAGAAGTCTGCTCCACTGAGGGATATCACTTCAGAGGCTAAGCTGGGAGTGGAGCCCTCATGAGGACAGTGTGGTCTCAGGTCCCTCGGGTTCACAAAAAGAGCAGGGGTATCTGAGTGTGGCAGAGCTTCCAGGTATCAGAGTGGGGAAGCCGACTGCAGAGATGGAGCTGAGAAGTGGGCTCTTAGCTTAGGCTTGCCATAAACTATGATCCCTGGCACAGCTGGGCCACTCTTCAAGCAGGGACCCCACAAGTGGCAGATCTGGGGAGACTCACCTTCCTCCTCCGGGAGGAGTGGTGCAAAAGTGCACTGCAGAAGTCTGCTGGGTTTGGAGATTCCAGACGGGGTAGTGTGCCAGAGACAGAAATGCTCGGTCACAGGCTGGGTGAGCTCGGAGTGTGGCTAGATACCAGGGAGACAGGTGGGACTGACTGCTTTTCTTTGAGGGTGCACAGAGAAGTGGGGCCCCAAGCCCTCGGCTCCTACAGGCCAGAGATTGGGAGGCCACCATTTTCATTCCCGTCCTCCAAAGCTTTACAGAAAGCATTCAGGGAACAAAGGCTCCCGAGAGCTAACCCAACCAGATTACTTAGCCTGATCCCTGACAAGGGTGGTGAAATTCCACCTCCCACAAAGACATTTGAGAATCACTACAACAGGCCTCACCCCCAGAAGATCAGCAACAACCTCCAGCCAAGACCAAGTTCACTGATCAATGAGAACTGCAGAACTTCAGAGCTAGGGAAATACAGTACATAGAAATCATGGCTTTTTCTCCATGATTCTTTATTCTTTCAAAGTTAAATTTCTTAAATTTTATTTTTTTCTTCTTCTATTTTTCTTAATTTTCCCTCTTTCGTATTTTAACCTTTCTTAACTATTTTATCTTATCAATATCTTTTAAAAATCTTTTTAATTTTCATTATTATAGTCATATTATATTCCTTCATTGTATTGAACCTTATTTTTTATATGCATATAACTTTTTCCTTCTTTAAAATTTTTGGATAGAGTTTCTTCTAACAGATCAAAATATACCCTAAAACTAGCATATGGCTTTGTACTAGTTTCCAGCCTGATCACATTCTCTCCTTTTTTTTCTTTTTCAACCAACTTCATATCTTATCCATTCCTTTTTTAAAAACTTTCTAAATTTTCATCTTTACAGTCATATTCTATCCCTCCATCATGTTTACCTTATTTTTGTATATATAAGTTTTTCTTTCTTTAAAATTTTGGGAGGCAGTTACTTCTAACAGACCAAAATACACCCAAAATCAAGTGTGTGGCTCTGTTCTATTCACCAGTCCAATCATATGTGTGTGTGTTTGTGTGTGTGTATATTTTTTTCCCTTTCTTCTCCCCCCAGTTTCGAGTCTCTTCTGATTTGTTTAATCTCTTCTGATTTGTTTAGTATTTTTCCGGGGTCATCGTTACCCTTTTAGTATTTTGTTCTCTCCTTCATCTATTCTTCTCTGAGTAAAATGAAAAGTGGAGAAATTCACTTCAAAAAAAAAAAAAGAACAAGAGGCAGAGGCAGTACCAATGGCTAGGGACCTAATCCATATGGACAATAGTAGGATGTCAGAACTAGAGTTCAGAATGATGATTATAAACATGCTAGCTGGGCTTGAAAAAACCAGAGAAGATACTAGAGAATCGCTTTCTGGAGAAATAAAAGAACTAAAATCTAACCGAATTGAAATCAAAAAAGCTATTAATGAGGTGCAATAAAAAAATGGAAGCTCTTACTGCTATGATAAATGAGGCAGAAGAGAGAATTAGTGATATAGAAGACTAAATGATGGAGAATAAAGAAGCTGAGAAAAAGAGAGATAAACAACTCCTGGATCACGAAGGGAGAATTTGAGAGATAAGTAATACCGTACGATGAAACAATATTAGAATAATTGGGATCCCAGAAGAAGAAGAAAGAGAGAAGGGGGCAGAAGGTATATTAGAGAAAATTGTAGCAGAGAATTTCCCTAATTTGGCGAGGGAACAAGCATCAAAATCCAGGAGGCACAGAGAACCCCCCTCAAAAATCAATAAAAATAGGTCTATACCCCATCATCTAATAGTAAAACTTACAAGTCTTAGTGACAAAGAGAAAATCCTGAAAGCAGCTCAGGACAAGAAGTCTGTAACATACAAAGGCAGAAATATTAGATTGGCAGCCGACCTATCCACAGAGACCTGGCAGGCCAGAAAGGACTGGCATGATATATTCAGAGCACAAAATGGGAAAAATATGCAGCCAAGAATACTATATCCAGCAAGGCTGTCATTGAAAATAGATGGAGGGGTGCCTGGGTGGCTCAGAGGGTTAAAGCCTCTGCCTTCAGCTCAGTTCATGATCTCAGGGTCCTGGGATTGAACCCCGTGTCAGGCTCTCTGCTCAGCAGGGAGCCTGCTTCTCCCGCTCTCTCTGCCTGCCTCTCTGCCTACTTGTGATCTCTCTCTCTGTCAAATAAATAAATAAAATCTATAAAAAAAAAAAGAAAAAGAAAATAGACGGAGAGATAAAAAGCTTCCAGGACAGACAAAAACTAAAAGAATTTGCAAACACCAAATCAGCCCTACAGGAAATATTGAAAGGGGTCTTCTAAGTAAGGAGAAAGCCTAAAAGTATTATAGACCAGAAAGGAACAGATACAATATACAGTAACAGTCATCTTACAGGCAACACAATGGCACTAAACTCTTATCTTTCAATAATTACTGTGAATATAAATGGGCTAAATGCCCCAGTCAAAAGACACAGAGTATCAGAATGGATAAAAAAACAAGACCCATTGATATGCTATCTGCCAGATACTCATTTTAGACCCAAAGATACCTCCAGATTTAAAGTGAGGGGGTGGAAAACTATTTACCATGCTAATGGACATCAAAAAAAAGCTGGAGTGGCAATCCTTATATCAGATAAATTAGATTTTAAGCCAAAGATTATAATAAGAGATGAGGAAGGAGACTAAAACATAAGATACCTAGGAATAAATCTAACCAAAGAGGCAAATAATCTGTACTCAGAAAACTATAGAGTACTCATGAAAGAAATTGTGGAGGACACAAAGAAATGGAAAAATGTTCCATGCTCATGGATTTGAAGAATAAATATTGTGAAAATGTCTATGCTACCTAGAGCAATCTACATATTTAATGCAACCCCTATCAAAATACCATCAATTTTTTTCAAACAAATGGAACAAATAATCCTAAAATTTATATCAAACCAGAAAAGACCCTGAATAGCCAGAGGAATGTTGAAAAAGATAACCAAAGTTGGCAGCATCACAATTCCAGACTTCAAGCTCTATTACAAAGTTGTAATCATCAAGACAGTATGGTACTGGCACAAAAACACACACATAGATCAAAGGAACAGAATAGAGACCCCAGAAAGAGACCCTCAACTATATGGTCAATTAATCTTTGACAAAGCAGGAAAGAATGTCCAATGGAAAAAAGACAACCTCCTCAACAAATGGTATTGGGAAAATTGGAAAGCCATGGAGAAGAATGAAACTGGACCATTTCCTTACATCACATACAAAAATAGACTCAAAATGGATGAAAGACCTCAGTGTGAGATAGGACTCCATCAAAATCCTGGAGGAGAAAACAGGCAGCAACCTCTTCAAACTCAGCTGCAGCAACTTCTTCCTAGAATCATCGCCAAAGGCAAGGGAAGCAATGGCAAAAATGAACCACTGGGACTTCCATCAAGATCAAAAGCTTTTTCTCAGCGAAGGAAACAGTCAACAAAACCAAAAGACAACTGACAGAATGGGAGAAGATATTTTCAAATGACATATCAGATAAAGGGCTAGTATCCAAAATCTATAAAGAACTTCTCAAACTCAACACCCAAAGAATAAATAATCCAATCAATAAATGGACAGAAGACATGAATAGACATTTCTGCAAAGAGGACATCCAAATGGCCGACACATGAAAAAATGCTGAACATAACTCAGCATCAGAGAAATACAAATCAAAACCACAGTGAGATACCACCTCACACCAGTCAGAATGGCTAAAATTAACAAGTCAGGAAGTGACAGGTGTTGACGATGTAGAGAAAGGGGAACCCTCCTACACTGTTTGTGGGAATGCCAGCTGGTGCAGCCACTCTGGAAAACAGTATGGATGTTCCTCAAAATGTTGAAAATAGAGCTACCCTATGATACCCTATGACCTAGCAATTGCACTACTGGGTATTTACCCTAAAGATACAAATGTAGTGATCCAAAGGGACACATGCACCTGAATGTTTATAGCAGCAATGTCCACAATAGCCAAACTATGGAAAGAGCCTAGATGTCCATCAACACATGAATGGATAAAGAATAGTATGCAGTCATCAAAACCCCCCACAAAGTCTTGCCATTTGCAATGACGTGGATGGAATTAGAGGGTATTATGGTAAGTGAAATAATCAGAGAAAGAGAACTATCATATGATCTCTCTGATATGAAGAATTTAAGAGGCAGGGTAGGGAGTTGGGTGGGGGAAGGGAGGGAAAAATGAAACAAGACAAAACCAGAGAAGGAGACAAACCATAAGAGACTCTTAATCTCAGGAAACAAACTAAGGGTTGCTGGAGGGGAGGGGGTTGGAGGGATCGGGGGGCTGGGGATGGACAATGGGGCGAGTATGTGCTATGGTGAGCACTGTGAATTAAGACTGATGATTCACAGACCTGTACCCCTGAAACAAATAATACAATATGTTAATTTTAAAAAATTATAAAAAATATAATAAATTAAAACTCGAAGTGGGTGTTAGTTCTCAGAGTCTTACATAGGCACAGACAGCACCAGAGAGTTAGTGTATCCTTAAATTTTGTCCTTTGGGGGCTCTGCTTTACTTAGTGCAAGCCCTGACCCTGAATTATCAGTCTTCACCCTATCTGCAAAAGAGGTTGGGAATGCACATTTTTAAAAATTTTTGTTTTCTTTGTTTTGAAAGGTTGGGACCCTTCCTTGTAGGAAAATGGTAGGAAAATACCACATTGTGAAGAGAGCACTTAAAAGAGTTTTGTACAATTACTTCCCTTATTTGAGATCCAGGAGCTATTGGCTTTTCTGAAACTTCTTGGCTCGGTATTATGAATTTTCTCTAATCTTTTTGTTTGCCTGCAAACCAGGCAAAGCTGGCCTGTTTCTTGTAAGAGCTTGTTCACAGCATGGGCAGCAGCCAACATTCATTAATATTCTCCCTCTTTCCAACTACTTCTCTAGGAACTAGGGGCTTGGTTGGCACTCGGTATGTCTTTCTAGATAGTACAGATCATAGTTTCACCAAATCCTTTACTCTGATAAAACACAGCCTATAGCTCTTCAGTTTGTATTGTCTGTTTGCAGCCTACTGCATGACCACCACCCTGATGATACATGTTGTAAATTTTTGTGATTGAAGCACCTCAACTCAAGACACTAATTTCTGTATTATGATCGATGAAAATAAAATGGTTCAAACTGGCAGAAATTTGTTCCTCACTCTCTAGAGTGGACAGTCCCAATGGACACTAATATTATTTAAATAGTACTTTGCCATTAAGTCTTTGGGGGCCCGGGCAAAGAGAGAAGGTATTTTGTTTTCAATATGTGGCTTTGAAAATTGCTCGTAATTGTCATAGAGTCTGCAAGAACCGAAATAGGACATGAAGCCAATTTCCTGGGAGGTTTAATGGGCCAGAGCACACTTTTTTCCACATTTTTGTTTACGTGATTATCTTTACCTACAAGGGAAATTTGAAAATATAGCCTCACATATACAGAAGAAAAGTGATTTTACAGAAAGGTAGTTATTTTAAGGTAGCATCAATCACATCATTTAATTAAATATCACACAAATTAATTCACTGTTATTAAAAAAAACAGTTGCTTATGTGAAAACTGCTGTAATTTTGGAACTATACAAAAATGTTAGTCAATAGTTATACAAATATTGTTGAATAAAGTGCATATAAAGAGAATATAAAGAATGGATTAAATGTTAATATTTAGAAGAATTTGGATTTTAGGGTTTTTTTTAAATCAAAGTCTTTTAATTCTTGATTCAATTTAAATAAACTAGAATTACAAATTGTAAGTGGTCTCAGCAAGACAGCAAATAAGTCCAATTAGTGGTTCCCTATTCAAAGGAAATGTGTCATCTATAACTCAGGAAATAAACATGCATTTACATAATTTTGGTTTTTTAATAAACTTTTTCTATGACCAACAACTGGTCTTGATTGTGCTGATAAAGAAGACATCTAATCTATTTAATATTCACTAATATTTTTCTTCATTTTTGTAAAATGAATGTTTATGGCCAAAATTTCAGATATCCTGAATGCTCTGTCCTATCTTTTTTTTTTATTTTTTAAAGATTTTATTCATATATTTGACAGAGAGACAAAGCAGGCAGAGTGGCAGGCAGAGGGAGGGGGACAAGCAGGCTCCCCACTGAGCAGAGGGCCCAATGTGGGCCTCAGTCCCAGGACCCTGAGATCATGACCTGAGCCGAAAGCAGAAGCTTAACCTCCTGAACCACCCAGGCAGCCCTGTTCTGCTGTATCTTAAACGACAAAGGAGTGTAGTAAAAATTTCATTTTGGTAAATAGTGTGATATGTGCTAATCTATATCCATTAGAAGACTAAATTCCTTCAATTGTGACTCTTTCATTTAGAGTACTGTTTCATACTCTTAGTAGGCAGATGAAATGATCTGATGGATGGGTGAATATTATGCCCGCATGAATCCTAAATTCACTGAACGTTTTTGGAGGCCTGGGAGAAATTTGTCATTGACCACCAGAACAACTGCCACGTCGTATATTGAAAACTCAGCTGGCAGGTCAGTTTCTACTGTGCCATTGACATACGATCTTCAATAATTTGCTTACTATGCGGCTCTCCATTTCTGAAAAAATAACTAGGAGGTATTGTTGTTTCACAGGGACTGCTGAAGTCAAAAATTATTAAATAGTTTCATATGCTTAGCAAATACAAGATATGATAAGCAAAAAAAAAAGATATGATAAGCAATTAATAGCTATATTCCCTTAATGATTAATTTTCAAGTTGGGTTTTTCTTTCTTACACAGCAACTTTGATGGAAACCCTGTGATTCCCACAAGTATATATTCCACTTGAGATATTTTTGATTCATAGGTCTACCAAGTACTAGCTGTGAAATTCGAATCCCACATGCAAAGAAAGATTTCTATCTGATTTGTAGGCCTCTCAACCTCACTCCTGTAAAACGCTGCCTGGGCTCTCAATCAACATCTTTTGTACTAGCCAAGATACTGAATGAAGAATGGAAAAATGTGTTCATAGCCACATTGTGACAAAAGAATTCCTAGAGAAATAATTAGTCCTAGGAAACTATAAAATAGTTACATTTGAATTGCACTGAGTTTGTAGGTCTAGTGTTGCTAGGAATCAGAATCACTGATTTCAGAACTCAATGCGATTACAAATTAAGTATTCCTACTTGCGGCTCTCCATTATCCAATAGAAAAAAAATGACATAAATGGCATTTGTTCCCTCAACTATATTAATTTATGCCCTGAAAATTTTCCTACAATTTCTCATACAGATGTCCAAAATTTACTTGTCCAGTTCTCTAGCTTGTTCTTAGTTAAAAGGTGTTGCAGGCATTTTATCTAAAGGAGTTGGTATTTTACACCTTGATCCTCGATCATACTTAAGGTGCTTCTCTGAATGGAGGTATTTTGTCAAACATTGCTCTAAAATTATGCTCCTAGGGGTGCCTGGGTAGCTCAGTCAGTTGAGTGTCTGACTCTTGATTTCAGCTCAGATCATGATATGAAACTCATGAGATGGAAGACCTGTTGGTCTCTGAGCTGAGTGTGGAGCCTGCCTAAAATTCTCTCTCAATTTGTGTGTTGTGTTCTCTCTATCAAAAAAAAAAATTAAAAATTAAAAGACAAATTTTGAAGCGCTTGGGTGGTTCAGTGGGTTAAAGCCTCTGCCTTCGGCTTGGGTCATGATCTCAGGGTCCTGGGATCCAGCCCCACATTGGGCTCTCTGCTTAGCAGGGAGCCTGATTCCCCCCCCCCCCGCCTGCCTCTCTGTCTACTTGTGATCTCTCTCTCTGTCAAATAAATAAGTAAAATATTTTTAAAAAAATTAAAAGACAGGGGCGCCTGGGTGGCTCGGTTGGTTGGGCGACTGCCTTCGGCTCAGGTCATGATCCAGGAGACCCGGGATCGGGTCCAACATTGGGCTCCCAGCTCCAAGGGGAGTCCGTTTCTCACTCTGACCTTCTCCCTTCTCATGCTCTCTCTCACTCTCTCTTTCTCTAATAAATAAATAAAAATATTAAAAAAAATAAAATAAAAAAATTAAAAGACAAATTTAAAAAATTGCACTTCTATTATTCTCAATCACAAGCAAAATAAAATTAAGACGATGGCTTTTTATTTTTCATTCTCAAAAAAATTACTTATGAAACACAATGTGAGAATACATGAAAAAAGAATATTCCATTGTTAGTGGCTATTAATTAAAAAATAAAAGTGAGATTCTGCTTTTTTACACTTGGTTGTATAGAGGCAAATAATAGCTAATATATTCCCACAATATCTTTCAAATGATTAAATCTGTTACTTTTAGTAACAGGCTTACCTCCAATTTAATCAATGTGAGAGAAAGGAAAGCCACCGTGATAGAATAATGGCTCCCTAAAGATGTCCATATCCAAATCCCCAACCCCTGTAACTATGTTACTATACAAGCCAAAAAGGACTTTGCATATGTAATGAATTTAAGGATTCTGTGGTGGTAAGATTATTCTGGATTATTTTGGTGGGCCAATATAGTCAAAAGAGTCCTTATAGGAGAGAGGAAGGAGGATCAGTGAAGGAGATGTGATCATGGAAGCAAGATGAAAGAGAGAGAGGGAAAAGGAGAGGCTGAAGGAAAGAGATTGATTTGCAAATACTATGCTGTGGGTTTTGAAGATGGAGGAAGGTTCTGGGAACCAAGGAATGGAGGTGACGTTCAGGAGCTGGAAAATGCAAAAAAAAAAAAAAAAAAAAAGGATTTTCCTCTAGAACCTCCACAAGGAATTCAGTCCTGCTAACACCTTGATTTTAGGGCTCCCGACCTCCAGAAATCTAAGGTGGTAAACTTGTGTTGTTTTAAGACACTAAATCTATGGTCACTTGTTAATAGCAGCAATAGGAAACTCACACATTCACTCTATCACTCCTCTACTTTTTAAATTGCAATATTTGTAAATCTTCAATGGAAATTAAATTTCTAAAGTATGTTAAAATTCAGATTAGATCTGGAATAGATTTGAGATTTAGATATTAAAATAATTCTTAAAATGATACTTCAAATCAATTATAGTAATTGAGTAGAAATCTTCCCCATATATGATTCTATATAATGTATAAAATTATATGTACATATTTTTCACATACTGAATAATAAAATAATAAAGGAAATTATTAAATTTGCTTTTTAAGCATTGACAGTAATGAGACATTATAATAAATACATAAAATGAAAAGTGTAAATAAACATTTAGTGTTCATAAAATCATGAATGCTGCCAATATGCTCAGAGAACTAAATGTTAAACATTGTATATGAAAACTTTTTAGTTTTGTGATCCCTAATACTTCAGACTATAAAGATAATACAAAGAGTTAACAGATGATAGACTTCTTATATAATCTTCATCCAGCTCAACCTAATGTTAAAATTTTACCTAAGTATATTTATCAAAATGAATTAACATTGGCACAATAATAGTAATTAAACTACAGACTTTATTCAGACTTCATTAGCTTTTTCACTAATGTCTTTTTCTGTCCCAGGATTTGATCAGGGACACCATTTTACATTCATCTAACAAGTTTCCTTAGTCTGCTCTGATCTGTGAAACTGTCTCAGTATTTCTTTGTTTTCATGATCTGGATACTTTTCTATTAGTTAGGTATTTTGTAGAATGCCTGTCAATTTGGATTTATTATATCTTTTCTTGTTATTAGAGTCTGCATTAGGTATTTGGAGCAAGAACCCTAAGGAGGTGAAGTAACTTTCTCATGGCATCACATCAGAAGATATATGCTATCAATACCTGTTACTACTGATGTTAATAAACCTTGATAACTTGGTAAAGTTTCTGCATAGAGTAATTTTTCCTTCATCCAGCCTGCACTTCCGAGGTGGGGAATTAAGATTCACCTCTTGCAGGGAACAGAATCAAAGAACGGAAATATTTTAGAACCACCACATGATTAATAAATATTTTGGGGGCGATACTTTGAGGCTATGCAAATATACTGTTCCTCCTTAGGAAGGTTTTCCCCATTGATTTTAATATTTATCAGTGAATCTTACCAGCCACAATTATTACTGGGGTGTTCTAATGGTGACTTTCTATTTCCTTCATTCCTTCTGCCTTTTTATTCTCACATTTATTCAAACATTTATTAATATCAGTATAGATTCATGGATATTTATTTTATTCTTTGGGTTTAATCTAAAACTCTTATTATTTTTTTAAAGATTTTATTTATTTATTTGACAAAGAGAGATCACATGTAGGCAGAGAGGCAGGCAGAGAGAGAGGGGGAAGCAGGCTCCCTGCTGAGCAGAGACCCCCCCCCCCCCATGCAGGGCTCAATCCCAGGACCCTGAGATCATGACCTGAGCCGAAGGCAGAGGCTTTAACCCACTAAGCTACCCAGGTGCCCCTAAAACTCTTATTTTTTATTTTGTTGTTCATTACTTCATATTTTAAACATGCAAATACTGTGCATGGAAATACAAATACTTATAATGCTTTCTGTAAAATATTGATAATGGAAATTATACACTGAAAAAAATTGAAAAAAAAACCTGTGGCAACACTTATCAAATTTCATGCACATCAGAATCAGCTGAGGAACCTGACAAAATGCAGATTCTTTTTTGTTTTTTTAAATTTTATTTAACAGAGAGAGATTATAAGTAAGCAGAGAGGCAGGCAGAGGGAGAGGGTGAAGCAGGCTCCTGCTGAGCAGAAAGCCTGATGTGCGGTTTGATCCCAGGACTCCCAGGATCATGACCTGAGCCAAAGGCAGAGGCTTTAACCCACTGAGCCACCCAGGCACCCCCCAAATGCAGATTCGTGGGGCCTTCCCTTCCTATATCTATATATGTGTATTTGTATATTTAGCAGAAATGTAGTGGGGTGTAAAAATGACATTTTAACAAGTATTTGATTTTGATACATTCACATGAAAAAAGTTTGAGATACATTTCTTGGGGTAAATATCAACAACATCACTCATCATTATTTCAATATGTAGAGAAAAGATAGTACTTGAGCGCTCTTTCTTTTTTTAATTTGTGAGTAATGGATTTGTAGGAACCTAATTGGAGTACTTTAAGGAAAAATGTTTTAAAAAGGTCACATATTAAGTAAAACTTTAAGAATGTTATAGAGTTAAATGTTATATCTGCTTTATTTTATAAAGTCATTAATTATGTAAGTATAAAAGTAAAAATCATATCTTTTAAATATGAAAATAATATAACATTGAAGAGTTCCAAGAGCATCAGTTTAGCAACAATAATCACACACACAAAAAAATGTACATGAAAAATATCAAGGGTGAGAAGAATTTTCATCTTTTCAAATATTTTGTTGATTGCCTTTCATTTTATGGAGCTCATTATAGAATTTTGTAGGTAGTGGGTGTAAGGGACAGTCATTCACTCACAAGAAACTTAACTATGGATTATAAATAGGGTTTGAGTTCTAGTTCTGCCTCTTGCTAGCTCTATGACAAGAGAAAAATTATTTTATTTCTATAAATCTCAGAGAATAAAATAAGATAATGCATTTAAATCTTCCACACAAAAACAAAGAAACAAACAAAAAACCCTCCTACAAACTATTTGGCAAATTATTAACACTATTATTATTATTTATTTTTCTGATGAGCCATATAAATAACTCAATGTCTCAGATATCCATTTCATTTTTTTAGGGGATATCTAACCAGAGACCAACTTGTTAACACATATTAGAAATATTATAGACATATTTTTTAGCATTTATGTACATAAGGTACCTCCCTCAAAGTTCAGATAATGATAAAGATTCTATGTAGATTCTTAAGCTTATCATTCAGCTGATGCTGAAGTTTAATTCTTATTAAAATTGTAGATTAACTCCACACCTTACTCAGTTTAGAAAGTTCATTAATACAGTGGAGAATATATTCCTTATAGTTGGTACTGAAAGTATGGAAACATAATAATGGCTTCTGAAATGCATTTTGGCACATGGGTGTTGATGTATACAAAACAGAATAAAAATCTAATACATTAATTATGAGTATTCATAATTTTTTGTCTTCCCTCAATTTAAAAGGAACAAAGGTATTTCCTTTCTGAGTCAATTTCTGAGCCTGATTTTTTTTTCAGAATTTTGATTAGTGGATAAATACCAGAGAAATACTAGAGAAAACAAAAAGCAACCAGAGATGCTAATTGGATCTACCTAATAAGTATAACAACAACAACAAAAATACAGGTGGTGGGGGCTGGCAGAAAGAGATAGAAATGTAGTAGGGCTTGAGAGTGAAAGATCATTTTGTTATGGAAGTAAAAGTGAATTATGAAGTCTTTGGAGTGGCTTTGGGGTATTTGAGATCAGGAGGAATGAGAAAAGGAAGATCTTGAGAAATGGTAATAGAGCTTTATATTAAATCTCCAACCCTCTGCCTTGAGATAGTCAAATAAAAATTTATTATTTTTAGTTCTGGTTGTTATTCTTTGAATGAGACATGGGTGAAGAATGAACCAGGTGGAATCTAGAGATTCAGGTTACAAAATGCATATTTTATCCTTAATGTACATCCATTCAGAAACCTTCTCATTTTAGCCTATGATAAACTCAGATCACAGTAGCTTCTCGTGGGCTTGGCATTCATGGACCCTGGTGATATTAAAAAATATGAGAAAGACATGTATGGTAATTCCTTGCTCACTGTATTTAATAAGGAAATTTAAAAAGAAGCATGCAGCTTAACAGTGCTGTATTTTCCTATGGTTTTAATCTTTCCAGAAAGGTGAGATACACCCTTATTGTTATTCATGAAATCAAATGCCCTTAGTCCTGAAAAGACAGATGGTAGTGGCTTTCTAAAATTACTCAGTGACATGGACAAGAAACTAACCACTTGAAAGAAGAAAGATGCTGAAATGATAAAAAAAAAAAAAAAAAATCCAAGGGACGCCTGGGTGGCTCAGTCGGTTGGGCGTCTTCGGCTCAGGTCATGATCCCAGGGTGCTGGAATCAAGTCCCACATTGGGCTCTCTACTCAGTTGGCAGCCTGCTTCCCCTTCTCCTAATGCTCCTCCTCCAGCTTGTACTCTCTCTCTCTCTCTCTCTCTCACTCTCTGTATCTCAAATAAATAAGTAAAATCTCTAAAAAAAAATCCAAGTCTTCCATCTAATGTGGCTATTAATAGGGAGGATTTCCATAAGGTCTCAGAAGGCAGAATATTTCATCTGTCTATGCAAATTTTGCTTAAATGCTAATAATGTCTCTTCAGCTATACAAAGACCTGAAATATAATCCACCTGCACTTCAGAGTAAAATTAGACTCAGTTTATCTAGAAACTAACAGATTGAAAGAAGAGTTCTTAGAAAATGGGCCCAGGAAAAGGAAGAGGCTGGACTTCGCAAGGGCAGTGTTGAGCATAAATTGTTCATCCTCCAACACCACAAATGACCCCAAGTTAAATCAAAAGTGCTGGAATCCAGGGGTGCGGTAGGGGAGTATGGTCTCAGACAGCAGTGAATGAGAAGTAAGGGAAGAAGAGCAGTGCTACCTTCTCAGCAATGGCATGAGGGTTGGAACAATTTCTAGAACCTCTGGATGACCTGATTGAAGGGGCTGTCAGCGTGCAAGGAATGTGATCAAAAGGCCAGTATTTCTGTCATGAAGAGTCTCTCGTTAACACTTCTTAGAAATGAATACACTTACCATGTTTTCAGTTTCCTTTAATATGCTTTTGAAAGAGGGGTGAGAAAATTATTCATGTATCGACTTTTGGTTTAGCACAGGAGGCCATTGCAACAAGGAGTTCTGACTAAGAATGTAAAAACCACAGCCCCTTAAGAGTTCCAAAGGCATAATAAAGAAAATAATATGGTAGGAGCATATTTACCCGCTACCCGAACTAAGGCATATCTGAATGTGTTTTCTTCTTCCAGCTGAAAATGAACTACCTCTGATTTAGAGACTTATGACAGGCATGTGGAAATATAGCTATTGTCATACATTTTATATGCTACTATTATATTTATTCCATTGCAGATAGGTTTCTATTGTAATATGTCCCATGTAAAAACCAAACCCACATACAGCATTATTGAAATCCAAAAGAACATCACGGTGAAATTATTTTGAGTGCTACAGTTTCATTTAAAGGTAATTATGTATAAGACTCATAACATCTTAGTGTTTTTTGTGCTCTGAAAATTATACATATTCATATGAGCTTTTCAGAATAACCTGTCAATCAAAATGTTTTTATGCTCAAATATGACATCATACCAGTACAAAACACCACCTCTGATTGACGAGGGTGGGTATTACTGCAGTAATACCACAAGGGTGGTGTTGTCCCACAAGGGTGGGACTGCAGTGTGAGAGCTGAGGCTCTGGCTCCTGGAGGGAGTTCCCCTCCTCCTTACCCCGCAAATCTAATCACCTAGGCAGCTCTCCCTGGCTCCTGGGAACCAATGTAGTTTTTCCAACTTAATCTAGCATCTTCGATTTGTTTCTTTCCAATTGTCTATAAGCAAATCAGGTTTCCAGTGTCTTTACAATTACTCTTCACCGCCCCCTGCTGCACTCCTCCGTGTCAGCCCTCCCACACTTCCCGTGTACATTTGGCTTTGACAGTCCACGAGTGCATGGGAGCTTGCTCTCTGCCTTTATGTCCCCATCACTAGAGTAGAAATTTTCCTGCTTCCCAATGTGAATGTCCCTCAACTGTCCAAACAGTAACTGTTTCTGAGACTTTTGGTTGTTTGGAGAGAAAAGGAAATGGTGTGCTGCTTAAACTGCGATGCCACCTTTTTCTTGATATCCAAATACTTTCATTTGCTGCTTCATAAAGACGGGATTGCTAAAGAGAATTTTCTGTTTCATTCTTGCTTTTGCCACCAATGCTTTGGGGTTGACAACATTCTTTTATTTGAAGAAAGAAAAAAGTTCTACAGCGAAAGGTATAGAAATGATACTCAATTTTTAATAAGCAGAATATTTAGATTCTACTAGGAATTGAATCAGCAGCTTAATTTTAATTCAGTGACTTGTAAATGTAATTCATTTTTGTTACTTCGCTCTTTTCATCAATGCATTCAAAATATAATTCAACACAGATATCTTCTAATGTTCAACAAATCGTAAGCTAATATTTGCAATGCATATTTTACATTCTATATCTGTAAAATTATATTAAGATATAGATATATGTTTTTTTCATAGTGCAAAGCTAAATCCCCATCATATGTATAACTAAATCCTAACTACTTAATTGGTATCATCTTCTAATGCACATGGCATGCAATTAAAGCATTTGAAAACCATTTTAACTGAGGAGTAGAACATAATCAGTCAATCCTGATTTAGGTGCAATTTTCTATATGGAGAATTTAGAATTAAACACTAATAACCACAACCCTTAAAAATGTATATCACAAGGTACTTACTGGTATTTCACAAGGTGGTTGTTGTTAGCAATAGGGGACAATTAGATAAGGAACCCAGCCAGAAAGCATGGAGAAATGATAGTCCCTGATTCTACTGCTTCATAACTTCTGATCTTAAGCAAAGCAAGGTACTGACACTTCTCTACGTCTCTTCCTCTCTAAACAGAGACCTGCTTCCCAGAGTTCTTGGAGGACAAATGCAGTGATGTACATAAACAATTAGATTCAAAGTCTGACATATAGCAGATGTTAAGTAAATTGCAGTTTTTCTCCTTTTGTATGCACACCCACTTGCTTTTTTTTCAATTAAAAAGCAGTAAAAAAAAAAATGTTATCCCTAAATGAAAAGTAGAACTAAATAGGCAAAAATGTCATCTCAATCTAGAGATGTAAGTTGCCATGGCAATGCAAATATCATCCTACTATTCTCTCTTGTTAGATAGCAACAGGAATGTATTCCACAGGCTGAAAACGGCATTTAGAAAAGTCTCAAGTGTTACTAGCATTGCTGGGTTTATAAAATCACTTGCTGGAGACCAGATCAGCACAAGGCCTGTAATTCTCCCCAACCAGCTGGAGGAAAAGATGTGGATATCAAGGGAGGAATTTCTCAACCTTTAGGAAATTTCTCTCGCTTCTCCCTTGAAACACTACTCAAGATATTTCCTGGCTTTGGAGATAAATTTGATTTTAACCATAGAGTGAAGGGACAATGGTCATACTACGGAGTTCAACATTATATCTTCTCTCTCAGTAATTGTTGACATAAATGTGTCAGTTATTGCAGTGGAAACTTCCTCCGTGAGGGAATTGCTGAAGGAAAACCCTCCGTACTTCATTTTAAGAACTATCAGAGGAACAGCTGTGGTGTAGAGTACTGGTGATTCAAACTGACATCAGTGGATGAGAAGTGTATTTCCTCTTTCTTCCCCCCACTTTTTTTTTTAGATTACTGAAAATACATATTCCCTACACATTATACATATTTTTGACTCTAGAATCATAATTACTGTCTGCCTCACTGTCAGGTTTGAGCTTCCAAAACACTGCTATTTCTGCAAAGGATTGCTGGACCAAGTTGATCAGTTTCAACTACACTCTTCATAATAAAAGGTTGAGTTTTACAAATTCCTAAACATCAAATGATAAATTTGTAATGGTAAATTTAAAAAAGCATAACAGAAATGGAGATAGGGGTGCCTGGGTGGCTCAGTGGGTTAAAACCTCTGCCTTCAGCTCAGGTCATGATCTTGGGGCCCTGGGATCGAGCCCTGCATCATTGGGCTCTCTGCTCAGCAGGGAGCCTGCTTCCCCCCTCTCCCTCTGTCTGCCTCTCTGCCACTTGTGATCTCTCTCTCTCTCTCTGTCAAATAAATAAATCTTTAAAAAAAAGAGAAAGAAATGGAGATATAATAGGATGGTAATTCTATAAAAATTCACAAACACATTCACAAACTTGCACACATGAACTGAAAGTATGACATTCGCAGTGCTTAAACTGGATAGTAAAATTCACAGTGATTTTTAGTTTGATTTCTGTATATTTTCTGTATTTTTCAAATTTTCTAAGTTATAAAAGCATTGCATTATATTAAAATATATTTTATTTTTTGGTGTGCCCTGGTAGTTCAATTAGTTGGGTGGCTGCCTTCGGCTGGGTCATGATCCCGGGATCCTGGGATCGAGCCCCATGTCGGGCTCCCTGCTAAGCGGCGAGCCTGCTTCGCCCTTTCCCTCTGCCTGCCACTCTGCCGGCTTGTGCTCTCTACCTCTCTGTCAAATGGGTAAATATAATCTTTAAAAAAATAAAATATACTGATTGATTCTATTTTAATTAATTATTTTTCAGTGTTCCAAGATTCCTTGTTCATGCACCACACGCAGTGCTCCATGCAATACATGCCCCTCTCAATACCCACCACCAGGCTCACCCAACCCCCCATCCCCTCCCCTCCAAAACCTTCAGTTTGTTTCTGAGTCCACAGTCTATTTTATTTTTTAAAAGTATACCATATGTATATAATAGTAAAACATCCTACTTTTTAGTCATTAACCCTGCAGAGCCATAGCTTCTAAATTTATACTGTATTAGTTAAAAAAAATTGTGAAAAAGAGCACATGACATAAAATGTCTATAAACTAATTTGGGGGTTAAAAAAATAACAGAGCAATTTTAAGTCCACCACCAAAATTAAGCAATAGAACATTCTTTCAAACTGTAAATTCTGCCCTTCATCTTGCTTTTTTCCAAACTGTCTTGACTATTCTTCGTCTATTTTCTTTCCAGATTCATTCATTCATTCATTCATTATTTGGGATTCATTTTATCAATCTCTGTTGGAATTGAATTATAACTGCCAATCAAATTCATAAAAATCTCAGTTTGTGAAATTGATTTTTTTCTATCCAATCACATTGACTTACATCTCGTTTCAGTGTTTTTCAATAAAATTTGCTGCATAGATGCTGTACACTTTTGGTTAGATTAATTCCCACATATGTTCATAACAATTCCTAACTAATTTTTACCAGTATAAAGATGCAATCTGTTAAAATGATCAGATTATGTTGTTTATTTACACTTTTGTAACTTTATTAATTTTTTTCCTTGCTCTGTCATTTACTGACAGCAATGTGTTACAATTTTTTCCCATTATGATAGGGGCTTTATCAATTATTCCCTGTAATTCTGTCAAGTTTTGAAGGATATCAATGCATATAAATTTGTAATTATCATATTCTCCTAGGAAATTGAAACTTTTATTAGTATATAGTTGGACTTTATCTCTAGCTATAAATTTGATTTAAAGTTCAATTTGTCTGATATTACTACTATCATATCAGTTCTTGTTTTTTTTGTTTTTGTTTGTTTTTTTGGCCAGGAGCAGGGAAAGGGTAAAGGATAATATTAGCTTTACAAACCTCTTTCCATCCTTTTTTTTTTTTTTTTTTGACTTCTCTGTGTCTTTAAGTTATAGATGTAGCTCTTAAAAATAGCACATCACTATATTTATTTATTTATTTTTAAAATTGTTCCAAGTTATTTATTAGGGAGAAAGCAAGTGCCATGGGAGGTGCAAAGGGAGAGGGAGAGAGAGAGACTCTTAGGCAGAGTCCACACTGAGCATGAAGCCCAACATGGGGTTCAATCTCAGGGTCCTGAGATCATTACCTGAGTTGAAATCCAAGTCAAACACTTTATCAACTGAGCCACCCAAGTGCCCACTTTATTTAATTTAATTTTTAAAATGTCATTATGTTAGTCACCATGCAGTACTTCATTAGTTTCTGATGTAGTGTTCCATGATTCATTGTTTGCATATAACACCCTGTGCTACATGCAATATATGTCCTCCTTAATACCCATCACTGGGCTCACCCATCCCCCCACCCTCATCCTCTTTGAAACCTTCAGTTTGTTTCCCATAGTCCATAGTCTCTCATGGTTCATCTTCCCCTCTGATTCGCCCCCCCCCTTCATTTTTCCCTTTACAGTCTGACAATCTTTTCCTTTAATTGGCGAGAATGTTTATTTAATTTATATCTATTATGATTTTTTAAATTTATTCCCATCATTTTTCTGGGTGTGTTTTGGATTACTCCTCTTGTTCTATTATTTTCTCTTTACTATTTTGGTAGTTATAGACTTTACTCTTACCTTTTTAGTAGTTTTATACTTAATAAAACATGGAGTATAGCAATATATTTACCTTCCTCCTGAATAACAAATGGCTGAGACTGCATTAAGTCTGATCACATCTCATAACTTTTATACTAGGTTTGTCTAACATGTTGGGCCTCTCTCTTCTTAACTTCACAAATTAGGAATTGATATTATTATTTTAATACTTACCTTTCTTTCTTTTATCTCAGACATATTTAAGGTTATTTTTCAATTGTCAGAGGCATATATTAGAATTTCTTTTCATAATGGTCTGTTGATAAACTATTTTTTTCTTTTTTATTTATTTAACCCTTATTTTCAAATGTATTTCATATTTGATGAGTTGTATATATATACCTATTTTTTTCCTGATATATTGAGGATATTTTTCTACTGCTCAAAAGGTTTCCATTCTTGCTATCAGAAGTCTTCAGTCTTTCATAAGTGATTTATCTCTTTTCTGTGGATGCTCTTTTAGGGTCTTTGGTGTTACTCTGCCTCACTATAATATAGGGTGTGTGTGTGTGTGTGTGTGTGTGTGTGTGTGTGTGTGTGTTTATTCTATTTGAGATTATTTGATCTGGCTTCCTGATCTTGGATTAGTGATAAAAACTCTCAAAAAATGGGGTAGAGGAAACATACCTCAACATAATAAAGGCCATATATGAAAAGCCCATAGCTAACACCATCCTCAATGGTGAAAAGACAAGGACATTTACTCTCATCACTTTTATTCAGTATAGTATTAGAAATCCAAGCCACAGCAATCAGACAAGGAAAAAAAAATAAGGGACATCCATAATGATAAGGAAAAAGTTAAAATTTTTCTATTCACAGATGACATGGTACTACTCTACATAGAAAATCCTAAAGATTCCACCAAAAAACTACTAGAAGTATTAATGAATTCAGTAAAGTGGCAGGCTACAAAATCAATACCCAGAAATTAATAGCATTTCTATACATTAAAAATGAAGACACAGAAACAGGAAATAAAAAAAACTATTTACAGTTTCACCAAAATCAATAAAATGCCTAGGAATAAACTTAACCAACAAAGGTGAAAGAGCTATACTCTAAAAACTATAAAACATGTATGAAAGAAATTGAAAATGACACAAATGGAAAGATAGTCCATGCTCATGGATTAGAAGAATTAATATTGTCAAAATGTCCTAAATATTACCCAAAGCAATCTACAGATTCAATGCAATCCCGATCAACAAACCAATGACTTTTTTCATAAAAGTAGAACAAATAATACTAAAATTTATATGGAACCATGGAAGATCTTGAATAGCCAAAGCCATTTTGTGAAAGATAAATAAAGCACAATTAAAATTCACATGTAAACGACTGGGTGGTGCAGTCGTTAAGCATCTGCATTCCACTTGAGTCCTGATACCAGGGTCCTGGGATAGAGCCCTGCATTGGGCTCCCTGCTCTGTGGGAAGCCTGCTTCTCCCTCTCCCAGTCTCCCTGCTTGTGTTCTCTCTCTCCGTTTCTCTTTGTCAAATAAATAAATAAAACCTTAAAAAAAATAAACTTTACATCTATATATACCCAAGCCTGTACCCAGATCAAAATACACATTTTCGACACACTACGTTCACTCTTTCCTCTTCCCAGTCAATTCTTCTTCGCAAAAGGTAACTACTGATTAGACTTCTATTACATTCCATTAATTTTGTTTGTTCTTTAACTTCATGCAAATAGAATAACAAAGAATATACTTTTTGTGCCAGGCTTCTTTTACCCAACATTAGGTTTTAAGACTCAACCATGCTGTTGCATGTGTATGGTCTTTGTTTTTTCTTTTAATTGCTGTGGAAATATTCAGTATATAGTTTATCAGTTGCACTATTTTTATAGGAGTATTTTAAGAGTATTTCTTTTTTATTTTATTTTATTATTATTACTTTTAAAGATTTTATTTCCTCATTTGAGAGAGAGAGAAATCACAAATGGTGGGGAGGGGGAGGGGAGAAGGATAAGTTGCCTCCCCACTGAGCAGGGAACCCAACACAGGGCTCCATCCCAGGACCCCAAGATCGTAACCTGAGCCGAGGGCAGATCCTTAATCCACTGAGCTACCCAGGGGCCCCAAGAGTGTTTTTTTGTATTTGAAATTGGAAAGCAAAAATAACTTTGAACATACATTAGATATTTCAATTCTTGAGGAGAAACCACTGACCACAATTTCACTTGATTTTCTTGGAGCCTATACTCTAACTTTGTACATATTACTATCAGGATCTTATTTTATTTGTAAAAAGCAAGATCCATTTAAAAAAATCTAGTTCTTTCCTCTGGTGGGAATGATATACTGAATCAGTTAAGGCTATCTAGGTGCTTTGTTCCAGTCACAGTAAATGTAATGTTATAGAATGTCATTATCTTGACTATCTTAATGCTGACTTAGAACTTCTCTTTCACATAGCAGAAATGACTCCTTGTGTTACATTAGAGTAATAAAAGTAGCACTCATTTACTACCTGATCAACCCTTTAAGTTTCATTTTATTTAATGTGTTTCTTGCAACTCACTAGACACTTAAGTGTGTTGAATTCTTGCTAAAATATCCCAGGTGGAAGTTCTGGAAGGTGTGGTCTTCACACGTCACTGGGAAGTTAAGTTATTTTTGAATATTTAAAAATAATATTTTCTTAATGTAAGACATGTGCTTGAAAAGTATACTCCTTCTCTCTACTGAATTCATAGGTCTTTCTAAACTTTGCATTTTAATTAGATCCAGTATTAAATATCTTTTAGCTTTGAAATCACCAATCTCCTTCATGTGATACTTTGTATACAGTTCAAGCACAGTGTCCACTTGAGATTGTTATATTGTTAGTAAAGGGTGGTAGGTATTTTTCCATGAAGCTTAAGTCAGTTATTGTTTTCCCTACTGCAGGTGTTTTGTTGTTGTTGTTGTTTGTATTTTTCCATTTCAATTAGTTGTGGGTTGGGGGGAAGCAAATTCAGTCTTTAATCCTAATTACAAAGTCAAGAATATATTTTTAGCAAAATATTTGTATATAGGTACATTCTTATATAAATATAAGAGAGCAATTGTCTTGAAAGAATTGTTCGAAATTACTTTTAGACCAAGAGCGGAATTCCTGAGTTTTGTAGCTGGAGCAACAGCTGATTCATAAAACATGCTTCTAAAAACAGGCACCATGGCAGGCATGCTTTTATTCATTTCCAAAATGTCCTTCCTTTTCTAGCCAGGTTAGTGCTTAAAGTGCACCCTTGATTGAGAAAAAAATAATCTTTTGGAAGCAGCTCTTGAGTCAAACCGAGATCATAGTGAAATGATATGTTTAAAGAACCGTCATTATAGCACTACACAGCACTACTCGACTACTCATAGACAACTTGACTTGCTAATAAAACTGTATTCCCACAGGTCCTGCAAATTTCCAACTTTAAGCAGCCAACATCCAGAGACATAGTTCACTTAAAAACAAGAATGGAGGGGCGCCTGGGTGGCGCAGTTGGTTGGGCAGCTGCCTTCGGCTCAGGTCATGATCCCGGAGTCCCGGGATTGAGTCCCACATCGGGCTCCCAGCTCCATGGGGAGTCTGCTTCTCACTCTGACCTTCTCCGTTCTCATGCTCTCTCTCACTCTCTCTCTTTCCTAATAAATAAATAAATAAATAAATAAATAAAATCTTTAAAAAAAAAAAACTAGAATGGAAATATCTGAAAAGTAAGTACATGAAGTACATCTATTTTTGAGTGCAGTCAATTCTCAACAGCACTGGCTAAGTGTCATGCTCAGACCAGCAGCAACCTTGGGAAATTGACAGGAATGCAGATTCTCAGGTTCCATCCAGACCTACTCAGTTAGAGCTTCTAGGGTCAGGGAACAAGCAGTCTGTTTTAACAAGCTCTCCAGGGGATTCTGGTACAAACTTAAGTCTGAAAACCATAATTCAACAGAAATATTGAACGAAAAGAACACAAAAATATCTAGAAGAAAAATCAGTAGTCAGTAATTAAACTTTTAATTAAATTAACAAGAAACACCAGACTAAATCACATAACTAAACTTTCCTGTTTTGCGTCCTCTTGTGAGAAAATAAGAGATTTTATCTCCCAGAGATCTACAGATATAAAGAAATAACATTCCATGCAAAGTTGAATGAGTATTTGACAGAGTAGAAATTCAAAGTTTGTATTAATGCCTATTAGCTGGTGTATTAAAATAATAAAAATGACTTATTGCACCTCATCATTTTTCTTCAAGTTTTCCCTTTTAGTCTGCTTCCTGTACGATCTTCATTGTCAGTTGTATGTCCAATTCTCATTGCCTCTCAGTCGCTTGTGTTTCAAATTACTCACTTTAAAAACACAGTTCTTTTTGGGGCACCTGGGTGGCTCAGTTGGTTAAGCAGCCGACTTTAGATTTCGGCTCAGGTCATGATCTCAGGGTCACCTTTGGATTATGGTTTCCTGCATTATCCATTAGGCACACACTGGTTTCCTGCATTATCCATTAGGACAAGATGAGATTCTATAAATATCATACACTGTACACATATACATATACCTTTCCTTAAGATTCAGCATGAATTTTTCATGAATAGAAACTAGAATTACAGTTTCTAAAAGATACAAATTCAAATATTTTTGAACTCAAAAGCAAAGCCGTTGAAAAATGTACTATGGCACTCTTGAACCCCAATTAAATTTAGCTTGTCTTACTGCACAGCAGTGGCAGCATGAAAAAAAAAATCAAGTGTTCAATATCAAATCTCAGTTAGATTTTCCTAAATGAATAGTCAACACATGATGATATAAGTTTCTAGAGTTAAGTCTTTAGGCCCCAAATTTTCTTTATGTTGATGAGGATGCAGGTTTGAAATCACGGGAGCACGCTGCTCCATTAAGAAGTCAAGCATGACTAAATTCTCTGCCGCCACATTGGTTGCTGTGTAGTGGTAAGAGTGACGGTGATCAGTGTGTGGGTTTCATGGTCACAGTACTAACACAAACCAGGCTCACCTGCAGCATCCTCTCCTTGTTTATCTTCCTCTTACCTGGAATCAAAATGCCTAACCCCATTTTTTTTGGAGGACCCTTTGAGGATTCTCTACCAACCCCTTAAATACTGTGTTCTCCAGGGATCCTCCTAATTCTAGTTTCATTTTATTCACTTTTTAACCTTCCAAACTTGGAAACACCTGTCCTTGGGGGAGATGTCTGGATTTTCTGCCCATTCCTGTACTGGGCTTATGAGGGGGCTTTGCCCTTAATAGGAGCAAACCTGTAGCATGAAAGGACAGGTTCAATTTAGTAGTCACATATTAAAAACACAATTGTTGGGCAATAGGAATGTTATTTTCTCCGATCAACTTTACAAGCAAAATACTAATGTGTTAATCGCCATCTGTCTGATGTCTTTTTTTTCCCCTCAGTCGGTTCCACATTCTGGATGAGTGAGAAGAGTTGGAGGGAGAAGAACATATTTCACAAACTCCACAAACTTCAAATAGGGACACAAATTCCAACAGAATTCCAAAAGGAAGTTTCACTTCCACTTGAGAGTCCCAGCCCTTTCCTGTCCATCCAACGCCTTCTCGCTTCTTATTAGTTGCAGCACCCTCTTTTTTGGATAACTACTCCCCCTTCCTTATCCAGCCATGTGGCTCAAGTGGGGATAGCTAATCTTAGTACTTTGACCTGGGGAAGACATGTGACCCATTATGTGACAACTTTCTTAAGTAGATCTTAGAAGGGAGGGACTTACTCTCTGGTGGCAAAGCTGTAAGGCTGTACAGAAATGGTCACCATATCTTCACTGCAAAAAGAAAACGAAACTAATGTGCAAAGAGAGGAGATGGTAGAAGTATCCCGGTGTCTGGTCCTACCTACTCTTCTCCTTAGATACTATGTTTTCCTTCTTAATTTTATAGACCAATAAACATGCTCATATTGGTCCAAAACAGAATAACTACTCAAAATAAAATTTAAAAAGGCCTGCTAATAACATAGCCTTCAACCAACTAAATTCCAGGTGAATTACGGAGATACATGTAAAAAAGATACCATAGAATCCAGAAGAAAGCAAAAAGGTTGATATCTAACAAATAGCAAGGTGAAAAAAATTTCTAAGCTTAAAAATGGAAGATGATTCCAAAAATCTTAGATAAAATGGAAAAACATAAACAATAAGAAATTTAGTTTGTCAAAAACCCCTGAAAATATAATTTAACGAAAGAAACAGCACAATATATGCTACCATTTTCACAAATTGCTATGTGAAATGCTTATGTAAATTGATAAAGGATAGTAATAATGCTCTCAGGAGCAAAATGGGTCAAAAACATAAACAGAAAATTCATAAAGAGAAAACGTAAATGGCTACTAAACATTTTAAAGATGTATCACTAATAAAAAGAAATGCAAGATACATTACAGTTTTGGGTCAAACATTATATGCTGTGTATGTGGGTGTATATGATAATGTATACATTTACACATACTTACACATGAAATAGGTATTTGTAAAAACCTTATGGATATGTAAAACAAAATATGTATTTTGTAATCAATTTAATACTTTTTCCAAGCAGGTTTTATAATTTTCATTTCATTTTTATCTTATAAATATTATTTAATAGATAAATAATATTTAGCTATTGAAATTATTTTATTTTTTAAAGATTTATTTATTTATTTAGTTAGGGTGGAGGAAAGAGTAGAGGGAGCGAAAATCCCATGCAGACTCTATGCTCAGCTCAGAGCTCTGAGGAAGGGCTCAATCTCAGGACCCTGAGATCAGACCTGAGCTGAAACCAAGAGCCAGACACTTAACTGACTGTGTCACCCAGGCACCGTGCTATTGAAATAATTTTAATGAAGAATTTATAATAAATTGTTCTGTTTAAATGTAAAGAATAAAATTATAGGATTTCATATAGAGAATTATTTCACCTATGTTAAAAATAGATATATAATAGGGGTGCCTGAGGTCACAGTTGGTTAAGCATTGGAATCTTGGTTTCTGCTCAGGTCATGATCTCAGGCTTCTGAGACTGAGCCCTGAGTGTGGCTCAATGCTATGCGGAGTCTGCTAAAGACTCTCTCTCTCCCTCTACCCCACCCCTGTGCTCTCTCATCAATCAATCAATCAATCAATCAATCTTTAAAAAATAGATAAACAACAAATAGTGGAAATAAATGTATCCAAAATTTAATGGCACTTAACTCTGGATAATGAAATCATAGATAATCTTTATTTGCTACTTTATGCCTTTCTGTATTTTCTCCAAGTATTTATTTTTATTACAAAGTTGTTACATGCATAGTTTTACCACTTTTCTAACAATATTTTCAAAACTTTTGCTTATGAATTACAGAATTGACCCTGTAGTGATTAGTCACAGACTCTATGGGTAATCATAGTAAAAATCAGGCTCTTCTCTGGATTGTCCACCCTTAGTCCTACACATATTTCCTGCACTGCAAACTTCCTGTTGTGCTATTTTGTGAAACAGTATTTTGAGAGAGACAAAAAATTACTTATATGCAGACACTGAGTGACATTAGTTTATTTCCAACTAGGCAATGTAATTGTAACAAAAACCACAGCTAACCAAAGCCCAATCATAACTCCTGGTCACATACAATAAAATGTCCATTTCACTAATCATGTGCTGCCTGGAACATCCCTTCTCCATGGTAACTACCTGGCTCTTCTAGATAAGCTTTTCGGATTCAAGTACACAATTGGCAGTCCTGGCCCCTCTTGATTGAGTTACTTTAGTGGAAGTTCTGCACCGGCCCGAATTTGAAATGCCACAGCTGAAAGGAAATTTCAACCTGAAGTATCAATTAAAATGTCTTTTCATTGTATGCTTTAGAAATTTAACATTGGGCAACAAAAATGTTTTTCCGAGTCAGCAATAGCACGGGCAAAATGATTATACGCAAGGTACAGGATCTCGAAATGGGAATGTGAGAAGGGCGTATGGAAATACTAAATCTACTTTAGTGTTTAAGGAGATAAATGAGATCTATTGCTTGGGTGGAGGTTGGATTGGGCTGTCTCATCCATTTCACGGAGTTGAGACTTCCAATCCAGCACCATCTCTATCACCTCCTCCCGAGCACATCAAGCCCTCTTTCTCCTCTTTCGCTACTTGTATCTCTAACTGATTCCAAGCCTTCACTCCGCCTCCTCCCTCTTAACTCTATCTAATCTCTAGCCTATAAATAATAATGAACACATGATTTTTGAATTTAAGATTGTAAAACGTTTTGTCATTGTTAAGTCAATTAATACATATTCTCTGGCAAACTTATAAAGAGATTCATGACTTGTGTGAGACGAGCATAGCTATGGATTACACAGAGGCTTACTAAGAACAAGAAAAGCTTTTTTAAAAAAAGATTTTAGGTATTTATTTATTTTAGAGAGAGAAAGTGTGTGCGAGCAGGAGAGGAGGGAAGGAGCAGAGGGAGAGGGAGAGAATCTCAAGCTGATTCCCCACTGAGTGTGGAGCCCGACATGGGGTTCGACCTCATGACCCTGAGATCATGACCTGAGCTGAAACCAAGAGTTGGATGCTTAGCCAACTGAGCCATCCAGGTACCCCTTTTTAAAAACATTTTATGTATGTATGTATGTATTTATGAGAAAGAAAAACTTTTTTTTACCAGTGTTCATCTTTATACAGTAATAGGTTCAAGTAAAACCCAGCTGAGACCTCAATTCTAATCCATTCTGCTGTGATATTTGCATTTTATAATGGCATCTATAATATTTCACACTTTTCCTATTTATTTCAAAATAGCACTTTAGTCATAAATACCATTTCTGCCTGTCTCATTGTAAGAGAAAATTTCCACAAGAACTGAAAATGTTAAATTGCTATTGGTTCACTCTTCTTATTATGAAGTTCTCCATGATTTCAGAATAAGACGGAAGAAAAGGTCACATTTTATATCGAAAGCCAAAACTACATGAAGCGAATAACATCTGCTGAGGATATTAGTATGAGTAGAAGATACCATTTCTTTTTCTTTTCTTTTGTTTACTTTTATATAACATATATGTGTCTGTATAACATATATGTGTCTGTATACATATACGTTATATAAAAGCTGAATACACATATGTGACATATGTGATCAGCTTTTGGTCAAAGTGAAAAATATTTTAAACAAACATATAATTTTATTTTATTTTATTTATTTTAAAGATTTTATTTATTTTTTTGACACAGAGAGAGAGATCACAAGTAGGCAGAAAGGCAGGCAGAGAGAGAGGGGGAAGCAGGCTCCCTGCTGAGCAGAGAGCCCGATGCGGGGCTCGATCCCAGGACCTCGAGATCATGACCTGAGCTGAAGGCAGAGACTTTAACCCACTGGGTCACCCAGGAGCCCCCAAATATATAATTTTAAAGTGTTAGGGACCAATTTGTATTGTATAAATAATAAAGTGATAGAAAGAAGTAACAGTATAGATTTTCGTCAAGTTCAGTAACTTTGACAAAACCTCACTTTTTTTTCTGTCATTGGATTTTCTCTGTAAGGTTTTTTTGTAAATGGAACCAATGAAAACTCTACGCAAAAACCATCAAATTGGTAGTCACCTCCAGTTTGAATGCCTGACCACCAAGATATAACTGGGAAAGACTGGTACAAGGGATCTGGCAATCAATAACTAACCCTTTAGAGTCAGCCTTTAGAACTGCCCTCCCAAGCCTGGATTCCATCCTTGAAGAAGACAACTTAGGCTGCTGAGGTTATAAAAAATAGAAGGAAAAGGGGAGGATAATAGGAGGGAAAGTTCAGTGTGTGGGTCTGAGGATGTCTCCCCTCTGGGCTGATTTAAGATCTTTAGCAATGTTAATTTCTGAAGGATAATGGTGCTTTCCATAGTTTATAATTCAACAGTATTTTTATTTCTTCTTCTTCTTCTTAAAGATTTTATTTATTTATTTGTCAGAGAGAGAGAGAGAGAGAGTGGAGGGAGAGTATAAGCAGGGGGAGCAGCAGGCAGAAGGAGAAGCAGGCTTCCTGCTGAGCAAGAAGCCTGATGTAGGGCTCAATCCCAGGACCCTGGAATCATGACCTGAGCTGAAGGTAGATGCTTAACCAACTGAGTCACCCAGGCGTCCCTTCAACAGTATTTTTTAAAAGTATTATTCATAAATAAATTTAAAAGTGCCTAACAATATTTTGAAATTTTCCATGATGCTTTTTTTTTTTTGCCTTCAATATTCTTTTACAAAGTAGCAACTTCAAATTTATATGCAAAAAATAATCAGGTTCTGTGTATAAGTTGGATAAGCTTAAGCATCTAATTCCTAATTTTGGCTCAGGTCATGATTTCAGGGTCGTGAGATCGAGCCCCATGTCAGGCTCCGTGGTGGGACTGGAACCTGCTTTAGATTCTTTGTCTCCCTCTCCCTCGCCCCTCTCCCCATTCTATCCTTCCCAAATAAATAAGTAAGTAAGTAAGTAAGTAAAGTTACAGTTATACAAGATGAGTGTCAGATCCACTGCAAAACATGGTATTTATAGATAACATTAAGGTATAGTGCACTTACAGATTTGTTAAGAGGGTAGAGCTCATATTAAGCATTTTTGCCAGAAAACAACGAAACCAAAAATGGAATGAAAGGACCCAGGAAATTTTTGCAGTTTCCTTATGTCATTTAGTCTCCACAGTTCAGTGATTCGGGTATGTTTTGTCCCCATTTCATAGACGAGGAAGTTGACTGAGGCATAGGTTCACAGTATCTGCTTAAACATTCTGGAACCAAGTGAGCTTTGGAATTCAGAATTTCACCATTTATTTTATTGTAGAAGTTAACATGATAGACAAATTCTAAATTTTATAACATCACAATAGGGTATTGGATGATATCAGTAGCGAAACATAAACCCTTCACATTAAATGGGAGAAGTAAAGATGATAAATAGTTCAGGTCAGCGCAGAATGGGTATTCTAGGCAAATGAACTATTAAAATCACTGAGATTGCATAGGCTTATGGATTTGGAGTTGTGGACTTAGCACATGTTGGAAGCTACATGACTAGTTATCCATGGACTTCAGTCTTAAATGCTGGCAAGCAGATTTCTAAGCTTAGGCAGCTGCCACTGCACCCCTTTCAGTGACTTCAACAAAGAGGAATCCATGGACAGGAGTGGTTGAGTGACCTTCACCACATCTGTCACAGAGGTAACTGGGGGAGGATCTGGGATTCCAACCCATATTTGTCTGACCCCAAAATACTGACTCTAGTCTCAGACTCATCTGTCAGTTTCTTTGAATGTTGCCTCAATACTGTTAAACCTTAATAATAATACTATATTATCCTGGTCGGTCATCTGTAAATAAACATTATTATTCAAAAGATGATTCTGCCCTCAGATTTCCTTAGGACAATGCATGGTGCACATTACTGTTGACCCAACCAGAATGCGAAACTAGAATATTATATATATAGGATTCTTACAAAGCTTCTTGTAGTCAATTATATTTTGAAAAAAGAGATTGAAGAATATAACACTGTATGTTAACTATACTGGTATTAAAATTTAAAAGGTAATTAAAAAAGAGATTAAAGAGCAAAAACTGAAATTACATTACATCCACACATATTTTAATATACAGATTAGTTTCATTCACTTAATTTTGTTATATACAAGATTCAGATTGCTTCATTAAGCAGTTTGAGACAAAAATAAACCTATAAAATGACTAAATTAATTGCAAACACCACACATCTCAGAAGCCAGTCAGTAACATAATTGAAAAAAATTATTCTAATAGGACTATAAATTGTTTGCCATGACTACATGTTATTTAGGGGAAAGAAATTTTGCAGCATGATATAATAGAAATTGAGATGGACTAAAAGTCAAAAAACTTAGGATCCATCTGGGTCAAACACTTACATATTGTGTGACTTTGGGAAAATCATTTATTTTCTATTTTAGTTCTCTTTTCTGTAAAACAAAACAAAACAAAACAAACCACTAAAGGATTTTGAGATGTTGACATTATGTAAACAAGCTAAAATAATTTTAAAATTCTTTTTTTAAAATTGTCTTTTTTTTTAAAAAGATTTTATTTATCTATTTGTCAGAGAGAGAGAGAGCACAAGCAGGCAGAGTGGCAGGTAGAGGTAGAGGGAGAAACAGGCTCCCCGCTCCAAGCAAGGAGCCCGATGTGGGACTCGATCCCAGGACCCTGGGATCATGACCTGAGCTGAAGGCAGCCGCCTAACCAACTGAGCCACCCAGGCATCCCAATAATTTTAAAATTCTACAACTGCATAAAATGTCAGTATCTCTTCTTAGAATTTCATTGTCATGAGAAATATAATAAGTTCAGGGGCGCCTGGGTGACCCAGTGGGTTAAAGTCTCTGCCTTCAGCTCAGGTCATGATCTCAAGGTCCTGGGATCGAGCCCCGCATGGGTCTCTCTGCTCAGCAGGGAGCCTGCTTCCCCCTCTCTCTCTGCCTGCCTTTCTGCCTACTTGTGATCTCTCTCTCCGTCAAATAAATAAAACATTAAAAAAAAGAAATATAATAAGTTTGTCCAAGTTTGAAACTTTGAAGTTTTTTTCTACCAGTTTTTGAAATTAGAATAAGTGTATCCATGTAGAAAAAAAAAGGTACACATCATTTTTTAAACATTAAGATAAAATGAAAAGGCCACAGTTGCTAACAAGATATACTCATGAATAAAGAAAATGTTTGGCTTGTTTTTTCGGAAAGTATAGTAGTAATGACAACATTATTATGAAAAAGTTTAAATTGGCATCCTACTTTAAATCTGACATGAATATATTTTAATACTTTGCTTCAAAACAATAAGAAAAGTTTTATATATTTTACTTTTATCATAACATATTCTCATGAGTTTTCCATTTAAATCAAGACTTTAAGAACCACCAGCGATCCTGATAATGAATGTACATACATATTTACAAATAAAGTGGTCTCAGTCTTTATTTCTTTAATACCTAAGCAACCATATTACAATTTTGAAGAAACGGGTTCTGTGACAGATCTAGAAAACTGTTGAGTAAAACTATATGCAACATGTACTTACTGATATGGAATGGAAAAAATTTAAAAGAGCGTTTATTATGGGTATCCACAGTACTGGTGGAATAATCCATATGATTGCATTAAATCTTCACAACACTCTTTATGGGTATTATCAGCCCTACTTTATAGAGGATCAGAGAAAGGAAATATCTCAGTAATGATTACACAGCTGTCTGGTGGAAGGGCTGAGATTCCAACCATTGGATTCCAGTCCCCATGGTCCAGTTTCTTTGCATTGTGCCCCCAGTTGATCTTTTTGTGTTTTTATTGTTCCATTCAGTAAGACCTTTTTCTTCAAAGATCTCAAGATACTTAGGGCTACCAAAATCTTCCAAGAATTTTAATCATTTTTATGCCTGATCTATGTAAATTATATAAGATGAAGAATGCAAGAGACATTCCAGAAAAGTACCCAGTCATTTCCTCATAGAAAAATTGCGAGAACTATCCGCTTAATAATTAATGCAAAAAAGTGAGGATACGAGCCAACCAAATGACAATAAACACAGCATACATCTTTTTCAAGCATCTTAACTCCCGCCATTTCCCCTTTTTGCGGTTGGAAAAAAGTAAATACTACCTGCAAGGAATATGTTCAAGGGAAATGCACATGTATTTACCAAGAACAAAGTAGTAAACATTGTCTCTACGGGTTGCCAGAAATTACTTATTTCACTGCAACCATATTGCACTCAGAGTTGCCTCATTTCTACTAAATGAACAATAAAATGGTGCTTCTAAAAAGAGTGTCTGGAGCTTGAGCAATAACGCTGTAAAACTAAAGGGACGTCAGTGGGACCAGATGTTTGTAATTACATCTAAACTGCTACAAAGGCATTGAAAAATTGGCTGAGGAAAGGAGTAGAACCTGAGGCTGATCAATGAGTAGGAGATTACTTTTTATAGAGTCCTATATGTTTTTTGGCAGATCATTATCATGAATTATACTGATCTTCAAAGACCATAGAGACCACATCACATCAGAGGAATGAAACACCTTAGTGACATTTTTAAAAATAACGTAAGGTTCAACTAAAACTCTTTACTTTCATACGTTTCCCCTTCTTGACTAGATACCCTAACGAAAGGTCCTTAATGATACTATAAATAAAAGCTTCTAATTAGTACTACTTTATAATTAAGGAATTGTAACACAATCTTTGCAAAAAATATTTATCAGATACTTATTATGCATCAGGCTATGTTTAAAGAGGCATAAATATGTTTAATTCTGACAACAGCCAGAATGTCGGGATGAGTGGTGTTACTATCCCTATTTACAGATGAGGACACTGACTCACAGGAAGGGTAAGTGACTTGGCCCAAGTCAAACAGCTAGTAAGTAGCAGAGCTGGGATTTGGTTTCTGGTTTCCAAGCCCATGGTCAATGGCTACACTGCGCAACCTCACCCAGAGGTTACAGAGCAGCTCCTGTGTGTCAGGCACTTTCTCACACTAGCTACAAAATTTCATATAACCCTCCCTACCACTCTCCCAGGAGCCATGACGATCTCTACTTCACAAATGAAGAAACTGAGGGGCAGGGGAACTAAGGAATTTGGTGAAAGCCCACAGCTACTGAGTAGTAGGGCAGGACTCGGGTCTTTCTGACCTCAAATCTACTCATTGCTCACCATACTGTGCTTTGCTTTTGTCCATTACTTTCTTAGCAGTTTTACATTAGTTGCATAATTACAAGTGCCGGACTATTTTGGAATATATCAGAAAGAGTCATAAGATGAAAAGCAATGCTAGACATATTTTCAACAATTTCAAATCACTCAAAGTTATAACAAAATGATGTCTCTCTGTTCATACCACTGTTACTTTGTGACCTTTCAATTCTGGTGACTCTCCTAACCACAGTATTTTTCTGTTTATATACATAGATATATAAATATCTAGGTAGATAGAGATACATACTTATATATCTTATCTAAGTATACTTATATACTTATCTTATATAAACTTATATATCTCTATCTAAGTCTGTCTATCTATCTATCTATCTATCTATGTCACATATTTCAGAGAGCACATCACCTTTCCTTGGTGTCAAATAGTTCCTAACTTGTATCTCTTTACTCATTAGTAAGAGCTACTTTCAACCAATTACGGACCACACTTCATCATCTGTTGCACTAAAAAATATGTTTACTGGACAGCGTCCACATAGTATGCACCTTCGGTTGAATTAACAATAAAATTTACCCACTGATCAGGACTTGGTGGCATTTCTGTCAAGTGTTCATATACTTTTTGGAAACAACTGGGAAAAGTACCTATAATAAAACTATTACTTAGCTGTTTTAGCTTGTTTTGGGTTATTTCATTTGCTAATATTTCACTTGTTTCTTATTCCATTGTTTTGTTTTAATCTGCTTCTTTCTGGGAGAAAGGTAATAAAAGATTCTCTACTTGTTAATCCTGTGGGATTTTACACAATATCCCTTTGTCCATGTTTCACAAATCCCAACAGATATAAAGGATGCATGTCATAATATTTGTTTTTCTAATCAAAGTGAATTAATATCTCTTTTTGGTTAGAAAACCATTTTCTGACACCTCTTGATAAGAGGGAACATTTTAAATCAAGTATATTGTTTCCAGATTTCTCTGGCCTTCTTTGTCCCTAACTCAGCCATTAATCCCTCATGTCTTCTCCATGCATTAACTGAATTCTGGTTTGCCTCTTAAGATAACCAGTTTTGCAGTTTTGACTATTTCCTCACCATCTCATGAACCTTATGGTCAAGAACAGAAATTGGCATTTTTCTTGTTCCCCGTTATATCTCCCTTACACCTACTTCTCTTTTTAAAGCATAAACCATATGTAATAGAACATAATAATTAAAAAACAATAAAAAAAAACCCACGAAGCAAAAACTATCACACTGACCACCTTTCTCACTGTTAATGTCTGCAGACATCCTGTTCACTTCTCCCCTTTGACTGAGGACTCTGGCCCTGGCTCATAGCCTTTTATTGGTCCAGAGGCCGATATTTATTTAACGACAGTATTCATCTTAATGATCCATCATCACCATGGCTTCCTCTGTCTAATGCTCTTCCCCTTATCCCCAGTGCTCTTCTCTCCTTTCCTACTTCAGCCATCCATCCCAGAGTCACGGCTTGGACTGGCTATCATCTCTCATGAAACCACTTCCACATCCGTCCTTACTATTCAGCCACGCCCATGACAACCATCTTTAAACCACTCTTGGACATGCCATTCCTTTGCCTCTCTGTGTTCTTCACTTCCCTGCTTATCAAGCTGATAATACACAGGTGTGTGTGTGTTTTTTTTTATTTTAATACCATACTTTCTGATGTCCCTGCCTCACTGTTTTTTTTTATTTTCATTGCACTTGGATGATAGAACTACAGGTCTGAATGAAACAATGCACAACTGAGTTCTCTCTGGCTTTCCCCAGTGCTGCTTGAGAATTCACAGTAGGTCAAATTCAGTCCATCATAAATTAATGATTACCAAACTCAAAAATGCCCTGAAATACTTTCTGTGAGCTTCACTCTGTCTCTCTGAAAACTTTCTTTCCAATCTGCTACAACCATTTCCAAACTTTCCGAATCTCATCAAGTACCTCTGATAACCTCCTACCTCTTCAAATTCCTCATATTCAGAAATGATCTCACCTCCTACTTTATAAAGAAACTAGAACTCTCAGAAGTTTCTTCATCTTCCCAAACCACCCCCCTCCCTGATATTCATGACACCAATCATACAAACTGCGACCTGCAAATGCACCTACTCTTTCTGTCATTGTCTTATTATAACAAAGAAGCTATACTTTTGCCCACTTAAGGTCATTCCCTCTACTGGTGCATTCATTCCTACCACTTTCTGGAAACCATAAACTAAATGATATATTTGTTGACTCTTATATTCAGCCTTTTCCTCTCATCTGAAATCTTCCCATGATCCTTTAAACATGCACAAGTCCATGTGATCATAAAAAGAAAATACATCTATTTTTTTTTTTTTTAACATACGACTAGGCCTATGTTCTCCTCCAGCTAAGGCTCTCTTTCCTTCACAGTCAAACTTCTCAAAGGAGTTGTTCATACCCACTGTCTCCCTTTTCTTACCTCTCAGTCTCCACGTCATGCTAATCTGGCTTCATTCCTAAAACTCCACTGAAACAGCTCTTGGGAAGGTCATTGCTAATATTTGCATCATCAAGTACAATAGACACTTTTCATTCTTCCCTCTTAATAGCATTTGTTTATTTATTTTTATATTAAATAAAATATAAATAAATGATAAAATATTTATTTATTAAAAATAAATGATAAATTTATTTATTAAAAATAAATAAGATATTTTATTATTTTATTTTTATTTTATTATTTATATCATTTTATTTTTATTTTTCATTCTTCCCTCTTAATAGCATTTTATAATGCCAACCTCAGCTGTCTTTTTGAAGCACTCCCATTTAGAAACTTCTACATCACAACCCTCACCTGGTTGTTGTAACTCTAGCTGCTCCTTCTCTGCCGCCCTTTACATGTCCACTCTTCGCTACCTAGCAATTAAAATTTATAATTTCCCAGACTCGACTCTAGGCCATCCATTTTCCTCATTTTATCCCTTCTCATTGGGAAAATCACTCATGCTCACAGATTCAATGACATACCAATATATATCTCTAACTCAGACCACTCTTTGGTGGCAAATCTTTTATTCAAAGTCTACTGACATCTTATTTTAGATATTCAAAATGTTCGCAAATTCATAATAGCTAACAGAATTTTGCTATCTTCCTTGCAGTCTACCCAAACTCACTCTGTTCCAGTGTTTTCTAATAATAGGAGCACATTCATCAAATTCTGCTGGCTGGAAGGCTAGGGTGGTGCTGCATCTTTCTCAACCTCTCATTCCACATTTAACCCATCAATGAAACCTGTAAAGTTGATTCTATAGATTTTATACTCATCTACTTCTTTCTACTCCCAAATACTACCTCCCATAAATTCCAGTCTGTGCTTTCATTATCTCTTTCTTGGGAAAGCCTCCCCAGTGGTCTACTCATATCTATTCTTGTCCCACAGTATTTTCTACATGAAGGCAGCACTTTCTAAAATGTAAGTATACTGTAATCATGGCACCTACCTGCTTATAATGTTTTAGGCTCTTAGGATAAAAAGAAAGCTCATCAACCTAGCCTATGCTGTCCAATACGGTCCTGCCTTATCTCTCCAGCATCATCGTGTAAGGCCCTTGCCCAGCTCTTTCTGCTCTAATCTCACTGGCCATCTAGGTCTTCAAACACACCATAACCTTTGTTAGCATGGGTGCTTACATGTGGTTTCCTCAGCCTGGGGCATGCTTCCCTCCCTTCTTCGTTCAGTTAACTCTTAACCTTCAGGTCCCACATAAGTATTGGTTCTTCCAGGCAGTCTTCCTTTCTAATTATATGCACTTTTACACAATTACCACTCCTCTCTAGCATCCATCAAAATTTCACTTACACATTTTGCATGTGTTTAGTTATTTAATTAATGGCTATTTCTCCATCTGAACAATGAAGTCAAGAATCATGTATAGGCAATGTTTAGTATAGGGTTGACAAGAGTAGGTATTCAATAAATATTTGTAGAATAATATTAAATATAAATATAAATAATATCAATCATCCAGACTGGTAAATTTGTGGTAAATTAAATAAATTCCTGACACCATGATGCAAATCAAACAGTACTATAGGACACAAATCTAAAAGTTCCAAGAAGATAAACTAAAAATTCATCATGAAAATTTTGTTAGCAGAATTAGAAAGTGACTGCCTTGATTAGTTTTGAGGTTCCATTTTTTATTTCTCTTCCAATTTAATTGAGAAATGGCTAATTTAACAAATCAAGTAAAACCTGTCTTTTGAGAAATAAAACAAGATGGGATGGGGAAGGAGACAAACCATAAGAGACTCCTAAACTCACGAAACAAACTAAGGGTTGCTGGGAGGTGTGGGGAGCGGGTAGGGATATGGACATTAGGGAGGGTATGTGCTATGGCAAATGCTGTGAAATGTGTAAGCCTGATGATTCACAGACCTGTACCCTGGGGTAAATAATACATTATATGTTAATAAAAAAATTAAAAAAAACTGTCTTTTGTAGACAAAAGAACATAAAAGTGGAAAGTTGCAACTTTAAATTCTAAATCTCTCACTGATTGCCAAGGCTCTGGGGAAAAAAAAAAAGTTTCTCTTAGTGGTTCAGAAAATAGAACTATTCAGTCACAATCCCACCTTGGGAAAGCACCATCTGTGCTTCTGGTATCACAAAATAGAAGCTCCTCTTGCAAAGAAAGCACAGGCCAAAATTCCCTCAACAGCATCACCTTCTCATACTGCCACTGGCAACAGACATGCAAAGAAATTGGTGGGTTTATAAGATCATGTCATTAGATAAAACTAGTAAAAGCATAACTTTGCATAATTCTTTTTAAGGTTTCCATATTCAATTATTTTTCATTTACCTTGTCTTTTTTAAAAAAAAATATTTATTTATTTATTTATTTATTTATTTATTTATTTATTTATTTAGAGTCGAGTTGGGTTGGGACAGAGGGAGAGGGAGAGAGAATCTCAAGCAGACTCCATGCTGAGTGCAGAGCCCAACACAGGGCTCCGTCTCACAATCCTGAGATCATGACCTGAGCTGAAATCAAGAATTGGATGCTCAACTGACAACCACTCAGGGATCCCATTTACCCTCTTTTTTAACCATGTTCTCAACTTTGAATTACTTAGATAGAAATCATTTGTTTGATTTCTAAGTTGTAAATCTAAAGGAATATGTAACCATATAGAAAAATGGTTTTCAGTTCATATCACGAATTCTCTGGGGATGGATCCAGTCTGTGCATTGGATCACATGATTTTTGTTTTATCACAAAGGAGGTTCATTACTTCTCTGTTGAGTTTCCATTCTAAAAGTCACCTGCCTTATCATTATTTCTACTCTCTGCAACATGGGTACACAACTGGGGAAATGCAAAGGTAATGATTAAAAAAAGTACTGCCATCTATTTTTTTGCCAATTATTCAAATGGTAAGGCAAAGAAAGAAGAGTGCTAGATTTTAAGCCAGTTGTTTGAGGTGCAGAGGTCATAGATTGAATTGAGAATATGATAAAACTTGTGACTCTTTCTTCCAGAAAGTATACTTCATGTAGAATTTTAAACATAAGGTTATTTGCAGTGCCCTGAAGTCCATTCATGACTCTGGGTGGAGAAAACCCGATATAAACTGTGGACGCTATGACTATAAGCACTCATCGTTCTTTCCTCCCCTTTATCTGCTGTTAAATCCATTGTGTTGCAAACATATATGGTCTCATTTTATTTTCTTTAGTCTGATTCCACCCTGCTTATAAAATATACTTTTAGGCCACTAAGGAGTAGGGGAAAGGATGAAGAATTTCCTCCACATTTTCATATTAACTTAGCCCCCAGAAGTATTCTGGTGTCTGAAGTTTGTGCCATAAAAAATTACAATGTTAATTGTTTTGCCACCTGCTTTGTATAGATCTCACAGTTACCCAGCAAGAGAGGTATTACTGCTGTCATGTTACAGATGAAGAAACTGAGTATCAGAAAATTTGAAATAAGTTGGCCTGGATAGGGTATTGGTAAGTGGCATAACCATAACCTGCACACGAGTCTAATGAATTCTAAACACCCTGCTCTGATTACTGTTTGAATTTTATCTAGTAAAAGACAAAAGGAATGCATTAGGATAGTAGAGATTTAAGAGAGCTATTACGTTTTGAATTTTACAGCAAAAACAATTTCCGAACCAAATGCAGGTTATCAAATGTAAACTGTAATTGTTGTTTTGAAAACCATGCCAGTGGTCATTAGTCTTGGATGATTAACTAAGTCAATAATTTTCCATTCTGATTTGACTATATTATCATTATCACTGTGAGAGCATAAACATTTACAAAGTAGAATGATCAGAAGAGATAATTAAAGTATTTGAAATAGTATAACTGAGAGAAAACTAATGATAAGGATGATAAAAAAAAGGATGATTAAACAATGTCAAGCCTCTAGGAAAGTTATATTTCAATTTTCTAAATTTAAATGAAATATAATCAATGTACTTTGAATCAAAAATATATTTGAAGTTGAGTGATTTTAAAACTTTAGAAGTAGAAATTGAGAAAACATTAATATAGTCCTTTTTAAATAGAAATTTAAAATTAATAAAATCCTTTTTTATTCATACATGTTTTAGCTGAATTATAATTGACATACATCATATTCGCTTCAGGTATATAACATAGGGATTCACTATTTTTATATATTACGAAACAGTCACCTTGATATTCTAGTTACCCTCTGCCATTATACCAGGTTATTAAAATATTGATGACTATATTCTCTATGCTATACATTCATCCCCATGACTTATTTATTTTATAACTGGAAGTTCATACCTTTTAATCCCCTTCAAGTTCACCAATTCTCCCCACGGCCCTTCCCTCTGGTAATCAACAGTTTGTTTTCTGTACCATGTTTGTTTGTTTGTTTTATTTTTTAGATTTCACATATAAATGAAGTCATATGATATCTGTCTTTGTCTGTCCCTTGTGGTTTTATATTGATAATGTATTTCTTTAACATTTATATATATATATATATATACATGTAAATTCATATATATATGAATTCACACACATAAATATATAAATGAAAGTATAAATATATAATAAATGTGTGTATATAATTAAGGTTCTATGTCTAATTTTTTATTTATTTTATCTTATTTATTATTTTATTTTTAGAGATGGAAAGAGAATGAGAGGGGGAGAGAGGCAGAGGAAGAGAGAGAGAGGCAGAGGGAGAGAGAGAATCCTAAGCAAGCTCCACATCCAGCATGAAGCCTTATGTGGGGTTTGACCTCACAACCCTGAGGACATGACCCAAGCTGAAATCAAGAGTCAGATGCTTAACCTATGAGCCACCCAGTCAATTTTTGCCTAATTTTTCTAAAATTTTTCTAAAATTAAGTTTCTATATAGGTCTTTCTTAGAGAAAAGGATTATTTTTCTATTCAGAACAATCTTCCCTGTGAGCTATGAGATGCTGTATTCTCTTTCTATATTTCTTTGCTCTTCTTTGCTCAGGAACTCCCACTGATAACTTCTCTGCTATATTGATCTAGCACTTTCTCTTTTCCAGTCATTCCACCAGATAATTATATGGAGTTGGTATTGAATTATAAATATGTTCATAGTAGGAACTAAAGGCTGTGTGATTTGCACAATGAACACTTGTCCTAAATTAGGTGTCAAGAGGCTGAAGCTTGTTGTATGTGAGAAAGTAACATTTGACTGCATATATTTTTAGTATTATATGCTCTCAGCTTCTGTATAGTTGGACATACTTCTCTTTTTCTACTTTTTAACAACACTGAACCTTATTTTGTTGACTCTCACTTGTCAAGGGAAGCAGCTGTTAATCTAACCTAGAGGTTTTACCTCTCAAAAAGGTCCTATATTATTTATTTGTGTAACACCTTCCTCTTATTTACTTCCTTATACCCCTCCAGTGGAGATCATGGGGGTACACTAGCTGTTATATAACATATGAGTGAATAACTTTGTAAAGCTATCCTCAGTGAGTGAGGATAGGACATAGTATGTTTTGGCCTTCGGCCTTTGGTTGGTCATGAAACTTTTACAGACATCAAATACTGATAAATAGCAATAAGGTTTTATGAGAAGTTAAAAATAACTGATGAAATAGTTTATTCTCTAGCTAATTTATTTATTATTGTACCTTGTTCAATTTCTCTAGTTTATTATCTAGTAATGTAACAAAGTCATAGTACAATTTGTAATTTTTAGTGCAATCTGGCAGTGGCGGTTTACTTGCACATTATAAATCCAACTGTTATAAACATATCTTTGAAGGGTAATAGAGTCTAACAACCATCAGTGAAGACATTTCTTCTTTCTCTGATTTAGGAAACAGGGAACATAATAAAAATAATCACAGCTAATTACATAAAAATTTCACTTTTGAAATTTCACTTTTTGATTGCCCTTCTTTTTGGGGGGTTTGTTTTTACTTTTTTTTGGAGGTACTTTCAAAATTACAAAGAATTGATTGCCCTTCTTGATGGAACATTTTAAAACATTTTATAAAGTGACTCCTCAGATTTATAATTATGAAAATGAGCACCATAAAATTGTACATAGACATATATTTCATTGTACTACAGAATATTCAAGTGGTATTTATAGATTTTAAAATATTTATTGAGATACTAAACATGTTGTATTAGACATTAGGGTACAATATTTAGCAAAACCAACATACACCATGTTTCATAGAGTTCACAGAAGAAACAAATATAAACAAATAAACATGTTGATTAAATAATTAGAAAAATAGAAACAGAAGGAAAACTTCCAGACTCCTTCTATGAAGCCAGCATTACCCTGATCCTCAAACCAGACAAAAACCTCATCAAAAAGAAGAATTTCAGATCAATACCCCTGATGAATATGGATGCCAAGATTCTCAACAAGATCCTAGCTAATAGGATCCAATGGTACATTAAAAAGATTATCCACCATGACCAGGTGGGATATATCCCTGGTGTACAACGGTGGTTCAACATTCGCAAATCAGTCAATGTGATAGAACAAATAAGAGAAGAGAGAAGAACTAATCATCTTCTCAATTGATGCAGAAAAAGCATTTGACAGAATACAGCATCCTTTCCTGATTAAAACTTTTCAAACTATAGGGATAGAGGGAATATTCTTCAACTTCATAAAATCTATGAAAAATGCACAGCGAATATCATTCTCAATGGGAAAAAGCTGACAGCCTTCCCACTGAGATCAGGAACACGACAAGGATGACCACTCTCGCCACTGTTGTTTAACATAATACTAGAAATCCTAGCAACAGCAATCAGACAACAAAAATAAATAGAAGGTATTCAAATTGGCAAAGAAGAGGTCAAATTCTCTCTCTGCAGATGACACGATACTTTATATGGAAAACCCAAAAGACTCCACCCTCAAACTACTAGAACTCATACAGCAATTCAGTAATGGGGCAGGATACAAAATCAATGCACAGAAATCAGTTGCTTTCTTATACACTAACAATGAAACTGTAGAAAGGGAAATTAGAGAATTGATTCTATTTACTATAGCACCAAGAACCATAAGATACCTTGGAATAAACCTAACCAAAGAGGTCCTAGAGGATCTGTACTCGAGGAGCTACAGAACATTCATGAAAGAAATTGAAGAAGACACAAAAAGATGGAAAAGCATTCTATGCTCATGGATCAGAAGAATAGATATTGTTAAAATGTCTATACTGCCCAGAGCAATCTATACTTTCAATGCCATCTTGATCAAAATTCCACGCATTTTTCAAAGTGCTGGGACAAACAATCCTAAAATTTGTATGGAACCAGAAAAGACCCCAAATTGCTAAGAAAATGTTGAAAAAGCAAAACCAAGCTGGGGGCATCATGTTACCTGATTTCAAGCTTTACTACAAAGCTGTGATCCCCAAGACAGCATGATACTGGCACAAAAACAGACACATAGGCCGATGGAACAGATTAGACAGTCCAGATATGGACCCGCAACTCTTTGGTCAAATAATCTTCGACAAAACAGAAAAAAATATCCAGTGGAAAAAAGACAGTCTCTTCAAGAAATGGTGCTGGGAAAATTGGACAGCTATGTATGGAAGAATGAAACTCAACCATTCTTTTACAACATACAAAAAGATAAACTCGAAATGGATAAAAGACCTCAACAAGAGGCAGAAATCTATCAAAATCCTAGAGGAGAACATAGGTAGTAACCTCTTCAACATCAGCCACAGCAAACTTCTTTCAAGACATGTCTCCAAAGGCAAAGGGAACAAAAGTGAAAATGAACTTTTGGGACTTCATCAAGATAAAAAGTTCTGCACAGCAAAGGAAATAGTCAACAAAACAAAGAGACAACCCACAAAATGGGAGAAGATATTCACAAATGACACTACAGACAAAGGGCTGATATCCAAGATGTATAAAGAACTCCTCAAAATCAACACCCATAAAATAGATAATCATTCCAAAAATTGGAGAGAAGACATGAACAGACACTTCTCCAAAGAAGACATATAAATGGCTAACAGACACATGAAAAAATGTTCATAATCTTTGGCCATCAGGGAAATTCAAACAAAACCACATTAAGATACTACCTTACACCAGTTAGAATGGTCAAAATCAACAGGACAGGAAACAGCAAGTGTTGGAGAGGATGTGGAGAAAGGGGAATCCTCTTCCACTGTTTGTGGTAATGCAAGTTGGTGCAGCCACTTTGGAAAACAGTGTGGAGATCCCTTAAGAAATTAAAAATAGAGCTTCCCTAGGACCCTGAATTTCACTACTGGATATTTACCCCAAAGATACAGATGTAGTGAAAATAAGGGCCATATGTACCCCAATGTTCATAGCAGCAATGTCCACAATCACCAAACCGTGGAAAGAGCCAAGATGCCCTTCAACAGATGAATGGATAAAGAAGATGTGATCCATATATACAATGGAATATTATGCCTCCATCAGAAAGATTGAATACCTAACTTTTGTATCAACATGGACGGGACTGGAGGAGATTATGCTGAGTGAAATAAGTCAAGCAGAGAAAGTCAATTATATGGTTTCACTTACTTGTGGAGTATAAGGAATAACACGGAGGACATTAGGAGAAGGAAAGGAAACGTGAAATGGGGGAAATCAGAGGAGGAGAGGAACCATGAGAGACTGTGGACTCTGAGAAACAAACCAAAGGTTTTGGAAGGGAGGGGGTGGGGGGATGTAGCCTGGTGTTGAGTATTAAGGAGGGTACGTATTGCATGGAGTACTGGGTGTGGTACATGAACAATGAATCTTGGAACACGGAAAAATTAAAAAAATAATAACTGGAAAACATAATAAGTGCTATGAGAAAACAACAGGTGTTGGACAGAATAATGAAGGAGTTAACTTCAAAGGCTAGAAGGCTGCTATGAGGATATAATATTTATGCTTAGCTCCATAAGTCCATGGATAATTCAGGAAGCAGCCAGGAAGTATATGGAGTTGTTCCCAACAGAGACAACAACACAATCAAAGGAGGCACATCGGATAAACAATATTAGCAAACCTAATTTATAAATAACAATATTGAGGTATTTCCCACAATTCCCACAAAAAAAACCTGGGTAAAATTTACGAGCTCTTCACAGTTATCTCTGCAGAATTAATGACTACAAAATATGTTTTCCAGTCTAAGATTATGTAAACTTATGTTCTTTGTGCATATAGAAAATATGAAAATTTTCATTTTTAGAATCAAAAAGAGAATCAGTAATAAAAACATCTTTTTTTTTGCTGCCATTCCCAACAGAAACTAAAATATTCATATTAGATTCATTCTTACACCAGCTCTGAGAATCAGATAGTAATGAATGTCTCCTTATATTCATTCAGATTAGACTGAATATAAGATATGTATTGGTATAGAGCTATTTACTTATGAACCTCTTCTGGGAATATTGATGCTTTGTGGAGCTTCAGTTGTTTAGAAATAACCAGAGTGTTGACCAATATATTGATTTTTTCTCCATTGGATTAGGAAATCACTGGGGAGAGAGAAGTAGGCATTTTAGGGATCAAAAACTAGCTGAAGATTACAACACATGACATTTTTGTAGGGGATTATTCTAATCGGTTACATTATAAAAATATGAAGTGAGATCAAATAATGTCTTTATAATAGCTGGATTAAATTTGTACTCTGACATGATTTATAAATCCACTGAATAAATAAGTTGGTTAAAATAGTGATTAGTGAATTATTTCTGACATTGAATTCAATGTTTCCTTTTAGACTGTAAGTTCCTTTAGGGCAAGAGGCTTCACAAAAGCAGAGTTCCTCTCAGTTTAGTCCAATGCTTGTCATATGGTTAGCATTCCGTCAGACAGCTGAACAGAGAACTCCTTTCTATTAGTTACTGCCAATGAAGTTAATCATGGATATACTTCAGGGATGCTTTGTAAGTTACAGGTAATACTGTTAATTCTATGTACCCTATACATAAATTGAACCTATTTTCCAATTTTGCAAAATTGAAACTGAATGGACCATATAATTAGACATGTTGCCAATGAAAATAAGACCTTTATTTCCTTTTTATTATGTTATAGTAAATTACATGTACCATACAGTACATCATTAGTTTTGATGTAGTGTTCCATGATTCATTATTTGCGTATAACACCCAGTGCTCCATGCAATCCGTGCCCTCCTCAATACACATCACCAGGCTTACCCATATCCCCACTCTCCTCCCCTCTAAAACCCTCGGTATGTTTCTCTGACTCCACAGTCTCTCAGGGTTTGTCCTCCCCTCTGATTTTCCCCCATTCATTTTTCCCTTCCTTCTAATGTCCTCCATGATCTTTCTTATGTTCCACAAATAAGTGAAACCATATGAAAATTGACTTTCTCTGATTGACTTATTTCACTTAGCATATTCTCCTCTAGTTCCATCCATGTTGATGCAACATAGATGGATCTATGTTTGCATATATTTCTATATATGCAAAATATAGAAAGGTATTCATCCTTTCTGATGCTGAGAAATATTCCATTGTGTATATGGACTACATTTTATCCATTTGTCTGTTGAAGGGCATCTCGGCTCCTTCCATAGTGTGGCGATTGTGGACATTGCTGCTATGAACACTGGGGATACAAATGGCCCTTCTTTTCACTAGATCTGCATCTTTGGGGTAAATACCCAGTAATGCAAAGGCTTTTCTCTTGACTGGAAACTTAAGCCAATATAGCTAACCAAAGCACAACTCTAAACGAAAATCAAGCCCTGGTGTAAGCGTGTTTATTGGAATGCATGCCAGTGGTGTTGAGTCAGAGGATCAGAGATGAGACACAATTATGTGTGTTCTACCCCCAGCAAACACCCACGCCCACACACCTGCACACCTACACACATGCAAACCCACACAGACTCCTCTGGTGATCCTGATAGCAATCATGATTGACAACTTTTGCTTTTAGTTTACGTTTTAAATGTTTCTGTTTCTTTAATACTTGCTCTTAACTTTATAGAAGCATCCTGAATGATACAAGGAGAGTGAAATAAAGCATGAGAAATAATTGAGTCTTACATTCATCTGGTTTTTCTACTTGCTTTTACATTTTATATCATTCTTATTTTTCTCATTTTTCAATAAAATCTAATGCTTCAACCATTATAGAATTTTGTTCTGTGATTATTTTTCTTACATAAACATGACTTTTAAGTAATGCAGCTGAATGGAGGCACATTTCAAGGGATTTAAACGAGTATTTTTAAGAAACTAAAGTAAAAACATTTTTATTGATGTGCAAGTAAAACTGTTGTCGAGAAAGAGACATAAGGGGGTATTTACATTAAAAGGAGGAAAAGTAAGTATTCAGTTTTATACACACAAGTACTCAAAGACAAATTCCAAGGAAAAAACTCGTTGGTAAAATCATTTGCTGTGGTTAATAAAATTCCATTTTAATTTCTCCCTTAGCTCTCAACAGTGTATATTCTGGTTATGTGAATCTGTGTTATATACTAGGAAAAGATAGGTCAAAAAACAAGTACTATGGGTTCTAGATTTTTTGAAAAGACAAATTCATCATAGACATTTATAATTTCTACATCTTGAATTCTTATTAAGCAAAAGCAGAAGACAGTTTTTGTGGGTTCTAGAGAGGTACAGCTATTTGCATATCTGATTGAAGAACAAAAGCATTGGCTTCTCACCCTGCTAAGGTCATTCTCTTCAAATGAATACACAGGTTCAGGAAGGATGCACAGGGAACAGAGTGGGGGAAGGAACACCTAGCCAGCCAGGCTGAGCAGCTGAATCCACTCTGGAGTGTAGGGTGCTGGAAAGCACAGCCAGAACCTTTTCACACCCAAAAAAGAAGAATAAAGAGCATGTGAAAAGGAAGATACATTTTTAATCTGCATTTATGACCATTGAATGCATATTTCCTCACTCAGTGCCTATCTTTGGTGGATTTCCAAAGAACTTACTTTATTCAGAGATGCTCAAAACAGTTTGTGAAATACCATCATATTTTGAAAATAAGAATTTTTCCATCTAACTCTGCAATATAGAGCCAGAGAAGAATAGAGGAACTGTTTTAGCTAATATAAAAATCCAAATTCAACATGTTTGAATAACATCTCATAGAACCTACTATAGACAATTTGTGTCATTAGCATATTTGTAACTTTTCTTTTTGACTTACATATTTTCATACACACAAATTTAAATTACTCACAAGGCGAGAAACTTCAATATTGAGAAACTGCAAATCTCCTTACTGCTTTCTCTGCAGCACACGGTGGCCCTTCCTTGGATGTTTAGGGAGTGCATACAGACCCAGAGTAAGGATAAAGAAGGATGGCGACTGCTCTTCTCCCTGAACCGTATGGTGATCACACACATGCCAACATCAAAAACCTAAACTTCCATCTCTTGCAAACACTCTTCTGCCAGCATTACTTTTGGAAATGCAAACTTGCATTATGACTTAAAATGCTCCTTACAGGTTTGTACTGAAGGGAATGTGAACAGTTATGTTTGTGCGTAAATTAATTAGATAAACAATTGGACCACAGGCCCCACTACACATAGGAGATAACCTTCTCACCTTTTCCAGCAGACAGGTTAATAACTTGGCCTTGCCTGACTTCCTAATTTTCTGAAACTAAATTTTCAAATAGCAGATAGATTGTATCTGGTCAATCCAGTTCCTGGTTTAGTTTCTAAAATATAGTGTTTATAGCCTGGAGCAATGGCAAAATGTCAGGATTTTGTGGGTAAATTCAAATTGTAAACATTTTAATTAAAGCCTCCAAAAGTTTAATTCAAAATATTTGAGAAATCCAGGAATGGGATTCATTTTATAGTGGGCTCCAGTTTCTTACTTGTTTTACCATTTGGAAGATAACTGCAGACTAGATCTAAAATGCCTGATAAACTCAAAACTTTTCATAGATTATCTAAGAATATTTCTACTTTTTTCTGCTTATCATTAATAATATATTTTTAGCATTGAAATCATAGTAAATTGATGGTTCAAGTTGGCCTAAAGGAGTTGGACTATACCTGAAACAAAAAAAGTCCAGGAGGGAGGGGAAGGGAACAGAAGAGTAGCACAGAAGCTGGGGCCTGCAGGACGCTGAAGACCCTGGGCTGCTCACCCAACCTCCATCCCTCCATCCTTCTAGAATTATAAAGCTAAACTGCTTTTCTCAGATTCCCTTGCAGCTAGAGTTCTCATGCAAGTTAGGTCCATTGATTACATACTGTCTTGAGATTTAAGAAAGTTGAAATGCGGTCTTCTTTCTGGTTGTTTGTGTGCCACTTGCTGCTTTCTTTCAGTCAAGGTTGTGAAAATGTTAAGGTTCCCCAGCAGCAATAAAGCATCTGCTATTGATTTTGTAGATGCAGAGAGACAGTTGTGATAGTGGGTGGGGGTTCTCGTTCCAGCATGGTCTAGGACAAATAGTGATATCAAACTTAGCAGTCTCCTTGGTAAGCCCAGGAGTATAGTTCTAGAAGTATTTCCAAGAAGCTCAGCTGAAAACTTCTTCAGGTCTTCTGACAACTTAATTCCCATCTTAGCTGACCTCCCAGAGTAGTTTTGTGTCCTGTACTGAACCCTGACTGATAAAGGGAAGGAAATCCAGATACCTCTTAACTGAATTTTCTGGTCTTAGAACCTAGTATTTTTCTAGGCATAGCACTGAAAGGAGCTGCTAAGTTAAAACCAAGTCTCAAGTCCAAAGTCAGGTATTTATTAAATCCAAATCCAAACAGAAAAGGAAAACAAAAGGCTAAACTGACAGATCAAAGGTTTCGGGGAAAAAGGAAGCACAAAAACACATCCATGAAGACAGTGGAAGATAAGAGAAAATGAGCTGGAGAAGAGGAATCTGAGCGCTGGCATTCAGCAGTTCTGTGGTATTTTATTTTATTTTTTAATTTATTTAATTTTTTATTTTATTGCAGTTTATGTGGCAATTATTTGGTGTGGCAGAGTCTGAACCATCTCAGGAATTTATGTTAGTAAATACGGAGGCTAAGTGTGAGGGTCCTTGTTCACACACCATACTAACAAGCTTGGAGCGTGTTATAGACAATACCGAGCCATTGATAACTTTAGAGCACTGGGTTCCTTTTACGCTTTGGAAAGACAACTTTTAAGCAAAGTTCAAAGCAGATTAGAAACAGTATGACCTAGAAGCAGAAAGACAGATTACAAGACCAATGAAATATTACAGGGCAGATATGAAAGCACAAACTGAGGAAAGGACAAATTGAAAAGGTGTATGTGAGGTAGATTTATCAAGACAGTGACTAAGGGATCAGAGTACATGACAGGAAAAAATGTACTTTCTAATTTGGGCAAATTGTTAAATGTAATGCCTTTCATAAGGATATATAATGGTACAGAATTCATGGAAATAAAGAATTTAGGACTCAGCTAGGTAGAAAGTCAGCATTATATGACTTCAGCTCCGGTTTTGTCCTTGATGAGTTGTGTGACCCTGAACCAATCCCTTAATCTTCAAGCTTTCTTGTGTTTATAATGGAGGGAATAATATCTGTCCTACACAATACATGTAATTGATGTGAGAATAAAATGATCTAATGTGACCATGACATAAAAAATAAAGTTGTTTTCTGAAGTTATTTCTATAACTCATTTAGCAAAATTAGAAAGGACTAGTAAAAACTCTCCAAACTTGAAAAATCTGATTTAATTTTCTTCATCTAGCTCAGCTGAAAGTTTGTTCCAAAATGTTATTTATTATTTTTACCTCAGACCGGCGATCTGGGCTACTTTCATATTTATTAAAAAAGAATAACATGCTGTGGAGCATATTATTTTATTTAGAAAGACAACTGACTAAAGTGGATGTAATTCAAAGATTTCTATGGAAATGGAGACAATTAGTGTGGAAAATTGTGTTTCAGTTTACTGTGCATGTCCTTGTATAACATCAGTCAAAACTTCCCTGAACCAATTAGATGGAAAACACGGTGAACTGTAATTTCATCGTCAGGTCCATGTCCTCAGTGAGCAATGGGAACCACCAGGAGCCCTCTCTTCATTTTTCAACCATTCTGACAAGCAAAAGGCAATGAACATAAGCCATTTTATGTATTGTCTTGTCTTGCAAAAAAGAAGTTGCAACATGTTTTTGTACTTCACATATGTTCTTCATCAAGAACACAACAAAAGAATTGTACTTGTAAATCAGCACCTGAGTTAATTTCATGTTTGACACAGAAATAAAAGCATGTGAAAGGCAATCTTGTTTTATGCACATCAAAGTTTGTAACTTTAAGAGAATAATAACAGGAATTGGACAAAAACCTGTAAAATTAATCTTACTAACAGAAATTATATAGAATGCTCTATGTTCTTCCAAATAATTTTTGTGATACAACTAAAATAAAACAGACATGATTTATTATGCTTGCTCAATTTCCATAAAGGGTTAATGAGAAAATACGACTGTTTTCACATATTGAATCTTAAGTCAATCTCTTTATAGTTATTCCTTGTCCTCATTAGGCATATACTCAGATCAGTGTAGCTTTCTAAATAGGTAAACCTATTTACTATTGCAAAATCACATAAATAATTATATTTATAGTAAACAAAATCCAATATAATAACTAGGATAAATTCTTTTCATCATTTATATTACATGTTTAGGAAGAGATAAGACCACATCCCAGGTTCTTGAAATCTCAGTCAAAAATCTTTCTAGATAGGTAGGTGGATGAGTAATGCAACTCATCTATGGATTTTTATTTTATTTTATTTTATTTTTTATTGTTATGCTCAGTTAGCCAACATACAGTCCATCATTATTTTTTGATGTCATGCAACAATCCATTGTTCAACAATTCATTAGTTGCGCACTCAGTGCTTATCCCAACACATGCCCTCCTTAATACCCATCACCTGGTTACCCCATCCCCTTCTTCTGTAATCCTCAGTTTGGTTCTTGGAGTCCAGAGTTTCTCATGCTTTGTCTTCCTTTCCGATTTCTTCCCATTCAGTTTTCCCTCCCTCCCCTGTGGTCCTCTGTGCTATTCCTTATGTTCCACATATGAGTGAAACCATATGATAATTGTATTTCTCTGTTTGACTTATATCACTTAGCACAATGCCCTCCAGTTCCATCCATGTTGATGCAAATGGTGGGTATTCATCCTTTCTGATGGCTAAGTAATATTCCATTTATGTGGAATATTACTCATCTATGGATATTTTTTGCTATACATCTCAAACTTGAGAATTTCATGTATTTCAAAATTATATATGATTAGCTTATATGAAGAGTTAATATATCTAGAAAAAGTTTCTTTTTCTTTCTTTATTATAACCTGGCTTAGTAACAAGGGAAAATTTGCTTGAAATGCCTTCATCTCAGTTTTCCCATCTGTAACATGGAAAAAAAAATATAATAAAGTGTCTCTTGGAAGAAAAAATAAAAATGAACTGGACTTAGCTTGGCACCATTTCCCTGGAATAGGCTGGTGATGAGCAATAATGTATGATAGTCCTAGGCAAGATTAAGTGAAATATTTATTCCTTTTCTTAGCATCAGGAATTAGCTTAAAGCTCTCTAAATATTTCCAGTAACAAGTTTCCCTATAATTAGAAGGAGCTGGCTTTATAGGGATCCATCTTCAGAACCCTACCTACATGATAGTTGTAATTTATTTTGTAATGAATACTTATTCTTTACTTTGCACTTCAGAGTTTGTTAAAAGATGTACCTTAGTCTCTCTGCTATGAGGAATAAAGTTCCACCTTTGGAATAAGGTAGACAAAGAGAAAGAATAAGAAGAGTCTTTTGGCCAAAGCAAACAGAGTGGTGGGAACAGTAATCATCTGCAGAGGAAACTGTCCTCCCCCAAAAGAGTGATACCAAGTTGTCTGGTGACAGCAACAAGCACAGGGACTGCTTGAACACAGGGCTATCACAGAAGAATATGAGGAAATCATCCGACGTAGAATTTTAGGTGACTAAGTTGAAGCAAATCATTCTAATATGGGTATTAATAACTGTTCTAAATATAAGATAGCTTGGTAGAGATAAGAATGCAATTTTGGTGGGGAGGGATATTAAAAGCACCATATGCTTAGGATCGCAGGGAAGCTATTTAGGGATATTTAGGGATATCTCATGCTATTTAGGGAAGCTAAATATCTAATTCAAATACACCACTAATGAGTGGCAGATTCAGAATTGAAAATACCATGAATCAGTCAGAGGCAGTATTAGGAGCTAGGAGAACTGAATTCTCGATCCAGGGCTATTAGATTTAGTCAAATCAGTTAAGTATTCTGAATCTTACCCATGATCACACAAGCAGGAAGTGGCAGACCTATGATTCAAATTAAAGTAAGAGGAACAAAGAAACAGCCGGCACACATGCAAAAATAGTGAGATAGTAGATTTAAACAGCAAAATTAAAAGTCATCAGATTAAACTCAATTGAAAAGCAAATGTTTCCCATGTGGCTAAAAAGTACAACTTCTCTCTCTCTCTCTCTCTCTCTCTCTCTCTCTCTCTATATATATATATATATATATATACACACACATACACACACAAAAAAACTAATAAAAACAAAGTTGGTATAACTAAAGTAATATCGAAGTAGACTTTAAGGGAAGAATCACTACTGTGAATAAAGAAGACATTTTATAATGATAAAGCGGTTAGTACATGACTAAGATCAAATTTTATGCAACTAATACCATAACTTCAAAACATATAAAGCCAACTTGGCAATATTAAAAAGATAAACCTATAATCATAGTGGAAGATAATAACATACCTTCCCCAGACTGCTAGAACAAGCAAACAAAAAGAAAATCAGTGGGGATATAGGATATTTGAAAAACATGATTGACAAACTTGAGTTAATTGATTTCTATAAAACACTGCAACTAATAAGTGCACAATGCACATTCTTTCCAAGTACATATGAAACGCTATCAAAGTTATCATTTGGTGGGATTTAGAACTATTTGAACAAATTTCAAAAGATTAAAAAAATAATAAAATGATAACTAGAAAATATCCCCCAAAATCTGAAAGCTGATAAATGTACTTCTAATATCCTACGGTTTAAAAAATTCAAAGTATGAAACTAAAAAAAAAAAGTATGAAACTATTTTGAATCACATGATAGTTTAAAAAAACAAAATATTTCCTATATCATATAAGTGATTTTAAAAAAAAAAGGCTATAGTTTGGGGCACCTGGGTGGCTCAGTGGGTTAAAGTGTCACGATCTCAGGGTCCTGGGATTGAGCCCTGCATTGCATCTGGCTCTCTGCTCAGCAGGGAGCCTGCTTCCTCCCTCCTCCCCTCTGCCTGCCTCTCTGTCTACTTGTGATCTCTCTCTTTGTCAAATAAATAAAGAAAATCTTAAAAAAAGCTATAGTTTAAAAGGGGAAATTCATAGCCTTAAAATGTCTATATCAGAAAATAAAGTTGATATTCAGTGATCCAAATATATATCTCAAGAAATTAGAAAATACACAACAAATTGTACCCAAAGTAAAAAGAAGAAAGAAAATAATAAATCAAAGGAACAAAATAATTAATTAAAAAAAATCAGCCAGGACAAGTAAATAAGGAAAGAATAAGCTCTCTAGTTAGTGGTAGATAGTGCTAGAAATAACTGGATTATATGAATATCCATGTCCAAAAGAATGAATGTGGATCCCTCCTACCCACCATGTGCAAAGATTAACTCAAAGTGGCTCACAAACCTAAATGTAAGAGCTAAAAAAAATAAAACTCTTAGAAGAAAACACAGGAGTAAATCTGTGATTTCAGGTGATTTCTGGTCAGGCAGTAGTTTCTTGGATGCAATAGAATAGCACAAACAATAAAAGAGAAAACTGACAAGTTGGATTTCATCAAAATGAAATGTTTTTGTGCTTCAAAGAACATGATCAAGAAAGTGAAAAGAAGGGATGCCTGAGTGGCTCAGTGGGTCAAGCCTCTGCCTTCAGCTCAGGTCATGATCTCAGGGTTCTGGGATCGGGCCCCACATTGGGCTCTCTGCTTGGCGGGGAGCCCGCTCTCTCTCTCCCTGCCTCTCTGCCTACTTGTGATCTCTCTCTCTCTGTAAAATAAATAAATAAAATCTTAAAAAAAAAAGAAAAAAAGGAAAGTGAAAAGACAATTCCCAAACTGGAAGAAAATATTTGCAAATGTTTCCTTATCTAAAAATCATTATATAATAGGGGAATTGTGTCCAGAACATACAAATCATTCTTACAACTCAGTAATAAAAAGACTACCGAATCAACATTTTTTCAAAGAAGATATATGGGTGGTTAATAAACACCTGAAAGCAAGCTTGCCATCATTAGTCATTAGGCAAAATCAAAATCACGATGACCATTTATGCTCATTAGGATGGTTGTAATTAAAAAATCAGACAATAATAAGTGCTGGAGAATGTAGGGAAACTGAAACCCTCATACATTTCTGGTGAAAATTTAAAATGGTATAGCCACTAGAGAGAACACTGGCAGTTCCTCAAGTTGTTAAATATAGAGTTACCATATGGTCACTAATTCTACTTGTAAGTATCCAATGAAGAAAATGAATATATATTTCCATATAAACACTTGTAATGAATGCTCATAACACCATCACTCACCATAGCCAAGAAATGGAAACAATTCAAATCAACTGATAAATAAATAACAAAATGTGGTGTATTCCTAAAATGTAAAACTATTTGGTAATAGAAAGGAATAAAAGTACTGACACATTCTATAAGATGGATGAACTTGAAAACATCAAGCTGAAAAAAAATAAAAAAAGATTCGCCTGTGATGCTCAGTCAGTTAAGCGTCTGACTCTTGATTTTGGCTCAGGTCATGATCTCAGGGAGATTGAGCCTGCATCAGGCTCCTGGGCATGGAACCTCCTTAAGAATTTCTCTGTCCCTGCCCGTCTGTCCCTTCTCCCCATATAACTGCTCTCCATCTCTTTCTCTCTCAAAAAAAAAAAAAAAAAAAGAGGAAAAGGAAAACCAAACAAAAACAAAATATCATGCTAAAAGAAGTAAGTCACAAAAGGCCACATATGGTATAATTTCATTTATACAAGATACCCAGAATAGACAAATCTCAAATCTATAGAGATAAAAGTAGATAATTAGTTGTCTAAGCCTGGGGGTTAGAGGGAGGCAAAAGTGGATAAGTAGTTGCCTAAGCCTGGGCGTTAGAGGGACGGCTGGTGAGTAACTGCTGATGGATAAAAATTTCTTTGGGGATGCTGACAGTGTTCTAAAATTAGATTACACTGATGGTTGTACAATTCTCTCTATATACTAAAAATTATGAACTATACACATTAAATGAGTAGACTTGATAGTATTTAAAATATATCTCAATAGAGCTGTTAAGAATTAAAAACAAAATATACAAGAAAAAGTGACAAAGTATAAAATTTTTCTTTGAAAAAAATGATTATAACTAGCAAGAAATATCATGATAAAAACTAATTAAGATGGTACAGTCACTTTGGAAAACAGTGTGGAGATTCCTCAAGAAATTAAAAATAGAGCTACCCTTTGACCCTGTAATTGCACTACTGGGTATTTACCCCAAAGAAGCAGATGCAAAGAAGGGCCATATGTACCCAAATGTTCAGAGCAGCAATGGCCACAATTGCCAAACTATGGAAAGAACTAAGATGCCCTTCAACAGATGAATGGATAAAGAAGATATTGTCCATATGTATAATGGAATATTATGCCTCCATCAGTAAGGAGGAATACCCAACTTTTGTATCAATGTGGACGGGACTGGAGGAGATTATGCTGAGCAAATTAGTTAAGCAGAGAGTCAATTATCAGATGGTTTCACTTACATGTGGAGCATAAGGAAAAACACGGAGGACATTGTGAGAAGGAAAGGAAGAATGAATTGGGGGAAATTGGAGGGGGAGATGAACCAGGAGAGACTGTGGACTCTGAGCAACAAACTGAGGGTTTTGGAGGGGAGGGTGTGGGGGGTTGGGCGAGCCTGGTGGTGGGTATTCAGGAGGGGCACATATTGCATGGAGCACTGGGTATGGTGCATGAACAATGAATCTTGTAACACTGAAAAAATAAAACAAGTGTATTTGGGGGAAAAAACACCAATATCAGAAAGGAAAATAGGATATCATTAAAGATCTTACAGGCATTAAAAAAAATATGTCCAATTTTATGCTAATATGTTTGAGAATCTATTATTTGGATAAAATGGTCATATTTCTATAAAAACATCACATCAAAACTGATAGAGAAATGATATAAATTCTGCTTTCCATAGTTCTCAAATTTGTTGAAATCTCTTTTCATTGTCATGGATTTATTCTTTTTTGTATATTTATATAATCCTTCTTTGGGATCTCAGGAAGACAAAGGACTAAATCACTACCTTGAAAGGGAAGTATACATTTGAATAGAAAAGCAAGTATTAAAGAAAAATAGGTGATTTGAGAGAGACAATTTTAATCTAATAAGAAATCATCATTTGGTCTCTTTTAAACTAGAAGGTAGAATAAAATAAAATTTTTACGGAGAATCAGACTTATTAATCTTCGCTCTTCATTTCCTTGTATGTAACAAAATCAATGTATTATGGTAATACAAAGATTAGCAAACACATTGCATAAAGACTAGGCAAAAGAATATGTTTTCTTAAACATTTTTCACCGTTAAGCATGTCTCTGTAATACGAAGAATTAATACAAGCCAGTGGCAGTGGACCTAATCCTAAAACATTTCAGAAAATACAGTGAATAATGTGGTTCTCTTCTGGGCTTTGATAAAACACTGTGCACATAAATGCACTAATTTTTAAGTTTATTCTTACATTGAAGAGGTAATAACAACATCAACAATGTTATGCACACTGAATAGCGATGGTTTGTCTCATCTCCACAGGTGAAATTACTCAACCCATGAAAACAGGACAACCAATTTTTGTTTGCAGTCTCATCACTGCATGTGTAATAAAATTTGGTTGGTGTGATGATGTATCTGTGAAAATTGACAAGTTGGTAACTGCAGTGTGAAAGCTATTTCATTTTTTATCTTTAAAGAATTACTGGATCGTTAAATTAAATTTTATTCCTGTAGGCTGCACTAAACACATAGAAACCAGGTGTCTTATGCAGTTCTGCATTTGAGTGGCTGGTTTCCTAATGTGGAGCCACAAAGCTGTACTTATGAATTATTCCACTTAATAATTGCAGTTGACAATTACTAAAAAGATATAAAAATAATTTAACAGCTCATCAACTGAAAGGTTGCTTTTAACCTAAGGGATTTGCCTCATATGTTGAATGGACATTTTCCTGGATGATATTGTGCTAAATAGTTAAAACAAATTAAGCCAACACAGAAACTATATTAAATAACCTTATCCCTTTCCCAAGAAATGCAGTTGATAATTATTAGTACCCAAAAGGATAATCAATTATTTCAAATACAATTCCAGAAAGTATGATTTTCATCTCCAATTAATTTTAAACACTATTTAAACTACATTTCATTTGCACTTTAACATTTAGTATATGCAAATAAAAATCCTTTATAAATGCACTAAATTGACCCACTTCCAATCCTGATAAATCCCCTTGGCAAATATTTAGACCAAACCAAAGTTTTCCTATCTGTGAAATGGGGAATATATATATATATATGTAAATGTATGTATATATATATATATTATACATGTATAATTTATATATAATAGAACTCTCCTAAAAATTTTACAAATGACAAATATATATTAACATAATGTTTGCATATACAGTATACATATATGCAAGTTGTATATATACAATGTAATTTATACAATCTGTTCAATATATAAAATACACACATTTACAATATATGAAATATATAATGTATTCAATAAAATGTGCAACAAATTCATATTTAAATGTGAATCTCAATTAAATTTATTTCTAATAAAGTCAGTGTTTTTATCTTTCCCTGGGCATATTCTTTGCAGCATAGAAAAGTATATTAGAGGGGCACCTGGTGGCTCAGTCGGTTAAGTGTTTGACTTTGGCTCAAGTCAAGATCTCAGGGTCCTGGGATTAAGACCCGCTTTAGGCTCCTGGCTCAGGGTGGAGTCTGCTTGTCCCTCTCCCGTGCTCTCTGCCCCTCCCCTGTGCTCCTCTTCTTTCTCTCTCATATAAATAAATAAATAAAATCTTAGAAAGAAAAGAAAAGTGTAGCAGGGTAAACTTGGCAAGTTAACTCTTTCCTCTGTAAAATGGGGATTTCATATATTTCACACGGTCCTATAGTGAGGAGTAAGTGAGTTGTTACCAAGTCAGGGGCTCAGAACAGTGTCTGGTACATAGCATGTGTTCAACAAATGTTAACTGTTACTGTATTATTTTCCCACTGTATGTTTTGCCAAGTGAGCAAATCCATATACATTTATATGTACATGTTTCCTCCCCAAAAGAATATGTTTTGACACATAGTTCCTCTGCACTGTTCACTGGGAAGGCTCATTGTTCTCTCAATGGAACCCACCTTCATATGGGCTACTAAATTACTAGAAGTGCTCCTACAGCCTACTATATAAGACTACCTGTTGCACATTAAGGCTGAATAAATTATATAAAAATATGTAGTTTAATTCCACAACCTATGGAAAGTACAATCTTCAGTATTGGTTAAAGTGGATTTCTCTCAGTTCCTAAAGATGATTCTGCTTACTTATTACACCAAATAGATGACATGTCTTTAAAAGTAAACAGAATACAGAGGTTTAATTTTTTCATGTTATATACAGTCCTAGAATGCCCCTGTCTCCCCTCTCCTTACCACCATCCCCTTTATATCACCAACTCTTGGGGTTTTTGGGAACACTCTAACCTCCACAGATGGGCTAGGTACTCATCTAAGGGCTCCTCTAATACCATTTGTGTATGCCCCATTCTATTCTTGACCTATTCATTTATTTGTTTTCTTCAATAGATTCTTGAGATTAAGCACTATGTCTTTTTTTCCTCCAGTAATATTTATTGCATAGTATAGTGCTTGGTACATAGCTGACTCTCCATAGAGACTAGTTAAATGAATAAATGAAGAGACCTTCTAAACCAAGTGAAGAGTTCTGAACCACTGATTTCTTCTGTGATTCATTTACCTTTGTTTTGTTCCATGATAACAGACAGCTCTGGAGCCCCAAACTACAACTCAACAATTCACAACCCTGATACCAACGAATTCATTCATTAGGTAGTGCAGTAACTATAATGGTGGATTAGAGGAGAAGTTACTTGGGATGCTGGGTGGCTCAGGCGGTTGAGCATCCAACTCTCAATTTCATCTCAGGTCATGATCCCATGTCATGATCTCAGGGTCTTGAGATCAAGCCCCATATCCTTGGGCTCCACATTTAGCATGCAGTCTGCTTGGGATTCTCTCCATCTTCCTCTGCCCCTCCTCTAGCTTACACACTCTCTCTCTCTTCTAATAAATAAATAAGTCTTCCTAAAAAAGAGAGTAGTTGTTTTAGGATAAGAATTGTCATGTTATGTCAGGTAACTGCCTGCTGAATATTTATATGAATAAAATATTCTCTACAAAGTAGCATAGAGGATTGGAAACATGTAAACCTCAGACTCCTGCTCTATCACTTTTCCTATCTTTCTCAACCTTAATTTCTCTGTGTAATAAGAACAGCAAAACCTACCTTCAGAGTTACCATGAAATTTTGAGATACATCTAAACTCTTCAGCATAGAAAAGGCATTAAAAACTACTGTTATTAATTATTGTGTTGTGAGATATAAACTTACCTAAGACCTCTATCCTACTTGTCTTTTGAATAAGATTGAATAAGATTGCTGCACAGAAATAGCTCTGGATTCTTCAGTCCTACTTTGACGTGTTCCATTTATTTCCAGGTACAATTTTTATTCTGAGCCAAAAACAAGCTGACTTGACAAACATCAAGTCAATTTATCCCTCTGCCCCCCTCTGGAAAGCACAACACTCCCACAAAAGCAAGGCCAGAGAAGAAATCTTTGCCATCTGTGTCATTTGTGAGTAGATAAAAATGGTTTGCCACAATTCCACATACACAGAGGAGGCCTCTCCTATTTGGGTATACACAACTCTGTTCATTGGTCCTCATAATAAAATTAAAATACTTGAAAATCAATGTGTTCTTTTTTTAAAAAAAAGATTTAATTTATTTATTTGACAGAGAGAGAGAGACGAAGAGAGATCACAAGTACGCAGAGAGGCAGGCAGAGAGAGGGGGGAAGCAGGCTCCCTGGAGAGCAGAGAGCCCGATGTGGGGCTCGATCCCAGGACCTAGAGATCATGGCCTGAGCTGAAGGCAGAGACTTTAACCCACTGAGCCACCCAGGCGCCCCAACGTGTTCTAAATACTATACTGATTGTAGAATTCAACCACTATTGAAGATTCAACATCTTTCTGAGGAGCTCACAATTTAATTTATATCTAAATTAAACAGACAAACATGACACATTTTGATAACAAGCAGGTGTGAGCATGATCTCGTGCTTTACTCTTTATAGGAAAAGATCTCTTCATATAAGGGGCATTTTTAGATCAATTATTACTATTGTGAATAATCGTGTTTTGACACTGTTCAGTAACTATACAATTAAAGTTAATACATTACTTTAAGCTGCACAGTGAATGTAATTTTTCTTCCTAGTGTGATGTTTGAAGCACCAATCTCCCCCTTTGCATTCTTCAATTCAATCTGTTTCTGTAACAACCACTGGGATATATTTTTAATGATTTTACTTTCTTCCAAAAATCAAAGCTCTTGAAAGGCATAATGTCTTTTATTTAATTTCCCTCATTTGTGTTTTATAGTTATTCTAATAAAATTTTATATTTCATTCACTATTGCCTTTGGCAGTACTTAGTAAAGCCTTTGTAATAGCGATTAAAAACAATAACTGATAAATGATCAAATAAGAATTAAAAGCGAAATGAAAATGAGGCTAAAAAAACTCTACAAATTGTATCTTCCCTGACATAGTCTATTTTCAGAATGCAGAAAGACCACTGCACAATGAACAACTGGCCCACTTGCTCAGAGAAGTAAGGTGATTCTGTTGAAAATAAGTCTGAGGGTTTAATGGGAATTTTCATATACTCAAGTTCCTGTTTCTATTCTATTTCCCTTCTATTTGGTTTTTAAGAGAGGTAATGTTTGTGGGACAATACAGTCCATTTTCCATAGGCAGATGAATGATTTCCTTCCATCTGATAAGACTAAAAACGAATGATGGGCACAGGAAGAAACTGAGGACAATGACTCTGGCAAATATTAATTGGTAAGTGTGATTTTTAAATTAAGGACAAATTTAAATTTTACTGCTTTATGCATTGAGCAAACTCCCTCCAATACTAAAATTCTTACTGAAAGCAGAATCTTATTTCAGTAGAATGTACTTTGTAAATTTACAGTCATGAGTTTAGTTTCCAAAACTTGAACCTATGTATTTTGGTCATAGAAACTATCTCAGAATTGTTTGATCTAAAGATGAATTCTTCCATATCTTAAGGCATATGGCATTTCTAATAAGAAGAAGGGGTTTAATATATAAGATATTACCCTTAGTAGAACTTTAGAAACAAACAAACAAAACTCGCTTTCACTTAGTTCATGCTCTGTGCTCAAGCTGTTTATCCATTCCACAAATTTAATTAAGTTCCTGTTATGTTTCAAACACCAGGATACAGAGCTAAATAAAACAGATCTTTCCTTTTTCATCTTATATTCAAGTGAAGAGAAACAGAAAATAAACCAACACACATTCATATTTATATAAATATTTTCAGATAAAGATGAGTCTGTTGAAAAAAAAGCAACACAGAATTAGCATAGAGTGAATGGGTGAGGGATAACTGGGTGCGATACCAGCAGCAACACTAATGAGTGTTGTTAGGATAGAAACGCCAAGTCCTGAATGAAGAAACTAGCCATGGAAATATCTAGAAAAAGAAAATTTGGGGTATATAATCTAGATCACATATATGGCCCTCATATGCATCTCCATAACTCATATGATAAAAATCACCTCCACAATTACTAATTTATGAAGTAGATTACTTTCCTCCTCAGTTTGATATGCTAGTATCTGTGCGGACATCAACAGTCAACTTGAATCAAGTTTTATGGTCAATAATCAAAAGGATGTAATTCTTCACCCCAATTTGGTGATTAAATAGTATATATTAGATTCAGCACAACATCTCTAATCAATTTAACCAATTCCACTGATGAATGTTAAGAATAGAAGGCAAACAATTTAAATCATTTTGTTAATTTTAACACCACGTACTTCAACCTACTAGACTCGGCTATGGTTAGGCATAGCAAAGAATATCCACTCCACCTTTGACTAGTAGCTACAAATTTGATTTTTTAAATGTGTATTTTTAATTAATTAATTAATTATATTTATTTTTAAAAATTTAAATTCAATTATCCAACATATAGTACATCCTTAGTTTTCAATGTAGTATTCAATGATTCATTAGTTGTGCAGGTCTTATTTTTAGAGAGGCTTTATAGCAAACTGGAAAAATCTCAAGATTTAAAATCAGACAAAAATCATACTTATCACTTCTGAGACAAATTATTTAACCATTCTGAGTTAGGATATTTTCACTTGTGTAATGCAAACAAGAGTATCAACTTCTCATAATGGGTGTGGTATATAAATAACCTCGAAATTAGAAGACTGTGGTCTTATGATTTGAAGTGAATTACCCAAAACTCTTAAGAACACCTCGATATAATTACCTATATGAATACTTAAATTTGTACTGTGTTCATCTCAGTATGGTTTTGTAAACTATAATGAAACAATGAACATAAAGACTGATTTGAAAATTACACAGCTTTATAAATGTATTACACACAGATGTATAAATCCTTGAAAGCTTTCTTGTCTAGTCTTCCCTCTTTAGTCTATTCCAGAGTTGCAAGCACCTCACCTGGATCATGTACATGGAAGGATGCAAAATGTGCCCTGAGCTGATAAATATTTTGTTGGAAGTGGCAAATCACCTCATCAAACACATCAAATAACACTGTATTCTTCTTCTCTACTTAATGGTAGTCTACTTACAGCCTCAAAGACTCATCATTGATTATAGGAAAGTAATTTTCTCTGGAGTCATTGCTGACTACCTAAAAAATGACACTTTTGATCTCCTTATTTTGTCTTCCACAGATATTTTTCAACTCATAAAATTGTTCCCCTTTTTATTTCTGATTATTATGATCTCCTTTATTCTCATTTTAAATTTAATATTGAAACTCTTGATTTGATTCAGGATATTGCTTAAGGGTACAGTCAGTATAGGTCACTTTGCTTTTATTTATTTTTTTTTATTTTTTATTTTTTTAAAGATTTTATTTATTTATTTATTAGGAAAGAGAGAGAGTGAGAGAGCAGGTCAGAGTGAGAAGCGGACTCCCAATGGAGCCGGGAGCCCGATGTGGGACTCCATCCCGGGACTCCGGGATCATGACCTGAGCCGAAGGCAGTCGCTCAACCAACTGCGCCAGCCACCCAGGGGCCCTTTGCTTTTATTTTTAACATGTAAACTGTGTTACATTACATTTAAAAGAGAAATTTCTTTCCTACCTGTCATACAAGGGGCTCTCCCACTCCTTTGGTGTAGCTGTGAAGACAGTTGCTTAATAAGCATAATCTCTCAAACCTCAAATTCAATTTGAAATATTTATGCTAAATTAGTATTTTTCTGAGCTTAAAAGGCAGGTAATCTCAACTGCCTTATAGATTAACAAAATAAAACAAAACAACAAGAACAACAACAACAACAAAACCCTATTCTGGGACACCTGGGTGGCAAAGTTGGTTAAGCAACTGCCTTTGGCTCAGTCATGATCTCTGGGTCCTGGGATGGAATACCCTGTAGGTTTCCTGCTCAGTGGGGAGTGTGCTTCTCTCTCTTCCTCTCCCTTTATCCCTCCTCCTGGCTCATGCACTTTCTCTCTCTCTCTCTCCCTCTCTCTCGTAAATAAAAAAAAATCTAAAACAACACTATTCCTTTCAATTAGGTCAGTTATTGATGACATAGTGGTGAAAATGATTATTAAAATGGCCATATTTCAATGAACCATGAGAGACTATGGACTCTGAGCAACAAACTGAGGGTCCTGGGGGGGGGGTTGGGGGTTGGGTGAACCTGGTGGTGGGTATTGAGGAGGGCACGTATTGCATGGAGCACTGGGTGTGGTGCATGAACAATCAATCTTGTAACACTGAAAAAATAAAATAAAAATAAAAATTAACGTGTTTGGGGGAAAAGAAAACAAACAAACAAACAAAACAAAACAAAAAGGCCATATTTATATGTCAGTCAGTGCAGAGCAGAGAATAATGTAACAGTCACATATAACCATAAGATTATAAAGAAAAGGCCCTATTTGTTTTTATGCTACACTCTCGTGTATTATTATCTTATTCGCAATCTTTGTGTTTAGCTAAATGCATACAATTCAAATAATGACTATTTCCCCCCCAACCTGAGGAGAAATGATAGAGTCGCCCTCTAGATCTAGACTGTTTGGATTGGTGGAATGCCAGCCTCACCAATATTACCTGGGTCACTTTGGGCAGGTTTTTAAATTTCTCTATGCCTTAGTTTCTGTATCTAACTTATCCAGTTTCTTTTCCAAAATAGGGATAATGGTTATACCTACCCCATAGGACTCTTGTGAGTATTAAAAATGAGAATATGTGTTAAATACTGGCACTTACTAATCAGCCATCTCCCTTTTCCTCCTCCTCCTCCTCACCACCATCATCTTTAGATGGGGTATGATTTGTACAGGAAAGCCTCAAATGCTTGGGATGACAGCAGAGGAGTAATAATAAAATATGGGTATACAAAATGGAAATATAGGACAAAACTGCTCCCCCTCAAAGGAATGCATTTGTGGTAGAGCCTTGCTGAGTGCTCTCAATTTCCTTTTTCTAGTCATATAAGAAGACCATATTTCCCATCCTTCTGACAGATAACTGGAGTATGTCATGGATTTCCAGCCAAGGGCATCAGGTGACATGCATCACTTCCACACTTAATGAGGTATCTTCATGGTCACCCACTCATCCTTTCCCTTATGCTATCTGATAAACTCAGATGTCCTTTGTTTAAGACAGTAGTCCCAAGAGATGGAAGGAGTAGGGATCCTGGCATTCATTGTTGGAGAGTCAAATGACCTTTATCAGAGTGAGTCACGAACAAAAGCAAAGCTCACATTATGCTAAGCCTTTGAAATTTCTGAGCTGATAGGTTAAAACTCTTCTTCTCAATTTTTTCTACTGATTATGAAGATAATATTATTCAACTCTAAATCAGTTCTTCCATATTCCACTTCAAGATGCTGGAGCTAGGGGCCTTCAAACCAGATTGCTCCTTTGCCATTTACCTCTTGGTCCGCTTCTGCCAACACTAGTGCTAATGGAAACTAGAAGACAGGGAGAGAAAAGGATTTGCTTCTTCTTGCTTATCCTGTTTCTGCTAGTGTCATCCCAGCAATGATTTTGTAAGTCAGTAGTGGAAAGTGGGTCCAGTTTCTAAGTTTCTTACTGCACCATCTTATTGCAATATCTAACTCTTATTGCACCATCCCCCTTCCTATTACTTGAATATGTAAGGATTGAGAAGAGCCTCTCCTTCAGGGTCCGTGTCCAAGATCCTCAGGGTCTCTCCCCTGAACTCATGTCTCCTAAATCAGCTGAGAAGCATCCCTTCTCAAAGTCTGAGGTGCAGTTCTAGGGGCCTTTTAGGGCCTTCAGCCTTTTAGTTTTGAATAACTCCTTCTTCCTCCCAGTGTTATTTCTCTGGATGGTTGTTACTTCTTGCAGTTACTAAACATATGTATCGATATCGATATCGATATCAATATATTTTACTTTTTCAGTCCTCCAAGAGCTGATTAAATAAATATTCACATTACATTCTTTGTTAGAATTACTATTTCCTCTTTTCCGTCTTGTACCCCAACTTCTATAACTACCTAAATATAGAAATTGGTAGCCAAACCTAAAGTAGATGGCATTTGCTTAGTGGTTGGGCAGTGGGTGGAAAGGAACCCAATTTCAAAAGTAGAAAGCCATCTATTTGATGTTTTGGCAAAACTCTCGGCAAAACTACAGTTTGAATTAACTTGAGAGGCAGACAGTGGGCCTGCTGTGCTGGAAACCCTCAAAATAGACTGAAAAACAAAACTTAATAATGTATATTATCAATTATTGGCTATATTCAGAAAAGTGTTAAAAGAATCTCAGGAAATAGTATAAAAGCAGATCTGACTGGAATAGAAAGACGACAGAAATTTGGGGGCTTGGGGTGACTGGGCGGCTCAACGGGATAAAGCATCTGCCTTTGGCTCAGGTCATGATCTCAGGGTCCTGGAATCAAGCCGGCATCAGGCTCTCTGCTCGGCAGGGAGCCTGCTTCCCTCTCTCTCTCTCTCTCTCTGCCTGCCTCTGCCTACCTGTGATCTCTCTCCTCTCTCATAAATAAATAAATAAATAAATAAATCTTAAAAGAAGTTTGGGGGCTTATTGGACAAAATTTCTGGATTCTTCTAAACCCCAAATGATGGGATATGACATTAATGCAAGTGTTGAGTAACAAAGATACAGTAAAAATGTACATCAGTATAAAGTGACTTAAGGCAGTTATGAGATTTAGAGCTGAAACTGAGTAAAAATTCTCAGTTGAACAAAGTATCTCTTTGCAAAGATCAGGTTAAGGCTGTGGTCCTCCAGCCTAATTTTCCAGATAATATCATCTAAAGAAAGAGGCATGAGAGAAGAGAAAGTCAAGGGCTTCCCAGAAAGAACTTTCTTAGGCACATGGATTAATGAGGAAGCAAATTGATCAGAATCCTAAAAAGATTTTTGAAAATTGTAGTACTAAAAGACCATGATCCCAAAAATACAAACCTTGAAACACTTAAGGCTTAAAACTACTCTTGGTCCCATAATTTTCCCAAAATAGGAAAAAAAATATTTTAAGGGTATACAACCCTTATTCAGCACTTTAAATATTGACAAGGAGAATAAAAGAAAATGAACTTCCCAGAGAGACATCCAGAGGCCAGAGAGAACCATGAACAAAGATCCCCCCAGGGAGCAGGGCCAAACCCTATTCAAGGATCCTCCCTGTTTAGCAGGATTTTACCTCTGATTTCCATGTGTATCTGATTCTTTCTTTTTCCAAGCATGAATATTATTTTGGTTTCCTTATTCTACTTCTCTCCTATATATTGGGTATATATGGACGTTGGGAGCTGGTTGCAAAATACAGATAATTTATTCATAGATTATTCACCATCATCATCATTTGACGAGGGCCATAAATAACCAGTGCTCATGGACTTGAACTGAATCCAGTGACTGAAATACTTTTGTTATTTCTCTTGGAAAGTAATAATCCTTTTTCATGAGGGAGTAGAAACAAGACCTGAATACTTGGCAACCAGAAGGGAGGTCTATGGCAAAGATGGACTGGGTGTTCCTTAATTCCATATGTTCTTCTTGGTTATATAGCTTCCTAACATTTGCCAGCCTCCCTTACAGTTCAGGTGGGGCCATGAGACTAGGTTTGGTCAATGGCAGGATATGGACACATTCAAGGCTGCTTCATAATAGCACATGTACAATGGCTCCCACAGTCTCTTCCTTTCCCTCAGGGACCTAAGAAGCCATGTCCTTAGGAAGGCAGCATTACAGATGAAAGGAATATGTATCTTTGAATCATCATTTGACAGTGAAGGAGAGCTGACACATAGGCTATAACATAAGAAAGACATATTTTATTTTTCTATGTTGAGAAACAGATGTTGACATTATGTTCCAATGGCTAGAGGCTATCTACCTAGTATGGCATTAGATTTTAAAATATGCATTACTGGATTTATTAAATTGGTAACTTGATGACTTTTCTTTCTACTTAAGTATCTGGATGGGAAGAAAATATCATCAAGAAAGTGAGGTAGAATGGTGTAGTAGAATAAAGCCTCGCCTTGAGAATCCTAGCTTCTAACAATCTTTTTATCATTTACTAGCTAAGTGACACTGGGAAAGTCAATTAATTTCTCTGGGCCATAGTCCACATCTGGAAAATTAAGCTAATATTAGGCTACCCAATTATAGGAGAAAGCCAGGTCAAATGTTTACTCAAGATTTTTATGGTTTTGATCTATGGTTACATGAAATAGAAATTAAGCACTAATGCCATTCTAATAAAAGTACAGAAGTAATTCTTTTTATCTTAAAATTTTTACCCTTTGTATGATACCTGACAAAGTCCAGCTTTATGTATAAATATTATGTAACACATTTTTAAATGATGTTAACTTATGTCAAGCAGTTTTAATGAAAATAATAATTTACAAAAGATCATGTTAGAGTGAGATAAAACAGTGTAGATGATAATGCCAAAAAATTTATTCACCAGAACTTTATGTCATTACATTATGCACATTTCTTCATGCCCTCAGCCCTCTCTTCACAATCTAAGATGATGGAATTTAAGGAAGATTCCAGCTTCTGTTTTGTCAACTGAATGCCCACTCCTTCAGATGGTTTCTTTTGATATTCACTCAATAATGTTTATTCGGGATCATTATTTCCACTTAAAATAGTGGAGCTCAGCAAATAACTCTAGAGTAAAATATGAACCTAAAATCTTTGCTCATATTTAATTATATGTTCATCAACTAATAAATCAGGCTAATGAAAACACTTGTGTTCATATAAAATGGCAAAACAATAATTAAAATATATCTAACATGTCAATTTAAAACTTAGAGACTGAATGGAATTTTTCTTCTTTAAATCAAAATGAAGAATGTTGCAGCCAAATCTAAACAAAGAATGCATAAAACCTCTTTTGCTAATGAGTTCTCTCTTCCTAATCACTGGAAAACAATGGCAAGCTACAGCTGGGTATTTGAACTTAAAGCAGAAAACAAAATATGGAAGAGTGTATTATTGATTCAGTCTTCAAATTATTTTTGTCATTAATTCACAATTTTGTATAAGATTTATAATTTTAATTTTTTTCAGGGATTTTTAGAATATATATAGGAAAACACAGAAGGCTTGATTCTGATTTTTCATTAATTTTGGATAACGCTGTACTCATTTTCCTCCACTGACTCCATTATACAAATGTGGATTGCAAGACATGAACTTTAAGTAACTTTTTAAGGTCACTAACATAATGGAGGGGCAAGGTTCAAAGAAATACAAAGAAAAAGAAACTGTTGTTTTACCTGAATTAAGCCCCACTAGTATACGACATTAGATATTTTTATAAATATAAATTATTTATATGAACAATATAATGCAAATGTAAATATTACTATAAACGAGAATAATGTTTACATAAAAAGTTATCCCTTTCCACATTTTTTTAGCATTCCATTTACATACAAGCCATTTTGAGGAAAAATAACTGTTCACTCACCAATGTGGAGGTTTGTGAGGCATCAGCCAAATCCCCTGAGATCTCGGGTGTTCGCGTGTTGTTTGGGATTCTGTGAGGGTTTCGGGCTATCGCTTCACACCAGCCCAGCATTTTCTCCTTCCTCTTATCCCTTTTCAATTTCTGAAATTCTGAAAATAATTTACATTCCCTGAAACAGGTTACTTATTTTAGTTGTTTGTTTTTGGAAAATGTACATAATTGAAATTAAATAAGCAATTTAATGACGTACTAATGTAGACATTTTATTTTAGTCAGAAGTTATGGGGAGGAAAAGAATATGGCAATTATTAATACTATCACAAAGATACAAGGGAATGAAAACTATGTATCTATTCAAAGAGCCTAGCATCTTTTATACCACGATTTGCGATGCTTCCAGACTGTTGTAATTCTTTGAGTAAGGTTCTAAGTGTTATTTTCAAGAATCATTTCATAACATGAGTTCTTACCTTGGGAGCTAAAAACAATTCCAGTTTCTGATATATCTACATATTTCAATGACATCTAAAATTAGGCAGAGCTTTTTAGATGAATGCCCTACAGATGCAAAATAAATTGAACACCAGTCAGTTATAAAGATTACTCATTCTGGCAATGGCATAATTATCTCCCTCATAAAGTTCTGCCAACTGAAGAAGGAGAAATTTTAATGCAAGCATGGTAAGGGTAGTATATGACACATTACCCCATCACTAGTACATTCTATTCAAAAATAATATTTTAAAAACTTTCCCTACTATATCCTGAGTAAAAGTATTCTACAACTCTTTCTAGCTTTCCAGAATTTTCCATTTGGGGAAATTTTTGTTTTTGTTTTTCATCTCTGAAAAAGTATTATCAAGAATGACTTTTTAATGTAATGGAGAAAACATTGTTTCCTTGTAAAGTTTTACAGCCTGCTTTTCCACTCCACCACACTCAGTAATTAGAAATAGTTTATTGCAGGTCTTTAGTTAAATGCTTTACACTGTCAATTAAATATCAAAAATAATGTGGAGTAATTATTTTTCACAGCATCCAAAGCAATTAGCAATCTGGTGGTTTATAACATTTCAGTGATTCAAAATAGCACATTTCATAGCACTAAGAAAAGTAACATAAAGAAAGGTTGCACTAACAGATTGATGAGTTATTACTCTAAATGACAAAATACTCGAATTAAATGGATCTGAACAATGTAAGTAGGGAAATTAGGAGAAAAAAAAAATTAGGGGGTAGTTCAAGATGGCATCATAGGAAGACCCTAAACTTACCTCCTGCCATGGACATACCAAATCTACAGCTACATATAGAAAATTCTCTCTGAAAAAAAAGTATGAAAACCAGCTGAAGTGCCCCTCCACAACAAGGATAAAAAGGACACACTGAAATGGGTAGGAGATGCAGAGATGTGGTCTTGCCAAAAACCCTGCCCCCATTGTGGAGACCCACAAGTGGGAGGGATCTCACAAATAAAAAGCATATCCTTGAGAAGCAAAGGACACAAGCCTTGTATCAGGGACCCCAACCCTTAGGACTTGTACCAGGGATACAAGCCCCCAAAAGTCTGATTTGAAAACCAAAGAGTCTTCTATCCAGAAGACCCAAAGGGCCATAGGAAACTCTGATTTCTAACTTAAGGGGTTTGCACAGTTTCATTTGCCCTGGGACCGACACAAAAGCAGCAGGTTGAAAAATGGTTAACAATATATGAAGACAATTCATTGCCTACTCTTAAAGCATCTCTGGAGGGTCAGAGGCCTGTTGGAACTCTCTCCAGGAACAAAGGTGCTGGTAGTTGTAATTTTTGTACTCTCACCCTACCTTGTCATCACTGACTGCACTGTCCCTCAACCCTGACTTGCTAAACCTAGTAGGTGGACATGCTCCAGCCTGGTGCTTCCTCACAACCCTACCCTGCTAAAATCCAAAGGGCAGGTTCCCTTTTTTCCCCATTAGAGGTAACAAGTGCATGTAGTCCGTTCGGGGCCTGTCACTTGAATACCTGGCTCTGATGGCCATGGGAGCTTGTGTTTCTGGGCTCCATGGAACTGAAACAATCAAAGATAAGTCTGGGAAGGCTCTAACCCCAAGGCACTGAAATACCTGCCATCTTTCTGTGACCACTTCTTCAAGACAGAGAGAGATAGCTATTTTGCTTAATACACAGAAATAGAGAGAGCCAAGCAAAGGGAGAAAACAGAAGAATAAGTTCCAAATGAAAGAACGAGATAAAACCCCAGGAAAAAAAATTAATGAAATGTAGATAAGTGATTTCCTTGATAAATACTTCAAAGTAATGGTCATTAACATACTTACAAATCTCAGAAGAAGAATGGATGAAAGGAACAAGAAATCCGACAAGGAGATAAAAATACACACACACACACACACACACACATAACAGAGTACCAAGCAGAAGTCACAGATCTGAAGAATAAAATAACTGAACTGAAAAATACACCAGAGGATATTAAGAGCAGACCACCTGACGCAGAAGAGAAGATCAGTGACCTGGAAGACAAAGGCAGTAGAACTCACCCAAACACAGCACAAAAAGAACAAAAAAGTTCAAAAAGTGAAAACAGCTTAAAGAGTCTATGGAACAAACATTAAGCAGAATAAGATCTGCATTTTAGGTGTCATGGAAATAATTAAAAAATACCTTGAGACAAATGAAAATAAAAATTCAACAAACCAAAATATATGGATTGTAGCACAAGTAGTTCTAAGACGGAAGTTTAGGACTACCTCAAGAAACACAAAAATTCTCAAATTAAACTATCTAACTTTACATCTAAAGGAATAAGAAAAAGGGGGACAAATGATGCCCAAAGTTAGCAGAATGAAGGAAATAACAAAGACTAGAACACAAATAAATGACATAAAGACTAAAAAGACAACAGAAAAGATCAATGAAACTAAGAGCTGGTTATCAACAAAATTGATAAACTTTAGCTAGATTAAAAAAAAGGGGGGGTTCATATAAACAAAATCAGAAATGAAAGAGAAGTTACAACTGATCCTGAAGAAATACAAAAGATCATAAGAGACTTCTATGAAAAATTATATGCCAACAAATTGGATAACATAGAAGAAACAGACATAGTCCTAGAAACATATAATCTTCTTAAGATGAAATCATAAAGAAATAGAAAATCTGAATAGAACAATTGCTAGCAAGGAGATTAAATCGAAAACTTCTCCTCAAATAAAAGTCTAGGACCTGATGGCCTCACCAGTGAATTCTACCAAACATTCAAAGATGTAATACATATCCTCCTCAAACTCTCCAAAAAAATCGAAGAGGAGGGAATTCTTCTAAACTCATTTTATAAGGCCAGCATTACCTTGCTATCAAAATTGGAGAAGGACACCAAACACACACACACACAACCAATATCCTTGGTGAACACAGATGTAAAAATTCTTAACACAATATTAACAAATCAAATTCAACAATACATTAACAAGATTATACACCATTATCAAGTGGGATTTATCTGGGGATGCAAGGATGGTTCAACATCTACAAATCAATCAACATCCTACACCACATTAACAAAATTAAGGATAAAAATCAGATATGATAATCTCAGAAAAAATCATATATGATCATATATATAGAAACAGCATTTGAAAAAATTCAATATCCATGTTTGATAAAAACTCTCAACAAAACATGTATAGAGGAAATATACCTCAACATTATAAAGGCTATATATAACAAGCCCACAGCTAAAATCATACTCAAAAGTGAAAAGATTTTAGCTTTTCTTCTAAGATCAGGAACATGACAAGGATGCCCACTCCTACCACTTTTATTCAACACAGTATTGAAAATTCTAGCCAGAGCAATTGGGCAAAACAAAGAAATAAAAGACATACAAATAATAAAGAAAGAAGTAAAACTGTCCTTATTTGTAGGTGAGGTGATTTTATATATAGAAAACCCTAAAGACGAAACCAAAAATCTTAGAACTAATAATAAAATTCAGCAAAGTTGCAACATATAAAATCAATATAAAAAATCTGTTGTTTTACCTTCTTACAATAAACTATCAAAAAGAAAAATTAAGATAACTATCCCATTTACAACTGCATTAAAAAGAATACAATATGACCTAGGAATAAGTTTAACCAAAAAAGTAAAAGACCTGTATGCTGAAAACTATGAGATACTGATGAAAGAAACTGAAGAAAATAGGAATAAATGGAAAGATAGTCCATGCTCATGAATTGGAAGAATTAAAATTGTTAAAATGTCTGTGTTACCTGAAGAAATCTATAGATCCAATGTAGCCTCTATCAAAATTCCAATGACATTTTTCATAGAAATTGAACAAATAATAATAAAATGTGTATGGAATCACAAAAGATTCCAAATAACCAAAACAATCTTGAGAAAGAAGAACAAAGCTAGAGGCATCATGCTCCATGTTTTCAAATTTTATTACAAAGCTACAGTAATTGAACAGCCTGGTATGGCATAAAAATAGATACACAAATCAATGGAACAGAATATAGAGCCTAGAAATAAGCCAATGCATATATATTCAATTAATTTATGACAAATGGGACAAGAGTATACAATGGAGAAAGGATAGTCTGTACAATAAATGGTGATGGGAAAACTGACAGCCACATATAAAGAATGAAATAGGACCAATATCTTAAACCATACACAAAAGTTAACTCATAATAGATTAAAGGATTGAATGTAAGACTTGAAGCCATAGAACTCTTAGAAGAAAACATAGGCAGTAAGCTCATGACATCACTTTTGGCGATATATTTTTGAATCTGACTTCAAAGGCAATGGCAATAAAAGCAAAAATAAACAATTATGATCACATCAAAATAAAAAGCGGCACCATGAAGGAAACTATCACCAAAATAAATAAAAAAGCAACCCACTGAATGGAAAAAGATATTTGCAATTATATATACAATCAGGGGTTAATATCCAAAATACATAAAGAATTCATATAACTCAACAACAACAATAACAAAATGATTAAAAAGTAAGCAGAGGATCTGAATAGACCTTTCTCCCAAGAAGACATACAGATAGCCAACAGGCACATGAAAACATGCTTAACATCATTAATCATCAGGGAAATGCAACTCAAAACTATAATGAGATATCACCTCACGCCTGTCAGAATGGCTATTGTAAAAAAGACAAGAAATAACAAGTGTCGGTGAGAATGTGGAGAAATGAGACCCTTAGGCACTGCTGGTAGGAATGTAAACTGGTGAAGTCACTATGAAAATGGAATGGCAATTCCTCAAAAAATTAAAATAGAACAACCACATGAGGGGTGCCTGGGTGGCTCAGTCATTAAGCATCTGCCTTTGGCTCAGGCCATGATCCCAAGGGTCCTGGGATTGAGCCCCGCATCGGGCTCTCTGCTCAGCAGAGAGCCTGCTTCTCCCTCTTTCACTGCCTGCCGCTCTGTCTACTTGTGCTCTCTATCTCTCTGTCAAATAAATAAATAAAATCTTTTAAAAATCCCACATGATCTAACAATTCTACTTCTGAGTATTTATCTTAAGAAAACGAAAACACTAATTTAAGATATATGCAACTCTATGTTCACTGAAGCATTATTCACATTAATCAAGATATGGAAACAACCAAGGTGTCCATCAATGGGTGAATAGATAAAGAAGATGTGGTATATATATATATACAGTGGAATACTACTCAGACATAAAAAAGAGTGAAATTTTGCCATTTGTGACATGGGTTGACCATGAAGCCATTACTCTAATGAAATAAGTCGAAGACAAATACTGTGTGAATTCACTTATATGTGGAATCCAAAAAAACAAATGAGCAAATTTTAAAAACAAAACTCATAAATGCAGAGAACAGATGGAGGGGAGAGGAGCTGAGGGGTGGATAAAAAGAAGTTAGAAGGTACAAGTTTCCAATCATAAAATAAATAAGTCATGGAGATGTAATGTATAGTGTGGTAAATATAGTCAATAATACTATTTGCATTCTATGTAATTTTATATGGTAACAAGGGGAAAGCAGACATGATCATTTCATATTATATGCAAATATCAAATTCTGTTATACACCTGAAACAAATATAATATTGTATGTCAATCATACCTCAATAAAAAAAAAAACTCTCATCATCTTTAGCCATCAGGGAGATTCAAATCAAAACCACACTGAGATACCACCTTACACCAGTTAGAATCGCCAAAATCAACAAGACAGTAAACAAATGTTGGAGAGGATGTGGAGAAAGGGGAACTCTCTTACACTGTTGGTGGGAATGCAAGTTGGTGCAGTCACTTTGGAAAACTGGAGATTCCTCAAGAAGTTAAAAATAGTGCTACCCACCCTATGACACTGTAATTGCACTACTGGGTATTTACCCCAAAGAAGCAGATGCAGTACAAAGAAGGGCCACACAGACCCCAATGTTCATAGCAGCAATGGCCACAATCACCAAACTGTGGAAAGAACAAAGATGCCCTTCAATAGATGAATGGATAAAGAAGATATGGTCCACACATACAATGGAATACTATGCCTCCATCAGAAAGGATGAATACCCAACTTTTGTGTCAACATGGATGGGACTGGAAGAGATTATGCTGAGTGAAATAAGTCAAGCAGAGAAAGTCAATTATCTTATGGTCTTGCTTACGTGTGGAGCATAAGGAAAAATATGAAGGGCATTGTGAGAAGGAAAGGAAGGGTGAATGGGGGGAGATTGGAGGGGGCGATGAACCATGAGAGACTGTGGACTCTGAGCAACAAACTGAGGGTTTTGGAGGGGAGGGGATGGGGGTTGGGCGAGCCTGGTGGTGGGTATTGAGGAGGGCATGTATTGCATGGAGCACTGGGTGTGGTACATGAACAATTAATCTTGTAACACTGAAAAAATAAAATAAACATATTTGGGAAAAAATTTTCATATAAATTAATTTTAAGATATTCAATGGAGTGTATTTCTTAATAAGACTATCAAATCTGAGTGAATCGTTCATTTGAGGTACAGGGATATGGTGAATGGAGCATGAAAACAATTGCTTGAAAAAGCAACAAATTATTAATGTTTAACCATTCAACTTCTTGAGATTTTATTGAAAATTCTTATCTATGCAATACAAAATCTGCATATCTAATTCACACTCCACAGAAAGTAAATATTTCCACATTCCCAGTACACAGTATCTTGGTTACTCATCAGCTTTTAATTACACTTCTTGAAGTGTGCTAAGAGTAAATGAAAATGAGTATCTTTATTCAAAGGCAAGGAGTGAAATGATATATAATGACCAAAACAGTTTAATCAAGTATAAACAAATGTTCTACTTGTAAGTCATTTGCCATTTTTAAAAAAATTTTAACTCTATAATTAAGTATCACTTCAGTACTTATAATAAAAGCTGAATTCATGCATGAATAAAAAGTATAACAAAGTGGCCCCAAAATTACAATTATCATCAGTACCCGTTCTGGGATATGTTTTTAAAGGCAACCAACTTCTTATGTCCCATTCAGTTTTTGAGATTAAATAAGGCAGTTTAATTTCATTTGCAGATTGCTTTTGTGATGGTAGTGAGGGTCATAGCTATGCTCCTCCTCATTCAGTCAACATTAATCCTTAAGTATTTATTGAACCCCTACTCTATCATAGGTACTGAAGTAGGCATGGAAGAGCTACGCTTTCATTTTTTGTTTGAGTTGGATTCAGCGCAACATTCCAGAGAACTTTAATTTCTAAAGTAACTAGGATCTCTCTGAATTGCAATTATTTAGATTTTGAACTTATTTGCTTGATTCCAAAGCGATGGCTGTTCCTCTTGGTTTTACGTCATCCTCCCTGAAGTGGGCCTGTGCAAATCATCTCCTTGAACTGTTATCAACAAGTCATCATGCGAAGAACTATTACATTTTGGCTCTACTTGCTGAAGTAGTCTAATAAAGTGTCAACTGTATTCTAATTTTCTTCTGCATGTAACAATTATCTTAATTCTAGAATGACCAGGCAGGCGAAAAAATTCAACAAATGAAAACACATATTATTTTGACCTAAATAATATGCTGCTAATCATCACAGAATGTTTCTCATGGACACTATACTCTCTGTTGTGAGAAAAAGAAAAAAACTGATACATGGCTAGGGCCCAGAAGATGGGAAAGATTATAATTAAATTTGAACATACTCATAAAAATATTTACAAAGAAAGTTAAATGTATCAAATGATAAGAGCAATCCAACTTCAGAGCTTCACTTTAGCTTTTAATTACATGAATTAAGAATATACAGAAATATTTAAAAGGTCTCTCTCTGATGGCTCTATTACTACATCTGGACATTCCCATAATATTATAAGAGAGAAATTTTGTCTAATAATTTGCTCTATATAATAAACATCTGCTGACTTTACCAGCTACTTTAGAATCAAATAATTGTATCTGGAAGAAAACGAAGTTTAATGGCCTCAAAAAAAAAAAGCAGCACGGCTGTAGGCAAACTGAAAGGGAGAGAGAGAGGGAAGAAAAGGAGAGATCTGTTGCCTCATTTCATAAATTCCTGTAAGAGAGAGTGATAGTTGCTCAAAACTGTATCTCCTTTTCTGTTTTTACAAAACCGTCAGAGTTGAGGTCTTGTTTTAAAGACATCTTTTTTGCATCATTGATGACAATGTAGAAAATTCAGAAATAGTTTAGGTGATTTGAGATAACTAAAGGGTTAATACTGTTGACTCCTGAGGTTCTATAGACCAACATTCTTCCTACACAGGTCCGGAGTACTTTCCATATTCTTAGGTATAAGAATGTATTATCAGTCAGAAGGATAGGCAAATTATGAGCATTTATAATTAACCCTAAAGCACTTTAAACTGTAAGTATCATTAGTAATATATCAGAATAGGAAAGTGGTCATTAAGCATTCATGTTAATTGCCATCTAACCATTAAACCAAGCTAATGTGAGGCTCAGCAATGAGCAACTTATATAATGATCACAGGAAATTGAGATTTAACTAAGCTTAATTTTAATATGCTACTTCAAACAGATATTTAATTTAATAAATAGGAGCACAGTGCATTCTCTGTGAACTAAATTGACACAAATTAAAATTAGGAAGAAAAAAACGCAAGGCAATTGGGTATACCTCATGGAGAATAATTTACTTTTAATTCAGGAGACATTTACTGAATATTTTTTGTGCCGGACACTGTGCTCAGAACCATCAGTACAGGGATTAAAGAGATCTAGAACATGGAGCTGGTAGGGGAAAATGACAAGTAAGTCAACTTTTGATAACAGTGCCACGAGTGCTATGAAAACTTTGAGAAAAGACACTTGCTGTACCATTAACGGAACGAAAAGGTTAATTTTAGACGAATTTCCAAGGAAAAGAAAATTGCGAATAATTTACATGAAAATTAAAATTATTACTATTCCAAAGGTTTCTGCCACTACTAGCTGTGCTGTGCGACTCTAGGAGGCTCATTCACATCATAATCCCTATAAACGGTGCTGTGCTTCGAGGGATGCTTTTCTCATAAAACACCATGTGAGTAGTGCTCCTGGAGTTGTGCAATCTGGCAGAGAGAAAGCCTTGCTCATATCTCCCAGTGAAACTTATCACTCATACCTCATTGTACCCCAAGCCTAATGTAATTTAATCTTCCAGCACAAAAAAATGCAGTCGCTTGCCTTTACCTTGCTTCTCTACTTTCTCAACTGTTTCATTTCTAAAATTTGCCAACCATATCACACCCAGCATAGTTAAGGGCTTAGCCTAATGTTCCCTCCCTTCACCATGCACATATAACTGAGACAGTTGGCCTCATCTCATACAGACAACCATCTTTAAACTTGAGACTTAAGAATAGTCCTTATCTAAGGATTTGAAAGGATTTTTCAACTAAAAACTTTAGAGATTTTTCTGCATATTTCTTTTTCTTTCTTTCTTTTTTTTTTAAAGATTTTATTTATTTATTTGACAGAGAGAGAGATCACAAGTAGGCAGAGAGGCAGGCAGAGAGAGAGAGGGGGAAGCAGGCTCCCCGCTGAGCAGAGAGCCCGATGCGGGGCTCGATCCCAGGACCCTGAGATCATGACCTGAGCCGAAGGCAGAGGCTTTAACCACTGAGCCACCTAGGTGCCCCTCTGCATATTTCTTTAGCCAAGTGTTATTAAGAAATATAAATCTTGGGGCCCCTGGGTGGCTCAGTCAGTTAAGCATCCAACTCTTGGCTCAGGTCAATTCCATGCTGAGCATGGAATCTGTTTGAGATTCTCTTTCTCCCTCTGCCTTTCTTCCTGCTTGTGCTCTCTCTTTCTAAAATACATAAATAAAATCTTTTAAAAAATGTAAGTCTCAACTTTTGAACCCTCAGAATAATAATGAAGTCAATCCCCATTATGAAAGCAATAACTCGCAAATAAGGGAAGGAAGGGACAGTTGGGAATATGCTTTCCTTCCTCATTGAACTGCAATATTTCTGACAATGTTTCTACAGTAGTGTGTGTGTGTGTGTGTGTGTGTGTGTACGTGTGTTTGAAGAGTACTCCTTAGATACTCAGAAAACTATAACATGCATGCCTAAGACGCAAACCAGCTGCAACCCTGGATCCTTGTTCTATAGTGTTCACACACAACTATGGTTGTTCTTGAAGGCCTGGAGTGCTAAAGACCACCAAAGACTATCCACTGAGGATAAATTTGGGAAGTATTTAGGCCAGATGGCCTTTAGACAAGATAACTCTATTTGTTAAGTTTACTGCTATGAAATTGTTGGAGTAGGCAGTTAATTGGGTTCTAACAGGATAACTGGAGGCCTGCAATGAGGAAGTCATGGCCAGCTATCAGGAAAGTCACAGGTTTGTCTTGGTGGCACTCCACAACTAGTGGATCAAACTGGACAGGCCCAAGATGGCAGGTGCCATGACAGGGATCCCCTCACCAAATTAGGAAGAAAAAGCATGAAATCCCGATTCCCTGCTGCAAGTAATGAATATTTCACTTCTTTGTCAACAACTGCCCACAAAAGATGGAAACCAGAGGGACTGGGTGGCTCAGTTGGTTAGACATCTGCCTTTGGCTCAAGTTATGATCCCAGGGTCCTGGGACTGAGTCCCGAATCTGACTCCTTGCTCAGCGGGGAGTCTGTTTCTCCCTCTGACTGCCGCTCCCCCTGCTTGTGCTCTCTCTCTCTCTGTGTCAAATAAATAAATAAAATCTTCAACAACAACAACAAAAGATAGAAACCCAAACCCCAAGGGTGCAGCTCTCTCTTGATCTTCCCTGCTCTCATATCTTGAAAGTGTACTTTCACTTTAATAAACTTTCCCACATGTGTCGTTCATCTACTGTATCACATGTCTGTCCTTGAATTCTTTTTCCTGACAAGACCAAGAACCTTCAGCAACACTTTTGGGATGGTCTGGGTCAAGGCTTCAGGGTCTGGGGTCTCCCCAGTTCACTCAGGAACAAAATGAAGATGTGTCCTGAGGACCTTCTGATTTTTATGAGTTGGATGTGAAATTTCTTAAATGGCGAGAAAAGTTCGTAGTTGTATTGTAAGGTGTGTAACCCTAACTGACATAGAGCCCAATAAACAACTGTTGATAATAAAATGAGTAAGATAAAGAAGAGCTCTCCTTCTCTGAGTAAAGTTAGGCAATGGGAACACCATAAGGTGACTCATAGTGAAAGTTTACATTCTTAAGTGCTTTTTAAAAAAAGATTATTTATTTATTTATTTACCTATTTATTTGAGAGAGTGAGTCAGTGAGAGAGAGCATGCGAGTGAGCATGAACGGGGGGAGGACCAGAGAGTAAGGGAGAAGCAGACTCCTTGCAGAGCAGGAGGCCCGACATGGGGCTTGATCCTTGGACTCTGGGATCATGACTGGAGCCAAAGGCAGATTCTTAACCTACTGAGCCACCTAGGTGTCCCATTCTTAAGCTTTTCATTTGAACTATAGGAAATATATTTAGTATATAATTTTCTTTTTAATAATCCCCCCCCACATTATAATTTACTTTTAGAGGCATCAACCTTTCCAGAAAGTCTTGTAAGTTACTCTAGCCTTGCGAGGAGGTCTAGTGGTGAGTAAATAAATGGCACAGTAAAAGGAAGTAGGGTTCTTATTGCCTTCTCTGGTAAGGCAGTTCAAAGGGTTTTCTAGTTTAGGTTCTGACCTAGAGTTTGAAATCATCACTCCCATCCTTATAAAAGATAAAACTGAACAAACTGAAAACCAATTAGTTTTCTTGGAACCATCAGAGAATGAGATTGTAGAACAAACCTCCACCCCAAAATATGGAGAGACAGGTGAATACAGAGAATCATGGCCAATTTCAGAATACATAAGAGAAGCTTCTGAAACCATAAACTGGAGATGACATACAGGAATTCTAATGTATTACTGGAGGCACGATGTGGACTATCTTAGAATAAGAACTTCCTGGAGGCTGTATTCTTTACGAAGACCCCACACTTTGATGAGTTTTACTACCAGGAAATTTATCTAGATCTCATCATAAATAGCTGAGAAAGATACCATTGTGGCACTGGCAGGGAAAAGGGAAGAGGAACCATCATAAAATGCCCCTAGAGCACTCCTATAATGAAGACCTACTCAGGGAAAATATCTTAGCAGAGTCTTATTAACCTACTTGAAGGAAGGGCATTTCTCCCACTCCAAGCCTTTATAGCCTTCCTGCTTCACCTAAGGTGGGGAGGAAAGCTAAGAAACATATATGAAGGCCACAGTCCAGGAACACAGGCCGTTAGAAAATTTAGATTTAACCATAAAATTATAGCACACTTCTCACCTACTATGCCTTACCATCATACCAACAGGGCTTCAGGATAATAACAACAGATTACAGATGAAAAAACTGGATGCGAGCTCTCTTTAAGGAAGGGTACTTAGGGAGTCTGAAAGTCAACAGGACAAACACGTAGTTACTAGAAGAATCTGCAGCATCTGATAGCAATAGCTATAACAAACGTTAAATACAGCTAAATTTCTAGCCAGGATAACAGAAGTGCACATTAAACGTGCATTTATTTTGGTTTCCATTGCCTGATACACCATATGTGACTTTCAACAAAAAAATTTGAAAGCCTACTCAAAGCAAGAAAGAAACAGTCTGAAGGCACATAAAAGGCATCAGAAGCAGAGTCAGATGTGACACAGATATTGGAATTATCAGATAGGGAATTTACAATACCTATAATTAATATATTAGGGTTGTAATTGAAAAAAGTAGACAACCTGTAAGAACAGATGGATAACATAGACAGAGAGATGAGAACTCTAAGAAAGAATCAAGTGGAAATGCTGGAAACCAAAACACTGCAACAGAAATGAAGAATGCTTTGATGGGTTCATTAGTAGACTGACCATGCCCAAGGAAAGTATCATTGAACTTTCAGATAGAACAATAGAAACTTCTAACTCAAATGCAAAGAGAAAAAAGTATGAAAAAAAGAAGAAAAAAAGAGCAGAATATCCAAAAACTATGGGACTATTTCAAAATATGGAACATGTGCATAATTGGGATACCAGAAAGAACAAAAAGGAGATAATAAAGTGGAAGAGATATTTGCAAAATACAAAAACCACTTTCCTATAAACCTGTACACCTATATATCATCAATGAACAACTTAAATTTGAAATTAAGAAAGGAATACCATTTACAATAGCACCAAAAAATGCATATTTAGATATAAATATAACAAAATAGCTATAGAACCTATATGGAAAACTGCAACATTTGATTTTAAAAATCAGAGAAAATTTAAATTCATACACACATATTCTGGAAGACTCAATATTGTTAAGACCTGAGTATAATCCCATCAAAATCCCAGCAAGCTATTTTGTAGAATTGACAAACTACTCCAAAGTTTATATAGAGAGGCAAAATACATAGAATAGCCAACACAATAGTGAAGAACAAAGCTTAAAGACTTACACTACCAGTTTCAAAATTTACTATTAAGTTACACTAATCAAGTCAGTGTGATATTGGCAAAAGCAAAAAGCACATAAAACAATGAAACAGAATAGAGTCCAAAAACAGACTCACGATTATAGGCAACTCATCTCTAAAAAAGAGCAAAGGTAATTTGATGAAGAAAAGATAAGTCTTTTTAATGAATGGTTCTGGAAAATTAGACATCCACATGTAAAAAAACAAATCTAGACACAGAACCTTATATCTTTCACAAAAATTAACTCAAAATTAATCACAGACCAAGTTTAAATGCAAAACTAGAAAACTTCTAGAAGAAAACAAAGGAGAAAATGTGGGTAACTTTCGGTTCAGTGATAAAGTGTTAGATACAACACTAAAATCATGATCTGTGAAAGAAAAAATGATGTTAGAATTTGTTAAAATTATAATTTCTATCTGTGAGAGACTCTTAAGAAACATCAGGCCATAGACTGAGAGAAAATATTTTAAAATTGCATATCAGATAAAGAACTTGTATCCAAAATATACAAAGAGCTCTTAAAACTCAACAATAAGAAAACAAATAACCAAGTAAAAAAATGGCAATCTCAACAGATTGAAATCCCCAAGAGGATACACAGATGGCAAATAGGCACATGAAAGATTCTCACCATTATATGTAATTAGGGAATTGCAAATAAAAACAATGAGATACCACCATACATCTGTTAGAATGGCTCAAACCCAACAAACTGAAAACACCAAATGCTAGCAAGAATAAAAAGAAACAAGAACTCCCATACATTGCTGGTGGGAATGCAAAACAGAACAGCCACTTGGAAGACAATTTGGTAGTTTCTTACAAAGGTAAAACATAGTCTACCATACAACCCAGCAACTGCCCCTGTAGCTATTTATCCAAGTGATTTAAGAACTTATGTTTCCACTGAAACCTGTACATAAATGTTTATAGTAGCTTTATTTATAATTGCCCCCAAAACTGAGAGCAGCCAATATATACCTCAGTAGGTGAACAAATTGTGATATATCCTTATAATGGTATTTTATTCAGAAATTTATTTTATTCAGAAATAAAAAGGAATGAGCTATTAAGTGATTTTAAAAAATGGATGAATCTTAAACACATATTGCCATATTAAAGAAACATTCTGGAAAGGGCAAAACCATATAAATAGTAAAATGACCTATGGTAGGGAAGTGAAACTATTCTATATGATACTATAATGGTGGATACATTAGACTATACATTTGTCAACATCTACAGAACTTCATAGCATAAAGCACAAAGCATGAACTTTGAAATGCATGCAAATTAGGCCATATCATTCAAGAGGTTCGGGGATCCCAAGATGGAAGTGAAAAATACAATCTAAGTATATTAAAAATGAAGGAAACTATCACCCTGAAGAGTGTGAGGAAAAACGTCCTGACCTTAGTAACTTTAGAAATGAGTAAAGTCGGTAAGATTGAACCAAAAAATATTATACATAAGCATAAACTTTAGAAATGAGTAAAGTCTGTAAGATTGAACTAAAAAATATTATACATAAGCACTGTGCTCATAGCACCAATAAAATTGGTACCCAGGGAGGTATAGATTCACAAATGTGATATAGATGTATCGTATACTGGAGTTGTACAACTAAATAAGTGGTTGGCATATAATAAGGGGCAGGTCTCTCAGTATTGGAGTGGAAGATTACAGATAAGCAAGGGGAGAAGACACGTACCCTGTGGCATTAGAGATGGAGACATCAGTATGATTCGAGTCGGACATATCATTATGAACTCATGTTTAGAATATATACATAGGATTACATATAGAGATATTTATAAGTATATGTACATACATGTGTTAGTATATATACATACATCTTCTTGCTCTGTCAGTTGAAGCCTAGAAGCAATGACACTCCAGTAATGCCCAGATTTTGGTTTCTAATGCTATTTTTCAATAAAAGGAACCAGGACTGCTTGGATAAATGGCTGATTCCAGGCCTGGGACAGGAAATACACAAGATGAGCCTGGAGCAACTTGTAGTGTCAGAAAGTAAGGAAATGCTGAGAAACAAAACAAAACAAACAAACCAAACACAATTATGGGTATATGCCAAAGAAACACAGGAGCCAAAGCTGGAACTATCTGAAAGGAAAATAAAGTGGTATAAGATTATCACCTAAAGCATAAGATAAATATCCACGAGTTCATACTGATATCAATCAATGATTGAATAAAGAAATAAATGGAGAAGATAAGACATATCTCTCAAGCAAAATTCCAAATAATTTATGCAGACAGACTACCCTCGCAGGCTAAGGAGGAACATTAACTCCCAACACTTCATTACAGACTGTACATAGTAACTTCTTTTCAAAGAGCCCAATATGGGAAGATGGAAAATAAGAGTAACTTTATAGTGGAGAAACCTGACAAACCCCACCTCAGCTGATGGTCTTATGAAGGTCAGTATCAACAGTGAGAAGTTATGTCGATAGTACATGCCCTTTTAAGATATAATGAAAATGGTATTTTACCTCTGGAATCTTCTTCTCCAAAACCCAAGACCCTGGTTCAACAATCAGAAAAATTATCAGAAAAATCTCATTTGAGAAACAGTCTACATAAAACCTGACCAATAATCCTTAATACTGTCAAGATGTGCAAACAAGGCAAGTCTGAGAAACTGTCATGGTCAAGAGGAGCCTCAGGAGATGTGGGGATTAAATGTAATGTATCTTGAATGGGATGCTGAAAGAATGACATTAAGCAAAAATGAAGAAAGTCTAAAAAAAAGTAAAGACTTTAGTTAATTTTAAAATATTAGTATTGGTTCATTTGGTTCCTTAATTGCAACAAATGGACCATACTAATGCAAGATAATAATAGGGGAAACTGGGTAAAGAGTACATGGAAAGTATGTATTATGTTCATAATTTTCTATAAACCTAAAACTATTATGAAACTTAAAAAAAGCCCTTATTTTAAAAAATGAAATGTGTATTCTACTTTTCAGGTCTGTGAAATTTATTTCAATATGTTGTTCTCATCAATAGCCAGTAGAAAAGTGCACATATCCAAAGACTAATGATTTAATTACTCCCAACAAATTGTTCTAAATTATATGGTTCAGGCATTTATTACAGAAAAAGGTTGTAGATGAAGTTTGAAGTTTTGACTGGCGTTAGTTTTAGCTTCATAGGAAAAATAAATAACTACAGGATACTGGCAGAAGAATGTGTATTACTTGTTTAGGATTAAAAAGTGACTGAAGTTCAAAACTAAAATGAAATGTCACCTCACATCCGTCAGAATGGGTAAAATTAATGACACAGGAAACAACAGGTGTTGGCAAGGATGTGGAGAAAAGAGAAACTTTTATGCTGTTGGTAGGAATGCAAGCTGGTGCAGCCACTCTGGAAAACAGAATGGAGGTTCCTCAAAAAGTCAAGCGGAGGGGCGCCCGGGTGGCTCAGTGGGTTAAAGCCTCTGCCTTCGGCTCAGGTCATGATCTCTGGGTCCTGGGATCGAGCCCCGCATCGGGCTCTCTGCTCTGGGGGGAGCCTGCTTCCCATCTCTCTCTCTGCCTGCCTCTCTGCCTACTTGTGATCTCTCTCTCTCTCTGTCAAATAAATAAATAAAATCTTTAAAAAAAAAAAGTCAAGCGGAGAGAGTCAATTATCTTATGGTCTCACGTGTGGAGTATAAAGAAAATCATGGAGGGCATCGTGAGAAGGAAGGGAAGGGCGAATGGGGGGAAATTGGAGGAGATGATGAACCAGGAGAGACTGTGGACTCTGAGCAACAAACAGAGGGTTTTGGAGGGGAGGGGGTGGGGGGGTGGGGGGGGTGGGGGGGTGGGGGGGGTGAGCCTGGTGGTGGGTATCGAGAAGGGCATGTACTGCATGGAGCACTGGGTGTGGTGCATGAACAATCAATCTTGTAACACTGAAAATTAAAATAAACATATTTGGGGAGAAAAAAAAAGTTAAAAATAGAACTACCTTATGTCCCAGCAATCGTACTAGTAGATATTTAACCAAAGAATATAAAAATACTGATTTGAAGGGATACATGCACCCTGATGTTTATAGCAACATTATCAACAATAGCCAAATGGAAGAGCCCAAATATCCACCAACCGATGAATGGATAAAGAAGTGGTGTGTATATATACAACAGAATATTACTCAGCCATAAAAAAGAATGAAGTCCTGGTATTTGCAATGAAATGGATGTAGCTAGTGTATTATGCTAAGTGAAATAAGTCAGTCAGCGAAAGATAAATGCTATATGATTTCATTCATATGTAGAATTTAAGAAACAAAACAGATGAATGTAGGGGAGTAAAAAAAAGGGAGGCAAACCAGAAAATAGACTCTTAACTATAATGAACAAACTGAAAGTTACTGAGTAGGGGGATGGGCTAAATGAGTGATGGGTATTAAGGAGGGCATTTGTTGGGATGAGCACTGGATGTTGTATGGAAGTGATCAATCACTAAATTTCACACCTGAAACTAATATTATACTATTTGTTAACTAATTGAGATTTAAATAAAAACTCAAAAAAGAAAAAAAAAGCTACCAAATAGATTTTACTAAAAGTTCAAAACAAAATAATCACCACTGGGCTGAAAATAGGCTAAATTCCATCCGCATTTCTCTTAGGAATGAGAGAATTTAGTGAGAAAGTGAAATTCATAGAATTTTATGCAATGCTTTTGAAGAATACATTTTGCTCTGTGCACCAGACATGTCCACTTCCTTAAGAATTCTGTTTACCAGGACGCCTGGGTGGCTCAGTTGGTTAAGCAGCTGCCTTCGGCTCAGGTCATGAGCCCAGGTCCTGGGACTGAGTCCCACACTGGGCTCCTTGCTCAGCAGGGAGCCTGCTTCTCCCTCTGCCTCTGCCTGCCACTCTGCCTGCTTGTGCTCTCTCTGTCAAATAAATAAATAAAATCTTAAAAAAAAAAAAAGAATTCTGTTTACCAAGGACATGGAAGGGTGAGGGTGTAAGAAGGAAAAAAAATCAAGAAACATGATTTCTTGAGTAGCTTTAAAAACATACTTAAAGATGTTTGAGTAAAATACAGATTTCCAACTTTTTCCAGTGTGAAACATCTTTTTTTTACAAAAAGCTTAGTAAGCCATTGACTCAAGAGTAAGTATATTTTGAATATAGATTTATTGAGAAAATGCACCGCCATCTGGATTTAAGTTCTGATTGTAATAACTTTGTAATCCACTTTACAGATTTATGTCTTACATCTTGAAAGTCATTGAAATACCTGGTAGTTTTGCTTAAAATTTTTTTAAAGTTTTTTTTAAAGATTTTATTTTTTATTTGAGAGAGAGCATGAGCAGGGAGGGGCAGTGAGAGGAGCAAGTAGCCCAATGTGGGGCTGGATCCTAGGACCCTAGGATCATGACCTGACCTAAAGGCAGATACTTAACTGACTGAATTACCCAGGCACCCCTTAAAATTTTTAAATAAATAGTTTTACTATCCACACTGACCCTGAAAATATGGCTTCCAGGAAGGTTCCTAATTGTTTTTCTTTGGGCTGATTTCAAGATGATATGTCACTCTTTACTCAGGAAAATCTTCTGAAAGGCACATGCCTTTATAACAGACAAATGTGACAAAACATTTCATATCTAATATTTTACAAAAATCTTTTATTGCCCCATTTAAAAGCATAACAACTGGGTTATTTTATTATTTAATAATTTAATAATTTAATATAAATGTAGAATTCTGCATAATTAGCACATAAAAATGCATTCAAATGTAAATACAGACCTGCTTAAATTTCTAGGCTTATTTTGGGGTACTTCCATCATTTATAGGAATGTAGGTTTTTTTCTGACAGGTTTGGCAAAACATGTGAGATAAAAAATTTATATACAACTTTCCTATGTTCTGTCCATGCTAAGGGACTGTGTATCTCTATTCCAACCCTTCCCTGTACTACCAGATGAAATTATTATCAAAAAGAGATTTTATCTTTTTGACACTTTAACTCTTCTAAAAAAGCTGTTTCACTCTTTACACTGGCCTCTAGGAAACTAGAAGTCAATTAAAAGTATAATTTAAGAACTTCTAATGCTTCTAGTACATATTTTATATTTTTAATGTAACCCTGAGAATTCGTTAATGTTTGAATATCATCAACCACTGGTGTTTACCTTTTTTGCCCATTTTTTTAAAAGATTTATTTACTTATTTTAGGGAGAGAGCACATGCAGGGAGAGGGGCAGAAGAGAGGGAGAGAGAAAATCCTCAAGCAGACTCCCCACTGAGTGCAGAGATTGATGTGGGGCTCAATCCCAGGACCCTGAGATCATGACCCGAGCCAAAATCAAGACTCAGTCACTTAACTAACTGAGCCATCCAGGCACCCTTTCTTTGCCTATTTTAAAAACCTGATTTTCCAAATATATTTTGCAGTTCACTCAAACTTATTTTGCAAGTTATAAAGGTTACATCAGATAAATATATTTCTTATCTGCAAGTATATGCCCCAAATCAGTAAATTCTTATTACTCATTCATAATGAATCTCTCTTTTCCCTTTCCTTCCAGTCTTTAGTTATGATACTTGTATGAAATGAAAGAAAAAAAGAAATAGTGCCGTTTTATTGTCTAAACTTGCCATCCTGATGTTTTCAGGTTTTTAGATAACTATAATATGATAATTACAAGTTTTTTAAAACAAAATTTTATAATAGTAAACATAATGGAAAACTATTTGTGGACTTCCACATACAAAGTTAACTGAATATACAATGTTATATAAAACAGTAAAAGGTAGTTTTTCTAACATTCAAATTATTGTGTATGACCCAATCAGAATTACATTTCAATGTCAAAATATGATGAATATGCTATTGGAACTCAGCATCCTTTCATCATGAACCCTTGACCTAATAATGCCAATAGATATCAACTACCAAGAATTTCTTCTTATAGTACAATTATTTGCCACAAATTATTCTTTGCCATTCCATGAAATTACTTTGTCCAAATTCCAAAAACATGGATATAACTATTCAGGAATATCCAAATTTTGAGTATCACAGTTTATCTGATTATAAAGTGATATCCAAAATGCAAAGCAATAAAACATATATTAACTTTCTTTTTTTAGGTACATTAACTTTAAATAAAATACTTTTTAATTATTTTTCTGAGAAATTGATTCTTCTGATAAGTCATCTTGCAGTCTCTTCTGTCTTCATCTGTTTGTGTTGTCCCTGCCCTACTCTCATACTTTTGTCAGGCTGTCTATACAAGACTACTTCAACAATAACCTTGCAATATTTTCCCTGGTTATTTATCCGCTTTCCTGTCCATGTGAGGGCATTTACCCTCAAGATACAAATGTAGTGATCATTTTGTGAGGATATCACAAAAACTGCAAACCACTTTAATGACAAATGAGATGTGGCACTGAACCAGTGAATATAAGATATACTGTGGAAAACTATTTAACAGTTGATGCTAAAAGAGAAAAATAAAAGTTAATTTGAATACACCAAAACTCATGAGCTTTAGCTGAGTTCGACTGTCACTGTCTAATTTCACCACAAAAGAGAAAAGAATATACATATATATACATAAACAAATGTGTAATTTGGAACTGATTCCATGAGAGCTAAATATGGATTTGTGAATAGTAACTTTTAAAACAGCATCTGTGAAGATCCATCTGAAGACAAGTTTGACATTTAAAATGTATTCTGCCTCATTGAGGAGAAAACCGTTGAACTGCTGATAAAAGAAAAAAAGGAAACTTCGTTTTTTGACACAATAAAGTAAAAAGGGACATTGGTGGACATTATATCCCTTAAAAGATTACCTGTGTGAGGACAATCGACCCCAGAGGATATATTTTTTTTTCCAGAAAAGATGAACAGAGTCATGTGAAATACACAGAAAGCTTTGATATGATACTATGCCCTGCTGCTATATTCTGGACTACACAGTTTTCAGTAACATTTAATAGATTCTTTACAATATGCCAACAGCTTCTTAAAATTTAATTCAAAATGCATAAGAAGTGTCTGAAGCTTTAAACAATAGCCCAGAAGGAGCAAGTTTACTGCAGGCAAAGAAAAAAGACTCGTAGAGATGCAGAAGAAAACTGGGAAGGCATGGTGTAGTTCAGGGATGACATGAGTGAGTTCAGTAACACTGAGATGTCATGCTTTATTCCCCCAACCATATTCCAGCACTGTGATAACTTGGATTTCTGCAAGCTTAACTAGGGCCTCTGAGCTACCAGGTATAAATAGCAGACTATTCTTTAGGGAATTTGTTATAAAGATGCTTAATGACCTTTGGCCATAGTAAATCTCAGCAACTTGAGCAAGCCAATAGATTTGCTCAGATGATGAGCAAACTGACTCAATTTTGCTCATCGAGGAAGTTGCAGAAATGAAGCCCTGACCTGAGAGATTACAATTCTAGAATAGGTGTAAAACCTGCCTCGGGGCCATTAATCTCTTATTTTCTTTGACCCCAGAATTCACCATCAAATAAAAACACAAATTACATATTATACGTTGCTACTACTGAAAATTCTCTCCACATAGTTTCTGTTAGACAACAAGGGGAATAGAAAAATCCTGAAATAAAAAAACGCTTTCAAGCACTTCATCTATTAAAGAATATTACTAAGTTCTATTTTTTAAGATTAAAACACTAAGCTTACTAAATAATATCAAACAATGGCTACTCTATATTACACAAAATTATGTAGCTATATTTATGAATCACTTCATGATTTAGGTAAGTTGATATAATACCCTGTCCAGATTTCATACTGTTAAAAATCAAAACTCTCTTGTCATTAATATATATTGTCCATCCCCTGATGTACCCCAAGATCTCAAGCTGATATCTTACTTAGTCTACTGTAAGCAGGTTGGAAGAATAATATTGGATTGGCATCTTGCATATTGGGATATAGTGACCACTCCTAAGATTGTCTTGGAATATGAGAGAAATGTAAAACCTAAGGAATTTACATACTTAAATATTGGTCTTGTTCTAGGAATTTGGTTACTGAGTCAAAGGTCCAACACATAACCACACTTTCTGTTGTTTAACAGTCAATTTTCTGTTGAAACAGGATTTTCATGTAGTTCAAGTATAATAATATAAGGAAAAAATAATGACTGATAATAGAAGGAATTAGTTTTCAATCTTCCATATAGAGTTTTTCTAAATTCCTGTGTTATACTTAGAGTGTCTACTTGCTCCAAATGACTATTTTCATTAAGATGTGTCAGAAGCACTTACTATTTGAAAATCTTTATCATTCAAACAAATCCCATTTCTATTACTCTTGCCACTGTCCAACTATATTTAGGGTATAGACAAAATAGAGCAGAGTTGTTGAATTTCTGCCTAGTACTCAAGGTTTTTGTTTTGTTTGGTTGCCTGTTGGTATATTATGAATAGTATTTTTCACACTGCAGTATGAAAATATTATTTAAAATTAATTAACTTATTATATGACAAAAAATCTGAAATGCACATTTCTTCCCTGATTGCTGTCCCATATACTCAACATGACAGTGAAGCAAGCAAAATGCGATGAATTAAAAGAAACTCAGTCTAGAGATGTTAGCTTTCCCATACTAGCTCTGAGAAAGATTAAGATAGCTTGAAACCAAGGAAAACAATTAAACATAAATCATGGGTTTTCATGTTTAAGAAAGAAAGTACCTTTTTTTTCCTTAGTATTATGGTAAGATTCTCATTCACAATCATATTTGAGAAGTTGGTACAAATCAGCATTTTTTTTTACATAGTTTGGTAAAGTTAGAGGTGTTTCATGAAAGATCTAATTGGGGGAAAATCAAATTGTTTGGGTAGAGTGTAATACTGCAACTAATATTTGATGGGTTTTATGTCTATCTATCCTAATATCAAAGCTACTTAAGTACCTTCTTGCTCACAGCGCTATGTGGGGATCATGTAGAGAACTTTTATACAAGTCTTTGCCATCTGGAGGACTTCACAGTAAAAGAGACAAAAAAGTAAAGGCAGAATAGATGAGTGGATTGCCATGAAAGACACAAACATTTTAAAACAAACTTATCACATTTGGTTTATTATCTTAAAGTATATGCATGTGACTCTTAAAATCAGACATAGAAGATAATGGTTACAGGATATGCATTTGAGATCTTCATTTACATTATATGAAAATTTTATACTTATTCTTTTATTATGCAGTTCTACGAAAAGTTTGTTTTATACAGTTTATTAAAATGACTAATTCCATGACCTATAATGTCAAAAATAATTGAGTTTTATTAGGCAAGGAAGGATATTTGATACTGGAGTTTGTTATTACTTTTGTCAAGAAGCAGCTTAAAGAAAAAAAAATTAAGATAACTCATAGAATAAAATCAAACATTTGATGAAACTGGATGTTTTACTAGACACAGTGGAACTAAATTCTAAATATGTCAGTGCCATTAAATTCTAATTGAAAATAACCTTAGGTATCCTGCATTGTTTTGGCTAAACCTTTTCTCATACGTAAAAATGAGTGTTTTCTGAAGCTGTCTAAGCAAGTGTGTCACCTTGAAGTAAAACTAAGTCAATTGCCTCCGCCCAAAGGGAAGAAAAAGACAGCACCTGGTTAGAATGCAATGTCAAAGAACACTTTATTTTTCATTTAAATCTACACAAGTAAACTCTTGAAAACTGGTAAATCTGTACCCATAAAAGAAGATAAAAGCAGACTCTTTGGATGGTTGATTGGAAACAGAAAGCTCTTCACAAAGAATTATCTGATGCAAGAAACACTTAAAAACCATGCTAGCCTTTCCTACAACAAATAGGTAGTGTAGCAGGTACCTTTTTGCTTTTACATTAGAAGAGATTATTTCACAGTATTGTTATATCTTTAACTAAAAGATAAATATGGTCAACTACAAGTTATCTGAATTCAAGAAGTGTTTTTGCCAAAACACATCATCCATATTTTACTTTGAAGATACTTTCAAGAAAAAAAAAAAAAGTTGAACTCAACAGAAACAGAGTAGAATGGCGGTTGCCTGGGAGTGGGGGAAATGCAGACACTTTGGTCAAAAGGTACACATTTTCAGTTATAAGATGAAAAACCTATGAGAAGCTAATATATGCATGATGATTATGGTTAATCATACTGTACTGTACACTTGGAATTTGCTGAGAGTGAATCTTAAGTCTTCTCAGCACACGCGTGCACACACATACACTAGTTACCATTTGAGGTGATGAATGTGTTAACCAACTTGATTGTGGGAAGTATTTTACAGTTCATATGCATAACAAATCATCATATCACACACTTTAAAAATATAATTTTACCTGTCAGTTGTACTCAATAAAATTAGGAAATGAACAACAAAAATTACTAAAATACACTTTCAAGATAGTACACACCAGAATACCAGAATATATGTATACATATAGTCATATGTTGTGATATTTCTTAGCATTTATTTAAAAATAAAAAGGTCATACTAGGATGATCGAATTCACGACAAACTGGAAGAATGATCAACTTCTTAAAGTTTTTCTCCACCTAATGGATGATAGTATCTCTCCTTCTATCAGACTGGTAAAATTGAAGCCTAAGTAAAGTTTGTCTTTATGCTTTCTATCTAGCAAGTTCACAACTCTCTGTAATGGTAGTAGGCGTTAGGGTGTGGGGTGAGGGGACCAAGTTTAAGTGTTCAAAATGAACAGCTTCTTAGAAACTGTACTGCTTCTGATTTATTTGTCAACCCAGATTCCTTTAGCCCCTGGGACTTGGCCCTTTGCTCACATCACAGGCCTTTGGCTTCTGCAGCTATTGCCTTATTTTCTAATACCTCTAGTTATCTCAGACGCATTTCAAGAGTCGGGCTTTTGTCAGGGCTGGGGTTCAGCCTGGCATCTATCAGGCTCCTCGCGGTGGGAGCTGCAGCTACTCTGACAGCCTTATTTGATGGTAATTCACAGGAGCTCTGGCTTCCCCAGCATCTGCCTTTAGTGGCCTGGTCACACAATCCAGAAGTGTGCAATTTGATGGCCCCACGGAAAAAAAAAAAACCAAGATCGATGAGAGACATAAAATGGAAAAAAGGGCACAGTATTCCTTGCCCTCCCTCCCTGCTCATGGACTGTTCTGGGGCACAGTGTTCTACGTGTCCTTTTTGGACACATCTCGGTGCGAGCCAACTGGCCAACTTTTCTTGTGAAGCTGGGATGAAAGATAATGCAGTATCTTTTAAATTTTTTCCTTCACCTGTGCTACTCTGGAACTGTATGCCTAATAGAGCGTTAGCATGTAAGCCTTGCCGCAGCCTCTTTTTTCTAGACTACCTGGGCTAAGACAGTAACTGAAACCCGAATATTGGCTCAACGCTTATTTTTAGAGAATTTAGAAGAATTCAATCCAATGTAACAAATATCCTCTTCTATATCCCCTTCTATGTACTGGAAGGCTATAAACATGAATGAAATCTAGGCTGATTTCTTACATAGATCTTGGTGTGGCAAAAGAGATAGATATAGACATTTGAGGAATAATCACCAATAAAACCTGACAAAGTATTTAACAACCAGTATGGCATGGGTGCTACAATTGCAACAGATATTACCCTTTTGGTTGTTGGATTACTAGAGATAGTAGGGCAACTAGGTAGTAAGAGTACACTCAGAAGGCTAAGGTCTGAGCTATTTACCAACCAGAGTAGAAGTCTATACTATTTTATGAGCTGGTCTGGTAGTTCTGGTTTATAACATAAGTTCTGCACACTGAACACTCTAAGTCCCATAGATACATGAACAAAGGGATATCCAAGTGGCTGACATTTTTCATTAGTGGGTTACAAAGCCAGAGTATTTTATTGTAGTTCCTACTCACATCTGATATTTTAATACATATACCAGATACAGACTGCTGTTGAGAAAACATTCAGTGAGAAACGTGGTGTTTAATAAAGTAAGCAATGGAGTTGATATTCCTTGAGGTCCTAGCTTATTTTAATGCAATTTTAAATCACTGGGGGGCACTTAAGATTAGTTTACAAAATTATAAAGAATAGATTTTTAGACAAATAGAAGCATTGGATTACTGAAATGCTCAGAAAACTTCTGCACTTTCTATACTTGCCATTGGGATATTTGAAGAAATATCCTTCAAATATGCAAGAAAATGCCTTTTTTTCCCAAAATGGATCCAAATGTACAGGGGAAAACCAAAACAAAACAATACACGTTTCACACACACTCTGAGGTCTACAATTCAACCACAGACATAAAATACTTTTTAAATGCAATAAAATGTATGAGTTTCTTTGCAGACTTTGACTTTGTGTCTATATAATATCCCTATAACTCATCTCCTTCTGTAACTCTAGTCAGTGTAGGACAATTCATATTGGTGGAATGAGCTCATTTTTATTTGCTTTAACTTAATACACATGTTGAATTTGATTTTGAATACCTGCACTTCTTTTTAAGACATCAGTTATACTTTCTGTGAATGTTTTTTCTTCAGTTAGAATTTAGTTAAATGTGTTTGGGTAGTTTTGTGACATACAAAAGTGACTCACTGGGAGGGCCACAGTTTTGAGGTTCTTAGAACTCTTTAACACCAAAGTCACTGATGGGAAAAAGCAACACAGCAAGACTCAGCAACAAAATATACTAAATCTCAAAAATCTGTCACAGTTTCTCCCAAAGTAATTTAAATTGGTGATGATTAAAATCACAATATGAAAGAAAATGCAATCCTTTCCTTACATCCCCCATCACCACTGCTATGAGAAGTACTCACAAATTCCATAGCGCTACCTACCTGTTCAGTGACAGAATGGAAACTGGGCTCATGAACCTTGTCTTTTGCTTTGAATAAAATGTTGAAATCCTTATTCATCCCCATTTATTGCAGGTGCTAATGGGTGTGGAACTGAACTCAGTTTTTCCATGTTTAAACCAAACTACAAAATCTTTACTGAAGTAAACTAATTAGAATTTTGTAAACTGTTAAGACTTGTGCAAAAACTACTACAGGGTCAGGTTAACTCCACAAGCTTGGGAAATATTGCTTGGGAGACAGAGGAATGATTACCTGATTCTGACCAGGAATACTAAGGAGAGGCAATTTAGTACACCTTGAAGGCTGACTAATGAACTCATATTTGGAAAAGGGAAGCAAGTAGATTTCAGGCAAAGAGAATGACAGAAGGAGAGAACACAGAACTATAAAGACACATGCGTAGGGTGGGTCAAGTAAAATATTAGGATTGGAATTTACAAAAAAACAAAAACAAAAACAAAACTTGAGATTATTGGACACAATCTCCTCATTTTAAAGGTGAAGAAATGCCCAGAAACTGCCTTTAACAAACTCTAGACAGCAAAATAATGGCACTTGAATACAAATTTTAAGGGTTTTTTTTTAAACGTTATTTATTTGACAGAGAGAGAGATCACAAGCAGCCAGAGAGGCAGGCAGAGAGAGGGGGAAGCAGGCTCCCCAATGAGCAGAGAGCCAGATGCCTGCTGGATCCCAGGACCCTGAGATCATGACCCGAGGTGAAGGCAGAGCCTTTTTTTTTTTTTTTAAAGATTTTATTTATTTATTTGACAGAGAGAGATCACAAGCAGGCAGAGAGAGGGGGGGAAGCAGGCTCCCTGCTGAGCAGAAAGCCTGATGCGGGGCTCGATCCCAGGACCCTGAGGTCATGGCCTGAGCCGAAGGCAGAGGCTTTAACCCACTGAGCCACCCAGGCGCCCCTGAAGGCAGAGCCTTAACTCCCTGAGCCACCCAGGCGCCCCTTGAATACAAATTTTAAAATATAGCCTAGGGCTACATTTCCTCAAATCCAAATCCAACAGCCGACTGCAAGTATATCCACCTCAATTCCTTTAGGAATGGCAGATTTACCATCTCTAAAATGGAACCCCTTTTCAAAAATTGTTTTGTCACCTAAAGCTTCCACTTTTGCTAATACTTCTCATCCCCTCAGTTTCCTAATTTGGAAATGTAGATGTCATCTGTGGTTATTGTCCTCCCCAAAGAATGTATCTCAAATCCGGTATCTTCACCCTATCTCCTGCTATGACTTAATTCAGATTCTCCAACTCTCATTTGGATTAGTAAAACAGCTTCCATGGGGCACCTGGGTGGCTCAGTCGGTTAGGCGTCCGACTTTTGATTTTGGCTTAAGTCATGATCTCAGGATTCTGGGATCTAGCCCATGTCAGGCTCCCAGCTCAGCAAGGAGTCGGCTTTTCTCCTTCTCCCTCTGCTTGCTCTTTCTGTCTCTCTCTTTCAAATAAATAAATAAACCTTTAAAAAAATTAAAAAAACCCAGCTTCCTATTCAGTGTGGAGTGTGAGATGCCAGCAGGCCTTTCATATAAAACTCCTCGGCTAACAGTTTGAAGAATTCTTGTGAAATAAAATATTGAGATTAGGGTTAGGGTTATAGATTTTGTAGCTATTGGTATAGAAGTAATATTAGAAATCACAGAAATACATGGTATTGCCCCCTCTCCTCAAAACAAGGAAGACTGAAAAGAACAAGTGAGGATGGAAATACAAAGTAATATCTCTTGCTTTCTTACAGTCCACTGCTGAATATTTTTGAAATTCTTGCATGTGGATGTGAAAGATTTTTTCATCAATTCGTTAGTTAAGTCAGAAAATCAACTACCTAGACTTCAAATAATTAAAAGAAGAAATATTGGTAGTTGAGAGGACGATGTGGAGCAAAACGCTAAGCTAATGATGTTTGATGATGAATTAAATCAGCCACAATAAAATAACTATGGGTTCAACCATAAATTTAACTGTGCTAAACCATTCTTTAATTAGTACCAATTCTTTGAAGATTTAGGAAGCAAAAGTCGCCTCAAAATATATTTTAAAAACTCTACAGATTTCTGAATCATAGCTATTATTCATGCTTAACTGTATGAAGACCGTATTAAGAACTGTACTGTATAAACGATAATGACAGTCTTATCTTATAAGCTCCTTTTATCTGTCATCACCTGTGATCTCAAGATCAGTTATTTTCATTGCTACAGAAATGTTCTTGGTTAGATGTCTCAGTGTTGGAGGCATCAGTGATTTAATCTCAATATGTTCACCATTTATCTTGTTGTTTGTACATGTCCAGGATTTAGTTCTCTTCTTTCGTCCAAAATGTTTCTCAGCCCTCCTCAGAATCAACGGGACAGCTTTTAAAAGTTATCATTACCTCAGTCACACAGCAGACATTTTCATTCAATCAGTTTGTACTTGGATGTGGGTGCTGCTATTATTTTCTAATGGACACACAGGGTTGAGAATCACTGCTGTGCACTCTCCCTTGCTGTCTGGCAAAGAGAATCTGTATGCTCTCAAATTGTCTTGCCACTCCAGCCTCATAAGTTCCCTCACGTATCGGTTAATATACTCCATGCCCATTCAACCTCTCAGCCTACTGCGTCCCCAAACCCACTCTTGTTTGCTTCTCCCCAATTCACTATTCTCCTTCTTACATGTTAATTGTCTAGAAAATAGCAGTTTTACTTACATTGCTACCACCTTTGATGTCCCCGCTCATATTCCTGGTCTTCTACAGCATAATCTTCACAGAGCAGTCGGAGTTAACTTTTAAAAGGGTAAATTGTATGTCTGCTTAAAGCCCTCCAATGATTTGGCTACACTTAGAATGAAGCCAAATTTCTTCCCATGGCCTTCCTATATGTACATGCAAGCATGCTACACGCGCGCGCGCGCGTGTGTGTGTGTGTGTGTGTGTGTGTGTGTGCATATATGCACAGGCATGCAAGTGGAGGAGATGAATATGTACTTTCAGATGTGGATTTGTGGGAAGATTTTCAAGCTATCTGGAGAGGTTCTTTGCATGTTTCTCACTTTTCTCTTCTAGCTACTTTGTCAGGGAACAAAGCATGCTGCTCCCTTTGCTTGCTCCATTTCTCTTTGACTTCATTTGGCAAGCACTTGTAGGAATTCTGCTAAATGCCCTGCAGTCACATACACTTTTGGCACATATTTTCCAAGTACAAGTTTGGTTCTTTATTCTGGTGAGCATTAAAGAAGGGGCAGTGAATAGTAGTAGATGTAGGCAGCAAACTGGGAGGTATTGGTTGAAATATATATGTATTTCCTCACTCATATGAATCTGCAATTGCTATGATTTTGATCTGTGCTCAGATAGTAAACAAACTGAACCTGTGCCCTGCTAGTCAACCAAGAATATACTCCTTCTGGGTTGCCTGGGTTTTAAGGATTTGGAAATCTCCTGCAGCGGTGGGAGGGTTATGGTTAGGACTTCATCCTGTGCTGTCTTTTGGCTTTTCTAACTCAGGATCTGGGATGCCCACAGCCCCCTTTGGATTCAATCCTATCTCATCCCTTTGTTCTTATGGAGTTTAGGCAGAACTGAGGGTGTGACCTTGAATCCAGCAGCATGAGTATTTATGAGTCCATTTCTCTCTTGGGTGCTAAGAAATACTGTAGAAGGTTCTCTACAAACAAACATAACTGAAGGACTCGTTTTCTAAGCCACAAAATAAACTGTCTTCAGTAGTCTGTGGTTCATATAGAATTAAAAAATGCAACATAGGTACCATTATCTGTGCACCATCTGAAGTCAACCTTTTGTACTAGCAATTGCAGGTTAATTAGGTAAGTTTATTCTTAGTGCTACCTGGATGATCCTTTCTTTTTTTTTTCTAAAGATTTTATTTATTAATTTGTCAGAGAGAGAGAGAAATAGAGAGCAAGCACAAGCAGGGGGAACGGAAGGCAGAAAGAGAAGCAGGCTCCCTGCTGAGCAAGGAGCCCCATATGGGACTCTATCCCAGGACCCTGGGATCATAACCTGAGCTGAAGGTTATGAGGTTGAGATAATTAACCGACATTAAGCAGATGCTTAATAGACTGAGCCACCCAGGCATCCCTGGATGACCCTTTCCCATCCATGAAATGTTCAGGACTGGACCTGGATAGAAACGTGAGAGTCTTCATTTGTGTGGCACTGTGTAATAAATATAGAGACATCCAAAATATCTGTCCTCTAAGAAATGACAAGTAACAAATGACAACCTGCTCCCACAGTAAAACAGTATTAAGCATTCAATTATTAACAGTAAAGAAATTCAGATATTCACCAAGGAAGAATTTTAGAAGGTAAACTCATTTTTCAGGTGGTCTTAAAAAGAGCTATTATGAAGAAAGAGCTTTCTTAAAATTTCGTATAACTTAAGCACATAGTAATAGAGTCCTGGAGATTGTCTGGGGCCAGACATTCCTTCTGTAGTTTCTCTATCAGGTATGCAGGGTTTTAGGGTTCAGACGTGGGATAACAGACAAGATGTTATCCTGAGGTATGGGCGTGCTTGGGACACCAGCATAGTTATGTCAAGTGCCACAACTGTACCCATATATACCAGATAAATTTATGCAGCATTTATATAAATATAACTTTCATGGAAGAGTTATTTATAGTTATAAAAAAGAACAATTTGAACATCCTTCATGGGATACCATTAAATCCATTTTACATTATAAACAAAGAAGGAAGCTGATGCCCATGATGCATTATAAAGTGAAAAAAGCAAGTTGCAGCTAACATATAAGGTAGCACACTCTACATTTAAAAACAGAGTGTACACATGCATGGCATGCATGCATGCATGTGTATGTGTGTTACATACACAGGCACATATCTGGAAAGTTTTATATCAAACTGTTAACTAACTGAAAAAGTAGACTATGGAAGGGGACTTCCATGAAAAGAACTTCATGTTTTACTTTATATGCTACATATTGTTTGTATCTTACAGGAAGCATATGTAATTTTGATAATTCAAAACTCTTCGATAATGGAGTTGGAGTTGTGTGTGTGTGTGTGTACGTGGTTCTTAAAATCAAAAGTTGAAAATAAATGATGGTGAAATTAGTATGAGGACTATTTGGAAATTCTGCTTCTTCTTAGGTTCCAATTCACAGTGCTTGAAGTAATGAATGAGCAAGGCATTTACAACAGTTGCCCGTGGTGGATAATGAGAATTTTGCAATATTAAACAATTTATAAAATTGTTAAATGTTATAATACTATGTATATAGTAGTATATACTATATATATTATATATACTATAAATACATCAGTAAATATATAAATACTATATACACGTGCTATATATAAATATTCACACATACTGTATGATACACAAATATGTACATATACATGTGTGTATATATGTATGTATACATGTATGTGTATATATATAGATATGTATGTATATATGTATGTATGTATGTATACATATATACACACACAATGACTTATAACATGAAAACTGATGCTGGTCAATACATTGGTAACAGGTGGACATAGAATTGAGAATAGTTTTATTTTTATAAAATTATTTAATAAAGTATAAGAAATTTTTCAGAAAATAAATTCAAATTAAAAATTTTCACCTTTATGGGTAGGGTAATGGATTAAATAGGTGACAGGGATTAAGCACTTATTCTGATGAGCACTGGGTGATGCAAGGAAGAGCTGAATCACTATATTGTCCATCTGAAACTAATTACAATGTTAACTAATTGGAATTTAAATAAAAACTAAACCTTAGCCTTTAAAATAATTTTGCTTTTAAATTTTGGTGTTTATTAATAAATATAATTTATAATTTGCCTTTTAATTATAATAAATAACTAAATATTTAGAAAATAGTTCTTAACTACTATGAAAATAATTTAAACTTTTTATGTATTATATTTACATTAATGGACAGTGTTATAATATACTTGCATTTTCTATATTTTGAATACAGTCACACTTTACTCTTTCAATCCTTTTACTATTATTTTGCCTGCAATCCAAATTATATTAAAAATATTGATTGCAACATCATACTCATTTTGTCAAAATAAAAGCAAGAAAATAACTTTTCTTGAGCAAATATAAAATATGAATTAGGAAGGTTTTATTGCATTATTCCACCAAACATTGTTGTTCCATTAACAAGGCACACATGGACTTTAGCAACAATAATTAAAGTAATATATCTGTGAATTTTTATCAATTTGTAGTTACATAAAAACATAGCTTTATACTTTCTAAAAGAAATTTATTTCATCAAGTTCTATTTTCTGATGTAGGAGGACACAACATATTTATTTAAAATGCATTAGCTTGACTTAAAACTGTTAAAATTCAACATACATCCTGGGCTCCACAAGTCCTGTCCTACCCATGTGAGTGCATCACCGTCACTCCACACTGACAAAAATCACTTGAGGAAGAGAGGAGTATGTTTACTGCAGAATGAATTCGAAATAAAGTGATTAAAAAACGGCTTGAGGAGCCTGACACACTGACGTCGTCAGGGGCAACAGCACGGAGCAGACACGGGAGAGCTGGAGATCACCACAGCTTCACACCTCATGATCTCTCCACATCCAAGCACACATTTAAACTCATAGAATGTTTCCACTCCACTCTGTGAAGTGTGAGGAATAAACCCATTCAACAAACATATACTTGCCACCCACTCTGTGGTTGGCACTGCTAAGCTCTGGGGGAGAATACATTTGACGGGTGTTCCGCCATCCATTTGTCTCATCTACAAAATAAGTGAATATGGAAAAAGGGGAAGAGAAGTAATTAAACTATAGAGAGTCAATCTGGTTGGGATCAGGTGGGAGAAGAGATGAGGAATAGATCAAATAGAGGAAATACTACACAGAAATATATGGAAAAGCTTCAAGAACAGAAACACATCTATGAACTTTACTTGGGCATGCCAATAATAACAGTCAAACGCATGTGGATGGGCACTACTTATTAAATCTGATAGCAGCCTGAACTCTACCTCTTATACACAAGGAAACATGGTAGACTGTTTCCTAACAGTCATTCCTTCAAGGGAGCACCATGAAAATGAAATATCCTGATTATGAATCTACCCCAGTGAAAACATCTATAAATACAAACTTCTTTGTCACTTCATGAAGAAAGCTACATAAATAGTGAATTGTGGGTGCTGTCTGCAGTATCAGATTCTATTTACTGATTTATTTTTTGCTTTCTACGGGACTAGAGACTCCTCATTTTAATTTGTAGAAATATAGTACTTCACAGAGAAGAGATAAAAGAGGAAATTTTGGATATCTGGTTTTGAAGTTGCTTTTAAAAGAGTCTGCAATTATGGGAAGCATTTATCATTGAAATAAACATAAGATTGCGTCTCTGGGACTTGGTGGAAATAATTAAACCAGTGAATTCACTTAACCTCTTTTTGCCAAAGCAAAGATGACACAGTAATACTAACCTATGATACTGAGGGCTATCATAAAGTCCCCAGACAGCCTGAAAGCTCACAGGTCCCAGGGAAGAGGGAATCTTAGAAGCTATTTAATCTTGACTCCTGCCTTCAGGCAGAAACCTGCTGTTACAGTCAGCTAATAGTGCAATATTATTAAAGGGATTATGAATATATAAGCAAATTTCCCTATATTTAGGTTTCATCATTTTATAGAAGTTGTCTGACTTACTGTTTTATTTTGACTGGTGTCTCTTGGGACTTCTCACATAGCCTGCTGAAGAACACCACTAGCTCACTTTTTTATAGGTTTTCTTTTTCCTCTCACTATTATGGTATCAGATGCCCAATGTTGACACCACACTAAAATATTAAAAATAATTTCATAAATACATTTTCACATTCTAGAAAAGATGGAGATGAATCAGCACCTGGGAGCCAGCTGTGCAGAAGAGAAGCCTACAGTGCTTTTCCCTCACATTGTCACTAACTTCCGGGTGTCCCGGAATTATAGGCGTTGCTCCCTTTGCTATCCCTTTCTCTTGGATAGCACCATTGGAAATAACTCCCCACCACTGGAAATAAACGAAAATACCTAATGACTAGAAAGTAACTTAATAAAGGAGGCACAGTCAACCACACATCATTCAAACAAACTTAAGGTTCCCAGAGATGTGGGCTTCTCTGGTTTGAATTTAGTTATGTTATACCCATGAGATTTCACTCCAACACCTGGAACTTGGCCACCTTTCTATCTGATTTGTTGATGTAACATGAGAATTTGAGACTTGGTGGGTCCCATCTACTGCTTTCCAGTTTCCTACTTTTCAGGATGAAGCAGAGCATATATATTTTACCTAATCACCTCTAGAATGAATTTTGATACTTATACTGGATTATGGATAGGTCTGACCTTATAGGAATTCTGAATATCTTAAATTTAATAAAAGTCAACAGAAAAACATATTCAAGAGGCTTTAGAAATATACCTACCTGGAATTGGGTGCTTGCCCTACTACAGATAATATAACCAAAGGTAGAAAATCAGTTAAGCATTACACTCTCTGTTTTTAAATATTAAGACTTGTTTTTGAAGTGAGATTGGAAAAGGAAGCAGATGTAAATATCCTTTTCTATCTTCTATCATAGAATATGACAATGATACTACATTCTATTCCACTTATAAATTACATTTAGTTGATTTATTATTGATCCTTATTTAAAAACAGATAATTATATACAGAGGTATTTTTTCCATTTTACATAGGAAGATAGGAAAGCTCATAATCACCCAGTCATTAAGCATTCTTAACCATATTCTTTATTGTCTCTCAACTTGCTGAAACTTTCCAATAAGCAACCCAACTCTTAATTAAGATGTCTTAAGATATGCTATGAAAAAAATGTTCAGGTACTCTGTGGTAACAGAATACTGAAGGCCAAAACTAGAGATTTTAGAAGCATATTAAGGTTGGGATATTTTTTCCCTGAGGCTTATAGATAGAATTGCCAGATAAACACAAGATGCCTAGTTAAACCTGAATTTCAAAATAACAATGAATATTTTTTAGTATAAGCATTCACTAAATTTTGCACCGGGCATACTTGTACTAAAAAATTATTTGTTTCCTATATTAATATTTAACTGGGTGTCCTGTATTTTTACTTGCTAAATCTAGCAATGCTATTTATAGAGCACTGCTGGTAAATATTCAGTCTCTATACCATCATACTAGCTCTTTGCCTGCCCCAGTCTCCCCAATCTAGGAACATTTAATAACTCCATCATGAACTAACAAATTGGTGTTCACAAATCTTTGTTTTGGTGGGTAAAAGTATAAAGTGTCTTTGACTCACATATAGTGTGATTACTGACCATTTCCTCTAGCAATTATTATAGTAGGATAAAGAAATAGTTCCTAATTTATTCAGTGATGGAGAAATCCCTGACTTGCTAGGTTTTATAAACAGTATCTGAAAACTAGTTTCTGAATAAAGGAATTGATGGCTGATTGTCATATGTGCCCAAGTCACTTAGTGGAGTAGCCCAGGGAACTGTGACTTTGTAGAATGGTCCAGCTTAAGTGGTCACAGGGCAGACCCTCAGAGCGGCAACTCATCCCCACAGAACTGGGTGCCAAACTGCTCCTTAAAGCATTTCCACAGAAAGAAAGGGGAAGGGAGACTTATATTAAGTAAACTTAATAATTATAAAATAAACATATCTCTGGTGTCACATGAATATAGACTGTTTCCTTTTCTGTCTTATAATGTATTTTATTTTATAAGCATACTTGGGCATTCCTTCATTTTTCTAAACATTTTAAATAAATAAATTTTTAAAATGGAGTATCCCTAGCTTCTCTTGCCTCTGAGAAGCTTTGGGAACAAAAGCACTTTTGTTCCCAGGTACTAAGAGGTCTTGCATACAAAAGTAATAAAATCATAAAGTAATAAAAATATTTAAAAAATGCAAAAGTAATAAAATAGCACTAGTACTGGCACCTTTACCCCATTCCCCTTGTCTCTCATGTTTACTGATAGTCCCCCAGTTCCATGATCTCTTGGTACTTGGGAAGATCACAGGTGTTGGTGGGGTCACCAGGGCTTTGAAACATAATTAGCACAGAGATGATTGATTTCAAATTACCCTGAACACATTTAATGAGATCTCTTTTATCTTTGATCTAAATTGCAACCCTTAAACTTGCTTCTCAAGCTTACATAAACATAGTTATATACTAGGAGTCAGCCCAAGCCAGAAGATAGACATGGCATACATTTTAGAAAATGACTGTTACTTTAAAAAAAAAGTAACTATCACTTTAAAGCAAATACCCCAATCTCCAGGAATGTGAATTACTTTCCTATGCAGCTGGTGGCATTTGGGGATAAATCTGGAAAAGTACTTACTACATTTAAGTCAGTTGGGGATCCAAAGTAGAATAAGCAAATGAGGCAGTGCGTAGGACTTGGGAGGAAAATATATATATTTACATATATGTAAATATAAAGAAATCTAAGCTTTACTCTGCACTAATATGCAATGACTGGCACCAGCATCCTCAGTCTATCACACACATTCTGCAAGGTTCTTAGAGGGAAAAGTGTAATGTCCCTAGTGAGGAGGAACGGACAGTGGCTCCCTCATTTATTTTCAGAATATTTCAACATCCCTTGGTTTAGACATACCTGTTCAATGGATTTTAAGATTATTTAGTCTAGTAAAGTAACCCTCATCACTGGAGAAAGTGTCATATAGCGCCTTAAATAAGAAACCATAAAATTAAAAATAACAAAGTAAAACTAGCTAAAAATTATTGCCAAAAGGGACAGCAAACTCTCGATCAGGCACATCAAAGATACGAAATACTGATGATTTAAGTGGATCCTAAACAGAGTCATGAATAACAATAAAATGTTTAAGATTACTATTTGAAAGATGCTTCATGTCCTCTATCATCAGTGGTGTGTGTGCCAGTTCTGTGATTTGGACTTTGCAATATTAGGTAATTATTCTATGAAGCCATCTTAATAGATAACACTTAAAAATATAATAAATCTTAAGGTACATATTTTTTCAGTTCTCATTTCTTTAAATTTTTATTTTTATGTGTGTTTTATAGTCTTACACAATACAACGATCCAGGATATAGATTATTAATAAATACAGAAAAATAAAATAAATTGAGGAATATGTAGTAGTATTTTTAAATAATACAGTGTTTCCATAAAAAAACATGTTTCAAAGACCCCTGGTTTAAATTATTGTGAGGCAGTTTGTAAGGAAAATATATGTGAAGGAGGCATTACCAAAAATCATCCAAATTCTGGGGTTAAGTAATTTCGATATAGCGAATAGAGAAGATGATGTGGCTCAAGATTCATACAAGGACTTATATAAGGAAAAAATGCAGGAAATGTAAACATAGTCGAAGGATAAAAGACCTTTTGTGATTGGAGGGAAACCACATCGGATTTCTCATTTACGAAGTACAAGGATATTGCACTTTCCACAGTCAGAATTTAGGAAAGATGGGGCTTTTGGTAGGAAAAAAATCTAAAAGATCCTTGATGCTGACAAGTTCAAAGCCCAGAACAATGGGCATGGAGTGCAAGGAAGCTTCCTTTAAGGTGAAGAGGAGTTTTTTAAAAGCTAGGATGAAAAAGTCAAGGGTTACCTAAACTTTTACCTTGAATCTTCTTCTCCCCATGTCCGAAATTCTCATGCCTAAAAGACTTACATTTTGACATCTTCAAATACTAAACTCTCCAACCCAGAACTCACCCTTGAGTTCTGGATCCCTATTTCCTGTGTCACCTGTGCATTTCTACTCTGCTCCATTGTTTATTCAACATGTATTTGTTAAAGATCCTCCTGTAGGTCTGTCTTTAGCAAGACAACATGCTGATGACTTGCACTTTGAGTATTCTTGTCTGTATAAAAGTCATTTCTCACTGTTAATTAATAAATTTTAGTCTAGTTTTATATATCTGTTTAATTAGGTTAGAGTCTACTCCTAAAAGTGAATCACATGTTGGTGTGCAGGCCAAGTCATTTACTAAATAAACTCTTAAGGCCAAGGATCAGACAGATAATTGGAAATTTATCAAGACAAAATTTCTGAAGTTTTCTTGAGAGGCAGCCTGAGATCTTCTTGGAAGCATAACATTCCTTCAATATCCTGGCTGTGTTGTATGCAGTAAGCACTATTTTTTGCTGTTTAATTTCTGTTCCACAGGCCAGATACTGTGCTAGATGCTGAGGACACAAAATAGTACAATACAAACCCCAGTGAAACTAGAGGCACATACCTAAGTAGATCAACATACACAATAAATTACATCAATTATTATGTAATTGTAACCAATTAGTATGGTATCAAATAAGTGCCATATAACCTCTGAGTTGATACCCTTTCAATTAACAAGCTAATGCTAAATGAGAAATTACGGGATGACATGTGTGAGATAATAGAAAAAAATATATATATGCCTTTCCCCAGTTCTTGACACAAAGTCCTAACACTCTTATAAATTCCTAAGTGATAAGAACACTAGGAGCATCTCTCGTTTGAATATTTGCTCTTTTATCCAGTTCCTATATAGAGCTCCCAAAACCCTTACAAATTCTTAACTGATAAGAGCATCAGGAGCATTTTTTTCTTCTAATAAGGCATCTCAGGTGGACTCCTAGGTGGCTCCTGGATGATGGTTGCTCACTAGAAAGACCAAGCTTAGAATCTTGGAATTTTCAGTCCCACTCCTCATTTTCCAGGGAGAGGAGAGGGGCTGGGAATGAAATTAATGATTGATCATGCTTATATGAGGAAGATAGTACAGGTTCCCAGGGTTTCTAGTTGGTGAACACATATACATAATGGGAGGGTGACAAACCCTAACTCCATAGGGATAGAAACTCCTGTGCAAAAAAAAACCCTCCCAGACCTTATCCAATTCATCTTTCTATCTGGTTGGCTGTCCATTTGTATCCCATATCATATCCATTTATAAACTCATAAAGGTAAGTGTTTCCCTGAGTTCTGTGTGCTACTCTAGCAAATTAACTGAACCCAAGGAGAGGATTAATAAGAATCTCTGAATGATAGCCAAATTGGACAGATGTTGCACAGAAAGGGGACTTATTACTTGCGATTGGCATCTGAAGTGTGATGGGAGTAGTCCGGAGGGATTGAGCCCTTATCCTGTGAGATTTGACACTATTTTGAGGTAAAAGGTTTTAGAATTGAATTAAATTATAGAACACCCAGCTGGTGTTGCAGAGAATTGCAGGGATGATCTCCCACACCCTGGGTGTCAGAGATGTGATGTTACAGTTGTGTGAGAATAAAAGAAAGACACAGGCAGACTGTAGGTTTTTGTAATACAACATGTTAGGGAGAAGGAAAAGAATGCAGGAAATAGAGATCTGGAATAAAATGCCGATTCTAGGGACACAAGTAGTCATGATAATGTACAATACATTAAAATAATGAGTGGAGTGCTTGGGTGGCTCAGTTGGTTGAGTGTCTGACTCTTGATTTGGGCTCAGGTCATGATCTCGGGGTCCTGAGATTGAACCCTACATTGGACTTCCTGCTCAGTATGAAGTCTGCTTGGGATTCTCTCTCTCTCCCTCTCCCTTGGCTCCTCCCCCACCTCATACTCTCTCCCTTGCTAAAATAAATAAATAAGGTCTTTAAAATAATAATAATCATAATGAGTAACATTGAAGAGTCTTAACCACGTGCCAGACCCTGTTCTAAGTGCTTTATAAACAGTAAACCATTTAATCCTTTAACAATCCTATGAGGGCTCTTTCATGCTTGGTAGCCATAGAAGCTAGACTCCAAGATGGCACCCAATAATTCTGTCTCCTTACTGTCACTCTCCTGTGCTTGAGAGTGGACTGGATTTAGTGAATACAGCAGAAGTAATAATATGCCACTTCTGAGGTTAGGTTATAACACTGTAAAAGACACTGAGGTTTTGATTTTGGTAGCACTCCCTCTCTGTCTCCCTCTGTCTATCTGTATCTCTCTCTCTCTCAGATCACTCACTTTGAGGGAGCCTGGTGTCCTGGAGACACCCATGTGGAGGTGCCCAGGAGATAATTTGGAGGCCTTCAGCCAATAGCCAGTAAGGAACTGAGGACTCCAGCCAATAACCATGTGCTCCGGAAAGGAAAAATATGAGTTTCACCTGCTAAGTGTACTTTGCACTGTTTCTGAAGTTCTTATGACTATACCAGCTTCTTGCAGAGATAAGAAGGTAGATTTTTGGAGCCAAACCTGGTTCATGACCACCCACAAATCTCAAATTTTGGTTTTAGACCAAAGCCCTTCTGAGGGCACCTGTAGCCAGCCTGGCGAGTGGATTTCAAGCAAGGAAGAATAAGATTTTGTGTAACTTATTGACCTACATGTGCTCAGTTTCCTCACCTGTAAAATGGAGTGATACTGATATCTACTTCATTGTGTGATTAAAGGGATTAAATTGGTTAATGTACATAAAGCTCTTACAACTGTGTCTGGCAAATAGCATGATTTAAACATTAACATCATGTTCATTTTTAAATCCTAGTTTATTCCTTCCTTCATTCAACAAATATGTATTGGGAATCTACTATATACTGGACCTGCTTCTGGCAATGAGAATGTAGCAGTGAATGAAAAAGAAAGTATTCCTGGCCTTAATAAGCCTAAATTCTACTGGGAAGACCCAGACATTAAACGGTTAAGCAAGGCAATATAAGCATGTCATATGGTAATAAATACTGTGAGGGTCAGTCAGTGCCTATAAAACAGGAAAGGCAGAGAGGAAATGGGAGGTATTATTTAATATAGTCAGGTCATGGGGTAGATATCTGAAGGAGACCAAGAAGGGTGAAATATAGCTTTAAGAGGAAGATTATTTTTCTGCAGAGTGTATATCAGTTTTCACTCAGGAAAACAGAAGGCATTCTTTATATTCTAAGTATGAAGTGTTTCCATACAGGACGTTAGAAACTTACATAAGCTTTGGAAGGGCTGGGGAGAGAAGATCAGGGAATATGTTGCCAGAGATCTCAGCCAGCAATACTGAACATCACCTCACAAATTTAAGTTCTTAAGAGTTTAAACATTGTGGATTTCCAGAACCTCCAGGAGCTCTATTGGTAGACCACAATCCAGAGCCATCGAGGGTAAGACATTTTAAAAAACGTGATGCTGAGGAGTCCACAGAAGGAGACAGTAAAGATGTAGGAATAACAACAAACATTCTTGCACACAGAAGGAACAGCAAATGCAAAAGAGAACGTGTATGATAATGTTCCAGGAAAAGCAAGAAAATGTAGCTGGAGTAGAGGGAGAATCTGAGCATGAAAAGTGATGAGGCTTTAAAGGTGGTGGAGAATGAGCCAAGGAGTATAAATTTAACCTGGTTTGAAAGGACTACTCTAGCTGTTGGCTGTGATAAGACCGCAGGCAAGGGCAAATTCATTAAGGCCAATGAAGTGACCTTCATAACCTTCAAAATTACCTTCCAGTAATTTTGTAGAAAGATTATGATGGTTGGGGAAGGGGTGGTAACTATGAAGAGAAGTAGCCAGATTTAGGATTTGTTTTTAATGGCTTGGATGTGGTTTAGGGGAAGAAGTAGGAAGAAGGGTGAGAGGTGAATAAAGGATCACCCTGAGGTTTTGGACCAGAACACTCAGGAAAATGAAGTGGTCATATAATGAGAGGGGGACAATATAAAATGTCAGGTTTTGGGGAAGGGGAGATTAGAAACTTGGTTTTACTTAAATTTGCAATGTTTACTAAACATCAAGTACAGTGTCAAGTAGAGAGATACTTCTCTTTGAGTATGGACTTCAGGGGAGAGATCTGGGATGCAGGCACAAATTTAGCATGTATATGTGTTTTAGAGACAAGAGATGAAGGAAATCTTTTAGAGAGTAAGAGAAAATAGAGAAGAGGTTTAAGGATTCAGTCCCAGAGTAGTACAAAGTTGATAAAAAAGGGGACTCTACAGAACCAGTAAAGAAATCTGAAGGAAAATAAGTGGCTAATAAAGTTAAGTATGAGGAAAACCATGGCAAGTGGGGTGTCCTGGAAGTCAACTGAAGGGAATCTTATAAAAGGAGGACCACCTAGGTCAAATGCTCTGTCAAAAGACAACTGAAACTTGGCTATTAAATTAGGAAGGAGAAAGGGTGCCTGGCTGGCTCAGTTGGTAGAGCATGTGACTCTTACTCTCACGGTTGTGAGTTCAAGCCCCACCTTGGACATAGAGGTTACTTAAAAAACAAAACAAAACAACAACAACAAGAAAACTACAAAATAGAGAAAACAGTTTACCTTTAAAAAATAGTCAATACAGGAATTAGGAAGGTGAAAGTCACTGGAGATCATGACAATGCAATTTTGATGAAGAGGAAAAGAACCTTGCTTGAGTAGGCTCAAGACAGAAAGGGGAGGTATTAAGTGAAAACAGAAAGCACGGATAATTTTTTTTAGTATTTTTTGCTGTAAATGGAAATAGAAAATTAGAGGATAGCTAAAATTTATGGTTAGGAGATTTTCTATCGTTTAAGATAGGTTTAATGGCAGCATACTTGTATGCTAATAGGAATGAAGAGTAAAAGAGAAACATTGATGATTTCTGAAAGAATTTCTTCAGTGAGTTTGAGTAAGATGAAGGAAATTGGATTTAATGCACAGCTGCAGCATTGCCTTAGCTAAGAGTGTGACATTTAATCCTCAACAAAAGGAGAGCATTGTCAAGTATATAGGCACAGATCAATACATGGGTAGATGATAGTGAAAAGGCTTGTGGAGATTCTCTTTTGATTGCTTCTACTCTGGCAAAATATGAAGCAAAGGCATCAGTTGAGAAGAAGGATAGAAGAGGCCTCAGGGTCTCAGGAAAGAGGTAAAGGTATGAAATGGCTGAGCAGGTTAGTGAGAGAGTGAATGAGTTGGATAAATAGGATTTTCTAGTAGCTCTATGGGTCTGCTTGTGGTTAAGTGGCCAGGAAGTTAGAGGGAGATGTGGGAGGCTTGCATGTCTCTCTCCAGCTACAGTCAGGTAAGTGTCCAGAGCAGGCAAAGGATTAGATTTAAGCAGACTTGGAGGTTTTCCTACCAAATACCCAGAAGAAAAAGAAGGGTGAGCAAGATGAATGGCATATATAAAGAAGTTATTACAGTGATGGATTATGGAATCAGAGTTGTGTAAAGAGGCTAATGAGAAGGTCACTGGGTTAAAGACAGTGAAAAGTTGTAAGATCAATGGATTCAGTCAGGGTCTGGGGGGCAGATACCTAGCAATCGTTGGAGACAGACTCTAAAGAAAATGAGCTAGAAGTATGAGTAGAGTGATGAGGGAGGGGTTATACACCAAAGTGAGATTAAGGAGTGGGTAGAGTTATTATTAATGACAAGATCTGAGCTGCACTGTATAAGATGGTAACTATAGCCACATGTGGCTATTTAAATCAATCAAAATTCAATAATTGGAATTAACTTCCCTAGTCACACTAACAGCATTTCAGTGCTTAATAGCCACATGTGGCTACTGGGTTCTTGTCTTACTGTGTTCAGGCTCCCAGAATAAGAGAATATCACAGACTGAATGGTTTATAAATAACAAAAATTTATTTCTCACAGTCCTGGAGGCTCCGAAGTCCAAGATCAAAGTACCAACAGGTTCTGTGCAAGCCAGGACTTGCATACTGGTTCAAAGATGACCATCTCTTCTCTGTATCCTCACAAGGCAGAGAGGATAAGGGAGTTCTCTGAAGTCACACTTATAAGGACACAAATGTCATTCATGAAGGCTCAACCCTTATGACCTAATCACCTCCCAAAGTTCCCATCTCCAAATACCATCACACTGGGGATTAGGTTTCAACATATGAATTTCGGGGGGACACAAACATTCAGTCTATAGCACGACTATACTGGACAGCATTGGTACAGAACATCTTCATCACTGCAAAAAGTTCTATTAAACAGAACTCATCTAAGATAAGGCCATCGGAAAGGATGTCTCACTTAGGATGGAGACAAGAATATTGGAAAAGACAAGGACAAAGAAATTGTCTAAAAAAATTGAAAGGGTCAATTATTACAGAAACAATTTTTAAGAAATATATCAATTTTGAACAGAAGTGAGAGCAATTTGAAGATCGTTATCCAGGAGCTAACATTTTCAAAGAATAAAGAGGCTTGATCAATGCCCTACAGACTGTAACAAAGAGAGGTATTAAGTAGTACAGTTTGATAGAATGAGCTTTGATGTTAGTGTTTTCTACAGAAGAGGGAGGTACAGTGAACTGAAAGGAATTAGGGATTACCTCACATAAAACACAGAGGAATGAGGAATGGTTTATCAACAATTTCATTGCCTGTGAAACCAACTCCCTCCACTACACTCCCCCTACTTAAGTACTCAGAGCTCCATTTAAATACTTATAGTTTTCTGATGAGACAGATACACATTTTTATTTCTATATTTGTTACTTACTTATTAATTTTTTGCTGCACTGTGGTTGATCTGTGGTGTGATATAATTGGTTTGATTTTTACAAAAATTATATATTTGGAGATTTATAATATTTAAATTCTGGAAATATCATTAATCCCAGATAAGCCATCTCTCTGTTGTCACTAGTAAAGTATCTGCTAGATCTCAAAATTGACTTTTTTTGCTTATTAGTACAATACCAGTAACAAACTCATCTAATAAATGCATAAATGTTCAGAGAATTGTGCCAGGCAAGTCTGAAATACATTACTGTTGTTTATACTCATTTTATTTTTCTGACTTCATACTACTTAGTATATTAACCAATATTTCAAGCACCAGAGATAGTCTAAAGCAAGCTCCAAAGCTCAGGGGATACCATCTGAAGAGAAAAAAGGTCACCAAAACTTTGTCAGGGCACAATTTTGAGAGCTGTTATTTGTTCAAGTAGTAATTATTTCTGTGCTTTATCTTGGCAGCCTACAAATAGTAATTAAATCTTCATTCTGAGAAGGTAAATGTCTTCCTCATTTCTTACTTAGGTCCATGGAGATAAATGACTTTACTCCTCATATGTTAAACAATTTTAATGCCTAAATTTGTAAGAGGAAAATCTCGACTAGAAGATGTTAACTAAAGAACATGAAGCCAAGATTCCTATCTAAATTATTTCTATGTTCTATTTAAATTATTTGTACGTTGTTCCTGCTTTGTTTTTTGTTTTCTCATTTTTAAAAATGAACATAGATTTCCAGTGGATATATATTCACAGCATTTATTCTCCAAAATACGTTGCACCAAGGAGTACTTTTGCTTACAGAGATTTATGAACTCTCTCAACTCACAAAAATAAAACAAAAGGCTAAAAAAGTTGTCACCATTGCACATGACAACCAGGGGCTTTCTATTGCATCCTTATAATACACTGCACTATTCCCTAAGGATCTGGATCTCTTTCCTCCTGACTTGTTCACTACTGTGAATTAGTGGAACATCGATTCTTTTTATCATCTAAGGGCTAATCTGAACACAGCCAAAGCAGGTAACTGCAGAAAGCACAATAACAAATTGCCCTGTACTTTTGTTTTTCCTCTCCTAATATATATTACTTGATAATAATCCTCCTAAAGATGATTAATAATATACATGATGGCCTTTTCTTTTATTAGCAAGTAATTTTGGTACAAGATTGTGTCCTGCTTTGTATTTCACAATCATCAAATGATACTATCTGGTATTAACCTTTCCCTTTTCTTATTTTTTAAAAAAGATTTATTTATTTATTTGAGAGAGAGAGAGAGGGAGGAAGAGAGAGAGAGCATGGAGGGAGGGGAAGAAGGAGGAGGAGAGGGAGAGAAAGTCTCAAGTAGATTCCATGTCACCAAGCACAGAGCCCAACGTGGGGCCCAATCTCAGGACCAGAGATCAGGACCTGAGATGAAACCCAGAGTCGGTCGCTTAACTGACCACAGCACCCAGACACACCTAACTTCTCCCTTTTCAGTGAAACATATAGTAAAAGGTCTCTACCAATCAAAAACAAACAGAAAAGGCAAGCGAAGAAAAACCACTCAGCCCAATAACATTTTAACTACTTAAACATGTAGAAAAACAAAAATATCAAATGGCCATACCTACTCATTTTCACATTTTAAGTTAACAAATAGGGGGACACCTGGGTGGCTCAGTTGGTTAAGCAACTGACTTTGGCTCAGGTCATGATCCCAGCGTCTTGGGATCTAGTCCCTCACTGGGCTCCTTGCTCCGCAGGGAGCCTGCTCCTTTCTCTGCCTCTGCCTGCCTCTCTGCCTGCTTGTGTTCTCTCTCTGTTAAATGAATAAATAAAATCTTTAAAAAAAAAATTTTAAGTTAACAAATAGGGAAAAAAAGGATGAACACTTTCCTAACCAGTTTTCTCCCAGACTAGAAACCTTTTAAATGAAAAATCTAGAGCAGTGATTTAAAATACATCCCTATTATATCTTACCTTCTTCATTCATTCCTTCATTCATTTGTGCCTAAAGTCTAAGACAGACATGTAGTACACAGAACATACACGAGTGGAACTGCTATGTCGGAAAAGGGAGCAGACCCTTCAAGCTTGCTCACCAGATGGTCCACTGAGGCTCTATATAGCTTGGTTTAAAAAAATACTCTTTGAGATTATGGCCAAGTTGCCTTAGGACAAGACTTACATTTATTACATTTTTAATCTTACTGTGCTTTGGGAAAGGGTGATGGGAAGGATGGCAGTTGGCTGCATTCACTGGAAGTAACTATGGGATAAATGCATGTTGAATTTAACTACTGAGAACAACAAAATCTGCAGTTTTATTGCTTTACAGTTATGATTATGTCCATGTAATAAACATATTTGACCTCTCAAAAAAATACCCCTTGAAAAATTCACTTTTTGAGTTGTAAAGATACAAGCTGCTATAGTTGACATCATGTAGCAAATTATCTCTCATAAAGAATACAGGTATAAAGAAAAAAAATTACTGTATTAAGTGAAGTTTTTTTTTTAAAAGATTGTATTTATTTGAGAGAGAGAGAGAGAGAGAGCATGGGCAGAGGGGAGGGACAAGCAGACTCCCCACTGAGCAGGGAGCCCAAGGTGGGGCTTGATCCCAGTCGTGAGATCGTGACCTGAGCCAAGGCAAGTGCTTAACCAAGTGAGTCACCCAGGCACCCCTTAGTGATTTTTTTTTAAAAAAACACTAATTACTTGTTTGTGTATTTATTTATTTTGTTAATTTTAAGGGAAAAAATGATGGTAGAAGAAAAGCAATTTAAGAGAACATTATGTCAGAAATGGTAAAGGGTCTAGAGATTTTACCCTACTTACAAGAGAATTAGTTGGCCACCAGAGTTTCATGGATGTTGGCATAAGACATGAGATCCCAGGGTCAGAGGCAGACGACTTTCTTCCTTACAGCAACAGCCATAGCCAGAGTATTAACATTCCTGCCAGTTCCTTGAAACCAAATTTCCACAAGTTAATGCAAAGAGGGCCTGGTGATAACCTGCATACTCAGTGGACTGCATTACAGGAGAGCAACTCTGAGCTTGAGAACCCAGGTTTTCTTACAAAGGATGGTGAGCTTGCCTGACCTTTGCCCTGAAGGAGACATTATCTTCATTATATTGGACAGTAAACAACCTGCTTTTGCTCTCAATGGAGACACTGTTTCTTCTTCCAAGGCTGTCTAATATACAAACATCTTTGAAAAGATAGTTTGGAACAAAGTCAGGCAGTGCCTTTGCTCACAAGATATGCCAAAATGCGAGATACCCTTGGAGAATTGTCTTCTAACACATTAAGAATACAAATGGGAAGAGAAGCTGGGTAAATAATTATTAAAATTTATATTATATTGTCTCCATTTTTTGAATAGGTAATTACTATCTCTAAAATTTATATGAGAAAACATTAAAGAACTGTAACTGAGTCTTTGACACATAGTTGAAGTTTAATAAGTATCTTTTGAATAAATATATGAATTAATAGTAATGATTTTCTTTTAAGTCAAGATGAAGGGACATTTAGTAGCATCCCTAAAACATTTACTGAAGCCTCATTAGGGCATGTAAGAGTGAACCAGAGAGCTACCATATGTCAGGCCGCCAGGAACCAACATCGTCAGAGAAGTGCTCATAGGCAGCATGAATAATTCAGCCAGAAAAGAAATTAATTACCTACTCAAAATTTGATCTCTGGTCAAACAGCATAGGAACACTCATGATGTTCCTCAATGACTTGTACTAATGCTAACTTTTGACATTTCAATCAAATTGTCTCACCCATTTCCCATTTTTCTTGCATAATCCCAGAAAATAAAACAGTACGAAATGCTCATCCAGAATTAGAAGACCACTGAATCTCAGGTACAGAGTAATATTATTTCCTTTTAGGGACAGTGGGCTAACATCTGTCATTCTTCAGGACACAGTTAACTATACGAAGAAACCTTCCTTCAAGGCTGGATTGGTTTGGCAGTTTTCCTCTATGTTATTATAGCATCCTGATTATAGCATTTGGCACTTTATATTGTAGCTGTCTATATATTTTGTCTAAATATCCACATAAGTATTTAAGTAAATTTAAAGCAAGAATTGAGCCATAATCATGGCCTCACACTAAACATGCTCACTGCAAAGCTATATAGATTTATAGAATCAAAGATTAATTAATGAAGAGATAAGTTTCATTGTCAACTCCATAAGAATGAAGATAGGTACGCATTGAAGTCACTTTAAAACCATCTTGCTGAAAGATAAGAAGTGCACTCATTCACACATGTGTACATATGTGTTTTACCTACAAACATATGTAGAACTATGCATTTGTAATGACTAGAAAATTTGCTGCACCAGAGTCCCCAGTAGTTGAAATGATTAAGATGTCTACGTATGCAATTATGGTAATAATTACCTCGAATCATGTAGCTTCATTATTACCCTTACCACTTTATCTCTTTCAAAATGCCAATTAAACCTTCCTCTAAATAGGAATAAATCATTTCAGGACAAGCTGCTTTCCTGAGATAGCTACACTTCCTGGATGCCTTATGAACTGGTTCAAAAGGTAATGCCTGGCAGATGATAAGTACCATGTTTGCTATGGGAAGGCAACCATCTCAACCTAAACATAACAACTCTAATCTGAAACAAAAGTGAAGCTAAATATATTTCTCTGCAGTTAATTGTTCCTGTGCTTAGTCACTGTCCTTCCAAAGTCTAAGGTGGACAGTGCGGGTGGGAGGCAGGAAGGCCAGATAATGTATTTGAGGGTTCCCATCACTAAGCCTGCTGTCCCCCACACAGGAAAGTCTACTGTTTGATGCTGTGAAAGAAGTTCTACTCTGAAGAGGGTTGCATATAGAGAGTTGGGGTAGCTAGTTTTTGTTTTCGATCTTCTGAGTTTACCGATCATAAGTAGATGCTTTAACTGCATACATTTCCAGTATGTTCAGTGAATGCCTGAGTTATCACTTAGATGCAGGTAATGCACAGGCAATGCCCCTTGCCTCCCTCAGGACTGACACTTGACCTCCTCATTTGCCCTCACTGCTCAGTCATGCAACAGGCATGACTCCCGCTACCTGACAATAAGCATATGAAATTGGGCAATAAAAGTGCCCAGCAAAAGTGGTTCCATGACTTTGCTGCGAGTAGCACTGTTGGACACCGGAATTGCTATTTTATGAAATAAAAATGATTTTCTAAAACCAGTCGTAAAATATAGTGTGTGAACACTTCTCTCTGATTGCACTTTTGTATTTGTCTTTGATTGTGTCTTCTTGCTTTCTGTTAAATTTCTGTTAAATATATATTGTGCTTAAAAAGAATCAAGAGTAATTTCCTGTTCTATTCAAGTTACTGTTTATTAGCATGCAGGTAATTATAACAACAGTAGTAGTGATGATAAAACGAAGAAGAACTGAAACTAACAAACTAACAAACAGGATTTGGTTGGGATCTGATTGTTTTGTTTGTTCTATAGCATAGTCTGGTAGTCGGGAAGGTTGAACTCTGCTTTCAGCATGGTAGTAATCAGTCAAGCAATTTGGATTACTCATTTTCTTTCCCTGGTGCTTCAATTTTCTGGTCTGTAAATGGTAATATAAATATCCCATACTTACTGTCTTTAGGGATTTCTGAGAATCTAAGAATGTCAATTACCTTCTTGGAATTCCTTCACCGTACTGTATTTTTCTTGGTTTTCCTCAACCTGTCCTTCTATGACACGCCTTCCGAAATTCTTGTAACTTCTCACCTGGACATGTATAACAGTCTTATTGATCTCCCTCTGACCTTCTCTGCCTGCCATCTGTTTTAGCCACAGTTGGCATATCAGTCTTCCTGACTCCTATCCTGGCACTACTCTGATCAAAAATAATTAATTTTCTCAAGTGCCTGAAAAAGATAATTGAACAGAATGAGAAATTACTAAATGTACAATGATGACTCTTCTCCCCCACAGCCCTTGTATCACACAGTTGGGAGGTGGGAGTCATCCATGCTTCTCATAGCTGTTTCTGTATAATTATACTACCCTCCTGCCTAACACACCTCAGTTTTCAAATGCATGGCACCAAATTACACTATCCACATTAACGCAATTGCAGCCAATTCACCCTTGGTCCACCCCCCTTCATTTCTTGAATATTTGAGGTCTTATCTCACTGCTCACTCTCTCTACTATTCCTAAATAAATATTGCCAATTTCAATATCCACATAAATAACCATTCAAACACGGTAGCCTTTAAGTCCTTTAATCTCACCCCTTCACCCCATCATGACTAATCTCTGCTGAATCATACTATATGTACCTTGTCATTTCCAGAACCTACATTATATCCTTAATCTCAAGGTCAGACATCTTACTCTTTGCCTAGTACTTCATATCTTTGTAACTTTAAATCTCTTACTCCAATAATTCTTTAAACCCATTGGGATATATAATTTACTGAACCTACCCTCCTTTTCTGTCCCTTGCCTAACTTATGGTCTCACCCCTATCCTTACAAAACTTAAATTCCAAAGTCCATTATTATGTTTGCTTATATCCACTCATTCTCACATTCTTTGCATTCTCATGACTTTTCATACCTGGAAAAATTCCAACATTGGTAAATTCTATCTTAATGCCTACTCAGTACCTGACTACCTGAAGATGCTAGGAAAAACAAAAACAAAAACAGCTGTGCTAATTGGTCTATACTTCAATTAAGACTACTTACTTCAAGTGGACCCAGCAATTACACTGTATCTGTAACAGGTCCTCCTTCCCCACACTTCCAGCACATCCTCCCCAACCTCATGCTCAGATTATGACTTCGCAGTCTATGGCTCTAAGAAAATACAGAAACTTCCTGATACTCCCACCACTCCATCTATCCAACAAATTGCAACTGTGCCCATATATCTATCTCCCTGCTTTCCCTATGGATAAATTTTCCCTGATCCTATGTAAGCCCATCCCCTCTAGTACTCTGCTTGAGCACCACTCATCTGCTCTTTTCTCTTAAGATTTATCTATTTGAGAGAGAGAGAGAGAATGTGTACGCTCATGTGAGCAAGTGGAGGAGCAAAGGGGGAGGGAGAGACTCTGAAGCAGACTCCACATTCAGCACAGAGCCTGATGCGGGGCTCAATCCCACAACCAGATCATGAGCTAAGCCAAAACAAGAGTCCAGCACTTAACTGACTGAGCCACCCAGCCGGCCCCATCCAACTCCTCTTATTCAAACATCATTCCAACAATTTTCTGCTTCTTCCTATATCATCATTGTTTTTCTATCTACTGTACTCTTTCCATTAATGTACAAGTGCATTTTAATTTCTTCATATTAAATAGACAAACTACTTTATCCTATAGCAGCTTCTCCATTCTTTTGATTCCTACACATCAAATAGGTTGTACATATTTCCTTAAATTACATCCTCTTCCCTGATTTCATTATCCAATTGGAACTAGACCTTTACTTCTACCATTTGACTAAAACTTCTCCTATCAAGGTCACTAATAACTCCACATAGTTAAATTTAATAGTTGGTTGTCAGTTTTCACTTTATAAGCAGCACTTTATATGATTGATTATCTGTTTTTGAAACACTCCTCACTTGGCTTCTAAGATGTAGTACTCTCCTCATTATCCTTCTACATCCTTGTCCCCTATGTCCATCCTCTTTGCCAATTCTAATTCATTTCCCTTTATAAACATATGAATACCCCAAAGCTCTGTTCTCAGACCTCTGTTCTTTATCTGCTCTCAGTTTTTGGCTGATATCAACAGTCTCATTGCTTTAAACACTATTAAAATGTGGATGACTCCTAAATGTCCATATCCTGACCCTCTCTCCTGACCTTCAGATTCATATGTACCCCTCAATTCTTGATATCTCCATTGGGATATCTAGTATATAGCTCAAACAAACATATATGGAAATAGACTTCCAATCTCACCCACCACTACACACACACACCTGCTTCTCCCAGTTTTCCCTTTCTTACTAAATAGCAACATGGTACATTTTGCTTCAAGCTATGCTAGTTTTCAAACACACCAGGCATGCTGCAAGTCAGGGCTTTTGCAATGATCTTCCTCAGCCCTGAAGTCAGTTTTCCAGTATCAACATAGCTTGTTCTTTTCATGTTCTTTGTTTTTTCTCAAATGTCACCTTCTCAGTGACACCTCCATTGATCCCCTTCCCCAGAAATCCTTATCTTTCTGATCTGATTTGTTTTTATCCAATAGATAAGTCTCTGATACTAATTTTTATTGTCTTTCTACCCCACTAGAATGTGAACTCCATGGAGTTTTATTCTTTGCAAAACCTCATGCTCAGAATAATGACTGGTACATAGCAGACTCTGAAAATAGATTTGTTAAATGAATGAATTCTGACTGCTACTTTATTAAGTTTAAGAATTTATTAATTCATTAATTTTTTAATTTTTAATTTTTATTATTTTATGTTAGTCACCATAGAGTACATCATTAGTTTTTGATATAGTGTTCCATGATTCATTGTTTGCATATGACACCCAGTGCTCCATCTAATACATGCCCTCTTTAATAACCATCAAAAAAAAATTTATTTAGGGAGAACTGGCAAGCAAACATATGTTCCTATGTACAGGATTTATTTCTTCAAAAAAACTTCTTTTTCAATGTTTCCACATGGAGACCTTTCTGAATGAACAATTGCTCTTGCTTCTGTAACCTCCATTATCAGGATATGAAATGCCCACATACAGGGTCAGGCTTAAAAAATAGTACTTAAGGAATTGCCCTGTAGTTGGTTCCTGGAAATAAGTCTAGTAAGGTAAACAACAAAGAGAAGGTGAAATATCTCTTTAATCTGGCCTATTTACTATTGATATAAATCTATTCCAAAAACATCCTTTTGATATAGTGATTGCCATCTATTGCTATAGAAAGGTAACCAAAGACTGCTGTGTGATAGAAAATCAACATTGCAGCTGATAAAGTGGGTGAAGAGTCTCAGTTAAGATATTTTGTCTTCAATTCAGTTTGGTTTAACATATGTTAGAATGGTTACTTGTGCTCAGTATTGCGGTAGGCACTAAGGGAATGCAGAATTGCTGGTTTTCAGAGAAATTTCAATGAAAAGGTTAGGAATATCATAAACATGTGTATCAAGGGACCAACAATGAATTAAATATCAATGCAGTGGTTTAATCACTAACACTTAATTTTAAAAATGGTTCCAAGATGACAAAAACAAAATTGGTTAAGCAATGCCAGATATTTATGGCAGGTCGGGGTCTGCCTACCATAAAATAAACTAGACTGCATTTTGCTAACTATTAGCTCACCGTACAATTTTATGCCAAATTGGTAAGAAGCTCCCTAATCATACTTATTAGTTGTAAATGATGCATACTGTGGAATCAACGTAAAGTAGTAAATAGATGACTTGGGTTCAAATCAGCTTTGGCAAAGATAAACTAGCTGAGTGAATTTTTTAAGTAAATTTGCCTCACAAAATCTTACTTTTCATAAGCAACTGATCTTTGACAAAAGAGCAAAGACAATACAATGGAGCAAAGGTGGTCTTTTCAACAAATGGCACTGGAGCAACTGGACATCCATACGCAAAAGAAAAATAAATCTAGACACGAACCTTAAACCCTTTACAAAAATTAACAATGGAATATTATGCAGCCATCAGAAAGATGAATACCTAACTTTTGTATCAACATGGACAGGACTGGAGGAGATCATGCTGAGTGAAATAAGTCAATCAGAGAAAGTCAATTATCATATGGTTTCACTTACTTGTGGAGCATAAGGAATAAAAGGGAGGATATTAGGAGAAGGAAAGGAAAAGTGAATTGGGGTAAATTGGAGAGGGAGACAAAAGATGAGGGACTGTGGATTCTGAGAAACAAACTGAGGGTTATGAAGGAAAGGGAGGTGGGGAGATGAGTGAGCCTGGTGCTGGCTATTAAGGAGGGCACATATTGCATGGAGAACTGGGTATGCTGCATAAACAATGAATCTTGGACACTGAAAAAAATAAAATTAAATTAAGATGTTAAAAAAATTAAAATGTAAAAAAAATTAACTCAAAATTGATCACAGACTTACATGTAAAATGTAAAACTATAAAATTTCTAGACAATAACATAAAAGAAAACCCAGATGACCTTGGGTATGGCGATGACATTTTAAATACAACACCAAAGGCACTATATACAAAAGAAATAATTAATAAGCTGAAATTCATTAAAATTAAAAACTTCTGTTCTCTGAAAGACAATGTCAAGAGGATGACAAGACAAGCCAAAGACTGGGAGGAAACATTTGTAAAGACATATGTAATGAAGGACTATTACCCCAAATATACAAAGAACTCATAAAACTCAACAATATGAAAACAAACAACCTGATTAAAACATGGGTCAAAGACCTTAACAGACATCTCACCAAAGAAGATATACATATGGTAAAAAAAGCATATGAAAAACTGTTCCACGTCATATGTCATCAAGGAAATGCAAATTAAAACAACAAGATACTGCTATATACTTAGTAGAATGGCCAAGTCCGAAACACTGACAACACCAAATGCTGGCAAGGATATAGAGCAGTAAGAACTCTCATTCATTGTTTCTCAGAATGTAAAATGGTACAGCCCCTTTGGACAACAATTTGGTGACTTCTTACAATACTAAGCATAATCCAACTATCACGCTTTGTATTTACCCAAAGGAACTATAAAATTATGTACACACAAGCACCTACACACAGATGTTTATAGATGCTTTTAGTCATAATTACCAAAACTTGAAAGCGACAAGATGTCCTTCAGTAGGCGAATGGATAAACTTTGGTGCATTCAGACAATGGGCTATTATTCAGTGCCAAAAAGGAAGGAACTATCAAGCCAAGAATTGACAGGAAAGAAACATAAGTGCATATTATTGAACGCAAGAGGTCACTCTGGTGGGGAATTCTGGCAATGGGGGAGGCTACACATGTACTGGGCAGAGGGTTAATGGAAAGTCTCTGTACCTTCCCCTCAATTTTGTTGTGAACCTTAAACCACTCTTAAGAAAAATAAAGTCTTAGTAAAAAAAAATTACTTTTCTCTTCTGTAAACCAATGATTATACTATCTTACAAGGTTGTGGTAAAGATTTAATAGAAGGTAAATGCATTGCCTACTATACAGAGGATTTCAGTGGTAGTTATTATTAGTAGCAGTAGAGCTAGCGTATGTCCTGTTCTAGGTGTCTTTACAGCTCACTAACCTGATGGCAAACTTCCCATTCAGCCTATTTTATGAATGTCAGTGTCTTTATTAATATATGGTCACCTGTTTTGTACACAGTCCTTTTTTTGTTTGCTTCCGGCTCTCATTAGATTTACTGCCCCTAGGGGTAGGACCAGCCTTCTCTCTTTTTTGCAGCTCCACAGAGCACCCAAGGCAGCATACTTACTGCACACAGAGAGTTTTAATAAGTTTTCAACCCTGGGGATATTTTTTCAGAGTTAAAATTGTTATAGAAAGGCACAGACTGACAAATGGGTTGCAAAGGCATGGGCAGTAAAGATTTACAGCGGGAATGGCATTTCTCTTCCCTGTAGAGCAATTGCTATATTCTACTTCAGATATTCAGAGGTTTTGCAAAATTTATGGGACTAACCAAAGCATCTATAATCTCCCCTTTATCCCATCTACCGAAGCGCTCATTTCAGAAACTCCAGAATAAACGACAGAGTACAGCTCTGCGTCAAGTGCTTGACTGCTGTTGTCTTTATGTCTAAGAGCTCTAGTACTTTAAAATTAATATCAAATAAATTCCATTTTTCCATGTGGAAAATGGAATTATACCACATCACTTAAGTGAGAAATTCTGCTGTAAAACTGCTGGATGAGCAGAAAAATGTTGCCAGTAGGGAACAAACTCTGCTCATTAGTATTTTTTCATATCCCCAAATACCTCCTCAAAGAAGGGTAATGAAAAGTCTGTGGGAATGGATGAGAACACATGTCAAAAGCACTGTTAGATATACTCGACGATGCTCTAAAATGATATTATTGACAAAACATCAAAGCAGACCAACATGGCTAAAGCCACACACACCTTTAGACCCCATGGGGATCTCTCAATTAGCTCTAACAGCTGTAAAATGTGAGCATTACCATCAGAGAGTGAGAATTAAAAAAAAAAATCTACTTAAATATTAAGAAGGCAATACACACCCTTTCAAGTGATTTGATACCATAATTAGAGACAGTTGATCACACAGACCAAGCGAATGCTACTGCGGGCTCACAGAGTACACCTTAAGTGGTGCCGGAACGGTGAATATATCAAACTGCAGACGTGAAGTATTTTATACTTACTGATTGTTGGCCCTTCTCTTAATGAGAAAATCGTGGAGACACAATTTTCATCATAATGTAATTTGCATACATTTGTTGAAAACATCTATTGCATCTTTAATGCCTTTCTCATGCCTGAACAAAGAGCTTCAGGTAGGAAATTCTCAGTGTAAACTGTTCAAGAAAAGCCCAAACTGTCTGATTCCAGATTTCCGGACTGGGAGAGTAACTGTAGTTTTCATCTTTCTATCAAAAGGAAACAATCATAGAAACAATCCCTTGTTTCTAGAATGGGTCCAATTGCCAATCGCAATAAGCATATTACTAACCTCTGCAAATAGATGCTCTTTCCAGCCTCTGCACATCATTCTTCCTAATTCCTTGCTACACGTAAAGCTACATTCTCCAAACTACTGTCAACTCCACCATCACTGTTATTTCAAGGCTCCAGTAAGGCCTATAGCATAGTGTGGGTTATTGTTCCCCTTCTCCAATACTTGTCCCATGCACCTCTTCTCAGAGGTATGTCATCCTCTTCAACCGATTACCTTCAAAATTATACTTCCAAATGTACCTCTCTTCCTTTCATACCCTACAGACTGACACCAACGCCCTCCATTTCTAAAATGATTCCTAGTAAGTAGTAGGTCTTCAAAATGGAAGAACCAGAAGACTCTGAATATTGCCATTCTAATTTCTGGAACTTCCAACAGTTAGTTAATTGTAGGTTAACTTGAAGTTGTTCTGCATGTCTTTTTGGGGGGTTCCACAATTCAGAGCAGTTTTATAAGATTTCAAGGCTAAATTTTAAATGGGTAACATCTATAGAGATTTGCCTTCAACTTATTTTGTTCAAATAATTTTAGAATAGAAAATATTATTAGCCAAATGGAAAACAGTTAAGGTATTATAATCATGCCATATATTAAATAATAATATTTAATCGTGCCATATATTAAATAATAATCATGCTATATATTAAATAATAATATTTCAGATGATCTGTATTTGTACTTTTGGAGTAGGAGAGATTTAAGTACAATCATTTCTATCATTACACATATTTTATTTAAATCATTACACAGGAGGAAGATATCTTTAAAGTTTGTATAGAATAAAAACTGTTATTCTACTATTTGATTATACTATATGAAATTTATGTTCATTACTACTTGGAGATTTTAGGTTTAAAAAATCCAATCCATTAATTAAAAAAAATGATACAATTTTCAACTACAACAGCAAACTAAACAATCGTATGCTTATCTCCTTTTATTTATCTAAGTTAAACAGGTATTTCTGAAATTATCACCAACTAAATCATCTTTAATTCATATATTAAACAAATATCTTGAGATACATGGCATCAGAGTTTTCAAAGCTGAACTAGAACTTCGAGAAGCAGGGCCAGAAATAAGTAAGCCTCAATTTCCTAAGCTGAAAAGGTCCCAGAACTCATCCACTCACCAAGGTTCCCTTCGCTGTCTTCAACGCTGCTAACACTGAAACCAGAATGACTTGTACTGTCTGCAAAGAACAGAGAACAGCTTGCCTTGTGAAAATCTCTCTACCACTGTGAACCAAACAGTCCTACCCCCCATTCCAGGTGGAGCAACAGTTAATATATATCCTAGATATTTTTAAATTAAAAAAAATGCATGTGTATTTTTATGTGTGTGTGTGTATGCACTTTTTAACTCATTTTGAATCTCCCAGTGCTGGTTCTTTGGCCATGTAAAAAATACATGATTACGCAGTGGATAAGTACACATGATTCCTCAACCATATTTTGTATTGCTTAAGGAAAGCAAATAACTAAAACCTGTTCTGCTACAAAAGCAAAAATATTGTTACTATTATGCCTCACAGTAGTTTTTTTGAGATTTTGTATAAAAGGTATTATTAATAAAAAAATTATGTTTGAAACATGAAACATGTTTCATGTTTCAGAGAAAATATTTAAAATATATTGGGATATGGTTCCTAAGAGCCCTAGGATGATACTTAACAAAATTACAATCATCCATTGGAGGGGGTAGGTGTCTCTATACTACAGATGAAGAAACTGGGGCATAATGATCCATCATTTTACTTTAATTTTGAGCCAAGAAAGTGAAGAAAACTATAAAATAATTTTAAATGGGCAAGCCTATTACAATTTTCAATCCCATTCAACAAACATTTATTAAGAGCCCAATATGGATATTCACTAACATAGTTAATGATTTATTTGAACAATTTATTAAATCTAAAACAAACAATATGCTCTTTTAATGATTCTTCCTAAACCTTTTCTCTAAAGCTTAATGACTTAAACTTCTGAAGTAGAACATGGCTATTCCAATATTGAGCTAACTTCAATCTCAAGTTTATTTTGCATATATTTTTAAGGCTATAAATTGGAGTTATAGCACAGAGAAAAAGGAAAGAAACTATTTTAAGAAAAAAAGTGCCTGCTGAAAGTAGGGATAGGGACAGGTCTGCTATGTAAATGATCTCCAGTCCAAATCCCTGAAGACATTATCACAGATTTAGGCAACCTGGTTTCTTTCTGGGCATCTTCTAATGCTAATTGTGATGTGTATAAAGGCTAAGATGATGATCAGACTCAAGATAATCCTTTAGGTCAGAATATCCCCCATTTACCAATGCCTCCTTCTCAATGTCATCTCTAGAAATGCAACCTTAAAATAGCATGACTGAATGAATATCTTAATCTAGTCATATAGTCAGTTTAACTAGTTACCACCAGAAAACTCTATTACTGGATCTTCTATCTTATATGGAAAGTTTAAAAAGGTTCTCCATTGTTTCCCTGTTAGCATATGCAGCATATGTAGCTTAAGAATTCATACTAATTCTATATCTTTCAGACAGACAAGAATGTATGTTAAGATATTAAATTTCTATTTAAAGCTTAACATTTAAACTATACATATACGAAGCAATGTCACTATATTTTATTTCTGAACCACTAGAACTATGGATAGTTTAATACAAAAGTGTTAGTGGTTAAGTAATTATAGCTTCATTCCATCTCCCATGGGAGGAATTTCTTCTTGACCATTGGCTGTTACTTATCTCTTCCCATCAACTTGTATTTACAGAGAATAAAGCATCTCCCCTGGGTCTTAATGTGCAGCTGGGGAGAAAAACAGGGTATTAAGGGAGAATCTGAGAAGTATCCAGGCTCATTAGGATTTACCTCTGAGAGTCAGAACATTACCCAGGTGGAATGGAAACAAAAGATGAGAATGAAGATGAAGGGATCTAAAAGATAGAATAGAAGGCTTGTTATGTATCTGGCTAGAATCTAAATAATATGTTCCTTCCTTTATCAGCAATATAGCAGGTTTGTATCTTGTTTGTACCTGAGACCATGGACAGGAAGTGTAACTTTGAATTGATGACTCACTTGATCCTGTCAATGTCCTAGTCAGGAAAATCAGTATTTTACAAAAACTATTTAAGGAACACATTATCTCTTATTCTTTAGAGATCAGGTGTCCAAAGCTTGACTTTGATATCAGATACAATACACACATACCAAATTACCAACATACTTTCCATCAGCATTAATGTAATCATTTTATTTTGGCTTTCATTGAAAATAGACAAAATATTTTTATATAGAATATTCTCTGAATCTTTTACAAATTCATTCTTAAGATATTATCATGGGGTGCCCCAGTTGATTAAGCATCTGCCTTCAGCTCAGGTCATGATCTGAGGGTTCTGGGATAGAACTCCAGGTTGGGCTCCCTGCTCAGCATGGAGTCTGCTTCTCCTTCTCCCTCTGGCCCTCAACCCTCTCAACCCTGTTCATGCTGTCTCTCTCTCACCTGCTTTCTCTCTCTCTCTCAGATTCATAAATAAATAAATAAATAGTAACTTTTAAAAAAAGATATTATCATTTATGGTCTTTGATTGTTGTTTTTGGATCCACATGATAAATTCCTTTATAAAGTTTAATGCCAGAAATAGTGCCATTCCTTCAATAACTGATGTACTGTACGTTATCAGATAATAAGAATTACATAGCAGTCCTTTTCCATATTTGCTTGGAAACACAGAGCTAAATTGTATGCTTAATCACATACACTATATATTTTATATATTTGCATTTCCTATTCTGTATGATTTTTAAATTCTATATTTGTACTGTAAGATCTTTATTTTATCCCTTTCTCAACAAAATAAACCGCAAAAGAATGTAATTTTTATGTTAGTAAAAGTTTGTTTTTTTTATGTATGTTTGTGTCATTCTATTTAGTTTCTTTTTAAGAAAAAATAAGGAGTACGTAAGAGACAAATATAAGGGTAGGAATGGGTTACAGTATAAAATTTAGTAACGTTTTGAAGGAAAACATATAGGTTAGGAGATGTCCCCTACCTTATTTGTCTGTCAATGTTCCCATCTAAACAAAGTACCTAGAGTATAGAAGAATAAAACATTTCATACTAAATCAATCAAATATATATTTTTACAGAGTTTTGAAATCAGAACATTCTCCAATAACCTTAACTTCTAGATTGCACTTTCAATCAAAAAAGATAATAATGGTGTATGAGGGGAAAAATGTTTAGATGAATTGACAGGCTGGAATGAACTGGAACTGTAATTTTGTATTTGATCCGGTCAGTCTGCCCTATCCTTTTTGATTCATTTCTCCTATTTAGGCACTAAATCAAGCTAAACTATGTCAGTTACTAAGAAAGTCTAATTGCTAGGTAATTTCTCCAAGGCTTATTAATTCAGGATAATGCGTGTGGAAACTCATGCAAGAGTTCCTAGCACCTGGCTCACCTATTATATTCTAACACCAACAGAAGTAATAAAACAAGGGACTGGAGACTGGTGTTGGGATATATTTGGTGCATCCTTTAAAAATCACAGCTTAACTGGCCACACATAACACACTTCATTCTCAAGACATTTATCCAAATGTTACAACAAGCTGATCCCTATATATGGCAAGCATATAAGAGGACATGCAGTCTCATGGTTCATCGCACAGGATTAATATAGCAATATAGCTTGGTAGTCAAGATTAAGATTAAAATCAGCCTATATGCTACCCACACAAAAGATTTTAATCAGCAGCTAATATCAAAACATGTTATCATCTTCTGCATATACCAAAATAAAATTTCACCTTGCCATAGATAAAAGGTGTAAGGCAACAGTATTAGTGATGTATCTTGACATTCAAAATGTTTGTTGCATGCATCACTTAAAGATACTCTTTGACACCATCAGAGAAAGAGAGAGAGAGACAAAAAGAAAATAAATTTACTAATCCATACTTTCAGACCTAGAAACTTGTAAATTAGAGGAGTAACCTGTGGAAACAGATCATTCTTGACTTCAGTCCCCTTACAAGAAGACCGGCTAGCAACTATTGATAGACAAGACACGATTGTGAAATCCCCAAAACCGAAATGATACTGAAGCATACCTTTGCATGACAGAGACTGAGAAGGACTACATTAGAAGGGTGAGAGGAGCAGCTCTATTGGACTGCATGCTCTCTTCCCCAGGCTAGCACAGGGCTGCACTAACAGGAATCACCTAGGCCTATGGTATCTTCAGTAAAGGCAAAAGAGCCCCAGGTGGACATCCAGCATCCCCAGCATTGCAGATGCTTTCCAAGAAGCACCCCTGAGTCTTGTCTTATGGGGAACACCAAGGAAATCTGTGGGGCTTGACCACTGAGGATCAGAGAGAAACGGAGAGGAGGAAACAGGGATGAGAGCAACCAGTGATCAGCTATTGATAAACCTCTTCTTTCCTCAAAGCTGCACCTAAACAGAGATCCCCGCCAGTGGTTCTGCCCATCTGCTTAGTGAATCCATCTATGAATCCATCAATGGCTCCATCTAGCGAAGAAGCTCAGTGGCTGTTCTGCCCGATTCTTTACTTTATACCTTTCATCTCACAAGATTAAGGGGCTGTACTGGCCATGGAGACAGCTCTATTGTCCACCTGGGCGGGGAAGCAACTTCAAAGCCCTGTATACATCTAAGGATAGCCTCCAGACCTGCCTGATGAAGTTTGTACCAAGAATGTGGGCAGCTCTGCAGCCCATCCTTGAGCCATGCTTGCAGCAGCACTTAAGCAGAAATCACAGCAAGCAGCTCTGCCCATCTGGAGAGCTGAGCCAGTGGCCTTGACTAAAACTTGGTAGGCAGTTCTGCCTTATTTTGGTCTCTAATGAAGAGGTCTTACTGGCTGGCTGTGGAGCCTGCTCTAACACCCTGCCTGGGCGTGTAAGCAAACTCACAGCCCTGTCCAATTACTAAGAACAGCTGCCAGTCCCATGTGACCAGAGAACCCAGGCAGCCTCAGAGTCCATCCTGCAAGTGTGCTATGGGCAAAGAATTGAGCCAGTAGCCCTGTTTAGCTGTTAACTATAGCTACTGGTCCCAAATAACCAGCAAGTTTAAATAGTGACCTTGGGCACCCTGAATACCCAGTCTACATTACAACTCAGCCATGGAGCCTGGCCGACACCCCTGCCTGCAGCAGAATCCAGCCAATAGCCTCGTCTAATTGCTGAACACTTCATGAAACCTTTCCTAGGCAGGGAGCCCAGCCAGTGACTACATCCAACTGTGGAGCACAGTATGTGGCCTCAACTGACAAGGAACTCTATATAGTGACCCTTTCTGCAAAGATACATAACAGATTACGATAAAGGAGTGAAAACATATAATTACAAACTAATGAAGTCACAAATGCAGCTAGGGAGGAAGCAAGGAACAAAGAACCTAAAAAACAGAAAAATTAACAAAATGGCAGTTGTAAGTCTTTATCTATAAATAATTACTTGAAATGTAAATGGACTAAATTTTCTAATCAAAAGACAGAATGACTGAATGGATTAAAAAAGTGATCCTGTGATATGTTGCCTACAAGAGACTCACTTTAGCTTTAAGAATTGAGGGAAACTGGGCACCTGGGTGGCTCAGTGGGTTAAAGCCTCTGCCTTCCACTGAGGTCATAGTTGTAGGGTCCTGGGATTGAGCCTCCTGTTGGGCTCTCTGCTCAGCAGGGAGCCTGCTTACCTCCCTCTCTGCCTGTCTCTCTGCCTACTTGTAATCTCTTTGTCAAATAAATAAATAAAATCTTAAAAAAAAAAAAGAATTGAGGGAAACAGAGAGTAAAGGGATGGAAAAAGATATTTCTAGCAAATGGAAACCAAATGAAAGCAGGGGTCAACTATACATATATCATAGAAAACAGACTTTAAATTTAAAATGATCCAAAGAGATAAAGTATTATATAATGATAAAGGGATCCATCAAGAAGATAACAATTGCAAACATTTATGTACCTAACATTGGAGTAACTAAATATATAAACACTAAAAAAAAATAAAAGGAAAAATAAACAGTAGTACAATAATATTTGGGTACTTTAATATTCCAGTTTCAATAAAGACTTGATAAGGAAACAGCAGATTGAAACACTAGAAACCAAATGGACCTAATATATATATACAGAAAATACCATCCAAGAGCAGCTGAATACATATTCTTCTCATGTGTACATGAAACATTTTTGGATCTATCATAAGTCAGGCAGCAAAACAAGTCTGAACAAATTCAAGAGGATAGAAATTATATCAAGTACTTTTCCTGATCACAATGGCATGAAACTAGAAGTCAGTAATAGGAAGAAGGCTGAAAAATTCACAAATAAACAAAAATCAAACACACCCCTGAATAATCACAGAATCTAAGAAGAAATCAAAAGGAAAATTAAAAAAATCTCAAGACAAATAGACATGGAAATACAAAATACCAAAACTTAGGGTATACCAGAGAAATACTAAGCATTATAAGAGACTACTATGACTGTATGCCAACAAATTAGACAACCTAGAATAAATGGAGAAATTCCTAGGAAGAAGCATACAATCCACTAAGACTAAATCATGAAGAAACAGAAAATCTGAATCAACATATTTTGAGTAAGCAGATTGAGTTAATAATCAAAAGCTTCCAACAAAGAAAAGCCCAGGACCAAATTGTTTCACTAGTGAATTCTACAAACACGTAAAGAATACCAATCCTTCTCAAACTCTTCCAAAAAACTAAAGGGGAGGGAACACTCCCAAACTCATTTTATGCCAAAATTACCTTGATACCAAAGCTAAATAAGGACATCATAAGAAGAAAACTGTAGTCCAATATCCCTAAGGAATATAAATGCAAATACTCTCTACAAAATGCCAGCAAACTGAATTCACAATAGAATATTAAAATAATCATATACAAGTGAAACAAACAAGGATGTTTCAACATGTGATCAATAAGTGTGATACATCACAGTAATAGATTAAAAGATAAAATCACATGATCATCTTCAAGGGTGACTGGATGGCTCAGTCATTTAAGTGGCCGGCTCTTGATTTTGGCTCAGATCATGATCTCAGGATCCTGGGATCAAGCCCCTTGTCGGGCTCTGCACTCAGTTGTGAGCCTGCTTCAGGATTCTCTCTCTTCCTCTGCCCCTCTCCCTACTCACACTTTTTCTCTCTAAAATAAATAAATAAATCTTAAAAAAAAAAACCATATGATCATCTTGGAATTTAAAAAAACAAAACAAAGAAAAGACAAACAAACAGAAAACAGACTCTTAAATATAGGGAACAAATTATTGGTTACCAGAGGGGAGGTGAGTGGGGGGGATTGGTGAACCAGGTGAAAGGGATTAAGAGTACATTTATCATATGAACACTTTGTAATGTTCATTATATTGCATCACTTTGTAATGAATCATTATATTGCAAACCTGAAACTAATGGAATACTGGTATTAAAATTAAATTTTAACAATATCATGTGATCGCTTCAATAGATGCAGAAAAAGCATTTGACAAAATTTGACATTTTATGATAAAATTCTCAAAAAATTGGGTATAGCAGCAATATACCTCAAAATTATAAAGGCCACATATGACAAACCCATAGCTAGCATTGTATACAAAGGTAAATGGGTAAAAGTTTTTCCTCTAAGGTCAAGAACAAGACGAGGGTGCCCACTCTCACCACTCTTATTCAACCCAGTACTCTAAGTCCTAGATAGAGCAGCGAAGGAAGAGAAATAAATAAAAGTCATCCCAATCAGGGGGGAAAAAAAAAAAAACTAAAGTTGTCTCTTTTTGCTGATAACATGATATTACATATAGGAAATCTTAAAAATTCAACAACTAAAAAGTTGTTAGAACTAATAAATAAATTCAGCAAAGCTGCATGACACAAAATACAAAAGCTAGCTGTGATTCTACAGAATTAAAATTATCTGAAAAATACATAAAGAAAAATATCCCATTTATAATAGCATCAAAAACAACTAAATACTTAGGAATAAAAGGAGGTGGAAGATCTGTACACTAATAACAATAAGACATTGATGAAAGAAATTGAAGACACAAATAAATGGAAAAATATCCTATGCTCATGGATTGAAGAACTGATATTATTAAAATGCCCATACTTCCCAAAGTAACTTATAGACTCAATAGCATCCCTAATGACATTTTGATGACATATTTTATATAAATAGAAACAAAAAACCATCACAAAATTCATATGGAACCTCAAAGAACCCAAATATCCAAAGCAATCCTGAGAAAGAACAAAGCTGGAGGCATAACCATTGCTGACTTCATTTATATTTCAAAGCTAAAGTAATATAAAAAGCATGGTCCTGGCATAAAAACAGGCATGTAGGCCAAAATAACGGAATTGAGAGCCCAGAAGACAACTCTTCCATGTACAGTCAACTAATATTTGACAAGGGAGTCAACAATACTCAGTGGAGAAAAGATAGCCTTCAATAAATGGTACTGGGAAAACTATATACTCACATGTAGAACAATGAAACTAGAACCTTATCTTAAAAATTAACTCAGGGGCTCCTGAGTGGCTCAGTGGGTTAAAGCCTCTGCCTTCGGCTCAGGTCATGATCTCAGGGTCCTGGGATCGAGCCCCGCATCGAGCTCTTGGGTCAACAGGGAGCCTACTTCCCCCTCTCTCTCAGCCTGCCCTCTCTGCCTACTTGTGATCTCTCTCTCTCTGTCAAATAAATAAATAAATAAAATCTTTAAAAGAAAATTAACAACATTCATATGCTTATAAATTTTATATATTATATATTTGTATGTATTATGTTGTTTATATTTATTTATATATTATATTTTTTATATATTATATATATTTATATATAAGTGCATTTTAATAATTGCAATCCCAATTTATGGGCACTTATCAATTTAATTAAAATTGATATTAAACCTCTTTTTAAAAGGTTGTGCAATAGTTCATCACAGGACTGGATCACAACTGATGTAATATATTGCCAAAGGTTGACTTTTTTGTCATAGGTAATTCATGTTGGGCATCCTCCTATCTAATATTTGCATTTACATCCCGTAAGTGGAACCAATGGATTTAAAGGCTATATATATACTTAAAAAAAAAAAAAGATTTCTTAACACATGCTAAGTAAAGAATTATCAGTCTATAGGGACAATAGAGAACAAAACCAGTGGATCAGCAAAGTTTATCTCATTCTGCCAGAATACAACATTAAGAAAAGAAAGTCAGTAACACACTTCATTATTTTCTTTTTTAACATTACAATTTTCCCCAGTAAAATAGTTTCTTGCAGCACTCCTAGACTTAAAAAATTACTTTTAATAAGAGTTAACTGATACACTGTAGTATAATATTTTTCTTTAAACAGTCCATTTTGGATTAACTTAATTTAATTTAAGTTGCTAAATAATGTAATTAAATGTGTTCAGGTAGTGGTTACTATGGAAAACTATCAGCAGTAACAGGAACAGTAAGCGTGTGAATGTGAGATGATAATAAACTCTTGTAGCACTCCAGGATTCTGATTTCAGAGGCTTAACATTATCTTTCATCTACACAAACATAAGTATTTCTGTCACCGCAAGCCCATAAGTTGTATCCTACTGTGGTAAATATAAATGACACACTTATAATCATGTTTAATCCGCACTCATACTATAATTACCTTGAAATACTACAAAATATTTTCAAGGGAGAGAGAAAGAGCATTATGTCTGTAATTGAAAATGTTTGTTCTCTATAAGGGAGTGGGTTCAACGGCATAGTGGGAGGGGCAAGGTTTATAACACAATATTAAATTTCATTTTCTTTCATTAAGCAACAATAAGAAGTTGTATTCAGATTTGTGAGCTAAAAATAAAGTCTTATCTTCCATAATCTAATATGCTATACTACTGATTGAACTCTGAAAAGATTTTGAAGAATTAAAGAACTTTAATTTTATGAAAGTAAAATGGGGTAACCTGTATTAAATTACTTCAGAGGTTTCTTTTTGTTTTGTTTTTTATCATGTGCTGGAAAACAATAAGATCATTTGGATACATACAGAGAGTTAGCTTGTATTTGAAATTACTAAGACTGAGACATGTTAGTGAATAAGTATCTGTACTTATTCATACACTGAGAAAAAATTTCACTACCTATCCTGTTAAATTGATTTAAAAAATTATCAACATTTTTCTCATTAGGGTGCACTGGAAATAAAATGATCTGATTGTATCTTAACTAGAACACTGGCTCTTAGCCTAGATTAAGAGGCACTGTAATTTTCCAAGCATAGCAAAACATTTTACATATAAGGACCAAATCCTCAGCCTGTGAACAAATGTAGAATTCATTAGTTTATCTCTGAATTAATCCATCAAAATTTTCTATGAATAACTAAATTATATACAACCAATTATATAATTTAGCATTTAAAAAAGGCAAACTAATGGCAAAAATATAAGTATTTCATATGACTCTCTCCTAGGCCCAGGTCAGAAAATATTTTTAGGAAAGATCATGTGGTAAATATTTTAGGCTTTGTGGGCATACAATCTCTTTTTTTAATTATTATTATATAAAGTCAAATATCTATACAATACACCATACAAACTCTCTTATAATAAATCAACTTTGTTCTTTTAGCAGAAAGAAGCCATAAATGTTACATAAACAATGTATTCCAATAAAACTACTTGCAAAATTAGGCACAGGGACAGATTTGGCACAAAGGCCATCTTTTGTCAAACTCAGGTACGTCCCAGCAAATGAACTAAATCTTGAGAGCACATAATTTTCAGTGGCTTCAACATTTTCTCAATGGTATGTTCTTTTCTATATGTATTATGTTTTTTTCCTATGATATAATATCTCAGATACTACAAATTTTACAAAATTTCCCAAATAGCAATTTTTATAAGTGCCTGGTGAAGTCTCCCCTACAAGAGATAGTTTGAGTAATTAATAATAAATATGGTAAATTTTTATGTCACATGCTCAAGACTTCTGGTTTTGCAATAAGTTACCAGTCTTTAACAGAAAATTAAATACAAAATAACATGAAAAAATATTAGTAGTAGCATATATTTGAAAGGTGGTTTATTCAGCATTAATATTGAGATAAAAGTCATTTCTCCCTGTTTCATGTTTCCATGCAGAGAATTTTTTTTTTAAGTAATCTCGACACACAATGTGGGGCTTGAATTCATAACCCAGAAAATTCATCTCTCCCAGGGAGAGTCACATGCTCTACTGACTGATCAAGCCAGGCAGCCTAAACGATTTTGTTTCTTTTTTAAAGTAATCTCTACACCCAAGGTGGGGCTTGAACTCATGACCCCAAGATCAAGAGCTGTCCATGCAAAGAATTTTTAGAGACTTGAGATCTGTCCCTCTTCTCATAGTGAATAGGAATCTTGTGGGTTTGGAAGAAATAACTGCACACATACAAAGAAGGGCCACATGTACCCCAATGTTCATAGAAGCAATGGCCACAACTGCCAAACTGTGGAAAGAGCCAAGATACCCTTCAACAGGCAATGGATAAAGAAAATATGGTCTATATATACAATGGAATATCATGCCTCCATCAGTAAGGATGAGTACCCAACTTTTGTATCAACATGGATGGGACTGGAAGAGATTATCCTTACTGATAAGGATAAGTCAAGCAGAGAGAGTCAATTATCATACAGTTTCACTTATGTGTGGAGCTTAAGGAAAAACATGGAGGACATTGTGAGAAGGAAAGGAAGGGTGAATGGAGGGAAATCAAAAGGGGAGGTGAACCATGAGAGACTGTGGACTCTGAGCAACAAACTGAGGGTTTTGGAGGGGAGGGTGTGGGGGGTTGGGTGAGCCTGGTGGTGGGTATTGAGAAGGGCACGTATTGCATGGAGCACTGTGTGTGGTACATGAACAATGAATCTTGGAACACTGAAAAAATAAAATAAAATTAATTGAAAAAAAAGAAATAACTGCACACATATGGTTTAGTACCTTCTGGGACTGATCTCTTTCTTAGAACACAGAAGCACACTTTCTGTTCTCTCTGCTCTGCAATAACAAGTTTAGTAGGACATGTTTCCCCATCAGGGGAAGATATGTGCCTGAGGTGGGTGGGAAGTCAGTGCTACTGAAGACAAAAGGTCTAGGAAGACTACTATGTCCACATACCTAAGCCAAGTCATCTAATGATTCATCCCCCATCATTAATTATAGCACTTGGGCATACCCTATATTGTATCAGTCAGGAATGCATCGGGCGACGAGTGGAAAAAAAAAGAGAGAGTATGTTATGGACTGAATTATATTCTGCCAAAATTCATATGTCAAAGTCCTAACCCTAGTACTTCAGAATGTGACTGTATTAGGAGATAGGCCATTAAAAGGTCATTAAGATAAAGTGAGGTCATGTGGCTGGGCCCTAATCCAATATGACTGGCTTCCTTGTAAGAGAGGAAATTTGAACACACATAAGCACAGTGGAAAGATGGTGTGATAAAAGAGAGAAGATGGCCATCTAAAAGGCAAAGGGAGAGGCCTCAGAAGAAATCATCTCTGCAAACACCTTAACGTCAGATTTCTAGCCTCCAAAATTGTGAGAAAATAAATATCTGTTGTTAAAACCACTCAGTCTGTGGTACTAAGTTAACGCAACCCTAGCAAATGAATAGAGTGGCCAAAGATAGATATTTCTTCTCTTAGGAAAAAAATTCTTAGTCTAGAGCTGGTAGACCAGCACTGTAAGTCTTCAGGAATGCAGATTCTTTCCATGTTTTAGATCCAGACACGACATCTGCATTCCAGCCAAGAGGAAGAAAAAAATAGAAGAGAAACCTGGGCTTCCTTATTATGAGAACATTTCCACTTACAAACCATCGCCAGAACCTAGATCGACAGTCATTTCTAGTTGCTAAGAGGAAAATGGATAAGGTAGTCAATATTTTAGGAAGTCATGTGACCAGGTAAAAACTTTAGGTTCTCTTACTTAAGGAGAAAAGAACAGATACTGACCCACAAGGAACTGTCTTTCATTTGGGTCTGAACCAAGGAAAAGAAGAACAAAGTGTTACATCATTACACTCTAAAGAGCCAGCAACTTTTTTTTTTAAAAGATTTTATTTATTTATTTGAGAGAGAGAAACAGAGAGGGGGGGGGCATAAATAGGGTGAGGGGCAGGAGGACGCATACTCCCCGCTGAGTAGGGAGCGCAATGGGGGGCTCGATTCCAGGATCATGTCCTGAGCTAACAGCTCAGTTTAGTTTTAAAAGCAAATGCTGGATTGTTTCCCAAAGTAGCTGTACCATTTTGCATCACCACAGTGATAAATGCAAGTCCCTGATGTTCTCCATCCTCCTTAGTATTTGATATTGTCAGTGTTCATACTGTCAGGATTTTGGCCACTTCGATAGTTGTGTAGTGATATTCTCTTGTTTTAATTTGCAATTTACGATGTCAAAAATCTTTTCATATAATTCCCTGCCATCTATGTATCTTATTTGGTGAGGTATCTTTTCTTTGGCTCATTTTTAAACCAGGTCATTCATTTCCTTACTGTAGAGTTTTTAGAGTTCTTTGTATATTTTAGTTACAAGAGTTTTGTCAGGTATGTTAGTATTCTAAAACAACACAAGGTTATGTGAAGAGATATATGAAGACACTTGTAATGTACTAGAAGAGTGTTAGGAAATGGGGCCAAAAGGTGAGATGGTTGTGGAAATCTAGCATGTTTGATTTGGGGGAGGTGGTATGACAGTAAATATTAAGTGATGGGAAGACAGTGTATCTTCAGAAACAGACAACTTTTCTTCAAAATTATGATTTTGTCCATTAAAATGTTTGTAACATTTTCCTCTTTTTGGCAATAAAAATGTTTACACCTAATATTATTTTCTATTTGTTCATTCACTCATTTATTTATTTATTTATTTATTGTGTTTATTTTTTCAATATGTAGATTGAGAATTAATTGATTAGAAATTAGTAGTGAGGAACAAAAGATAAATGCATTGTCTATTCAAGATAAGCTCTGTGAGAAAAATAAAATACTTTCTGCCTCAATTTGCATGTGTTTTTCTATCTGTGGAATTTCTGTATGCATGTTTTTTAACAATTCGGTCTTAATAAATATTCTTTTCTCTTGCAGCATAAACCTTTGAGAAATTAATTGTTTCTGACATGAGTTTGTCTTTTTTTAACTTTTCCCTATAGACAGATACGTTGTTGCAAGTCCATAAACATTTCTAAAGCAAAAGGTTGTTTCTTTTTTAAAGAAATTATATTGACACACATCCATGAGATGATATTGATTTCTTAAAATCATGAGCAGGAATCTAGAGTGTTACCATTGACTCAAAAATGTTATTATGATTTGAATTTCATTTGAACAGCAAATGTCAGAATATTTTTCATTTGCTTAAAATCTGTTGTGAAAATACTGAAGTGGGATGTTAGAGCTGGCTAGTGTTTGTGATACAGTAGGGAAAGTCCTTCAAGAAAGGTAATGGTAACAATACAGTAGGAAAGTGGATGTGAAGAAATAATTCATAAACAGGAAGTAAAATATGAAATATCTAAAATATTTTACTAAAAATTACAAATTAACTAATATCCTACCTACACAACTGGGAAGGATATAAAAATGACAACATCTTGAATTAGAAAGTTTATGCGTGTTTCTTTCTCTATATTTTACTTTATTTTACCCACTTTGGTACAATGAATAGAAATTATTTATAATAGAAAAAAAAGGTTTATTATTTTCAATTTTAAAAAGATGCATTTTAATGGATTTCCATTTCTTCCTATCATTACACCCAATTATATAGCTCAGTCTAATGAACTGTATGTATATAATAGGAACATAAATCCTATTATATCAATGCATTTATTTTCAAAAGAGCTTACTAAATTGTTTTAATAACTGAAAATATCCAGAGATATTTTAACAAATCCCTTCAGCTAGAAAACTGATTTTAGCACTACGTCTTAAGGGCTCCTCCATTTTAATGGCATTTAATAGGAAGTGTATGACATTAAATCTAGCAACATGCAGAAAAACATATGTGTCACTAAGAAAAAGGGCACAACCTGATTTGAATCCAACTTCTACTCCTCACTAGAGTGTGATCTTGGTAAGTAATTACATCTTCCTAAGTGCATATCTTTGCCTTCAAAATGAGGATAATGACTAATAATTCATAAGCTTCTTAGAAAGATTCTTAGAAGGATTAAATTAAAATAAGATAATCACATGTGTAGGATCTGGCACAGAGACAGTATTCTAAAATCAGAACCATTTTGTTGCTCCCAGATCAGTTAGGGGATGATAAATGGTATAATTAGAAATGGTGTGAGGTCAAGATCTGCTTTCTTTTACCACCATAAACACCCTGGTCCAGCTAGAAGCATGGACTTGAGGCTGTTCATATCTAAGTAGTGCCAGGATATCCATTTGATCACCTTCTTGCAAGAATTAGTTGTATAAAAACTCTCAAGGCTGGTCAAGGATGAACTCTCCTGGTTGGTCAAGGGTATGCTAGGCTTGGTATTGCTTCACTTTCAATGACTCTAATGTCATTAGCCTTTTATAAGCCTACCATATTTTGCCTTACTCACTCTAGACTTTGTAGATTCTTTAGGAATGGTAGCGCTGTCCTACAGAGCTTGCCAGTTCTCTGAAGGTAGATGCCAGTCCTATATTACGTGGCTCCTGTGTGCCTCTCTCAATACGGTCCCGGGAATGTTACCCCATGTTATGTTCTCAGTATGAACATGACCCCAAATTCTGAGCTTACCTTCACTGCCTGGGGTCCTAGAGACAAAAGATGGGCAGACAGAGATAGAAGAGTCAGGAACTTGGACACATTTACCATAGCTTCAAATTTGGAATATGTTGAGTGAAATGAGTTACTGAACCTTCTTGCGAGAATAAATCTTAAGGATACCATGCCTCTGTGTTTCAGGGTTAAATTTCCAGGACTAAACAGATTCTTAAGGAGTGCCATCCAAATGATGTAACATCTTATAAACAGAAACTCATAAAAAGTAAAAAGGATTCAACCAAAAGATACCTAACTGGCTATAATTTAGAGAATAAAAAAAAAAAAAAACCCAAAGCCTGTAAAGTTTTAATAATGTCAAAATTTAAAAGGCATATAATTCGAAAGGTTTATCATGTTCAAATCCTGAATTATATCAAAGTACTTTTCTCCAACAGAACTGACAGCAAATGTCTTTGTTTCTAAGGAGAGCAAACATAAGCTATATCAGTTTAAAATACTGAGTATGAAATACAGATGAGAAGAAGAAAACACAGCCTCATGGAAATGTTCTTAAATAGCATCTGATACTATGAATTGTCGCAGAATCTAGTCACCCTGTAGATGTTTGGAAATTAAGAAGACCCTCCTTCATTTGGAGTAGCGTAAGTATAATCTTGCCTAAAGAGAAAAGTAATAATCTTGTCAAGGCATCAGATTTAAGACATTTACAAGCCTATGTTAGACTGATTTAAATCTTATCACCTTAAGAGAAAGTATATAGATCTAGAAATGTATAATCATTTTGTATTTTTGTGTTCAATCCAAGGGCAATGTGTGGTGGATTCTAAGAAAAAGAAGAACCATCGTGAATGCTGGTATTCATAAACAATTTGACCATTACTAGAACCATCTCATGATGAGAGCAAAGTAAGACAATGTAATCATCTTTAATTAGATAAGAAATAGTAAGAACATACTTTGGGATTCTCTATAATGGTTCTTTTTTTAAAATATTACAGCTGTGTGGAATGAAAAAAGATACAAAGATGATATAATGATAAAGAAAAAATCAATTTATGATTTATCAGAATTCCTTAATTCTCAGAAAAACCAAGATTAAATTTTTGGAGGGAAAAGTGACTGTTGTTTCTTTTATCTTTAAAATATACTTTTAATATACAATTTTTTAAAGATTTTATTTATTTATTTGACAGAGAGAGAGATTACAAGTAGGCAGAGAGAGAGGGGGAAGTAAGCTCCCTGCAGAGCAGAAAACCCAATGTGAGGCTTGATCCCAGGACCCTGAGATCAGGACCTGAGCTGAAGACAGAGGTTTTAACCCACTAAGCCACCCAGGTGCCCCTTAATATACTTTTAGTCGGGAAAAAGTTCTCAGGAATCTTGAGTACATAGGCACTTTGGTATTTCCCACACCATAAAAATAGAACAAAACAAAAAAACAGGGTTGTTTTGTGTTTTGTTTTGTTCTTTTTTCATTTTAGACCAATTTTACGTATTTAACAAAAAATAAGTTTCCTTTGGCTATTATATATTGAATCACTGACTGGCTATACTTCATCAAATCATCTCTGGCAGTCAGGCTTCCCAAAACATACAGAAAGACTGTTGAACAAATTCAATCCATCCATCTGTTACTCACATACAACTATGGTAATCTGCAATTCTGTGAGCAATTCATGACTTGGATGTTGAGTTAGTGGTGTTTGATTTTATAACATTTGAATTTCAAATGTGTCTCTCTAATGTATTTGCATAACTACATTTTATAGATATTTCAGCTAAATAAAGCAAGGTCACAAAGAGTAATTAACTCTCCCTTTTAATGCCAAATGACACATGTCAATAAATATTCTTCATTGAGCAACTCCTTTGTTTCCATTTTATTACTGTAGAGTTGTTTCTTTCAGTAGATGTATAACAAATTCATTTTCTTTCAGCAGTTTTTTCTGAGGCAATTATTAAGAAAAATCACTCACCAATAAAGTTAAATTCAGCTCAGTCAAGCAAATCATAAGAAATTTTATTTTAAGAAGAACTGTAGAAATAGAAACTTTGCCGAAGATCAAAGAATTCTTTAAGTAAACAAAAGCTCTTACAGGGCTTGAAGACCTTCTGAGAAAAGGTGTAAATTATGTATTTGAGGAACACACTAATGGTGACCCAGGATTGCTTAACTGCATAAGATGATTATACTTAAATAATAACCTCTTGAAAATAAATTTTGGAAGATCAGTTAAGCTCACTTTCACTTGTTTTCTTGAACTGACAAATATTTTTTTTCTCAAATCAACAAAATATATATTCTTTGTTCCTTTTAAGTGCACCATTATGAAAACCACTTTAAAAATGAATCATTTAAAAAACATTCTAAAGCTGTATCTCACCAACTTCCTTTTCAGCTCCCTATAGGTATTTCTTAATTTCCCTCTATTTCTGCTTTCTCATGTTTAGAGCAAATTAAACTACATTTTGCTTTCAAAATTAAAAATTCTATATAGAAAATATTTAGTAGTTTTTTAAGATTTCTTATTGAAAATTATTTTTTTTATTTCTCCAAGCTGAACATTCCAGTTTTTATTACGAATTTGTTATTATACTTAGAATAAGAGATGAGGATACTATCTTACAAGCTGTCTCACCCCAGTGAGTCTAAGATCAATATGCTAAAAACCAGAAGATAAATTTGTTTAATCTATTTATATCTGTTTAACTTAGTGTTAAACTATTCAAATATGATGGTACATGTCTTCTATTTCTAAGCTAACATAATCTTATTTTCATATAGGCATTTGCATTGTTGTAATATTAAGCTTTTACAATTATAAAGGTGATGTGTTGAAACTGTAGACATTTCTTTGAAAAAATGAAATTTAAGTCACCCATATCCTATAATGCAGACATAAATACTATCACTATCTTGGAAGTTTCCTTTCAATCTTTTCACAATAGATGAGACAAGTTTAGAGAGATAGATGGTTAGATAAATAGACAATAGTTTGGGAGTGAATATATATTTTATTTTAGAATATATATTTTATTTCAGAAAATTGGAGTATACTGCTTATAGAGTTTTATATCCATTAACATTATATTGTACTTATCCTGTCAATAAATATTTTTAGAATATTTGATTTTTAGAAAAAATATATTTTAGTGTCAAATGTATATATTATTTTTTAAATTTAAAAATAAATTTATTAAAATTTAAAGAGAAGATAAATTTTAAAAAGATTTTCATTTAAATTAAGCTTTTATTAATTCATTCAACAAATATTTGTTGAATATCTATTATGTGCTCAATACACGGAGTATAGATTTACACAATGTCTCCAGACCTACAGTCCAGGAGATGACATGCCATATTCAAGAAGCTGCAAGACAGCATTTAAAAGTTATAAAGGACCAGCATGCTTCATAATTTCAGAGGAGGAGGAAATTAACATCCTCTTTTAGAGAGTAATGGGAGAAGGTGTCAATATATTTGAGTAAAACCTTCAAGGCTGGCTGGACTTTGGACATGTGAAGACGAGAAAAAGTATTACAAATGAAGAGACAGCATGAGCTACAGAAAAGAAGCAGGATATGCATATAAAACATGGAAAAAATATCTCAGAAAATGTAGTATAATACAGTCAGATATGTGAACAGATAAGTCTTATAAAACAAGGAGCAATGACAGAAAAGAACCTATTAACAAAGTTAAAGACTGTGTCAGTGGTGGGGCTATGAGTTATTTTTCCCTCCTACTTACTTTTTTTTAAGGTTTCATTTTTTATTTTATTTAATAAAGCACATATAGTGCCAAGAAGTTCTCTTACAACTTTATAAACATAAATTCATTTGGTCATTTGGACCCTATAGGGTGAGTGTAAATATTTCAGATGTAGAAACTGAAGGATAGAGAGGATAAGAAACCTGATCAAGGGGACGTGGCTAGCAGGTACCAGAGCTAGATGTCAAATTTGAATATTTTCACTCTGAAATCCAAGCTCTTAAGCACTGTGCTCCTGCTCCCTGTCTCCCTGACCCCAATTATAATTAATTCATACTATAATAAACTTGAGGAAAAATAAGTTAAACAGGAATATGATACATACTTATACAAAGTTTATTGCCAGAGATACCTCCTTACCTCCATGAGCCAATTTATTTTTAGTTCAGCCCTATGGGTACAGGTATAAAATAACATGACAATGACTTGTAGTCATGAGCAAAACTCTGTAGAATCCTAGGTCCCAAAGAGTTTTCGAAGGTCTGAAAGAAACAAACTAGTTCTCCTGTTCTTGTTCTCCAATGGATTTGAATATGGTCTCCCCAAGCAGGACAGCAGTCACTAATAAACTTTTTATTTTTATTTTTTTAAATTTATTTATTTATTTGACAGAGAGAGAGAGCACAAGTTGGCAGGGAGGCAGGCAGAGAGAGAGGGGAAAGCAGGCTCCTTGCTGAGCAGAGAGCCCGATGCGGGGGGGTGGTCCCCAGGACCCTGAGATCATGACCTGAGCTGAAGGCAGAGGCTTTTAACTCACTGAGTCACCCAGGCACCCCAACTAATAAACTTTTTAAAGACCTTGTCATGGGAAGGGATTGCATTTGATCAATGACTGGCAGCTTTGAAATTCGTATTCTATTTACCTGACAATATTTTCTGGCAGACTAACTCCATTCAAGGGAGGAAAGGAAAAGAGTATTTAGAAAATAACATAAGGTTTTGTTCATACATGAAGTCATTCTGACCAGAAGTACAAATATGCAGCATTTGTTGGGGGAATAAAGGGGCCTATGGAATGACACATTCTTCAAACATCTCAGATAACCTTTTAACTGAATGTACCACCTAGTTCCAAGTGGGAATGATTTTTAGTTAATACCTCTATCTTTAAAAACTGTGAAGAAATAATTATTTTGCATGGAAATAATTATTCTAAATCAATTCATTACTATATTATTTTTTGTATTCAACACAAATATAAGATGGTTAAAAAAATACAAGAAGTCAGGTGAGATACATCCAGAATTTTGTTCAAAAGAAATACTTATTCATGAACATATGCATCTGTTACCAATTTAAAGAAGCTTAGAGACTGAATTTAGAAAAGAAACATCTAATAATTTTCATATGAAAATAGAGGAAAAATACTTGGGTAGAATGTAAGAAGATAGACAAGCTTGAATTTAAGTGTGACAGACATTTACTAAACTGAGTCAGAATAACTACTTACTTTAGGGAGAACGGTTTAATTATTCATTAATAACATATTGCTTTTTTGCTAATTAACATGGGAACAGAAAATCTGACATTAATAAATGAATCCTAGCAGAAGGGAAAAAATAAAATTTCCAACATAAAAAAGAAAGTTAATGATTAAAATTTACGAATACTTTCCCCAAATTTCCCCTACACCAAGAAGTTTTAGTTTTAGGGGCACCTGGTCGGCTCAGTCAGTTAAGTACCTGACTTAAAGCACCTGACTTTGGCTCAGGTCATGATCTCAGGGTCCTGGGATCAATCCCTCCATGGGGCTCCACACTCAGCAAGGATTCTGCTTCCCTCTCTACCTTTGCACCTCTCTCTGCTCCTGTGTGCTCTCTCTCTCAAATAAATAAATAAAATCTTAAAAAAAAAATGTAGTTTTAAAGTACTGAGTTTTTTAAGCTCCTTTCAAGTTCAGTATGTAAATAATAACAGTCATATGAAATATCATTTAAACTTTTTAATTGAGGTATCATATATATAAAGTAGAAAAATTTTAATTGTGTCCCTTGTTTCATTTAATAAATTAGCATAACTACATAATTATCCCCCAGATCAAGATGTAGAACACCCCTTAACTTCCCCCATAGAGATAAACATTATTTTGACTTCAAATAACTATAGGTTAATTTTGTCTGTTTTTGAACTAAATATAAATGGAATCAAATAATACATTATGTATGTTTTAGTGCCTGACTTCCTTCATTTAACATTTTGGGACATTCATCCACATTTTTGCAAATGTTGTAGTTTTGTTTTGCTTTGTTTTATTCTCTACATTGTATGAATATAACATATTTATCCATCAATTGTTAATGGATATTTTGCTTACGTCTAGTTAGGGACCCAGTTGAATAAAGCTGCTTAGAGTATTCTTGTACTTTTCTTTAGCTGACATATGTACTCTTCTCTGTTGGGCACGTAACTAGAAATGAAATTTCTGGGAAAGATAAGATGCATATGTTCAGTTTCTAACCATTTTCCAAAATGGTTTCATCAATTTATACCTCCATCACACTGCATGGGAATCTCAGTTGCTCTACATCCTCCCAAATACTTAAAATTGTCAGTATTTAACATTTTTAAAAAATTTTCTGCATTCCGGTATACATAGTAGTAGCAGAATCTCACTTGGGATTTATTTTGCATTTCTCTGATACTAAGACATTTATATTTTAAGGAGACTTAAAAGAGGAAAAGTTTGTCACTTACAAACTAAAACTTGGACAGGTATCAGGACAAACAACTTTTTTTAAAGACTTATTTATTTATTTATTTGAGAGAGAGAGAGAGAGTGCACACACGGGAGAGACAAAGTGAGAATGAGCATGAGCAGGGGACTGAAGAGGAAGAGGGAGAAACAGACTCCTCCTGAGCAGGGAGTCTGATGGAAGGCCTGATCCCAGGATGCCAGGGTCATGACCTGAGCCACCCCTTATAACCTGAGGCGAAGGCAGCCACAGGCCCTTAACTGACTGATTCCCCCAGGCAACCCAGGATAAACTTCTGATAATACATGCAAATGTCTCCCAAGGGAGTGGGTAACTTTATTATTATCCAGAATGTTCTAGCAAATTAGAATGGACAAAGTCCTAGAATAGAATGTATTGCAGAGAATAGCTATATATTACTAAAAACAATTGATCAAAAATCCAGTTCAGAGTAATCAAAGCTAATTTTAAGCTATCCAGATGCTATACTGCCAATAATCCCTAGAGTTTTCCAGTACTATTTCAATTTTTTTTAACTAAGATAAACTTAAATCTTGGTCTTTCTCTTTCTTTTTTATAATGAGACTTCACACTTTGAATCTAAAATGAGACAACACAACTTGATGTGGTTAGCGTTCCCTTCTTAGACTCTGTCAGTTCCAACTGCCGGTTGGATTTCATGTTTCACATGACTCCAGATAAGACAGGCCTAACAAGATTCATAATTCAGTCCTTGCAGTTAAAAGAAATTTCAGTTTTAAATAAATTACTAGGACTATCCTTATAAAGAACTGGCCAAAGTAGTTACACACACTGAAACTCAAGTTTAGTCTGGAAATCTGCATATCATATTCAGCCAGTGCTTTCATGTGAGAAAGATTTTCTTAAAAAGAGAGGTTATTCTATACTAATGAAGCCATGCAAATTTTAAGTTGTAGAAGTGCCTACTTTATATCTTCAAAGTGAAATCTAGAAAATTTGTATGTATGATTTCATGATTCTGATACTTCATTTTAAATGATCCTAACAAGTTCAAGAAGTAGCTTTCTCACTACAAAAACAAAATTGGTTTATTGATTAGTATGCAGAATAATTTTAGAATAGACTATATACAAAGATGAAACTAATAATAAGCTATCCAAAAAAAAGAAAGATGGAAGAACTTCTATGGATTACTGTTAAATTAAAAATGTGCCCTAGAGTTGATATATAACCATTTTATAAGAATTCTAAGACAAAATATTAGAGCAAGCTGATTTTTCAGATTAGCATTCTGTCTGAATATAGAATATGCAACCAAGGACTCACGAGCAAAGAGCTCTTGTACTAATACCAAGATTTAAAAATTTTCTGCTAAGTGAAATATGAGGGAAAAAAAAGTTGTACATTTTTTCCTCCTAAGTTCTCCTCTTTTTTAGGATTCTAAATTAATCATTTGATGTTTGAATAGCATATGTACAGTTTACTCAAACTCTTGAAAAATCTCTAATGTGATTCTTTTATGCAATTCTCTACAATAGAGAAAGTTGAAGCAAATTGCCTTTATCCATTTCATCCATTCATTCTTTTTTCATTAATTTACTCTTCCCCTCTGTGAATATTTACTTTATCTATATGCCAATCATTCTGCAGGGTTCAAACTATAAAAAAAGACCCCAGCACAATGCCTTTGCCTCAAGCTAATATCCCAATAGCTAGGGCAGAACAAAAATATAAAGCAACATGACAAGTGCTACAAGGAAGGCAATGTGAAAATGAATAGGGAAAAAGAGCTAGTGGTGAAGGCAGAGGACTCCTCTTAGCATTTATGTGAACTTTGTAATTTTTATAATTCTAGGGTAGTTGGTATTTAACTCATCTTTTACAGTGAGGAAAATAAGACAGAAAGAATTTAATTGGCTTGGGATAATCTAAATTGCATTATCATATCTTCAGAATGGCGAGTTACTATATTCTTTTTGACTGAAAACTCTGGATAGATATGACATTTTAATTCTGTTTCTAGCAGTCTTTGAACAAAAACATTAAAATCTTGACTTAAGTTATATATTAATATTATAGGGTGGTTATAAAAAAGTACTATAAAAATAACAAAATCTAGAAAAACTGCATATAAGGAGAGTGAAAAATCTATTGTAAGCACCTTAATTTCTCATTTCCTTTCAGTGGGCCTTTTTTCCCAAAGTAACACAATTTAAAAGACCTAATTGCCTTAATATAACTTTTGAAATTTCACTGTTCTAATTAATATATTCTATACTGTAAATATATTCTATACTAAAATATATATTCTATACTGTAAGAGTTGTCCTTGTAAAAAAATAAGTAAAAAATAAAGTAAAAAATAAGAGAGACTATGCCTTTATTTAAGTAACTTTGTAAACTTTTAAGTTGGGAAACCACAAAATTTATAGTCTAAAATGAAACATTTCTGAAATTGACAAAAGGCTCTCATAAACATTTGACTAGCACATCAAACATAAACTGGGATTATTCTGAACAGGCTGGGATGTATGGTCAGCTAGTATTATGAGCTGAACTGTATCTCCTGAAATGCATAAATTCAAGTCCTGACCTACAGTAGTTCAGAATTTTACTGTATGTAGAGATCAGGTCTTTAAAGGGGTAATTAATTTGAAATGTGGTTGTTATGGGTGGGCTCTAATCCAATATGACTGTTGTCCATACAAAAAGAAAAATTAGAACACAGACACAAAGAAATGACCATCTGAGGGTACAGTGAGAAGGTGACTGCCTACAAACCATATAGAGAGCTATCAGGAGAAGCCAGATCTATCAAGAAGTTGATCTCCACTTTCCAGCTTCCAGAATTGAGAAAAAAATAAAATTCTGTTGTTTTTTTGTTTTTTTGTTTTGTTTTAATTTTATTTTTTCAGTGTTCCAAGATTCATTGTTTATGCACCACACCCAGTGCTCCATGCAATACATGCCTTCTTCAACACCCACCGCCAGGGTCACCCATCCCCCTATCCCCCTCCACTCCAAAAACCTCAGTTTGTTTCTCAGAGTCCACAGTATCTCAAGCTTCATCTCTCCTCTGATTTCCCCCAATTCACTTTTCCTTTCCTTCTCCTAATGTCCTCCATGTTATTCCTTATGATTCACAAGTAAGTGACACCATATGATAATTGACTTTCTCACTTGTTTAAACCACCCAGTCCATGTTATTTATTTGGCAGTCCCAGCAAACTAATAGAGAATGTCTGTCAGATACTCATTGCTTTCTTGATATTCTGAAAGCTATAAAATACAACTGACTCTTGAACAATGTGAGGTACTAAGGGTGCCAACCCCCTTCATAAAAATATGTGTATAACATTTGGCTCCCAAAATCTTAACTACTAAAAGCCCACTGTTGAGCAGAAGCCCTAACAATAACATAAACAGTCATTAACACATATTTTGTTATGTTACAGATAAAGTATATTGTATTCTTACAATAAAGTGAGCTACAGAAAAGAAAATGTTATTCAGAAAATCATAAGGAATGGGGTACCAGGTGGATCGGTTGAGTGATTCCTGATTTCAGCTTAGGTCATGATCTTGGGGTCATGAGATTGAGCCCTGCAGCAGGCTCTGCACTGGGCATAGGCCTGCTTAAGATTCCCTCTATCCCTCTCCCTCTGCCCCTTCTACTCTTCCTCTTCTCTTAAAAAAAAAAAAAAGGAACAACAACAAAAAAAGAAAATCATGAGGAGAAAATACATTTACAGTATTGTACTGCATTTATTGAAAGTAATCCATGTATAAGTGAACCTGCCCAGTTGAGAACAACCTGTGTTGTTCAAGAGTCAACTGTAGTTGCTTTGAAACTTTAGAATACAAGACAATCACTGGAAATATAATTGAAATGCAGATTTCTGGGCCTCACTTCATGCCTACTGAATCAGAATATTTGAGTTTAGGGCCTAGGAATCCTTTTTTTTTTTTTTTTTTTAAAGATTTTATTTATTTATTTGACAGAGAGAGAGATCACAAGTAGGCAGAGAGGCAGGAAGAGAGAGAGGGGGAAGCAGGCTCCCCACCGAGCAGAGCCTGATGTGGGGCTCGATCCCAGGATGCTGGGATCATGACCTGAGCCGAAGGCAAAGGCTTTAACCCACTGAGCCACCCAGGCGCCCCAGGCCTAGGAATCTTAGGATTCATTTTAGTCATACTGTCTGTGGTCAAAGAGTAAAAAAAAAAAAACAAAAAAAATCTCTCTGCTTTTTAACAGGAAAGCTGTCTTACAATTCTGAAAAAGAACAATCCAAATATTTTCTAACAGAGTTTAGTAGATTTTCTTAATTCAGATTTGAATTATAATGGTCTTCTGTATCTAGCTGTATTGATCTTTTTTCCAACTTTATTGAGATATAATTGACATATAATACTGTGAATAATATAATGATAATATTTATATAAATTATATTAAATTAATATTAAATTATATTAATAAATATTAAATTAATATTAATTAAATTTAATTAAATTATATAAAATAATATGATACACAATATATTGATTTTATACACTTATATACTGCAAAATGATTAGCACCATATCATTAGTTAACATCTCCATCATGTCACAGAAATCTATATTCATCTTTATACTTAAAATTATGGCAAAAAAGTTATGAAGCTAGGATACCAGGTACAATTCTCTGTATCAGCACTTCTTTGCTATGTATATTCACAAAAGTGGTTAATCCCTCCAAATCTTTCAGCTATGAAATGGAGATAATAAAAATGCCTGACTCATGGTATTATTGTTAAAGTTAAAAGAATTATTATATACAAAGTACTTAAAGTAGTACCTGTACAGAGAAAACAAATCTGTGAATGTTAATAGTAATTTTTTATCTATAGTCATATATGTATTTAAATTATCAAATATATGTGTATCTTTTCCTATTGCAATAATTTTGGGGTTAAAGTAATCAAATCAAGTTGATAATTCTTTTTCAAAAAAGCTCTCCCTGTTGATCTTTGGCAATCCTATCTTTTTCTCTCCCTCAGAACCCTTCTCAAAATTCATGTCATTTCTGACACATTTCTGGCACATTCTAAAGCTACTCAGATTTACATCACTATTGTGGTGGTAAAACATTTAAGTAGATCTGGGAAAACTGTATGAAATCATCATAGATTATAAAAATCAAATATTTTGGGAGCTGTAATAAATGGTGGAGATAGTCACCTACTCCTCAGGTTAAGTGATCTGCTCATGGTCACATATATTTTTCACAGACCCAAGACTAGATCCCAAGTGTCCTGATTCCTAGTGCACTATTCTTTATTTTTGCTGTGATCATATAACTTATTGTTCAACTAGAATACTTTTGAGAGTCAAAGGATGCACTACTAAAACACAATGGAAAAAACCATAAATTAGGGTTGTCCCAGGAAAACTAGAATTATTGCAATGGATTGAATGTGTTTGCCCATAGTTTATATGTTGAAATCCTACTCTCCAGTGTGATGGTATGAGGATGTGGGGACTTTGGGGGTGATTAGGTTATGAAGATGAATACGAATGAATGGGATTAGTGCCTTTATAAGAAGACATGAGAGATCTGCTTCCACTCTCTGCTTTTTGTCATGTGAGGACACAGCAATAGACAGTCAGAAGTGACCAAGGAAGAGGACTTCACCAGATCCCAACCTGGTCCCCTTGATCTCAGATTTCCATCCTCCAGAGAGTGAGCAATACATTCCTGTTGTTTATAAGCCACACAGTCTACAGTACTTTGTTATAACATCCTGAACTAGGGTAATTATGGTATATTACAAACAGTTTAACAGATAAATAGAAATGGCAACAGATATTTTAATATGAAAAATTTGACACAGGGAATTTGTTAAATGGTGTTGGAGAACTGTTAAAACAAGTAAGGACAAAAGCAAAAAGTTAAATAATTGCTGAAGGAAACTTAGAAGTTCAGAGGAGAGTCACCATAGTACTGGAATTTAAACCCTTTTGAATAAAGGTACCAACTACCTGCTGCTAACACCTCAAAAGTTCAAAGGAGAGTTTGCAGCAGAGTTAGGACTCAGATTGTTGAGAAGGGTATGAGGTCCATGTAATGACACTACCTCAGGAGTTTGAAAGAAGGGTTTGTGGCTTGCACCCTTAAGGACAGTGTGATATCTTACATGAAAATTTTATATGTGAACTTGGCTGGGCCATGGTGCCCAGATATTTGGTAAAATATTATTCTGGATGTTTCTGGGAAATATTTGTCTATCCTATGCCTGCCTCAACATTACATTTTGAAAGCACGTAACTCGTCTGGTCACAGGTTCACGGCTGGAGATGAAGTTTGTCTCAAGGATGCAGCATACCTGAAGTCTCATTCACATCTGATTTAGATGATATTTAAGTGAGACATTGAACTTTAGACTTCAGAGTTGATACTGGAATGAGTTAAGACTGGGGGTTGATTCACTCAGAGAATTTTCAAGACCGTGGTAGAGTAGGAGGACCCTAGGCTTGTCTCATCCCACAAAAACAACTAAAGAACTATCAGATCATCCTAAATACCCAGAAATTGACCTGAAACTGACAGAACAATTTTCATAACTAAAGGGAAAGAAGAGGTCACATACAAGAAGGTAGGAAGTGTGGAGACACAGTTTAGGGGAGAAACTGACCGAAGGTGCTCCAAAGGGGAGGAAGCTATAGTTGCCAAGAAGGGTGAGTAGGAGCACACAGGGAATGTACAAGGAGCCTGATTCCCCAAAACCAATGAACTGAAAAACAAGGGCTGAATTTTGTGAGTTCTTGCAACTAGTGGGGCTTAAAGCCTAGAGTTTTAAAGGTCAGAAGGTTTGGAAGGGATAGAGCCTACAGGGCACTGTGCTGCTTCTAGGGAGAAGGCAGGCAAAAAACCTGGAGGCAGATAGCATGGAAACAGTGACACAGAGTGGGGAGATTATTTGTTCTTCTTGGATCATATCCCTGAGAGTTAGCATTCAGAGATGTATCTCCAGAAACAAAGGAGCTGGCTGGTGCCATGTCCATCCCCTGCCCCTCAGCATAAACAGAGAGCCACCCGAGGGAAGCAGCACAGCATGGACATTGGCTGCCTAACCTGCTTACACCAAGCCCACCCAGCATGCTCTGGAATGACTGCCCTTTTACTCAAGCTTGCCATGGTTCCAGTGTGGCAAGTCCTCCCCTGGAAAACCAGCACAAACTCCTGCCTATATCACTTCACCCAACCAGACATTTCAACAGGGCCTCAGTTCTGATGGGGTTGGTGTCAAGTCTCATTTCATAAGCAGATCAGAACACATCTAGCTAAAACTTTCCACATTCAGGCCAGGGACTAAACACTGCACACATCAGGCAAGGAGAGCCTCTGCAGACAACTCGCTAAAAACAAAGAGCCAAAACACAATAGCAGAGCCCAAGCAGCACACACCAGAGACACTCCCTGGAGCACCGGGCTCTGGGTATTATATGACCTCTTTTTTAAAGGCCATTACTTTCAGGAGGAGGACACATAACTGGTTTCTCTAACAAACAGAAGAAGGCAAAGACTTAGACAAAATGTCAAGATGGAGGGCTTTATCCTAAATGAAAAAACAAGGCCACAGCCAGAGCTCTACACAAAAGAGATACACAAAACATGCCTGATGGAGAATGTAAAGCAACAATTATAAGGATCCTCACAGGGCTTGAGAAAAAAGAGAAGACAGCAGTGGGATCCTTATCCCAGAGATAAAAGAGATAAAAAAGAATCAGTCAACCAAAGATGAAGAATGAAATAAATGAGGTTGAAAACAGGCTTGATGCAGGCTGGAGGAAGCATAGAAATAAATTTGTGATCTAGAAGACAATATAATGCAAAATAATGAAGCTGAACAAAAGAGAGAAAAAAGAATTACTGAACATGAGAACAGACTTAGGGAACTCAGTGACTCCATCAAATATAAAAACATTTGTATTCTAGGAGTCCCAGAAGAAGGAAGAGGAAAGGGGGCAGAAACTTTATTTAAAGAATTACTAAAAGAAAACTTCCCCAATCAGGGGAAGAAAACAGACATCCAGATCCAGGAGGCACAGAGAACCCCCACCAAAAACAAAAAAAGCAAGTCAACACCAGACATATTATAATTAAATTTGAAAAATATAGTGATAAAGAAAATATTTTAAAAGCAGCAAAACAAAGAAGTCCTTAACTTATAAGGGAAAACCCGCAAGGCTAGCTGGAGATTTCTCGACAGAAATTTAGCAAGCGAGAAGAGAGGGGCATGATACAGTCAAAGGCCTTCATGGGAAAAATCTGTAGCCAAGAATATTCTATCCAGAAAGGCTATCATTCAGAATAGAAGGAGAGACAAAGAGTACCCCACAAAAACAAAAACTAAAGGAGTTCATGACCACTAAACAAGCCCTGCAAGAAATATTAAAGGTGACTCTTTGAGGTCAAAGAAGAGACCAAAAGTAACAAAGGCAAGAGTGTATCAGAGAAAATATCCAAAAACAATGACAAAACAAATAACAAATGGCAATAAATATATATCTATCAATAATTACTTAAAATATAAATGGACTAAATGCTCCAATCAAAAGTCATAGGGTGTCAGAATAGATAAAAAAAAAAAAAAGACCCATCTACATGCTGCCTACAAGAGACTCATTTTAGATTTAAAGACAACTGTAGATTGAAAGTGAGGGGATGAAGAACCATTATCATGCTAATGGACATCAAAAGAAAGCTGGAGTAACCATACTTCACTGGACAAACCAGACTTTAAGACAAAGACTGTAAAAGAAGACAAATAATGACATTATATAATCATAAAGGGGACAATCAGCAAGAAGATACAACAATTGTATATATTTATGCACCCACAGGGGAACACCCAAATATATAAAACAATAACAAACACAAAAGAACCAACTGATAATAACATGATAATAGCAGGGAACTTTAACACCCCACTTACATCAATGGATAGATTATCTAAACGAAAGGTAAATAAAGAAAAAATGCCTTTGAATGGCACCGGACCAGATGGATTTAACAGATATATCCAAAAAATTCCATTCTATAATAGCAGAAAACACATTCTTTTCAAGTGCATATAGAACATTCTCCAGGACAGATCACATTTTAGTTCAAAAAATAGGCTGCCACAGATATTAAAAGACTGAACTCATACCACACATCTTTTGTGACCACAATGCAATGAAACTAGAAGTCAGCCACAGAAAAAATGGAAAATAGATCCACAAATACATGGAGGTTAAACAAAATGCACTATGTTAGAACCTGCTTAGCCTAAGTGATTCCATCTTGTCTAAGCAGCCATTTTGTTGTGAACACAAGCTGACCTTGCCCTAAGGGAACAAAGTCAGCCTGGAGGAACTTACTTAGATAAGCCCAGGACACTAGTGGAATGTGGTCTGTTGGCTCCTGATGACAGTCCCCCAGAAGAACAAGGTCGAGTCAGGCCAGGTGGGGGTGTCCAATCAGTAAAGGACACATATGCCACTTCCCTCAACCCCACTGCTCCTGAAGTCAGGTCAGGTGGAAACGCCCAACCAATAAAGAACACATATGTAACCCTCCCTGATCCCACTGCTTCTGACCAATAAGGATAAGCTCACAGTCGGTTTGCAGTTTTGCCCTATAAAAGATAGCCTGTAAGACTAGGTGGGGTCACTCTCTGCATAGAGATGACCCTGACCGGCCAGTATGATTCTCGATGCTTGGCGTGAAATAAAGCTCTGCTTGACCTTCGCTTTGTATCAGTCTCGTTCCTTTGATCATGGACCCTAACACATTACACAATGAAGGAGTCAACCAAGATAGCAAAGAAGACATAGAAAGTTACATGAAACAAACAAAAAGGAAAACAAAAAGGTCCAAAACTTGACCTTTCATGATAAGCAAAAACAGTCCGAAGAGGGAAGTATATAGAAATACACACCTACTTCAATAAGGAAGAAAAATCTCAAATACACAACGTAACCTTATACCTAAAGGAACACGAAAAAGAACAACAAATGCAGCCTAAATCCAGCAGAAGGAAGGAAATAATAAAGATTAGAGCAGAAATAAGTGATATAGAAATGAACAAAAATAGAACAAATCAAAACTAGAAACAGTTCAATGAAACCAGGAGCTGGTTCTTTGAAAAAATAAATAAAATTGATAAACTTCTAGTCAGGCTTATCATAAAAATAAAGGATCCAAATAAATAAAATCACAAATGAAAGATTAGAAATAACAACCAAAACCACAGAAATACTAGCAATCATGAGAGAATATTATGAAAAATATATGCCAACAATTTGGACAACCTAGAAGAATTAGATAAATTCCTTGATACATATAAACTACCAAAACTGAAACAGGAAGAAATAGAAAATTTGAACAGATCCATAACCAGCAAAGAAATTGAATCAGTAATTCAAAAATTCGCAACAAAGTCCAGTGCCATGTGGCTTCACAGGCCAATTCTACCAAACATTTAAAGAAGAGTTAATATCTATTCTTTTCAAACTACTCCAAAAAGTAGTAAAGGGAACTCCCAAATTCATTTTATGAGGCCAGCATGCGAAGACCAGATAAAGACTCTACTCAAAAAGAAACTACAGGCCAATATTCCTGGTGAACATGGATACAAAAATTCTCGACAAAATACTAGCAAACCAAATCTAAAAATACATTAAAAAAATCATTCACACAATAAAATGAGATTTATTCCTGGGTTGCAAGGTGATTCAATATTCCCAAATCAATCGACATGATATAACATTAACAAAAGGAAGGATAAGAACCCTATGATCCTTTCAATAAATGCATAAAAAGTACTTGACAATGTACAACATCCATTCATGATAAAAAGTCTCAACAAAGTAGCTTTAGAGGGAACATACTTTGACATCATAAAGGCCACACATGAAAAACCCACTACTAATATCATCCTCAATTAGGAAAAAAGACAGGATGTCCACTTTTATCACTGTTATTTAACATAGTACTAGAAGTCCTAGCCACAACAACCACACAACAAAAAGAAATAAAAGGCATATGAATCATAAAGAAGTCAAATTTCACTATCTGCAGATAACATGATACTCTATATAGAAAACTCAAAAAACTCCATCAAAAAACTGCTAGAACTAATACACAAATTCAGTAAAGTTGCAGGATACAAAACAAATATGCAGAAATTTGTTGCATTTCTATACACCAATAATAAGTAGCAGAAAGAGAAATTAAGGAATCGATCGTTTTTTAACAATATACAAACCATATTTTAATTGTTTCAGGATACAGTGAAGATAAGATTTTAAAACAGAATCCAACCAACTCTTCCAATTCAATCTTTTAAAATCACTGCTTTATGAAAACTTGCCTAAAAAATGGGCAGAAGACATGAACAGGCACTTCTCCAAAGGAGGCATACAAATGGCTAACAGACACATGAAAAATGTTCATCATCACTAGCCATCAGGGAATCAATCGCTTTTACAATTGTGAAAAAAAAAAAAAAAAAAAAAGATACCTAGGAATAAACCTAACCAAAGAGGTGAAAGACTTATACTCTGAAGAGTGTAAAACACTGATGAAAGAAACTGAAGATGACATAAAGAAATGGAAAGACATTCCAAGTTTATGGATTACAAGAGAAAATATTGTTAAAATGTCTATACTACCCAAAGCAATCCCTATCAAAATACCAATAGCATTTTTCACAGAGCTAGAACAAATAATCCTAAAATTTGAATGAACCACAAAAGACCACAAATACCCAAAGCAACCTTGAAAAAGAAAATCAGAGCTAGAGGCATCACAATTCTGGACTTAAAGTTATATTGCAAAGCTGCAGTGATTAAAACCGTATGGTACTGGCACAAAAATAGACACACTGATCCACAGAACAGAACAGAAAACCCAGCAATGAACTCACAACTATATGGTCAATCTTTAACAAAGCAGGAAAGAACATCCAATGAGAAAAAGACAGTCTCTTTAACAAATGGTGTTGGGAACCCTGGAGAGCAACATGCAAAAGAATGAAGCTGGAATACTTTCTTATGCCAAACACAAAAATAAATTTAAAATGGATGAAAGACCTACAGCTGAGACCTGAAACCATAAAAACCCTAGAGGAGAGCACAGGCAGTAACCTGTATGACATAGGCCATAGCAATTTTCTTCTAGATATGTCTCCTGAGGCAAGAGAAACAAAACCAAAAATACATTGTTGGGACTTCATCAAAATAAAAAGTTTGTGCACAGTGAAGGAAACAATAAAACTAAAGGGTAACCTAAGGAATGGGAGATAATATTTGCAAATGACATATCTGATAAAGGGTTAGTATCCAAAATATATAAAGAACTTACAAAACTCAACACCCCAAAACTAAATAATCCAATTTAAACAACGGACAGAAGACATGAATAGACATTTTTCCAACAAAAACACACAGACGGCCAATAGACACATGAGAAGATGCTCAACATTACTGATCATCAGGGAAATACAAATCAAAACTACAATGAGCTATCACCTCAGACTTGTCAGAATGGCTAAAATCAACAACACAAGAAACAACAGGAGTTGGTGAGGATGTGAAGAAAAAGGAACCACCTGAACTGTCAGTGGGAATGCAAACTGGTGCAGCCACTCTGGAAAACAGTGTGGAGGTTCCTCAAATCATTAAAAATAGAGCTACCCAATGATTCAGGAATTGCATCACTAGGTATTTACCCAAAGAATTCAAAAATACTAATTCAAAGGGAATCATGCACCCTAATGTTTATAGAAACATTATCTATAACTGCCAAATTATGGAAACAGCCCAAGTGTCCATCAACTGATAAGTGGACGAAGAAGAGGTGGGATATATATATATATTTGTCATATTATGTGAATACCAGTCATAAAAAGAATGAAATCTTGACATGTGCAATGACATTGATGGAACCAGACAGTACAATGCTAAGTGATATAAGTCAATCAGAGAAAGGCAAATACCATAGGATTTCACTCATATATGGAATTTAAGAAACAAAACAAATGAGCAAAGGCGGGAAAAAGGAGAGGTAAATCAAGAAACACTCTTAACTCCAGAGAACAAACTGGTAGTTACTAGACAGGAGGTGGGTGGGGGAGGAGGATGGGGATTAAGGAATGCACTTGTGATGAGAACCGGGTATTGTGTGGAAGTGTTAAATCACTATATTGTACAACTGAAACTAATATTATACTGTATGTTAATTAACTGGAATTTAAATAGAAACTTTTTTAAAAAACTAAAAAAGACTTTGGAAGTTGTTCATGTGGAATGAATGTATTTTGCATGAGATAAAGACATGAATTTGGAGGGCACAAGGAATACCATGGACTAAATTATGCCCCCCACCCCCTACCTTGGCAATTAATATGTTGAAGTTCTAACTCCCAATGTAACTCTAGCTGCAAATAGTGTTTAGGAGGTAATTAAGGTTAAATGAGGTCATAAGGTTGTGATTGGTAGCCTTATAGGAAGAGAACAGGAAGCGATCTCTCTCTGACATGTGAAGACACAGACAGAAGGTGGTCATCTGAAAGCCAGGAAGAGAGCTCTCACCACAAAATGAAACAAAATTTTGATCTTATACTTCCAGCCTTCTAAAACTATGAGAAAATACATTTCTGTTGTTTAAGCCACCAAGTGTACAGTTCTTTTGTCATAGCATGCAAGCTAACTAAGATACTGTGTTTTCGGATGACAATAACATTTAAAGTGGTGGCCACTGAGTAAAGCAGATTTGCAGGATGAGCAGGCCTCATTCAATCGACTGAAGGTCTTAACAGAACAAAGACTAACCTTCCCTGAGAAGAAGGAATTCTTCCAGTGGACTTGCTTTGGACTCAAATTTCAATTCTTTCCTGAGTCTCCAGACTGTCCGCCTACTGTGCTAGGTTTTAGATTTGCCAAACTTCCATACTTGCATAAGCAATTCCTTAAAATAAATCTCTCTCTGAATATATATATACATCTTATATGTTCTGTTTCTCTGTAGAAACCTAATTAATGTATCTGGCTAATGTTAGGACAGCAGGAACTCAGAGAGGTTTGTTAGGAACTTCGTCTGAATACTGACAGGTATAAGGTTTTTCTTCCTGCCTTTCCACTTCCCTCCAGTTTTTCTGATTGGATGAACTCACAGGAATCAGCTGACAAAGGAGGAAGTAATTTTCAGAATATCAGGCTCAGCATCTCCAGAATACATAAGAGTGAGTTTAGAGCACAATCCATCCCATCAAAACAGCACCAATTTTATGCTTCTATATAACAAGTTGCAAACATATTTCTACAAATGAAATAACTGTCACCTTCTCCATAAAGCGAGAGGTACAAAATCCAAATCATCATATACTCTGACAACAGTTTATACCTCTCTAGTGAAGAAATTTATTACTCCTCTATTTCAATCACAGTCCCATCTGAATATTCTATAACGTAAAGACTAAATTTTGAAGTAAGCCACCAACACCAAGCCTTAAGTAAAATAATCAAGAAAATGAGGTGGGAGGAAAAGGTAGAAATCAGTAAATACATACAAACAAACATATACACATGTATATATACTCCAGTACACACATATATGATAAAATATGCATACTGATGAAGCTCAAATTTTGTAACTGGTCACAAAGCTGTAATTGTTGTTTTTCTTAACTTCTTTATTCAGCTATCAACTCCATACGTCCTTTGTCTCTGGCAGCATGTGTGGTAGCCCAAATTTTCATTTTTAAAAAATCTGAATCCTCAGTGGTCCTATATAAGGGTTGCTATAATTTTTTATTAACTTCTGCCACGGGGCTTGGAGTCATCACAGATAATCTTCTGGGCTCACTGACGTATTCCTCCAGTTTCCATTAGTAGTGGTGACCCAATTAATCCTCTGTATCAAGATTAATTATGCCAGTCAGTGCAATAACATGCTTGTTGGTCCACTAAAGGGAGAAGCACAAAATGGCCAGGTTGCAGTCTCAACTTCTACTTCACTGAAACCATTGTGTCCCCTGGTGAAAGCATTTTTCGCTCAGGAAGTAAGAAATTTAAACCAGTAGAGTCTAAGCTATGGACAAGATACACAAAAATTCTGCAAATGTGAATTTTTAAGTAAATGCAATAGAAGTGAAATAGTGAGTGATGCTACTCCATCTTCCATCCTTGATTTCCAGACCCATATATTCTAATTATAGAAAAAAATGGCATGATATATTGGTCACAGACTCATAACATATTCCCAACCCTATAAGATAAAATCTCACGTTTTTAAAGTGTGTAATCTCTAAACTGCATTGTGATTAAGTTTTCATTAGACCATTCTATCATTCTATCAGGCCACTTACTTTACACTGTTGGAGTGCATGAGTAAGACCAGATAATTCCATGGGCATGAGCCCTTTAGCACACTTCTTTTAGTATGAAATGAGTACTTTGGTCCCAGGCATGTCTGAGGAATAAAACAAAAGTAAGTAAGATCACAGATGTTGATACTAGTGAAAGTATTTGGGCAGAGAAGGCAAAAGTACATCCAGAATGTGAATTCTGTTCCGGTGAGGGCAAATTATTATCTCTTCCCTATTGGAGGTGTCCAATGCAATCACTAAACAATAAGGAGGCTGGCTGGTTGTTCTTGAGAAAGGTGCCACGTTGGAGCATTGTATTGATCTCCGCTGGTAAAAGGGTAAGGTGTTCAGTATTGGTAGTAGTCAGATCGAACTCTTCTAGCTTCAACAGTGAAAAGAAGGACAAACACAATCTTAGCTGTGGTTGTCAAGAAAGGCTTTATGAAGGTGCTAGGATTGAAATGGGCACTGAATGGAACTAAGTTAAGGGAAAGAAAAAGATGTTTCAAGAAACCATGATAGTGAAAGCACATGAGCAACCACAGCTGAACCAGGGGTAAACATGACGGATGCCACGCCAGGTAGGAAACACAGCTATCTGATTAGAATTGGTGATGTATGATAAATAGCAGTAAAGAATAAATGGTTGGATTTGGGATGGCGCTCTCTGCTTGCAAATTATGGTCTGTTACTTAGTACCTTGTGACCTTTATGGGTATTTCTCAATTCACACAAAACCAACAAAGTATACTATTGCTACAAATTCTGCCCGACCACTGATTTTTTTGGAGACAGTTCTCTGTTTTCTGGTTTGTCCCTGAAGAACAATATATCTATGCACCTCAGTTTTCTCAATTGTGAAAGAAGATAATAATTGCATCTGTGTCACAGAGCTGTTGTAGTGATTAAAAGATCTGATAAATGTAAAGCACTTAAAACAGTGGAAAATGTTACAGAAATGTTATGTTTTGATTTTTACAAGTGTTAACTTACAGCAGAAATAATCCATATAAATAAGATAAAGTCTGTTTATTTTGTTCTGTATTATGTTTCTTAAGCCAAAGAACTTTCTTCTGTGTTTACTTTTAGGTCAAAGTCAAATATGTAATATATGAAATTTAGTGTGAAGGGATAGTTAAATTAGAAACTTTCTCCATAAAAGCTCATATTTCTTGTCATGAACAATAAAACAGCATGTTAAAATATTTATTTTCTATTGCTTTATATTATATCTATCATAAACTGCTGATGTTTTGACATATCTGTGAAGCTGCATTGTTCCCTATCATCACTGCCCTGGAAAAGTGATCAAATCCACCATGGCCACCATTTGGTCATTCTCACAATGTTGTAGTACAAAATAGTGAAGCAAAGAAATTAGTCGTGGGTTTCAACAATCTCCTTCATATCCAGCTCTTATAGAAACATGGCTTTCTGGATAAGACAGTGTTTCTTGTCTAACTGGAAAGACATACATCGAGATGATGAGGTGACTGTCCTATAAGCCTCTTGGGCAGCTTCTTGACATTATGCTACCTCTGTTGACAAGCCAGTGCTCCTGAGAACATGAGCTGAAAGAATAGGTGAATTATTATCTGAGCAGAGAGCTTCATGAAGGTTCGTTTCCCTCACAAGTAACTGTACAGTGATAGTGGAATATATTGTGATGGGAAAATCGAAGGGAAATCCAGCCTCATCAACAGTCATACAAACAAGACATTTTTCTCCTTTATTTTTTCCTCCCCACAAGGATTAATATGAAGGACTCATTAGCTCCCCGGATCTATTTTGGACAGCTCTTTTGATTGGAAATTCACACTTAAAATGAATTAAAATTATTTCCTCAAATTAGCTTTCTCCTTGTTTTCCTTCATTAATTACTTTATATTCGACACCATCCACCGTTATCATTACCCCCTTTCCAATATGGAGCTGAATTTATTATTTGGTGGAGAGTTCTCAAAAAAAAAAAAAAAAAACAACAAAAAGGATATACCGGTTCCTCCAGCATTCTCATGTAGAAAATCAGCTTATAATACATTATAATTATCATAATAATAATTATTATTTTCTTAGAGTATCTTCAGTATAATCAGCAAAGAGTAACTTTGTAAGCAATCCAAAGTAACTCTGGTTAACTCAGAGACAGAAATAAGGAATTTGGTGAAATACTACTACATAGGTCATAGTATCAAAGCCAAGCTGTAATACTTCAATCTCAAGCAGGGCAAGAACCAAGGAAGCACTGAGCTTGAGGACAATTTCTTCAGGTAGTTTCCACCTTGAATCAGCCTCAGTCATTTCTTTCCTACTTTTGTCACTGCTCTCAAAATTCAAAGTCTAGGGAAAATGCACCGAAATGGCTGAGCTGACTTCAGGTGCTTACTTCCAGGCCGAGAGACAGCAGAGCACCTGACGACAGTAGTTTTCCAAAGCAAAATGAATATTCTGTTCTCAAGAAGAAAGGGACTCAGATTCTAAACAAACAAAACTCAGAGGCCCATTAATTGTGCTGACATTTGTGTTCTGCAAGTTAAGCACTTATGGCATTTTAGACTATACCTCTGTGGTTCGTTTGGTTCTAGAGCCTTCTGAGACTTTGATCCTGGGCCTCATATGGGCCCAATCGTACCTTTACACAATGTTAAATCTTTTTTTTTTTTTTTTAAAGATTTTATTTATTTATTTAACAGAGAGAGAACACAAGGAGGCAGAGAGGCAGGCAGAGGTAGAGAGAGGAGCAGGCTCCCCGCGGAGCAAGAAGCCCAATGCGGGACTCGATCCCAAGACGCTGGGATCATGACCCGAGCCAAAGGCAGCTGCTCAACCAACTGAGCCACCCAGGCGTCCCACACAATGTTAAATCTTATACTCATCTTATGATTCACCCATTACCATTCATACAAAATGCCTACCCCAATCCTACACTACCATCTGCCATTTACCGGTTTCAAGGTGGCAGACAGGAAAATATGCTGCCCTTGAAGTTGGAGTCACCCAGCTGGGATGCACAGGATCTGTAGATTGTCTCCAGATGTCACCTCCTTTACAGAAGTTTCTGCTTCAGCTATGGAAAGCCACCCTGCTTGACAGCATGCTTCTTCAGGAACAGTTCACATTTGGAGACTAAGTATGCAAGGTAGGGGAATAGAAGTACAAGGATTGTAGCCAGTTGAGGGGCACTCTGATTTGCAGCATTCTCTCCTGAGCTTTCAGCCTGGTCAGCCAAAGCTGTGTTGGGTTTGCCCTGCAGTTCAAATTCTTCCTCAACTCAATTCTCCTTCCTCTTTCTTTTTCCTCAAGTGTTCATGTCTAGGAAACATCTCGAACCCCAAACTCATCTTAACACCTGCTCCAGAAAACCCAACTTGCAATACTTGGGAACTGAGGCAACACCCATAATATAACTTGTCATAGTCCTATTAACTAGAGGCGTAGATATAATGAGGACACCTTGCCACTTGACTAGAAATGCACTGTTACTCCTAATTTTCCATTCTGCCTTATGTCCACAGACATCCATGACAATTTAGCTGACTCCAGTCTTATTGTACTAGTGTCAATCGAAAGTGATTAGATGCAGTTATAAGATGAGAAACATAAAGTTCCTTGCATCAGCTATGAATATCCATGGGACCAGAGCACCTGGGTGGTTCAGTCAGTTGAGTAATTTTGACTCAGGTCATGGTCTCAGGGTTGTGAGACTGAGCCCTGAGTCAGGTTCTGCACTGGGTATAGAGCCTGCTTAAGATTCTCTTTCCCTTGGGGCATCTGGGTGGCTTAGTGGGTTAAGCCTCTGCCTTTGGCTCAGGTCATGATCTCAGGGTCCTGGGATCAAGCCCCACATTGGGCTCTCTGCTCGGCAGGGAGCCTGCTTTCCCCTTTCTCTTTGGCTGCTTCTCTGCCTACTTGTGATCTCTTTCTCTCTGTCAAATAAGTAAATAAAATCTCTAAAAAAAAAAGATTCTCTTTGCCTCTCCCCCTCACTCACATTCTCTCAATCTCGCTCTAAAAAAAAAAAAAAAAGAAGAAATAGATAGGACTCCAAGCACAGGTTGCTGGCTCACCCTTCCATCTCCATGAGCCAATTTATTTACTCTAAATTTAGCTCTAAATGAATAGGTAAAACACAAAACGATATTTCTTACATGTATAAGCAACACTCACAAAAGCTGAGTCTCAGATATATGGCATGCCTCTCTGATTTCTACATTAGCTTCTACTCCTAAAGATTTCAAGAAAATAAATATCTCATATGTTATCTCTACCTTTATAAAAATCTTTGGTTTTCTCCTAATTTTCTCTGAACTCCTAGTTGTAGGCCAAACTTTTTCCTTGGATTTTATGTCATGAAAACTTATGAATTATTTTAGATCACTAACTGGGGATTAGCTTCTGCAAGAAAAAAATAAGGTAACTAAAAATTTCTGCCATCATATAAAATAAAACATTTTATAATAAGCATAACATCTATGATTGTCAATCTGTTTGAGTTCATTATGTTTGGTAGGTGCAAGTAGAATAATTTTCAAATGGTATCAAAAATCACCACAAATATTATTTCTAAATTAGCTTGTCTAATAAGTTACAAAAAAAAAAGTCCCCTAGGTCTGGATTATTGAACTCAGTCCTGGCAATGCCACAAATGCAGATCTTTACATCAGCTGCAAATTTCATTAGCTCTTTAAAGTAACTTATTATTAGTAACTCAATATTTTGCATATGAGCTTAATTGAAAATTGTACTTCCCTGTGAATAGGTAATTCATTTATTGAGTCATCTTGACATTTCAAAGGATAAAACAGAAAAAAGGATGAATTCACAGGTATATCATGAAAAATTATTCAAATATTCTGCTTCTTAGTTTAAGGAACAGGCTTTTATCTAGAAAAGGTTTCTGTCTGCCTTAGAGCCTGGGGATGGTTTGGTCTTATAAAAGAGCCTGAACAGAGTGATCTTTTTAATGCTGAGTAGACAGGTCAGTGTCTCACGGCTTCCCTACTCTTAGGGAAAAGTACAGAAATACTGGATTAGTGTCAATCTAAAGTGATAAGATGCAGTTATAAGACGAGAAACATAAAGTTCCTTGCATCAGCTATTAATATCCATGGGACTAGAGCGCCTGGCTGGTTCAGTAAGTTGAACCATTCCCTATTCTTAGGGAAGAGTACATGTTTTCTATTACAGAAAACATGAAACCCAGTTCCTTATCTGGTACTCTTAGTACACCTAGGGGAAAAGAATGAAATATATTTCATATAGCATCAAATTAATGTTATATCCCTTATACTAAAAATTAATTTTAAAGTTTATTTTTTATAAAAATATCACATAGAAAATGAATTCAAGGAATTCACTCAATAAAATTCAATAACTGAATATCAGGTATTGTTCTGAGCAGTTGGTATATCAGTGAAAAGAAAGTAGATGGAAATCCCCATCATTGTCCCTCAACATCCCAAGGCATATGTGGGTGGGGAGACCTTATATTATCATGGTGTCATTTGTCATGGGTACATTGTCATGGCCAATGGTGTCATTTTTGCCTATCCAATGTAACTGTATGGCTCAATTTAAAATAGTATCCTCCAGAAGTTTCCTGATGCTTCTAACCCAAGACAATTGTGCTCTTCTCCCAATTTCTTTTTTTTTTTAAAGATTAATTTTATTTAATTGAGACAGAGAGACAAAGAGTATGAAAGGGGAGAGGTCAGAGGGAGAAGCAGGCTCCTGTCAGAGCAGGGAGCCCGATGCGGGACTCGATCCCGGGACTCCAGGATCATGACCTGAGCCGAAGGCAGTCGCTCAGCCAACTGAGCCACCCAGGCGCCCTCTTCTCCCAATTTCTAATTATATTTAGTTTACATGAGTCTATGTAGATTGGTATATATTACATAGATTGGTATGAAATAGATTCATAGAACAGATCATGCTTACATTCATTTTGTGTTCCCCAAAAGGCTTTAGATTATGCTAAGCGCAAGTGGACAATCAGTGTTGATTAATTTATTTTTAGGTAATCTTTCTAACTGTACCTGATTGCGGCCAAGTCACAGGAGCATCTTAATAGCTCCTTTCAGTAATTAAAAAATAATTAAATTTTTTATGATATATTTCCATGGGATGGATTCACATTATGAATAAATGCCCACTGAACATCACTACAACATTTTGTTGATATGTTACCTGTATATTATTAGAAAATCTACCAAATTCTACAAAGATAAAGAAATTCCAGATTTGCATTTAAATATATGGCATATTTTTATAGAACTTTTAAAATGTAGGCATTTGTCTTTTATACAAGCTTGTGGGATATGAATGAAAATAGCATATTCAGTGAACAATGAATATTGAACATTTTGCATCAGCATGTGCACAAAAAGTGGTGTGAATGAGGAAGAGTACATCAGAAAATTTTGCCTCATGAAAATGCTCAACCTATGTTCACTTGGAGGAAAGTATTTCACTTTATATGATAAGAACTTACTAACAATATGGTCTAAAAATTCCAAGTTCAAGAATTTGTGTGTGTGTGTCACTCTTTCCCATGTACTTAAGAGTAGAAGAAGTAGAAAATGAGGAGCTATGGTCCCAATACCCTTGTAGTCATGGTAGGCAGAATAAAGTCCCCCTACAGATGTCCATGTCTGAATCCCTGAAACCTATAAATATGTTACCTTATGTGGCAAAGAGGGTTCTGCAGATATAATTAAGTGAAAGATCTTGAGATGGAGAGATTATTTTAGATTATCCAGGCAGACCCAATATAATCACAGGCCCCTCATAAGGAAGACACAAGAAGGTCAGGGTCAGAGAAGGAGATGAGACAACAGAAGCAAAGGTCAGGGTTAAGTGCGGCCACAAGCAGTTCCTAGAAACTATAAAAGCCATGGAAATGGGTTCTCTCCTTGAGCCTCCTGAAGGAACACAGCCTTGTAGATCACTTTTAAATTTCTGATATCCTGTACCAGGAAAGTAATAAATGGTGATGTACTGAGCCACTAAATTTGTAACTTTGTATAGTAGAGATAGGAAATTAGTAGAGTTGCTTATACTGCCCAGCAGCCACCTACCTTTTAGGTAACTTAGTTCCCTTTTGTATATGTTGAATTATCTTTAGTTATAATTATTTATTTTATTTTTTCTATTTTATTTCTGGAGACTAAAAACTGCTTTGTAGTTATTACAGCTTCTCAGAAGACAGAGAAACATATGATTGACCTGTTTATATTTCTGTTGACTATTAAAATTCTAAAGGTATATAGGAATATTCCCCAATGTGGACTTCTCTGCTTTCATCTCCAGCCACCATTACTCCCTCTTGATTGCATATTTTGCCTTATCTTTCTTCTTTCATTTCTTCGTCACATTGTGTCTTCCATTACAGCACATTACACATCTACATAAGGCAGAAAACCAATACCTAACCATAAAATTAAAGGCATAAAACATACAATAGCATCCTAAAGTAAATATTCAGTGTCTTAAAATGGCATTACATGGTGCATTTTATGTTTTAATGGCTCATTAACAATGTTACTGTCAAATCAGACACTATCAATTAGCTATGTTTTTTTCATATTAAGTAGCAAATTCTTAGCAGTTAAGCTAATTGTAGCGGTCCTAATATAGTACTAGAAAGCACATTTATTTTCATTAGAAAGAACAGTCTTCTAAGAACCTAATATATGTTAATATTTTAGGAGTTCATAGAGCAAAAACTTTAATTCCTCACCTGTAAGAAATTTACAACCAAGTTAGGAAAACAACCCAAGTTAATGAAACAATCCAAGTAAGTTAAAAGTATATAATTAACTGTCAGTTATTTCAGTAAAGAGGATATGCATTAAAAAAATCAAAGACTGATCAGGTTGAGCTTGTTTCTCGAGAAAGGCTTTATGTAGCCTTTCTTCAGGACATAAGTTGAACTTAAAATTATGTACAGAGAATGTAGTTAAGGTGTCGAAGAGGAGAGAAAACATAAGAAATAGAATAAACACCAAAAGGAAAGACAGAGAAGAAAATCTAAGTGCAGTGCTGTGGTGGTTGTATAATATGGATGAAGAGTGGAAAATAAGAATAAACAAGAAGAGAAGTCCACATTTAATGGGGCAGTCAGCAGTAACTTGGAAATACCATGGAAACTTGAGCAAGGAAGTGAAATTATGAAAGAATTAAAAAAAAAACCACTCTGCAATGATTAGTGAGAAGTGTGAGAGTCAAAAATCAGAAGCATCAAGGCTACAGGAGAGTTAATGGGAGCAAGATTTTAATCCTGGAGCCATCTGACTAATTCAGGAGCTTCATATAATGTGATATATGAGGTTCCAAAGTCCATGCTCTGATGCTTGACTATTATGAATGACTCCTTAGGATGATAAAAAATATACTAATTTATAGGACTACTTATATTATATGAATAAGTTTATTAAAAGTACATTTTCCAGGAATTGATCTAAAGAAACCTTTTTCTTCTTGACATTAGAACCTCACCTTGATGTCAGCTCCACAGAACACTGTGCAAGGGAGGCAATGAGCCAAGTGACTTTTAATTAATCGAAAGACTACTATGGTTATTACAAAAGCACGAGATGTCAAGTCTTGGACAGACGTAAGTTTCCAAAAAAATGAAAGCACATAAAAATATTACTTCACTGACTTTGAGGGTATTCTGAAAAATGAGTTAAACTTCAACTGAAACATGTGATAAAATAGGTCAAATTGATCTTAACGGAGGCAAAAAAAAAAAAGGCGATAAAAAGGATTATTACTTCTGGAAACAGTCAACTGTATTTGCACTTGTGCCTAAACAAATCTGTAATTTTGTCTTTAAATCTACCTTTCACCATCCCTACTCTTCCTCTGCTGCCTTTAAATTAACCCTTGGCCTGACCTCTTAACCTACAAGCAGACTGCTATCTAGATGCAAAGAACCATGAACACAGGTGTAAGCCTGTGGTAAGGTAAGGGATAGTAGAATTTGAAAAAAAATATGCCTATTTAAGCAAACAGGACTCTTCCTTGTGGAGAACACGTAGGCTGAAACTAAAATGAGAGCTAACACCAAGAAGAAAAGAAAAGTCTTGGCACATAAGAGAGATAGAAACTGTGACTGATTGAAGGTAGTCCTCAAATGAAAGCTTCAAGAGAGCAAGGACTGAAATCCAGGAACTAAGGAAGAGAGTGCAAGAGAAAAAACAGAAAGATAAAGCAGAAAGGGATCCAGGATAATTGTCAAAAACAAATACTACAGTTCACAGCTTGCCTTGTGGGTCCTGCCTGGGCAGGTTATTTGGATCAATCATGAGTTTAAAGATGTAGGAACACCTTAGATCAGCCCAAAGTATCAGTTAGGAAAGAAGGGTTGGACTTAAGGCTATAGTTCTCCGAATATATGCTATTTCAACAAGCTATAGCTAAAGGTACCCTACAATGATAATTTCATAAGCAGACAATCCCCAGCTTACTATTACAAAATATGCTACATACTGTGAATTATATTAGTCACCACTTCTATAAAGTATTTTCCAATTGTGTTTCCTCATTCTTAATTTAACATTTATAACAGATAGAACATTTCTTAAATCTTGGAAAATAGTCATTAGTAGCAACAAAAGCTCTATTGATCACTTATCTCTTTAAGACTCCATGAAAATTTCTTACTTTTCCCTAAATAAACATTAGGACATGAAATGCATACATTTGAGTCTGTTCTTCCAAATATAAATCCATATTTTCCATCTCCTGAAGCAAAGCTAAACACTCTTTAATATGATAGATTTCATTTGTGATTCTTTCACATATTCTCTTATTCTTTCTTTATCCTATATAGTCATGTACATTGTAGAAAATGTCAACCCAAAGACATATGAAATGTGTTACTGTATAACTTTCTCATATAATTTTTGTAACATTTACTCCAGACTCCAGTACAAATGTTCTGTGCTAACTTCACCATTGTCTTAACCTCAGCTCTTTTGGATATGAGGGATTCCTGCAAAAAGAACAATTAAAATGCTTAAAAACTAAGCACACATTAAATATGAGACTGAGTTATTGAGAGGAAAATGTGAGTTGTGTTTCTAGACATGTTCACCATACAACCAAAAAAGGGTCTGTGTAAGGTGCATAGCTGCATTAATGAAATGCACTCTCTACCTGTGTAGTAATTATTATTTAGCTCAAATACTGTGACCAATATAATTTACATATCATCTAAATAGCTATGGGCTGTGTCTACTTTGAGAAAGTACAAAAGGCAATGGGTGTGAAAGACACAACGTCTATCAGCTGCCTCCTTGTCTTTCATTACAGCATAATGCCAAGTACAACTGGTGGAAATTGAAGGTCCTTCTGAAATTTTTCTAGGGAGGACAGAATTGCCAGAATAGCAGCAAAGCGTTTACCCTTTGAAAATCTGGGTCAAGAACAAAGACAAGTTAGTAAAAAGAAGAATGCAAACCAGTCCATTTTTATCAGGCTATAAAGGCTAGAAATTACAAAGGGGAAGAGGAATATAAATGAAGAAGAATGACATGAAAGATGTCATGTCCACTGGGAATTTGAAAGTGGTCTTCCATCTGCCTATTTTTCAGCTTCTATGTTCTCATTAGCTTTGCACCCCTACATTTGGACTGTTTTCCACCTCCTTCTGACCATTTGTTGAAATTCTACCTCAAAATTCTAAACATTTCATTTTCTGACACTCCCCTTTACCTCTCTAATATATATGTATATTTTAGTATGTAGTATGCATTCCCATTGGGTGAGTCTTTGTGGCCAGTGTGGTTATTGTGTAAATATCTCAGGATTTGGGGTCAGACTTGGATTAATTCTGTCATTGACTTGCTCTATGGCCTCAAAACATTACTTAAGCTTCAATTTTTCTCATGTACCAAGAACTAATAATACTATGTATTTTATTAGGGTATGGTGAAGTTACAAAATGAAATACATAAAATGCCTAACAGAATTTGGTTCACAGTAAATACACAGTGATTTTTAGTTCTCTGTACTTCTCTCTTTCTCAGTTTCTGGTTTTCTTTTCAAATCAACAAAAACATCATGGCATTGTTATTGTTTATTATCAGAAAGTCCTCAGGTTCCTATTAAACCTATAGTCAAGGGGCACCTGGGTGACTCAGTGGGTTAAAGCCTCTGCCTTGGGCTCAGGGCATGATCTCAGGGTCCTGGGATTGAGCCCCACATCGGGCTCTCTGATCATTGGGAGCCTGCTTTCTCCCCTTCTCTGCCTGCCTCTCTTCCTACTTGTGATCTCTCTCCTCTCTGTCAAATAAATAAACAAAATCTTTAAAAAAAAAAAACCCTATAGTCAACAGTGAGCCACTGTCAATATACATACACATACCCAATGTCTTGTATCAGAAGGCACCAAACTCAGCCTAGAGACAAAATTCAACCCACTGGTTGTTTGTATAGCCCATGAGCTAAAAATGGCTTTTACAAAAATCAAAAGAAGAATAAAGTCATATGAAATTGAAATTTTTGGTGTTCATGAACAAAATTTTATCAGAATATGTTCATGCTCACTTGTTAATATATCGGCCATAGCTACACTTATGTCACAGTTGCAAGACTGAGTACATAAGACTGAGACTGTATGAGCCACAAAACCAAGAAATATTTACTAACTAGCCCTTACAGAAAAAATTTGCTAACCCTTGTCTTAGATTAATAACAACAGAGAACTGAATCAGAATTATTCATGAGCAAGCTAGTCCCATATTCTGATGCTAATTTCTTTTTTTTTTTAAAGATTTTTTATTTATTTATTAGGAAAGAGAGAGAGCGAGAGAGAGCATGAGAAGGGAGAAGGTCAGAGTGAGAAGCGGACTCCCCATGGAGCTGGGAGCCCGATGTGGGACTCGATCCCGGGACTCCGGGATCACGACCTGAGCCGAAGGCAGTTGCCCAACCAACTGAGCCACCCAGGCGCCCTCTGATGCTAATTTCTTAAAGGCAAAAATCAATGTAGCTCTAACAATAGTTTCTATATATTAAGCCATAAATAGACACTTTTAAATATACACAGAAATAATTAAAAAACATAGATCCTTTGAAGAGTAAATCATTTCTCACTTTCATTAATTAAAATTTCACTTAAAATACAATAGGGAATTTTAGTTCTTGCAGAAATTGCATAAAATATTAAGATATAATTAAATTCCCAAGAAATAAAGAATTTTTAAAAGAATTTTTGAAAAGTCAAGTTTAAGCTTAACATAAAACCCACATATTTAGGTAATAGGTTAAAGAATTCAGCATTTAAACTTCCATAACTAAAACTTTCTAGGAAGACTGATACAATAAATCTCAAATCGCTCATTAAAATTACATAATCAGAAGAGTGAAATATAATGAGGTGACATTTAGAGATGCTTAAAAACAATTTTCCCATTTGTCCCTTTCATGCTCTTCAGTAAAAATAAAATCCATATTTAAAAAGATTGATAATTATATGCAACATTCTTTCCTTTCAAGAAGAATTTTAGCTTGCACATTGTCTTGACAGGTTTTCTTTTAAATATAACTATAGCTGAGATTTTATTTATGGCTATTACATACTTCTTCATATACATTTTAAAATCTAATTAAGAAGTCTTAAATTAGTTCTTCTAAAACTTGAATGTGCATGTAAATCACAGAGGAATCCTGTTACAAATGCAGGTATGGATTCAGTAGCTCGAAGGTGATGCTGCTTATGCCTCGAATAGCAAGGTTGAACTAACATTGGCTTCTAACACATGGACAAAAAAACAGCATGGTCTTGCTTAAACATTGATAATTTGGTCCTGTACCTTGTATAAATTCAGAACAAAATTTCTTCCTTTGGTACTTGACTTGCATATTTCAACAAATTTAAACTATTTGGAATTTTAAAATGTTAATCCTTTTATTTTTTCTTTTAAAATTTTTATTTAAATTCTAGTTAGTTAACACACAGTACAATATTAAATGTTAATCCTTTTATAAAAGCAATACCTTTTCCATGTTCAGAAAACCAATTACAGATTTTAGCAATATTCTTTATGTTCCTCTACAGTTCTCAGTTTTATCCATATCCATTATAATTTTTAATGAGATACCACAGACATATAACATTACTTTTAGATATATAACATAATGATCTAATATTTGTGTGTATTATGAAACGATCACCACAATAAATCTTGTCAACATCTATCACCATATATATTTACACATCTTTTCCTAGTGATGAGAATTTTTAAATTTACTCTCTTAGCAACTTTCAAACATGGTAACTATAGTTAATAAACTGTATTATGAAATGCCATTATGTTATTTATTTTACAACTGGAAGTTTGTATCTTTTTGTTTTAATTATGCTAGTCACCATACAGTATTTGATGTAGTGTTCCATGTTCATCATCATTAGCCACCAGGGAAACTCAAATCAAAACCACAATGAGATTAAGAGATTAAGAGTCTCTTATGGTTTAATCTCAGGAAACAAACTGAGGGTTGCTGGAGGGTGAGGGTGGAGGGATAGGGTGACTGGGTTATGGACATCGGGGAGGGTATGTGCTATGGTGAGTGTTATGAATTGTGTTAAGACTGATGATTCACAGACTTGTACCCCTGAAGCAAATAATACATTATATATTAATTTTAAAAAATTAACAATAGAACTGCTAAAAGAAAAAAACCCACGCATTGAGATACCACTTTACACCAGTTAGAATGGCAAAAATTGACAAGGCAAGAAACAAGTGTTGGAGAGTTTGTGGAGAAAAGGGAACCATCTTACACTGTTGGAAGTTTGTATCTTTTGACCGCTGTTTCACTAACCCCCATACCTCACCTCTGGCAACCACCAATCTCTTCTCTGTATCTATGAGTTTCAGGCTCTGGTTGTTTGAGTTTCTGTTTTGCTTTAGATTCTACATATAAATTATGAGATCACATGGTATTTGTCTTTCTGTGTCTGACATTTCGCTTAGCATAATGCCTTCAAGATCTTTAAGAGGTTATCTCAAATGGCAAGATTTCCTTCTCTTTTATGGCTGAATAATACTCAAGTGTGTGTGTGTGTACACACTATCCTTTTTTTATCCATTCATCCACTGATGGTCACTTAGGTTGCTTCCACGTGTTGGCTATTGTAAATAATCCTGCAGTGAATATCTCAATGCATATATCTTTTTCTTCTTTATTTTTTTTAAAGGAGGGGGAAGCAGGCTCCCCGCTGAGCAGAGAGCCTGATGTGGGGCTCGATCTCAGGACCCTGAGATCATGACCTGAGCCAAAGGCAGAGGATTTAACCCACTGAGCCACACAGGCAACACTTTCTTCTTTTTTTTTTTTTTTTAAGATTTTATTTATTTATTTGACAGAGAGAGATCACAAGCAGGCAGACAGGAAGGCAGAGAGAGAGGGGGAAGCAGGCTCTCCGCTAAGCAGAGGGTCTGATGCGAGGCTCTATCCCAGGACCCTGAGATCATGACCTGAGTCGAAGGCAGAGACTTTAACCCACTGAGCCACCCAGGCGCCCTAGAATGCATATATCTTTTTCAAGTTCATGTTTCATTTCCTTCAGATAAATATCCTGAAGTGGAATTGCTGGATTATATACTAGTTCTGTTTTTAATTTTTTGAGGAATCTCCTACTGTTTTCCATAGTGGCTGTACCAATTTACATTCCCACCAACAGTACACAACGATTCCGGTTTCTCTACATTCATGCCAACACTTGTTATTTCTACTTTTTTGATAGTAGCCATTCAAACAGGGACCAGTTGATATTCCATTATAGCTTTGATCTGCATTTCCCTGATGTTCAGTGATACTATGCACCTCTTCATATACCTGTTAATCACCCCTATGTCTTCTCTGGAAAATAGATCCTCTGCCCATCTTTTAATGGTTGTTTTTGGTTTTGGTTTTGGTTTTTGCTGTTGGATTGTACGAGTTCTTTGTATATTTTGAGTATTAACCCCTTATCAGATATATGAATTACATTTTCTCCTATTCGGTAGGATGCCTTTTCATTTTGTTGATAGCTTCCTTTTCCTGTTCTCAAGCTTTTTAGTTTGATGGAATCCCACTTGTTTATTTTTGCTTTTATTTTCTTTGCTTTTGGTATCTTTTCATATTTCTTATTTGTAGGAAAATATGGGAATTTGGACAATGAAGGTAAGTATCTTTTCATTGTTTATTACTAAAATTTATTCATGGAGAGCGATAACTTCTAAAGATGTTTATAAATGATAGCATGAGTCCTAAAGACCTTCCTAATCCTTATTAAACATTATGGAAAAATGAATCTGAGAAAAACAGTGTTCTGACTAAAAATCTGATAGATGAGGATAACTTCCCAGAATAATCTGATGATCTTATGGGAATGTCTGTCACATAATATAGGGCCAAAGTTTTAGCAGTTTCTCCTTAAAAAAAAAAAATCAGTGGCTGTTACTGTCTTTGAAATCCAGCCCCACTTGTCAGCAGAACATACAAGTCCTTCAAGATCTGACTCTACCTGGCCATTATATTCTTTAATCACTCAGTCATTTCACATGCCAATCTTATCAGTAACTGTGCTGTGCTTTTTACTTCTGTGCCTTTGCATATGCTGTTCCCTGTCTCAAACATGTCTATTTACCCATAAAGTCTCATTCTCCTTCAAGATTTAATGTTTCCAGTTGGAGTCAGATATTTTCTTCTGTATCCTCCCTATTCCTCTATAAGGAATCACTAAAGTCACTACTGAATTAATCAATGAAGGAAGCTAGCACTGTTGTCAGAATGCCACAGTTGGAATGAACAAACCAGATAGTAGGTCTTTTTAGCTCATTCATAAATTAGCACTAAGATTTTCATGTTAGTTAATTGTTCCTTTAGGAAACAAATAAAGAGGGGCACGTGGGTGGCTCAATGGGTTAAAGCCTCTGTCTTTGGCTCAGGTCATGATCCCAGGGTCCTGGGATCCAGCCCCGCATTGGGCTCTCTGCTCGGCAGGGAGCCTGCTTCCTCCTCTCTCTCTCTGCCTGCCTCTCTGCCTACTTGCGATGTCTTTCTGTCAAATAAATAAATAAAATCTTAAAAAAAGAGAAACAAATAAAGATGATATCCAGGAGAACATTTCTATAAAGGGAACAAAATAAGAAAGATTTCAGTAAAATAGAACCTCATTTTAAATAAAGAGTGTAATTTATGTGTTGAGATAACTGGTAAGTGATTTTGGGGAAAATGAACAAGTAGATCTGGAGTGGCAAAATGACTTTCTATAGTACATATCTAAGTAAGCACTTAAATAATATGGTCATCATTCAATCTGAAATAACACCTATAAAGCTGTGTCTTCATGAAAGTACTTCAAAACTATACAAACAATGATGGTTGTATATTTAGCCAAAAGAAGCTAAGTGCCCAGTCAAAAAACTCCCTGCTGCTATCCATCTCATTTAACCTAGAATATTTATCTACATTACATCTAAATTACTAGAAAACTCAAAAAATGATTCCTACTTTTCCTCTAAATATATAAGCTTCATGTAGCTTCTATTAGTTAAATAATTATTTTTAACTGTTAAAGAATTATATTAAGGTAAATAATAGAATTACTGCATATTCTTTTTTTTTAAAGATTTTATTTATTTATTTGACATAAAGAGGGAGATCACAAGTAGGCAGAGAGGCAGGCAGAGAGAAAGGGGAAAGTAGGTTCCCCACTGAGCAGAGAGCCCAATGCGGGGCTCGATCCCAGGACCCTGAGATCATGACCTGAGCCGAAGGCAGAGGCTTTAACCCACTGAGCCACCCAGGTGCCCCTAATATCTGCATATTCTTGTGCATTTTAAAATTTGAATTTACCAACAGAAACTTCACAATTACAGCTGAGAATAGTTTTTCTTTGGAAAAAAATTATAACTGTGTAATTAAACCATATACTAAATTCTAAAACATTTATTAAACTCTACAACCATCAATTTAATGTGACAAATTTGTCAAATTCGATGTACACATGTAGTTAACTAATGAGAAATTAATCTTAGCACTGGTTTTAGTTCTTTTGGTTAAGCTCATGAAGCCAAAACAAAACTAGCATAAAACTGAGTAGATGGCAGTGCCTTGCCCAGGAAACCACCAATTTCAAGTTTGCTCTGAGAAAATTCCTAACCAAAATGCTTTATTTTCTGTCATGTTAAAAAAGTTGGCACTTTTCTACATTTTTTTTTGGTTGGGATACCTTTTATAGTGTTATAGGAAAAAAGTTATGAAGGAGGAAAAGAAGATACCAAATTGCTTGAGCATCTACTTAAATATGTGCCACAAATAGTGCTAGGTACTCCTACATATAAACTAATCTCTTGCTTTCCTTTATACCAAAACTTGCTCTTTTTCAGTTGTTCCCAATCAAGGAAATAGATCTTACTCATCATTGAATTGCTCAGGAAACTTAAAAAAAATTAAGTTACTTTTGACTATTTATATCTTTACTCCCATCTTCCAACCTGTAAGTAGATCCATTTTTTCATTGGATATGGTGAATCTGACCAGCTATCTGTACATCCATAAGTATCATGTAGATACTCATCTGTATTATCTTTTTTCCCAGACTCCTAGACTAGCTTCCTAATATGTTCTCTGTTCAATTCATGTTACTTTACAGTTTATTGTCCATATTGCATGCAGAGAGCTTTTATTTTTTTTTAAGATTTTTATTGATTTGAGAGAGAGTATATATGCAAGAGAGATCAGAAGTACCGGCAGGGGGAGAGGGAGAAGCAGACTCCCTGATGAGCAGAGAGCCTGACGGGTGGCTCAATCCCAAAACCCTGATATGATGACCTGAGCTGAAGGCAGATGCTTAATGGACTGAGTCACCCAGGCATCCCATCTGAGAGCCTTTGAAAAGCCCAGATAATTTCTCATCAAATTATATACAAATCAGAGTCTTAAAATAGCTTGAAAGACTCTGCATGTCTTGATCCTAAATATTTCTTTTTTTTAATGTTTTCTTTTTTTTTTAAAAGATTTTATTTATTTATTTGACAGAGAGAGAGAGAGGGATCACAAGTAGGTAGAGAGGCAGGCAGAGAGAGATGGGGAAGCAGGCTACCCGGTGAGCAAAGAGCCTGATGCAGGGCTCGATCCCAGGACCTTGAGATCATGACCTGAGCTGAAGGCAGAGGTTTATTAACCCACTGAGCCACCCAGGCACCCGGATCCTGAATATTTCTCAACTCCATCTTTTCCCCCCTGTGCTTCAATTTTGTTTGCTAAAACATTACGTAACATTACTGTCACAGGGCCTTTACACAGAAGGCTCTTCTTCCAGATACCTGCATGGCTAACTCCCTAATTACTTTCAGGTGTTCAAATTTTACCTTTCCTGACAGATCTAACCTGAGCACTTTATTTAAAATAGCACACTTTCCCTTCCCTAATTGCCTCCCAATCACTTCATCTCCTTTTCTGTTTTTTTTTTTTTTTTTTTAACTGTGCATACCACCTCTCTTACTACCTAATTGAATGTCTGGTATTGGTTTCTCCACACCAGAAACTTAAAACTATGATGATTTTGTTAGGGACTTTCTTAGGGATAATAAAGTTAGGGAGTTGGTTATTTTACCACTGTACATCCAGTGTCCAGAAGCATGGCAGTAAGCATTTGATAAATAATTGCTAGTTTTATAAATTAATGAATGAATATGTTCTATTTTTATTGGAGTATAATTAATAAATGGTGTTAAACATTAGTTTCTAGTATCCAATATAATGAGTCACCATTTCCATACATTACTCAGTACTCATCACAGTAAGTGTACTCTCATTCTCCTTCACCTATTCCACCTATCCCTACCCCCTCTCCCCTTAGCAACCATTAGTTTGTTCTCTGTGTTTAAGTCTGTGGGTTTTTTTTTGTATTTTATGTCTCATTTTGTTTCTTAAATTCCACATATGAGTGAAATTGTATGGTATTTGTTTTTCTCTGTCTGACTTTTTCACCTAGCATTATACCCTCTAGATCCATCCACATTGTTGCAAATTGCAATATCTTATTCTTTTTGTGGCGGAGTAATATTGCTTTGTGTATGTATGTATACATTGTGTATATGTAAGTATACATGCACAAATGGATAAAGATGTGATATATATGTGTATCTTTATCCCTTCATCTATTGATGGAAAATATGGTCTCTTGATTCTTATACATACTTCTAAGCTGTTTCCTTATACATATAAAATACTATTCTACATATCTATAAAAACCTGGGATCACACAATATAAAAAAGATGAAGTTTAGCCTTCGTTAGGAAAAAAGCAATATTCAGTCAATTTTAAGAATAATTTCTTCATTCTGTTTTCTTGCTTTATGTTATTTATATTGCCTTAGTGACCTAAGCTGGTCATTTAAAGTCTACCATAATCTAAAATCAGCTGAAAGTACTATTAAAAAAGAGAGCTCATTCTTGATAATGTTCTGTTTCATTTTACCAGGCACAAAATCTCCCAGTAGTTTCCAAGTATTTGGGATGACTTGTTTTAACCAATAGCAAATAGTGAAAGTGACAATCTGGGAGTTCTGAGTCTGGGCTTTAAAAGGATTTACACCTTCCACTTTCACAAAGAGGGAACCCATCTGCCATGTGAAGAAGTTTAGGCCATCTTATCACTGGAGAATTAGAAACATGTGAAAGAAAGGACACATGGAAAAAAAAACAAAACGGTGACCAAGGCACCAAGGCCCTAGACATGTGAGTGAGGTCACTCTGAAATCCCCTCCCCCAGCTGATCTTCCCTACTTCATACCAGAGGGAAGGGAAGAGCTGTCCCTGCCAAACGATAAACACAAACACCAGATCCTTAGTATTGTGAGCAAATAACACCATGACTGTTTGAAGCCAGAAAAATTTGGAGTAGGTTCATTCAAGCAGCTAAATTAGTCTTCTCAGGCTGCCAAATACCAATGACTGGGTGGCTTAAACAACAGAAATTAATTTTCTTACAGTTCTGGAGTCTAGAAGTCTAAGATTATGGTGCTCTCAGTGTTGATTTCTGATGAAACCTCTCTTTCTGGCTGGTGGACAGCTACCTTCTCACTATGTCTTTACAAGGTATTCACTCTGTATGTGGGGAGAGAACTCTCTGGAGTTTCTTTGCTTCTCATAAAGACACCAATCCTACTGGATTCAGGCTCACCCTTATAACATTATTTAATCCTAATTATCTCACTAGAAGCTCGATCTCCAAATGCAGTCACATTGGAGTTTAGGGCTACAACTTATAAATCTTGTGGGACACAATTCAGTCCATAAGCAGCAACAGAGAACTCACACACTCATCTGTAGAATAATTATTAAATAGTTACCCAAACCTATATTGACCCTCTATATAATAAAGGTGCCCATGCTCTCTACTGAGCATTAACAATCTTCAGGAAGACTAACATAAGTGATTCTGCTATTTCTTATATTTAAAATGAGCACTACTGTTTTCATTTAAGATGATAAAAGTCAAATGTTTCTACTATTATTAATATGTGAGATTAGCTGACTACCATTAATCTTTTAATCTCTCATTCATTTAAATGGATGCAAGAAAATATTAAGAGGGCACCTGGCTTGCTCAGTCAATAAGGCATGAGACTCTTGATTTCAAGCTTGAGTTCAAGCTCCAAGCTGAGAGTAGAGATTAATTACAAAAATGAAAAAATTAAAAGAAAATAACTAAAGAAAGTTATATGGCATCACTCACCATTCACTTAAAACTTATTATATAACCAATGATATTGTAATAGAGATGTATGGTGACAGGTGGTAGCTACACTTGAGGTGAGTACAGCACAACATATGTACAGAGAAGTTGAACCACTATGTTGTACACTTGAAACTAACATCACATTGTGTGTCAAAACACTAAAAAAAAAAAATCTTGTTATGTGCTATTTCCCACAATCGGTCTCTTATTCTATCGCAGTTTGCCATTAGCTAGAGCACCATTATATGATGAAAGGGACACTTGACTGCTATAGTTGAGAGCCGTGCTTATTATTTTCTTAGGAAATACTTATTCTATTCTCTGATATAAAAAATTATGTAACTTTTCTTTAACTCCTTTTCCCCAAAGTTAAAGAATAAGATTAAAAAGACTTTCTTTGATATAGCAAAGCTAAAGGTACTAATGCACTGAGAGTAATTGAACTAATTGTCATTAGCAGACTTGGAACTCTGTATGAAATGCTATGAAAAGTAGCAGAACATATTATCATTTTTTAGAAGAGAATGCTCATTGTTTCACTCTGCTCTAGTGATTTTCATTTGTTCCATTCATCTTACTGTCATGACCCAGTTTTCTCGGGGCAAGGTAGAAAATTTTAATTTTCCTTTTTATTTTAAAATTATGAAATATTTGTCAATTAAATGTGTAAAATGTGACTTAGACATATGTAAAAATAGGCCATTTTAAAAGTTAACACTAAATATAACTTGTTAGTATCCATGTTAAAGTTTATTTCTAAAAATTATTTCCTAATATTTTTCTCCAAAAAAAATTCCAGTGTCTTAGGCTTTGGGGAAAAAAACCTCATAAGCTTTTCCTTTCAATGGGGGAAATGCTGCAATTAAAAAACTAGTGGACTCATCCTTAGTCCAGGAGATCTCAGAAACTCAACGTGTGGGGGCAACTGGGTGGCTGTTGGTTAAGAATCTGACTCTTGCATATTGATAAGAATACATTTGGTTTTTTTGCTTTTTTTCAATGTTCCAAGATTCATTGTTTATGCACCACACCCAGTGCTCCAGGCAATAGGTGCCCTCCTTAATACCCACCACCAGACTCAACCATCCCCCGCCCCCCGTCCTCCCCTCCAAAGCCCTCAGCTTGTTTCTCAGAGTCCACAGAGTAAGAATACGTTAATTGTAAGGGATCTTAACACACCACTCTCAGCAATAACAGATTATCTAAGCAGAAAATCAACAAAGAAATAAGATCTTTGAATGACACATTGGACCAGATGGACCTCATAGATATATACAGAACATTCCACCCTAAAACAACAGAATACTCATTCTTCTTGAGCACACATGGAACTTTCTCCAGAATAGACCACATACTGGGTCACAAATCAGGTCACAAAATCGATACCAAAAGATTGAGATTATTCCCTGCATATTTTCAGACCACAGTGCTTTGAAACTAGAACTTAACCACAAGAAAAAGTTTGGAAGGAATTCAAACACTTGGAAGCTAAAGACCATCCTGCTCAAGAATGTTTGGATCAACCAGGAAATCAAAGAAGAACTTAAACAATTCATGGAAACCAATGAGAATGAAAACACATCCATCCAAAACCTATGGGATACGCCAAAGGTGTCCCTAAAGGGGAAATACATAGCCACCCAAGCCTCACTCAAAAAAAATTAAAAATCCCGAATACACAAGCTCTCTTTATACCTTAAAGGACTGGAGAATCAACAACAAATTAAGTCAGCCCCACGCACAAGAAGGGAATAATTAAGATTAGAGCAGAGATCAAAGAGTTGGAAACTAGAGATACAGTAGAACACTTCAGGGAAACTAGAATCTGGTTCTTTGAAAGAATTAATAAGATTGATAAACCACTGGCCAAAATAATCCAAAATAAAAGAGAAAGGACCCAGATTAACAAAATTATGAATTAAAGGGGGAGATCACAAATAACAAGGGAATAGAAACAATTATCAGAAATTATTATTAACAGCTATATAAGTTAAGCAATAAGTTAAGCAAGCTAGAAGAAATGGATGCATTCCTGGAAACCTGGAAACTTTCAAGACTGAAACAGGAAGAAATTGACAACCTGAACAGACCAATATCTAGTAACGAGATTGAAGCATTGATCAAAAACCTCCCAAAAAACAAAAGTCCAGGACTTAAGAATCTTAAGACTTAAGTCTTAAGACTTAAGAGTCCAGGATTCCCTGGAGAATTCTACCAAACATTCAAAGAAGAAATAATACCTATTCTCCTGAAGCTGTTTCAAAAAATTGAAATAGAAGGAAAACTTCCAGACTCTATGAAGCCAGCATTACCTTGATCCCCAAACCAGGCAAAGACTCCACTAAAAAGAAGAATTTCAGACCAATATCCCTGATGAATATGGATGCCAAGATTCTCAACAAGATCCTACCTAATAGGCTCCAAAAGTACATTAAAAAGATTATCCATCATTACCAGGTGGGATTTATCCCTGGGATGCAAGGGTGGTTCAGCATTTGCAAATCAATCAGTGTGATAGAACAAATCAATAAGAGAGGAGAGAAGAACCAAATGGTCCTCTCAATTGATGCAGAAGCATTTGACAAAATATAGCATCTGTTTCTGATTAAAACTCTTCAGAGTATAGGGATAGAGGAAACATTCCTCAACTTCATAAAATCCATCTATGAAAAACCCAAGCTAATATCATTCTCAATAGGGAAAAGCTAAGAGCCTTTCCACTGAGATCAGGAACATGACAAGGATGCCCACTCTTGCCACTGTTGTTCAACATAGTACTAGAAGTCCTAGCAACAGTGATCAGACAACAAAAAGAAATAAAAGGTATTCAAATTGGCAAAGAAGAAATGAAACTTTCTCTTCGTAGATGACATGATACATTATATGGAAAACCCAAAAGACTCCACTCCCAAACTACTAGAACTCATACAGCAATTCAGTAATGGGGCAGGATACAAAATCAATGCACAGAAATCAGTTGCTTTCTTATACACAAACAATAAAACTGTAGAAAGGGCAATTAGAGAACTGATTCCATTCACAATAACACCAAAAACCATAAGATACCTTGGAATAAACCTAACCAAAGAGGTAAAGGATCGATACTTGAGGAACTACAGAACACTCATGAAAGAAATTGAAGAAGACACAAAAAGATGCAAAAACATTCAATGCTCATGGGTTGGAAGAATAAACATTGTTAAAATGTCTATGCTGCCCAGAGCAATCTATACTTTCAATGCCATCCTAATCAAAATACCAGTAGCATTTTTCAAAGTGCTGGAACAAACAATCCTAAAATTTGTATGGAACCAGAAAAGACCCCAAATCGCTAAGGAAATGTTGAAAAAGAAAAACAAAGCTGGGGAAATCACATTGCCCGATATCAAGCTTTATTACAAAGCTGTGATCCCCAAGGCAGCATGGTACTGGCACAAAAACAGACACATAGACCAATGGAACAGAGTAGAGAGCCCAGATATGGACTCCCAACTCTATGGTCAAATAATCTTCAACGAAGTAGGAAAAAATATCCAGTGGAAAAAAGTCTCTTCAATAAATGATGCTGGGATAATTGGACAGCTATGAATGGAAGAATGAAACTCGACCATTCTCTTACACCATACACAAAGATAAACTCAAAATGGATGAAAGATCTCAACTTGAGACAGGAATCCATCAAAATCCTAGAGGAGAACATATGCAGTAACCTCTTCTACATTGGCCACAGCAACTTCTTTCAAGACATGTCTCCGAAGGCAAGAGAAACAAAAGCAAAAATGAACTTTTGGGACTTCATCTGGATAAAAAGCTTCTGCACAGCAAAGGAAACAGTCAACAAAACAAAGAGGCAAGCCACAGAATGGGAGAAGATATTTACAAATGACAGTGCAAATAGCTGATATCCGAGATCTATAAAGAACTCCTCAAACTCAACACCCAAAAAACAGACAATCACATCAAAAAATAGGCAGAAGACATGAACAGACACTTCTCCAAAGACATATAAATGGCTAGCAGACACATGAAAAGATGTTCATCATTGGTAGCCATTAGGGAAATTCAAATCAAAACTACATTGAGATACTACCTTATACCAGTTGACTGGCAAAGATTAACAAGGCAAGAAATAACAAATGTTGGAGAGGACGTGGAGAAAGGGGAACCCTCTTACACTGTTGGTGGGAAAGCAAGTCGGTACAGCCACTTTGGAAAACAGTGTGGAGTTTCCTCAAACAATTAAAAATAGAGCTAACCTATGACTTGGCAATTGCACTACTGGGTATTTATCCCAAAGATACAGATGTAGTGAAAACAAGAGCTATATGTGTTCCAATGTTCATAGCAGCAATGTTCACAAGAGCCAAAGTGTGGAAAGAGCTGAGATGCCCTTCAACAGACAAATGGATAAAGATGTAGACCATATATACAATGGAATATTACTCAGCCATCGGAAAGGATGAATACCCAACTTTTGTATCAACACAGATGGAACTGGAGGAGATTATGTCCAGTGAGATAAGTCAAGCAGAGAAAGTCAATTATCATATGGTTTAACTTACTTGTGGAACATAAGTAATAACATGGAGGACATTAAGAGAAGGAAAGGAAAAGTGAATTGGGGGAAATCGGAGGGGGAGTTGAACCATGAAAGACTGTGGACTACAAGAAACAAACAAGGTTTTAGGGGAGAGGTGGGGTCAGGGGATGGTGTGCCTGGTGGTGGGTATTAAAGAGGGCAGGTATTGCATGGAGCAGTGGGTGTCGGACATAAACAATGAATCTTGGAACACTGCACCAAAAACTAATGTTGTGTTTTATGGTGACTAACATAACACGGTAACATTAAAAAAAAAAAAAAGACTCTGACTCTTGGTTTTGACTTAGGTCAAGATATCCAGATCCAATACTGAGCCCCATGTTGGGCTCTGTACTCAGTGGGGAGTCTGCTTCCCTTTCCCTCTCCCTTTGCCCTTCCCCCACCTTGTGCATACTCTTTCTCTCTCAAAAAAAAAAAAATCTTTAAAAAAAAGAGAGAGAGAAACTCAAGGTGGAAGGTGAAGTCATTTGGGACCAGGAATATCTTCCATTCAGTTAAAGAGACAAAGATTTTGGTTCAATTACCAAATAATTATTGCATATTTTCATTATGTCAGGTCCTGTGCTGGGTGCTGGCAAGCAATGAGGTAGGGAGACAGGAAGGATGTTGTGGCTGACAACTTATACAGTGGTCTAGGAAGGCTTCAAGGTAGAGGTTGCTAGAGGAGAAAGCAAAATGTCTTCTGTGGAAATGTACAAGTCCACACCCCCTTATTAACTGATAGAGAGTATAATTGAAAACTATGTCAAGGTTGTGACCTAAGTTTGAATAGCAGGTACTTTATTGTGGACATATTATTTACTGTAAGTATGGAGAAAAATATTCTGCTTAGGCATTCAAATTTGAATAGTGTAAGAGAAGAAACTGCCTAAGCATAAAATATAAATATTTCCATTATCCCTAACTTTAAAACTTTAGATAGTAATATATTAAAGGAAAGATATTTTTGACATTCTAGCAAAAAAGTTTCATAAGGATTTTAGTAGAAATTCAAATCTTCTAAAAATCCTTTACTACTTTTTAGAGAATAAGCAATTTTAAAATGTAATTTTTATTTCTTTAGAGATTAGAATTTGATTTTGCTTCTATGGTAAAACTTCAATGACTTTCATACAAGGATATGACATCTGGCTTGACCTCATGAGATAAATACCCTGAGCAACAGAGTCTGTATATTCAAAAAAAATCTAAGAAATTTCACATTTATTTCCACCAAACAAGATTTCCTTAAAGATACTACATTTCTCTATAGAGTCTTGTATTTCAGATATCTGGTTCAGAATAGAACCATTATGTTTTTAAGGAATAATAACTTCAATGGGACTAAAGTTTCCTCCAAAACACTACAGTGAATTTATAAGGTATTATTAACTTTAGAAAAACTTAAATCGACAAATGCATAGGTTATATACAATCACTTTGAGATTGTGATATGGCCTGGGGTATTAGTGTGCTCTGATTTTGGAGATAAAATTAAAGCAAGGAAGTTTCACTAACATAAGAGATATATTTTTCTAGGAGGTTGCTAGTGGCTTGATAACCTGAAGAAAATTTTGTTTTTTTATTTTTTTGGGTTTTTTTCTACAGCCCGACAGCCTATACTGGTAACCAATTGAAATCATAATGCCGCAGGAATAGAAAACTGACAATATTTACTCTAGATACATGTTACTTTTCTCCTTGGTTAATTATAATTTATGGAGGAAAGTTTTGTGGATCATGCAAAGGTGAAGCTACATGAAAGAATACTCCAGAGATCATCTAGGCCATACCCGACATTTTCCAGAGATTGTCAGTGACTTGTGGTAGTCTCCAAAACATGGCCCTCCAACATACCATGTCTCCAAACAGTTATCCCTATGGGTTCCTTCCCCTTGAATCAGGACTTCATCTGTGATTGCTTCGACCAATCGAAGAGGGTGAAACTGATGGCACGACAATTCCAGCTCTTTTAGAGCACTTGGAATTCCACTTGCTTTCTCAGAAGCCAGCTGCACTGTGACCATGATGCTGTGAGAAACCCAACTCATATGGAGACACCCGTAGACACCAGAGGCAGAGAGAAAGACACCAAGACTTGTGAGGGTAGCGGTGTTCAGTGACATCTAGCTGAGTCAAACTTCTGGAGAGCACCACCACAGCTGTGCTCAGACTGCAACTGCACAAGAGACCCCAGGCAAGAATCTTCCAGGTGAGTCCAGTAAACCCTTAAAATTCTAAGAGATAATAAATTATTGTTGTAGGCTACCAAGTTCTAGATGGTTGGTTCTCAGCAACAAATAAGCAGAAGGCTTGCCTAGAAACCCAGAGCTAGAACGAAACAACCCACATCTTCTAAATTCCATTTCTTGACCCCTTTCACAATCACCTGCATCTGCGGTTATTGCTACTTTCTCTGAATACCTGTGGTATTTATTATTACAAATGCTCATTTGATATTAAGCAAATACTGCTTTGGATTGTTAGCTATTTATGTCTTCTTTATCACTAATGGGAACAGAAAGTAACCGCCTCTAACTACAGAACTAACAAAAACCCATGCCTTCTATATGCAACAATTTTTTAGATTTTGATGATGTAAGTTCCATAAATTTGAACCTAAAAAAAATTGAGTGTGAATGATTATCTACATATGGTACGGGTTAGGTTATAACAGAGGTTCAACCTAGACAGCCTGTGAAAAACAGATTACTATACCCTATCCCCAAGACTTTTTGGATTCTGAAGGTCTGAAATGTGGCCCAAGATTTGCATTTATAATGGGATATTGCATGTAAGCAATGAATTGCTGAATTTTACCCCTGCGGCATTTGTATAAGTTGAAGATTTGAGAATATTGATCTGAAAATACTGTTGAAAAGAAGTAAACATCTTCAAAATACATAAAAAAAAATTTGCATTTCTAACAAGTTCCCAAATGATGCTGATACTGCAGGTCTAGAGCACATTTTGAGAACCTCCAAGTTAAGATAATCTCAAAACCCTCTTTTCTAGGACTGTTAGTCCAGGAAATTATAAATCAGGTGAAAATAAGTCTATCTATGTTTCTCAGCTTCTCATCCTTGGCTTCTCTCCTCTCTCCTCTATAACCCACTCCATGGGCCATGCCATGAAGTTCATCTCTGCCTTTCCAGAGCCACTCAATGTAAAGTCCCTCATAGCTGTGGCTTCCTCCAAACACACAAAACATGCCAAAATTTTCTAGTGCCTCCTACTTTTGATTCAGAAACATTGCCTTAAATAATCAGCTCTTTGTTGACCGGGGATTAACATTATACTGGTATAACTCTCCTATCGGCAGTGCCCAACACACAGCACTTCACATCTATAGTTAGTACCAAACTGTTTTTAGGTAAAATTAAACAAAAATTCAATCTAAAATGTGAATTACTGATAGTTTTTCCATGGTGCTACATGGCAAGGATTCTAAAAATGTTTAAGGATTATGTCTGTGAACTGAAATGAAACATTAACCTGAATGAAACTCTAAAGAAACGTTAGATTTTCAAGTGGTTTGAAAAACGGACGTGATGACAGACATTTAATAAGCATTTTTGCTAACTGGAACCAGGAAAAATGATGACTAGGATATAGTCACAGCACCCAGCTACTTAACAGACTAGCAAAAGACAAGTGGAAAGATGAGATTTTGTTTTAAACTGTGGAGATTCCAAGCACTCCATGCAAACATGGGAAGGATGGCTATTGTTAGAGTGAGATATCCAGGCATAGGCTTGCCACAGTACTAGAACACTATTTTAAGTACTTTGAATATATGAACTCGTTGAATCCTCATGATTACCTTATGTTGTAGAGGCTACTTTTTAGAATCCACATTTCACAGATCAGGAAACTATGACTGGACTCCTTCTGACTAGGCTGCATTGCTCTCTAAAACAAGGAGATAGTAAAATTCTAAAATAGTTCCAAACATCTGAGTTAAGAATCCAGACCCACCTTCTTCTTGCTCCACTCCTACTGTGACATTTTAATCAGAATAGATGACATGTCCACCTCTAAAATAGCACTGAATTTATAATATCGGCACTAGTAGCCTGAAAGACTTTAACACTGTACAGTTAAACCAAGTCAATTGATGTCTATTATCCCCAGATGGACAGACTCAGACATCTGAAAAGCCACAAAATCAGAGCAATAACAATGAGTATGCTTTGTTACTACAGTTGCATAGATAACACAGATTGTGATGGCCTCACTTAATAGGTCCTATATTTGATATCTGAGAAGGGGTGCAGTATCTCTTTGTGAGAAAGGACATTTTCATTTGTGTTTCTCACAATTTTGAGTGTACTAAATTGTACACCATTATACTAAAGACAAAGATATTAGACATGGTAAACACAAAAATTATAAAATTTAAGCATTTGGCATTTGAGGCTGTGTGTTATTACTAAAAACTAATGTTATGTATGTAGTTCTTGCAAAGTTGTATTGATTTTGTTCCAAAGAGTTGAGATTATTAATATTTCAAAAGTTAAATTTATATCTAATTATACAAAAAGGCTATATTACACTAAGGCAAAAATATAGAATTGTACCATTTATAAATTGATGCCTCCAATATAATTTCACAATGTGTTATATCTTTATAAACATAGTTATTTTGCATATAAGGAAGATATTATTTCATTTTAATTAGGTTATTTGAATTCTCAACCATTAAGGAAAACAACTTTAGGGTATAAAGCATGTTTTTCATAACCATAAGCTGTTATCTTTTTACCTTAATAAATAGAACAAAAACTGAACATCCAATTTCCCAGTGTTTAAGCTAATGACCAAAGCAATTCTCACATCAATAAACATTATAATGAACATCTATGTGACATTTAATGGCCTAGAAGTTCAGCATTTAAAAATGAACATGAGCTGGACCCCCGGTGGCTCAGTCAGTTAAGGGTGTGCCTTCTGCTCCAGTCATGATCCCAGAGTCTTGGGATGGAGTCCCGTGTTGGATTCCTTGCTCAGCGGGGAGTCAGCTTCTCTCTCTACTCTTCCCCCTGCTCATGCTCTCTCTATCTATCTCACTCTCTCAAATAAATAAATAAATAAATAATCTTTTAAAAAATGAATAGGAACTCAAAAACTGTAAGAGTGAGAGTGATAAATAATGCCTGGTACATAACAGCCACTCAAACAATATTTCTTGAAGAATCAAGAGATAAATGAATGGAAGGTAATATTTTAGAGCTCCTTCTATATTGTCAGGCACTAATCTAAATACTTTCATGTATTAAAACACTTAATTTTCCTAATAGTTCTACTGTTTTCACAATTTTCCAGATAAGGAAACTGGACCTCAACAAGGAAACATAGCTGAGTTTCCAAGCCAGGCTTGGTAAAGCCAGGCTCTACTTTAGAGCTTCAGTAAGACTCTGACTTGCATGCTACAAAGTCTACCAAAAACTAGTGTAGCGATGGGACCGCTGACATACAAAAAAGTGCTCTAAGCAAAAAGGAGGGTATTTCCTGACTCTATGGAACAGAAAATATTTTACAACTCAGTTCCCTTTTGATTTGGGCCTAACGATTCAACCACCAAAAAAACCAGGAAAAGAACATCCAAGGTTGGGGGCGGGGGAAACGCCAGTATAGTTGTATAATTAGGCAGTGAGGAGGAAACCAGTAAGTCTACAGCAATAGGAGAGTGAAAAGATACTAGCAAGACCTGGAAGGAGAAATGTTTTTTAGAATTAGGTCACTAAGACACCTGGTGTACCATGTCAAGGAAATTAGACTTACTAATAAGTCAGTGGAGAGTAATCAAAGTCACTTAAGCCAAGCAGTGATATTGTCAAATTATCTTTTACTTAGTTATTAACCTGTTCACAAAGTCAAGCGCATTCCTTGATAGAGATCAGGCAAGAGCAATAAACAGTGAGAAGGAAGGAAAGGAGAAATAAAAGATCAGCGGTCAATACTTGATCTTACTGTGCTACTGCATTCCTCACGATCTATTTATTTTCAACTTTGAAGACATGTTTTAAGAAAGGCAAATCACTCTGGCAATCTGCATAACTAACCCAATCAAAACATTACAAGAGCAGTGTTTCTATCCAAAGGCATCAGTGTCTTTTCTGCTCTCTCATTTCCTGCCTTATCACCCAGGGAGTTTCCCAGGCCCCCACTCCTTCCTTCAGCTAGTGCAACAAAAAAGAACATCTGAAGGCTGATGGCAGTTGTATTAGTCAGGGTTCTTCAGAGAAGCAGAACCAAAATAAGATATGTGTGTGTGTGTGTGTATTTACATATACATAATACATATACTTAATACAATAATATATAAGAAGATTAATTATAAGGAATTAGCTCATACAATTATGGATGCTCGAAAGTCCAAAATCTTCAGGGTGGGCTACCCAGGCAAAGACCCAGGAGAACCAACAGTACAGATGAAAATCAAAGGTAGTCTATTGGACAATTTCCTCTTGCTCAAAGTACAATCTTTTTGCTCTATTCAGGCCTTCAAATGATTGGCTAAGGCCCATCCACATTATGAATAGCAATTGGTTTACTGATTTAAATGTTAATCCCATTCAAAAACATCCTCTAATTCTTTGAAGGGGAACATGCACCCCAATGTTTATAGCAGCACTATCAACAATAGCCAAATTACGGAAAGAGCCCAAATGTCCACAGACTGATGAATAGGTAAAGAAGATGTGGCATATATATACAATGGGATGTCACTCAGCCATCAAAAAGAATGAAATCTTAAAAAAAAAAAGAATGAAATCTTGCCATTTGCAATAAGGTGGATGGAACTAGAGGGTATCATGCTAAGCGAAATAAGTCAGTCAGAGAAAAACAAACACCATAGGATTTAACTCATATGTGGAATTTAAGAAACAATGCAGATGAACATAGGGGAAGGGAAGAAAAAACAAAACAAAAACAGAGATGGAGGCAAACCATAAGAGACTCTTAACGACAAAGAACAAACAGAGTTGTTGGAGGTGATGTGGTTGGGAGATAGGTATTCAGGAGGGCACTTGTTGTGAGGAGCACTGGGTGTTATATGTGAGTGATGAATTACTACGTTCTCCTGAAACAAATATTACATTGTACGTTAACTAATATGAATTTAAATAAAATCTTGGAAGAAAAAGAATCCTCCAATTTGACGCATAAAAGTAACCATCATAGTGGTCATTCCTAGACAGGTCTTTGAGTAAGTTTCTACTTGATAGGATACCCATTAAACATCCATAAGAGTCTCCCCTGCATGGTTGGAAATGTCTTTCAGCCCTGGGGCAAGTATTTGCTGCTAGAAATATTCATTTGTTGCAAGTATTTCCCTAGTCATAGCAACAAATTCAAGACTTCTCATATCCATCTCCATGAGAACTGTCTATTGGCAAATAGTTTGCTCTTTGAACCCTATTCACTGTATCTTATGTACCTTATATACCCAGGAAAATGAAAGTCTTATTTTTTCTTTTGGAAGGGACTTTTAATGTTCACTTAAAGACACTTTTGTTATATAAACAGGGCAAAATTAAATGAGACAAAAATTTAGACTTGAATTTCTACCTGGACAATTTCTAAATTTCAGCATTTGAAAATACATTTTACCACTTGTCGCAAAGACAATGATTACCATCATGTACTATGTTTTCCTCTAAAGTATAGAAAAATTTCAATCATTTGCATGTATTGCTGTTATTAAATAATATTTATAGCATTTAATACATACAAAGAATATTAATCAAAAACACCATTACACCTTGCCACCATTTGCTTTCCTATGGTTTTGGGCTTCTCTCCCAGTTGGGCACACTATGCTATTTGCACTTAAGAGAAGCACAGGATTATAGATGCAGACTACCCGAATCCTAATACTTGGCAATCATTTCCTCTCTCACTCATCACCACTTCTCTTCCATCTGCCCCTCTCTCAACAAACAGTTCTGAATTTAAAAAGCCCCAAGAATAAAATGCAACCAAAAAAGTCGACTCCTTAGCTCAGAAACTGTTTACCCCAATTCACTGTGTCTAGTCACAATGCATCAATTAGAAGGGCTAAGCTTAACTCCTTCCCTGACCTATGTAAAGCAGGGAGAAAAGTGATGTAGCAGTGCTTGATTTATAAGACTTAAAGGTTCTAGAAATAGCCTGGATTTCAGTGCTCACAGAGGGGAAGCAGCCTCTGCTAGGCATTGCAGCTAGTCATAGGCATGTGGTTGAGATTTGTTTTCAGCAGAGATCCAATGGGGCAGTGGGGCCACTCTCTGGATTGTCCATCTACTTCTCTGAGAACTTTGACAAAAAAAGAATAGGAAGGTATTCCTAGGAGAGGAATGTAGCTAACTCACTCCCAGAGAAATGAATCACATTTTCTTTCTGCATATGCACAGCTCTTAAACTATTTGGATTTTCATATCTTGCGCTAAGCTCAATATTGAAGAGTACCATTTCAAGTAAGAAAAATGTAAGAGTAGCATCAAGAAATTCAGTATGTTTCCTATGGCATTTTCTATGAGTTAAAGCAAATTTTGTGCTAGAGTGAGGATGCTTTAAAATGTGTTCAAAGAGATCTCTGTCAGTGTGGCAATAGATTTCAGGGAAGAAATAATACTTCCTGGGGAATTGATTCTTGACAATGAAGTTGGTACATGACAAGGCAACAGGAATATTTATTTTTACAGTTTCCTGCCTTTATAGAAAAAGAAATTAGATTTAATATAAAAGTAAAAATGATTTTCCTCAGATTGTAAGTTTATCCTTTATTTATCTTTAGTGTTCAAAGTGGCATATGCTCTAGTCCATCTGGACGGGCAACAGATCAAAACAAATGACACGAAACAAAATATATGCTATATGCAACATGTTTCTGTGATCCAATTTTTCTTAGACTTGATGCAGTGTAGCTTATTAATCAATACATTTATCATTCAACAAAAATATGTAGATTAGAGTGCAAATATGGAATGGTAGAGGAAATGATGCTATTCAATATACCGAAATTATTCAGTTCACAACACATGTCTGGGTGTATTAAAGAGAAGGCAACAAACTCAGTCTCAAAATGATCTGAAATATGCGACCACTATTTAAAGAAACAGGACTTATATTCAAAGAAACATACGTTTCATTTATTAAATCGCTTCACTTGGCAAGAAGACAGGATGAGAATAATTAGGACAGAGCAACGGTTAGGTAGATGTCATATATTTCAAGGACCTGAGAGAGATAGAGCTTCCAATATAGGCACAAGGACTTAATTACTCTAATGGCATGATACTTTTCCACATTCTGTTTGTGACATCTCTTCAGAGTGTTAGGCACATGGTAGGTGTTTTAAAAGTACTTGTTTGGAGATAAGCCTTCTAGTTTAAAAATTTATAGTATGCTTGAATCTTTATTTTTACTGTCTTGAAAATAATTAGATTGATAACAGGGACAGCAGTTCTCTAGGTCTAAACCATGCAATCTAGGTGGAGAAGCTCTCATTTGGCTGTTTTCTCATGGGTCTGAGGACTACACCAAACCATCCATTAGATCCTTTGTAAAAGATTAAACATGATCTGGCCAAACTTCAAAACAGAGCAAAGTAGACTCTAAAGGAAAAGGAACTTGACTTTCTCCCCATTTGGAAGTTTAATATTTTCCAAGATATTTCTTTCAAATCTTCTCCATCTGTTGGAACAGTTCAGAAACTGGGGAGTTCTCCTCCTGCTTCAAGAAGAGTCCCTTTCATTTTCAGACTAAAAAATCCAGTTTTCAATATTAATACATTCTTATGTATAGTGAAAAATTCTATCATCTTACAAGACTAACCTCAGTAATCTGAGCTCCGTAATCACACTTGGTTGAATGTCTCTTCCAACATATGATGGAAAATAAACTCTGAGAGCACCAGGAATTCATCTATGTGAATAACACTCTATCTCTAACTGCTGGGATGCTAGCAGATAGTTAATACTCAATAACTTTTAATTAAATAGATAAATGAATGAACAAATGAATGAATGGAGCCTCAAGCTCTTTCAAGTGTTTGAGAAAACAGTGATATTTAAGTGGAAAAGAAATAAATTATAGTGTAAAGAACAATGAATGAGAGTCAGGAAGCCTGGATTCAAGTTTTAGCTCTGTATCTCAAGATCTATAACATCTTGGGGCCATACATTGATACAAACATTCGAGGGTTTATTTTTCTTTATCCGAAAAAGAGGAGTTTGGTTACTTTTAATTTAAGTTCTTATCAGACTCTGATATTCAATGTCCTTTTCATTCTAGGCTATGCACTTCAGTGTTCCATAGAACATATTTAATCCTCTTCTCCTAGCTCAAGTGTCTTAATATTTGCACAAATTGTGATTTTATGCACAATAGTTATTCTCTAAGACATATCTACATATCATCTGAAGACAGATCGTCTTATAGAAAAATTGCTTCAAGCCTCTTCACCTATCTGAGTTCTTCCTGGAATGATTTATTTTTCAATAGTGCTCTTAAAATGCAAAAATTGGAACTAAACACACCTCTGGCATGTTCTGAATACTACAGACTAGAGTGGGACTATAATCTCACTAGTTCTAAATATGATTTCTTCATCCTGTATCCCTTGCGAGGTTGTAAGGTGCCAATATGCTCTGGCACTGTAACTATAACCAATGAGAGGAAAAAACACTTCTCACTTATGCGCCTTATTTTCAAGTAGAAGTAGAAGGAGTAGGCAATATCAGACTGTGATCCATATTAATGAAGCAAATAAAACCAAGTAGTGGAATAGAAAGTGGATCAGGTAGCTGTGGTACTAGTTAAATTCAGACATATAGGTAGAGTCAGTCACATAAAGAACTATGGGGAAAGTGATACAGTGATAAATGGAAAGAGTAAATTCCAAACCCTAAGGCAGAGATGAGCTTGTGTGCCCAAAACGGAAGAAAAGCCCTTGGTTACTAACCATAGGAAACTTAAAGAACAGTTAAATTACATATAACTTAATTGTAGTGTTTTCCAGGTGGTCTAGTTCAAGTTTATCATGTTAGATTTGCCTGTCAGGTTAGCCCTGTTAGTGAAGATCCATAGAAGCAAAGCGAGTGGAGAGAGTCCCTCTCCATAAGATACTATAATGGCAGTGAAACTAAGACCATTTGTAGAGGTCAGAAGAGAGCAGGTATTTGAGGCTGGCACACTAGGGAAGCAAGGCTAACTGTTGTTAAGCATGCAGACTAAACCAGGGTAGAGTTGAGAAACTAAGTCTAAAGAAAAGAAATAAAGCCAGGGAATGATTGAATGGGCCAAGACTTAAAACAGAGTCTTTGCCAACATATTTTTTAAAAAATGTGTTCTCTATTGTAAGATAAGTTGGAGAGTGCCTATATTTAAAGGTCTGGGGCCAAATGAGAAGGCTCAGTCTCTTGAGATATCATCTAATATTGTTGAGACTATAATATTATATTGCAAATACAACATTACATATTTATGTATGTCTGCCTTTTATTATGCCATTTAAATATTATAAAAAGATTGAAATACGAGTCAAGGGAAAGAGCCTTGTAAAAAGGATTTTGTAGTTTGCATTTGAAATTGTTCATTTTTAAAAATTAATGTATGCTCTATTTTAAGTATTAGATTTATTTAGAAGGTATATTTGTACTAAAAAAGTCTTCAATGTATGTTTTAAGAGCTTCATTAGGTATCAAAATCTAAATGGAAGAATCAGAATTAGTCACTATCAATGTAATTGTTATGGTTGTAAAGTTAATTTAGCAGCTGAAATTAACCAATCTACAAAGATGATTTCTATATGTAAATGTGGTATTAAAGTAGATTGTCATGTCCTTTAAAAAAAAGTGTGTCAAGCATAAAAACTGCATTTTATCTCTTCAGAGACTATCAAAACAAGCTGTATAAATTTATCAAGTGTAAAGTCAGGCTCTAGAACAAAAAACATAACATACATATATTTTAAAGAAATATATAACAATTTCTGTGGCTGTGTAACAAACTACCACAAAATTTAAAACAATATCCATTTATTTAGCTCATGATTCCACAGGGTAGATATTTGGGCCTGAGTTAGTTGACTAGTCTTGTCTATACATCTGCAGTCATCTAGGAATACTGGTCTTCGACACCTTACTCACATGTCTAGTAATTGGCTATCTATTGCTGGGGGAAACAGAGGTAACTGGTCTATGTTTCTATAATCATCCAAAGTGCTCTGGTTTTAACCACTTTGAAAGAAATCCAGAAGGGTAAATGCTATTACACAAATATGTTTCAAGGCTCAACTTTCATTGTTTTTGCTACTCCCCTACTAACCAAAGGAAGTCACATAGCCAAGTCCAGAAACAGCATTAAGAAAAAGAAAAAGGCCTTGAATATAGGAAGACAAAAATGAATAGAGGCCATCACTGTAATTAACTCACCATAGCCACATAGAGTAACCTAGAGTAATAAATATTCACATTAAAAATGACAAGGGTTTATTGCAAAAAATAAAAAGAGCACTGAGAAAGACAACGAGAAACTAGATTTTATGCTGCAATAAGACAGATTATGTCCTTTTTGTTCACTACTGTATCCTTAGTACCCTGGTCAGTGTTTGGCTCTTGTTGGCACTACTAAATGTGTATAGAATAAAGAACAATTTTAAGCAGAAGTGATTTTTCCTCTTTAAGTTCTAGCATGCTAAAACACACCTTCTGTATTTCACATTGGGAATAAAACAGGTAATAGAGTGGTTTTAAATATGGACTCTGGAGTCACATGGCCTGGATTTATATCCTGGCTTTATCTCTTATTGAGTGTGTGTTTTTGGAAAAATGCCACATCTTTCTGGGCCCAAATTTCCAGAACTATAAAATGAAGATAATAACAGTAACCATTTGTGGTGGTTTATTCTTTTTTTTTTAATATTTATTTATTTATTTGGGGGATGTGGGTAGAGGGAGAGAATCTTCAAGCAGACTCCCCACTGAATGCAGAGTCCAGCTTGGGGCTTGATCCCAGGATCCATGAAATCATGACCTGAGCTGAAACCAAGAATTGGTGCTCAACCAGGCACCCCAGTTTGTAGTGGTTTAAAACATGATTCCTAAGTTATTTGACATGACTCACTTCAAAAGGCAGGGTCTGTGACACTTCCTCTTGAACAAAATGGCCTTATGACTGTTTCAAGCCACAGAATCTAGTGAAAATAATGCTGCATGACTTTTAAGACTGGATCATAAAAGGTGATGCACCTTCTGCTTTGATTGTTGGAATACTTGAAATCGAAGCTCTGAACCTCCATTTGAGAAATTTGACTACCTTGGCATCACCAGGTAGTGTGATCACCATTTCACATGCTGTGAAAAAGGCAAGTGACAAAAAAATGTCCATGTTCAGGTACTCTAGTTAGCACTCTTAATCTTGGAGTCATCTTAATGCATGATCAGAAACATGAGTGAACAAACCACCAAATGATTCCAGCTTCCATCTGCTGAGTTATTCTATCAAACCTTTGAATCTTTCCAGCAGAGGTCCCAGGCATCATGCAGCAGAGAATGATGCCATGCTGCTATGCTTCATCCCTGCTATTAATGTCTTATCCAACCCACAGAATTCATGAGAATAATAGTGTTTGTTTTAAGCTACTAAGTTATGGGGTAATTTGTAACACAGCAATAGTAACCATAATAGAATTGTGGTGCCTGGAAGATAAGTGTTGTCATCAAAATCCTAAACGTGTGCCTTGGCTTTTGAAATAGGTGTCCAGCAGAGGTTTAGAGGACCCTGAGACTGTTAATTTTATGTGTCAACTTGATTGTCACATGGGTAGCCAAACATTTGGCCAAACATTCTGGGTCTGTCTGTGAAGATGTTTCCAAATGAAATTAATATTTAAATTATTAGACCCAGTAAAGCAGATCACCTTTCCTAAGATGGGTGTACTTAATCCAATCAATTAAAGACTTGAATAGAACAAAAAGTCTGATTAAGAACAAACTGTTTCTGCCTGACTGATTGAACTGGGACATACATATTTTCCTTCAGACATGAACTAAAAAAATGTTTTATGGGGGAGTCTCAAGCTTGTTGGCCTTCAGACAGAAACTTCAACCACAGGCTTTCTTGGATTTCTAGATTTCCAGCTTGAGATCTTAGTAATTCATAACTTTTGTAATCATATGAGCTAGTTTCTTATAATAATTATCTTTATATCTAAACATCTCTATATAACCATATCTATCATCTATCTATCATCTATCTATCTATCTATCTATCCCTCTATCTCCCATTGCTTCTATTTCTCTGAAGAACCCTGATTAATATAGACCTTGAAAAGATGATTTGTGAGAGCTTGGAAAACCTCAAGGAGACTATTGATAAAGAATGGGGAATTTGGAAAGAAATTATTATTGGAGATTGACAAAAAGGGTGACCATTGTTACTGGCATAAAGTTTGGCAACACTCTCACTGATGATGGGAAAATTAGCTAAGGGGATTTACAAGCTGTATATGATAAGATACAAGAGTAGATAAAAAAATAAAAGAAAACTTCTGTTTTTAAGCAAAATTTAGAGGAAATATGAAGAAGAAATATGAAATTTTCTATTTAAAACTAAAACTATTTCTCCATCCCCATCTCTCCAGGAGAGGAATCTCAAATTAGAAAAAATGCTTCAGGGAAAATATCAAATCCCGATTCCTCTCAAGTAAACATATGAAGGTTAAGATGAAGTCAAGGGTGGGGCGCCTGGGTGGCTCAGTGGGTTAGGGCCTCTGCCTTCGGCTCGGGTCATGATCTCGGGGTCCTGGGATCGAGCCCCACGTCGGGCTCTCTGCTCAGTGGGGAGCCTGCTTCCCCCTCTCTCTCTGCCTGCCTCTCTGCCTACTTGTGATCTCTCTCTGTCAAATAAATAAAATTTAAAAATTTAAAAAAAAAAAAAAGATGAAGTCAAGGGAATGTCTATAAAAACTCTTTGGTAAGAACTTAGAAAGACTGGAAATGGTACCTTATAAGTCCTTTGAAGAGCTAAAAGCCATCTAAGGATCTTAAGAGCATCCCTGGCAAATTCTCTCTGTTAACAATAGATATTCTGAGAATTTTTAAATCTTGTCTCCATCAGTTTCACAGGAAGCCAACACAGTTGAGTTTGTCTTAAAGAGAATTGTGGGTATCACTTCTGTCTAATTAAGTGGATTATAGATCAAAACATAGGAAATCCACAAAACGTTTAAAGAAATTGGTCAGTTTTGAAGCAGACAGAGTCCAAATTAAAAAGAGGTCTTTGGACCTACCTCCTTTCATGAGCAGGAAGCAAGCTTGAGAGGGCTTCTCATTTGAAGTACAGATCAAATTTTATGGAAAAAAGAGAATAAAAGTAATAACCAAGAGCTACAGAGAACTAAGAGTCTCTAAAAACTGCTTTAAGGAAATGGAAATAAACCTTAGTCAAAGAACTCACAACAAAAACACAGCTGAATTTCAGAATAGTTATGGGCCAGTGACTGCTGTGTGTCTCTTATTTCCCTCCTTTTTAAACAGGAGTGTCTACAGAGGTTACTCAGCCATTGTATGTTAAACGTGTATACAGCATAAAAAAAGTATATAAATAACTTGTCTGTTTATTTTAGGTTCTTCAGATTGAAAACAACCATACTAAATGAACTGTATCCAAGAAGCCAACTAGAAAGTTTACATAGCAAGATCATGGACTTACAATTGATGATGAAATAGAGTGAAACTTCAGAGGGCTTGGGGGAAAAAATAACTATATTTTGCACCCTGCAATGAAAGGGAACGAATGTGAGTAATCATGGCTGCAGGTGAGCTGTGGTGATTTGAAAACATGGGCCCAAAATTGTCTGACACTTCTACCATCAAAATATGGGTTCTATGCATTATAACACAAAGAGATACAAAGGCAAGGATATAACCTTAAATAAGAGAAAAACAACTTGTGACATGTAAGGGAATCCCCACAGGATTATCAGTAGAGTGTTCAGCAGAAATTTTGCAGACCAGAAGTGAGTGGCATAATACAGTCAAAATGCTGAAAGAAAAAAAGAAAATTCAACCAAGAATATTCTATGCAGCTAACCTATTATTCAGAATTGAAGGAGTGATACAGAAATTTCCAGGCAAGCAAGAACTAAAAGAGTTCACCATCACTATAACAGTCTTACAAGAAATGTTAAAGGGACTTCCTTAGGCAGGAAAAAAAGGGCACTAATTAGTAATGAGAAATCATATGAAAGTATAAATCTCACTAGTGAAGACAAATATACAACAGAGGTAATGGATTAATCACTTAAAAGCTAGTATGAGGATTTTAAAGTAAAAGTAATAAAAATAATATTAACTACAACAATTAGTTAACTGATACACAAGATAAAAATATGTAAAATATAACATCAAAAACATAAAATTTGGGGGAAGGGTTAAGATTGTAGGATTTTAGACTGTGTTCAAACTTAAGTTGATATCAACTTAAAACAGACTGATATAAAGACAAGTTGTTATATGTAAGCCTCATTGAAACCACAAAGCAAAAACCTATAATAGATACACAAAAGATAATTAGAAAGGAATCTAAGCATACGACTATAAATCACAAAGGAAGAGAGCAAGAGAAGAATGAAACAGAGGAACTACTAAACAGCCAGAAAACAATTCACGAAATAACAGTAAGTAAATATTTATCAATAAGTATTTTAAATGTAAATGGACGAAATTTTCTAATCAAGTACATAGAGTGGCTGAATGAATAAAAAATAAATCTCATCTATATACTGCCTATACCTGACTCACTTCAGACATAAGGCATATATAAACTGAAAGTGAAAGTAGGGAAAAAGACATCCCACACAAATGAAAACAAAAGAAATGTGGTGCAAACATCCTATCTTGATCAAAACTCTTGACAGTGTAAGCATAGAGGGTACATTCCTCAACATCATCAGAGCCATCTACGAAAAACCCACAGCAAGTATCATTCTCAATGGGGAAAAACTGAGAGCTTTTCCCCTAAGATCAGGAACAGGGCAGGGATGTCCACTATCTCCACTGCTATTCAACGTAGTACTACAAGTCCTAGCCTCAGCAATCAGACAACAAAAAGAAATAAAAGGCATCCAAATTGGCAAAGAAGAAGTCAAACTCTCATTCTTTGCAGATGATATGATACTTTATGTGGAAAACCCAAAAGACTCCACTCCAAGACTGCTGGTACTCATACAGGAATTCAGTAAAGTGTAAGGATATAAAATTAATGCACAGAAATCAGTTGCATTTCTATACACCAACAGCAAGACAGAAGAAAGAGAAATTAAGGAGTCGATTCCATTTACTATTGCACCCAAAACCATAAGATACCTAGGAATAAACCTAACCAAAGAGGCAAATAATCTGTACTCAGAAAACTACAAAGTACTCATAAAAGAAATTTAGAAAGACACAAAGAAATGGAAAAACGTTCCATGCTCATGGATTGGAAGAACAAATATTATGAAAATGTTTATACTACCTAAAGTAATCTACACATTTAATGCAATCCCTATCAAAATGCCGTCAATTTATTTTAAAGAAATGGAACAAATAATCCTAAAATTTATATGGAACCAGAAAAGACCACGAATAGCTAGAGTAATGTTGAAAAAGAAAACCAAAGTCAGCAGCATCACAATTCCAGACTTCAAGCTCTATTACAAAGCTGTAATCATCAAGACAGTGTGGTACTGGCACAAAAACAGACACGTAGATCAATGGAACAGAATAGAGAGCTCAGAAATGGATCCGCAACTCTATGGTCAACTAATCTTCAACAAGGCAGGAAAGAATATCCAATGGAAAAAAGACAGTCTCTTCAAGAAATGGTATTGGGAAAACTGGACAGCCACATGCAGAAGAATGAAACTAGACCATTTCCTTACACCACACACAAAAATAGACTCCAAATGGATGAAAGACCTCAATGTGGAGACAGGAATCCATCAAAATCCTTGAGGAGAACACAGGCAGCAACCTCTTTGACCTCAGTCGCAGCAACTTCTTCCTAGAAACATCACCAAGGCAAGGGAAGCAAGAGCAAAAATAAGCTATTGAGAATTCATCAAGATCAAAAGCTTTTGCTCAGCAAAGGAAACAGTCAACAACACCAAAAGACAGCTGACAGAATGGGAGAAGATATTCGCAAATGACATATCAGATAAAGGGCTAGTATCCTAAATCTATAAAGAACTTCTCAAACTGAACCCCCCTAAGAACAAATAATCTGATCAAGAAATGGGCAGAAAATGTGAACAGACATTTCTGCAAAGAGGACATCTAAATGGCCAACAGACACATGAATAAGTGCTCAACCTCACTCAGCATCAGAGAAATACAAATCAAAACCACAGTGAGATACTACCTCACACCAGTCAAAATGGCTAAAATTAGCAAGTCAGGAAATGACAGATGTTGGCGAGGATGCGGAGAAAGGGGAACCCTCCTACACTGTTGATAGGAATGCAAGCTGGTACAGCCACTCTGGAAAACAGTATAGAAGTTCCTCAAAAAGATGAAAATAGAGCTACCCTACGACCAGCAATCACACTACTGGGTATTTACCCTCAAGATACAAATGTAGTGATCTGAAGGGTCACATGCACCCGAATGTTTATAGCAGCAATGTCCACAATAGCCAAACTATGGAAAGAACCTAGATGTCCATCAACAGATGAATGGATAAAGAAGAAGTGGTATATATATTCAACGGAATACTATGCAGCCATCAAGAGAAACAAAATCTTGCCATTTGCAATGACGTGGATGGAAGTAGAGGGTATTATGCTAAGTTAAATAAGTCACTCAGAGAAAGACAATTATCATATGATCTCTCTGATATGAAGAATTTGAGAGGCAGGGTGGGGGGTCGTGGGGGGATGGGGAGAGAAATGAAACAAGATGGGATGGGGAAGGAGACAAACCATAAGAGACTCCTAAACTCATAAAACAAACTGAGGGTGGCTGGGGGGTAGAGGGGGTAGGGATAGGATGGCTGGGTTGGGGAGGGTATGTGCTATGGTAAGTACTGTGAATTGTGTAAGCCTGATGATTCACAGACACGTACCCTGAGACAAATAATACATTATATGTTAATTTAAAAAAATAAATTAATAAAATAAAACAAAGAAATGTGGTGCAGCTATACTTTGGTATCAGACAAAATAGACTTCAAAGCAAAGACTAATAAAATACAAAGAAGGTCATATATAATGTTAAAGGATTTAATCCAACAAGAAAATGTAACATTTGTAAATATTTATGTACCCAACAACATAGGAACACCAAAATATAGAAAGCAAATATCTAAAGAGGGTAATAGATAGTAATGCAATGAAAGTAGGAGACCTTAATACCCCACTTATATCAATGGACAGATTATCCAGACAGAAAATAATCACGAAAACATCAGCCTTAATCGACATGTTAGAACAGATGGACTTCACAGACACATTCTATCCAAAAGCAACAGAGTACACATTTCTCTCAAGTTCATATGGAACATTCTCCAGGATAAATCAGATAATAAGCCACAAACAAGTCCTATCAAATAAAAAAAAATGAAAATCAAGCATCTTTCCTTCCACAATGGTATAAAATTAGAAATCAATTACAGGAAAGAAACCTGAAATTTCACAAAAATGTGGAAATGAAAAATATGTTACCTAACACCAAATGGGTCAAAGAAGAAATCAAACGTGAATTCAAAAAATATCTTGAGACAAGTGGAAATGGAAATACAACACACCAAAACATGGGAGGCAACAAAAGCATTCTAAGAAAATAGTTCATAGCAAGAAATGCCTACCTCAAGAAACAAGAAAAATCTCAAATACACAACCTAACTTTACGCCTCAAGGAACCAGAAAAAGAACAAATCTCAAAGTTAGAAGAAAGGAAAAAACAAAGATTATAGCAGAAATAAATAGAGACTAAGATGACCATAGAAAGAAATCAGTGAAAACCAAGAGCTAAAAGAAAACTCAAGGGAAAAGACCATTGAGGTGGGATTTGATAATGATTTTTTGGAAATCAAACCTTTGGAAAACACAAGCGACAAAATAAAAATTATACTGCGGGCCAATATCAGACTAACTGTCAAACTAAACTGTGTTCCCACACTGGATAGCTTAGTTGGTTAAGCAACTGACTTTGGCTCAGGTCATGATCTCAGGGTCCTGGGATCTAGCCCCTCCTTGCACTCCCTGCTCAGCAGGGAGTCTGCTTCTCCCTCGGGCTCAGCCCCTCCTCCCTGCTCCTGCTTTCTCTCTCTCTCACTCAAATAAATAAATAAAATCTTTAAAAAAATTAAAAAGTTTCCTACAGCAAAGGATATATCAACAAAATGAAAAGGCAACCTACCGAATGGAAGAAAATATTTGCAATTCATATACCTGTTAAGGGGTTAATATCCAAAATAGATAAAGAATTCATTCAACACAATAGTAAAAATAAATAATAGTAGTAATCCAATTTAAAAATGAGCAGAAAAAAATAAAGAAAATTAAAAATAAATAAAAATGGGCAGAATATCTGAATAGACATTTTTCAGAGAAGAAATACAGAAGGCAAACAGGTACATGAAATGATTCTCAGTATTACTAATCATCAGGGAAATGCAAATCAAAACTACAGCGAGATATGACCTCACACAAGTCAAAACTGCTATTATCGAAAAGAGAAGAAATAAGAAGTGTTTGATAGGATGTAGAGAAAAGGAAGCCATTGTGCTCTTTGGTGGAAATGTAAACTGGTGCAGCCATAATGGAAAACAGAATGGATGTTCCTCAAAAAATTAACATAACTATCATATGATCTAGGAATACCCTTTCTGGGTATTAATCTGAAGAATCAAAAACCCTACCTCAAAAAGATATATATACCTCATGTTCATTTCAGCCTTATTTATAACAGATAATATATGGAAACAAGTATCTACCAATAGACAAATGGATAAAGAAAATGTACACACACACACACACTGGAATATTATTTGACCATAAAAAAAGAATGAAATCTTGCCATTTGCAACAACATGGATGGGCTTTGTGGGCATTATATTAAGTGATATAAGTCAGATAGGGAAAGAAAAATACTGTATGATTCCACTTATACATGTCTATATAAAATAAGCACATAGATACAGAGAATAGATTGGTGGTTTCCAGAGACAGCGGGCAGTGGGCAAATGGGTTAAGGAAATCAAAAGGCACAAACTTGTGATTAGTAAAGAAAGAAAAAAAGAAATCCCAGGAATGCAATGTATGGTATGGCAACTGCAGCAGTCATAGAGGTGGAGGTGGTCACAGTAGCAACAGAGGAATTGGTGGATGTGGCTCTGGAGGCTTCTAGCATAGTGATGGGTATAGAGGAAATTATAATTTTCAGGGGATCGACTGGTGGGGCAACTGAATCTGCTTTGCAAAAAAGTCATCCTTTCAAACAAGCTAATATGGAAACCACATGTAACTTAGCCAGCCTATATCTTACAGCTTTAAGACATTGCAGTACATTACCAGCTGTGATTCTCCTGAAAATTCAAGGGAGCTTCAAAGCCACAAGAAGAAAGAACAATCAACAGCCTTATTCAGAAACTGGGTTGAAGACTTAATTGCTATAGTTCGGATTAACTCCCCTCCTGCTTATTCTCACCCCAAGCTGCATTTATAATTTTGTGACTGAGGATCATTTGTTTGTTAATGTACTGTGACTTTAACTTTAGACAATTTATTATTTTGACCTTCTGTTGACTCAGTAATGCTCAAGATATCAATTATTTGGAAAACCTAAATTTACGGAATTTGGGCTAAGATCAAACCTTGGCCCATAGGTGTATACAACTACAGTAATCATCCATTCATCTGTAAATATTAATAAGGAAAAAAACAGGCCTGTGTTAGGACTTTTGGGTACTGGCAAACTGGGGAGAAAAACATCTTAAGGCAGAATTATTATCTAATGCGGCAAACTGGACTAAGTTAAAGTTCTGACTTGCTCACTCTACCCTGGGTAGGCACTTAGAATCTTGCAGTTTTTAAATATAAGCCATTCTAGTCATGATGAAGTGGCATGTGTGAATACATTCGTATGTTTTTTTCAAAGCGTTCTTGATGTAAACAATACATGTAAATGTAAATGTTAATGTAAACAAATACAGCAATTCCTCTTTTAATGTTTAGCTTATTAATTTTAAGCTAAGCAAATGTGGGCATACTGTTACTGTTACATTATAAAATGGCTGCTTTAACCCATTAAGTTTGGGGGAAACTCATTACACAGAAATAGCAACTAAAATATGATCTCATAGAGAAGCTGTAAGTTATCATGATCATGAAAAGTATATAAAACAATTCCTATTGAACATGTAGTATGTCTTCAATAATTAGTAATAGAGTAATAATGATAATTATAAACATAGAATGCATGTGTGTGTGTGTGTGTGTGTGTGTGTGTGTACAGCACTGATATCCCCAAAGAGTATAACAAGGGGGAAAAAAAACTTTTCACAGAACATTTTATGTAGAATTAAACCAGGCCAGTTCCTTTAGGCTCAACAGCTGTAACAAAGCGTCATCAATGTATACTTGAAGACCATTTAAAAGCTATTCAGCATGATGATATTTTGTTAAGTGTTACTATGACTTAGGAAAAAAAATATTATTTTTTCAATAAGTACTCAAATATTCAATAAGTACTCTTATATATGCAAACTTTCAAAACCTTTCCCATTCAATATCACTGGTTATTTTAGTACTTCCTAGCAGAACCTACTCTTTGTAACACCTAAAGAAGTAGTAAAACAAAAGGCAATTAAGAACATTACCACAATAAAGATGAAATACAGAGAATTATCAAAATAACATTTATCTATAGTATTCAGATTTAAAACCCCACGGAATGTTGAAAAATATTAGCATAAGTAAAGAACACTTGGCATTGTGTACATAGAATAGAAGTGAAATTGCTCTACAAATTCTTGACTATAGAGAATTCAGCAGCTATGAGACAGGTTAAGATAGCAACAAAAAGCCACAGGTTTCACTTATCTAAGGCAGACACGATCTGTACAAGTAGAGTTCAGAGTGTTGGCAAACTTCAAATAGCAACAAATTAGCTTTTTATTTTTTTAATCATTATTATAAAAGGCTCCTTCTATGATGCCATGTAACCTTAAATATATCCTCATGACTTCATCAATAATAGAAAGTATTAATTAATGAGTCGTGTTCACTATGAGTAATAAAATATGTTGATGAGAAATATAGTGAACATAAGGAATTGATTCCCTTAGCATTTTTATTTATCGAGCATATAATGGTGCTTATTTTGTCCAAATGAATCTTTTTTGCATTAGAAACATTAACTCATTTTAATTCTCATAACTGTATAAGGCAGTCCTCATATTTGTCACTACTTCACACATAAGGAAACTCAAGTACAGATATTAAGTAATCTCACCAAGATCTCACAGCTAAGTGGCAAAGCTCAAGATTTGAACCCAATATGCTTTTAATTACCTCACTCTGTTGTCTCTCAACATAGGCAGAATCAAGTAACAAGCAAGAGATTCCTTCTAATTCTAAGACATGAGTTTCTATTCTACTCCTATTGACACCAAACAAAATGCCCGAGTTAGCTGGTAACACCAACAATCAAAGGTGAATCCTTTGCTGTGTTAATTGGCTAATTGGAAGTAGAAATTACTTCCTCCAAAACCTGAATGAACTACAGTAGTAGTTTCACAGCAAATGGTCATATAGAAAGCAGTTTCATATCAAATAAAATATATTGCTAGAATTTGAATTTCTAAAGCTTTATAAAATTTCACAAATCCCTATCATATTTTATAATCTCATGAAAATTTATTTTGACAAAAATGGAAAGTAAAAATGTGTCATGGCCCTAAGTATATAACTTTCATACACTAAGCATTCATAGCTATATGCTGCCATATGGAACCTGTTTACGAGTAAACCTGTTTAGGTTTACAGGTAGGAATAATTACTATCTATGAAGAATTTGGTAATATGTGAAAACGTACACTGCTGCCTCATCTAACAAATATCTTTTATTCTGTATCTCACACACGACCTTCATTTTCTGTGCCTTGCAGCATCGCATGTCCAATGCTTTCCTGGTGCCAGTATTTTTTTCCCTATGAAACTCTCTGATACGGACATCAAAAGTACAAATCCTAAAGAATTCAAAGTGTTCCTTTGTATCAGAGAATGTGTACTGTATTCTTTGGCAGTGATTGGGTGTAGAGATCCTCTGCAATTGTTTTCTTCACCTTCCTTATCCAGATTTGCAAGGTCTGATGAATAGAATGATCAATGTGAAAAGTGAGAGGGTGAAAACCCAAGTCGGACACCCAGCACCCGGAACACTGTCCTTTTCTTCAATCTCCTTGTCACTCTTTTAAGAGCAAAGTCTTATCACCAGTTCTGCCCTCATGTCACGCCTATTTCAATTATTTAACAGAGTTGCAGAGACAGGAAAGAGAATGAGTATCAAATAGAAGTCTTTTCTCATCTTCACCTGCAGGTTTTGAGGGCAGCTCCAAGAGGCCCTGGGTGGTATTCGCAGGCATGGGCTAGGGGAACACAATACTCAGATTGCTATACCCCCCACCCCACACCTGCTTCAGCTGTACTTCAAATTAAGGGATTCTAAATCCACGTTGGCATTGTCAGTGCTGCAAAAAGTTGAGTTAAATGTCAGCTAATCAGCAAGCTCTAAAAATCCTGCCTAATTAAATACATGTGGCTTTGCCTTCTCATCCCATACCCCAAGACACTTCCACATCAAGATTTTTGATCAACAGTCTTTGAAACACAATGATCACATTGAGTCTCATTAAACAGCCATGAATTCATGATAAATTTTTTTTAATGCACACCAGAGAGGAGTTTTAACAGTCTATCTGCCAAACAAATGAAAAATCAAACAAACGAAAAGCAGAATCAAATCTGTAAACACTGAGAATAAACTGATGGTTGCCAGAGGTGGGGCGATGGGCGTAGGGGGGAGGTGTGGATATGCAAAGTGGGTGAAGGGGAGTGGGCGATGCAGGCTTCCAGTAGGGAATGAGTAAGTCACAAGAATAAAAGGCACAACATAGGGAATACAGCCAATGCCATTGTAGTCCAGTTGTGTGGTGACAAATGGTAGCTACACTCATGATGAGCATACCATAATGTACAGACATGTTGAATCCCCATCTTGTACATCTGAAACTAAGGTAACACCGTGTATCACCTATACTCCAATTTAATTTTTTTAAATAACCAAAATATTTTAAAAATTAAAATACTGTCAAAGGTGTATCAGCAATTACTGTTTTAATTGTCAATAAAATGTGTTATTCAGTCTTACTTATTAATGCAATTACTCACAACATCTGTTTTAAACAAGAAAAACTAATGCGCATTATAGTAATTTCATTGCTAAAAGCAAATAATAATATGGAAATTTCCTAGTTTCAGTATATAAAACTATTTCAATACTATTAGTATATTCAGTGGAATCACTATAAGCATGTGGGACTCTAATATTCAATTGAGACTGAGAAGTTGGAAAGTACTCTTCTGAAGGAAAGAGAACTAGCCTTCCTACCCGCTGGCATTCTCCGTAAAGTGTTTTACATCTGCTAAAGATGTATTTCATTTGGTTAATACAGAGCATTCTGGGTAAATGTGCACAGTTTACTCATAAATTAATGTTTGTGATTATCTGGATCTCAGCTATTTCCAAGCTCGGAAGTCAGTTGCTACTTAAGTCACAACACAGAAAACAATTTAACTATCTTTGGCAAAAAATCTTTTAGCACCCCATTACTGTGTTGTGATATAACTTTCAACCAAAAAAAACAAAAACAAAAACAGTTTAAACAATAAAGGAACTGAATCACTTCTTTGGAAGGTGGTTTGGTTTTAAATAGGCGTTGGTTTCAAGGAAGGACTAAACCAGTAGCTATATATCACTCAGAACCTAGCTTTTCTTTCTCTGCTATTTCCAGGTCACCTTCACATTAGGAGTATCTCGGGTCAGCCTTGAAGCTCCAACCTTTTCCCCTCACAACATCTAAATCTAGAACTCACGCTTTCATACAAACCACTGAAAAGAAGAGAATAAGTCTATTCCAGAAGTTTTCAGGGACAATAAAGCTTCCTAAAGGAAGCTCTAAGGATCTATGTGTGGCACTGATTCTGATAGTTATAGATCTATTTCTGAACCAATTACTATGACGGAGTATTATGACACAGTGACCGGTTTAAGGCAATCAAGACCATCCTGACTCACGTGACTAAGAAAAGACAGGGCTGGTTCTCTGATCACTGTTACCAGAAGGAAGAATGAAGGATACACAGCAAGACAACAGGTACCCACTATGGGTGAGTCCTCACTACTCAGGCCTGTCCTGCCTGAGCCAAATACACCTTTGAATACAATCATGGCCTTTCTGTCCCCAGAGGAGAGCATGACTAGATGATTATGTTAAAGGAATAACAGAAGAAAATAAAATATTATTGTTTAAACAGGATCTAGTAAAAGTACTTTTTCTCCAGGGGACAAGCCAAAGAGGTTAAGTGACTCACTCAAATCAAAAAGGTTTTAGTGAAGTTGGACTTTATTTCATGTATGCTGAATCTCAGGCAAATGTCCTCCTTACTAAAGTATTCTTCCCATTATTATTTCATTTTACCTTATTTTCTCAATTTTTATGAAATGAACTCCAGTTTTATTCTATACATGAGACTCATTTTATATCTCTATCCTGACCTTATGAGTCATGGGCAGATAACTATAACAACAAAAACCCTAACACTCCCATTCAGAGGTTAGGAGCTTTGGGGATTATAGTTAACTCTTTTAATCGCTGGAATTGTAATTGTGTGCCTCAAAAAACAAAACAAATTATCAAATGCAGTAATAATAAAAAGGACACTAGACCAGCAGTTAGAAAGGCCTGTATTTTGTCCCAACTTTACCACTAACCGGTCATGTGACATTGACAAGTAATTTATTCTCTACGGATTTCCTTTTTGGAATTAAGAATTTTTTTTAAAGATTTTATTTATTTATTTGACATAGATGACAAGTAGGCAGAGAGGCAGGCAGAGAGAGGGAGAAGCAAGCTCCCCACTGAGCAGAGAGCCCGATGTGGGGCTCGGTCCCAGGACCCTGAGATCATGACCTGAGCTGAAGGCAGAAGCTTTAACCCACTGAGCCACCCCAGTGCCCTGGAATTAAGAATTTTTAAGAGACCTTCTGATCCTGGGATCCTTTGGTTCTAAAAACGTTTCTTAAGAAATGTGAAAGGGTATGGTACCTTAATTACAAAGAAACACATGAAGTGTGAATTTAGTTGACTAATCTCAAATTAGTCTTTGGCTCTGAGATTAACTATGCTATTTAACTTTTATGATTTTCTACTAAAAATAGAATTAATAAATCTATCCACCGGGTAAATAATAATTTATCCACTCTGTTCAAAATGAAGAATATATATTAAAAAGCCATATTGTTTTCAATTCACTCAAATTGCCAGGTAGCAGCTACTTTGGGTAAGGAAAGGTAGCCCAGCTAGCTGTTGCTGGAAAGGAAATAGAAGATCTTGAAAGGGACATCCTAGGAAAAAGGAAGGAGAGGTAAATATTCTTTAAGAAAAAAAGGAAAGAAAAATTGAAGTAAAGAAATATCATAAAATCATGAAAGTAGTAAAGAAAAATGTACATATAATCGAAGGTATTTTTTGTTTTTGTGTTTTTGCTCCCAAACCTCCTAAGGCATGGTTGCCATGCATGGTCAATTTGTGAGTGAGAAAAGGTTAGAGGAAGAGCATCCATAGCCCTCTTTTCTCCTCTTATGAAACTCCCATCATCTGAGATACAGACTCTGTGCCGACAGAGTGTATGGCAGCATGCAGTGCAGGTGGCAGGGATACCCTTGGCATGATCTCTGGTTTATTTCTACATTGGAAATACAGTGGGCCTTAGAGACATCTTCTAAATCCTAGGGAATCAGTTTTAAAAAAATACATGCTAGTTGACTAAATGTGGGAATTCACACCATCATCATAATTTCCAGTTACAGAGTATGAAATTAAGTTACCCCTAGAGGTCTAAGAATTTGATTACCCTATTAAGAAACAGATGTTGTATAAACCCAAATCCCTAAGGTGAATTAATTGTAGCCTAATAAGTAGTGTTAACATATCTAAAAAAGAAGGGACAAGTGGATTAACAGAAGCAAAGTGGCCCTCTCAAAAAAATAGGCAAATGAGATTTAAAGAAGCTAGATTGGTCAGTCTGTACTCAACTAGAGAAGAGAGCTAGAGAGATCTGGAGTTATGAATCTCTTTAGAGAGGGATCTTCCCCCTTGGCTTTCTCAATCAAGGTCGTGGCTTTCTCAAGATGTAGATTGATCTAACCCCACTCCAAACCATTTAATTTCCCTCACTGACTCCATACTATGAAGACAAATCTGATTGCTAATTTGCTTTCCAGAACTTTCTTGGACTTTGCACTTGGATCTTTGCACTTTCTTGGATCTTGCACTTAAGCATTACACACACACACACACACATATATGTGTGTGTGTGTGTGTGTAATATATATATACATATGTATTTTTTTAACCAACTGCATTACAACTGTATTGCACATAAATCTTCTATTACTTTGATTCATCTATCACTTCTTAAGAGATTGATCATCTCTGGTTGTGCTAATAAAATCTCGTCTCTGGAATGCAAGGGTGAGGCATTGCCTCTTAAATGTCCAAACAACCTCCAGAGTTTATATCTCTGGCAGATATCTACATCCTTCCCGTAAGTACTAATACCAACTATATCCAAAGTGGATGTAATATGTTATTATGGTTTTTGTACTTCTAGGATTATTGACCAAAGAGATAATTATAGTGTTATGCCACATGAAATACGTCAAAATGTATGTTGATTATAAAGCTTAGAGTTAGATTTATTATTTTTAAAATCTTAATCTGTGAATTATTTCTTTAATTTAAATCTTCTGTATTATAATAATAGCTAAGAAATAGTTTATACATTTTCCTTTTTTTCTTTATATGCTTAAAACAACAATAACAAAAAACTAGATGTGAAGTTAATAAATTTATATATTCAAGGGACTCTAAATTTCTAATAGAACATATTAAATTGACTCACATCTGAATTAGCAAATTCTTAATTCTGAAATTAGATCATTTGCCCTATATATGCATGTATTATTTTGATAATTTTAAGATAAGCAAAATATACTAAAGAAACTTCAAAGGAGGCTCTGTCTCATTTGTTCAACAGGAAATGTCCATTTTGTATACAAGACGTTTTCCCTTCCTTTAGAGAGAATCAACACTTGAAATTACAGAAAACATTGTCCTGAATAGATTCTTCTTGCTTCCCAATACACAGGGTATATTCTGCGCAATTTATCCATTTTAATAAGATGCAATTTGCAATTTTTGGACTATTTATTTACTTCATCAAAACAAGCAATTTAATGGCCTATAAGATTTAACAGCATGTTTCAGACATAGTCTTAAAGAGAAACTCTTAATTCTATCCTACAGAAAACCATGACGTAATTGAAACCATAAAAGTGCTTCCCTTTCTGATACTCAGAGTAATGTCTCTTTTCAAAATAATATGTAGGCTTGGTGTTTCCTTTCTTTTTCTCATAATTGACTTTTTTCCCTCTAAGAATGCCCACTGTGACTCTAATAAATTTTCTTTGCCCCCAAAAGAAACGCAGCTGTTCATAAATCGGTACTTCTGTAAAAGATTTGTGAGAATGTCTGAATTGTGTCTGAACATCAATATCAGGATAAAGAGTGCAGCTATTTTTGAGACTGAAGAATTTCATTATTATGTCTAACTTGTTAAGAACCAAATTTCTTTGTTGTTTTTCTTTTTTCAAAAGTCACGTAAGTCATCCCAGCTTTCTCTGATTCATAGCCAAGCAGACATGAGCAGCAGGAAAATTCTGGTGGTGACAGAATGTGAGGGGAAGGTGTGGGGGAGGAGTGGGGCTGGGGGGAGGTGCAGGGAACCCTTGGGATTAAATCAGCGTATTCATTCTCAAATATCATTCAGAGACCGATCATCCTGGATATCAATCAAAATTGCCACCTAAGATTTTCACATGAACTTTCCTTCAAAATTATCTTAAATTCTACCCAAGAACCTAGATAACAAGTAACATGTAACTTTTCTTGCTTTTAGCATTTCCATGTCTATTTTCACCATCCATCAGTGCCACTCACTCTGCACCCTATACCAACAAATTTAAGAGACAGCTTTCTGATGTTCTAATAATCATATTACCAGATCAAAGAAAAGAAACATTTCACAGAGAATACTTCCAATTAATACAAAGCTAATAAGTTTACTCACTTCACAAAAACGTTTTCATTCTCAGCAACTCCAGAAATAATGTGCCTATGACAGGAGAATTACTAAACGGAAAGTACCTCTCACGCTGAATTAGACAAATCTCTTGTTTTGTACAAATTCTAGCCACATCAAGATCTCACTGCTCTTCAGTGACATTTTCAAAATCAGTTCAAACAAAGTAGAAAAAGGGGATAAATGTCTTTTCTCATTTGAAGGAATATTTGAGTTTATTAGTCTCTTCCTCTAAGGTACTTCTTGATACTTCACTCCCATCTGCTCTGCTTGTTTGTTTTTGTTTCCTTCTGTCCCTAGCACCTATTCTTGAGAAAAAAAGATTAACATACAGAACTGGAGGTGGGGAAAGACTATTTTCTACAACATGACTAAGATCCAGGTCTGACAATAGTCATATTAAAGAAACAAGAGGATTACAGTTTCTGGCATCCTATCTCAAGGTCCCTTTTTAGGAGAACACAAAACATTTGTAATATTTTCACCCAAATCCTTGAGTCTGCTCAATCTCTTTCTTAAAAAGCTTTGAAATAAGTTCTCTGCATGTGATCTTTCAAGCAGTTTGTTAGAACAACAGCAGCTGAATTTCACTGCAAGTAAAGCCCAAAGTGATAAATTGGACGATCTATTTCTCTAGCCCATGTAAGTTTCAAATAATGCTTTCTTTGGTGAAGAAAAAAATACAAACGGAACAGATATCAAACAAAAGTAATATACACCTACACATGCAGAATGAATATAGAGAGCAATAGATCCCATGAGACAGAGACATGTCACCCTAATTTGTGCTATGTGTTTGGTGACCCAGCTGGCATATCTGTGACTCCTCCGGCACTTTGTTAAGAAAGTTATTTTTGAACATTATAGGTTTGTGGGCAGTGAGCAAAATTAGCAAACGTCAACAGCCCCAGGGTCTGCAAACGGACTACAGCAATGTCGGCGGGCACCCGGGACAGCTGGGTTGTGCCCCATGAGCCATCAGGGTCCAGAGTGACTCTCTAGATGTTTAGAAAAAGAGGCAGAAGTTTCTGTCTGTGAAGCAAGTGTCTTTACGGATGGATTTGGTTCCTTTCTTCATTCAGAAAACAGAGGTTACATTTGCTATGTTCCTGTGAGTTAGAAATGATTCTCCTTCTGTCCACTATTACACACTGAGAGCGTGAGCCAGCCTTCACCACGTCCCGTGGTGCCAAGAGTGGCACGGGCTACAGCTGGCTTGGCTGTCCTGTTTTATCAAAGCAAACCTCCTCTTACCTCGACTTCCTTGTTCTTCTCTTTGTTTCTGCCCACTGAACTTCTCCCATTGCTGGCAGTCTCCCGGGCTGGGATTACAGAAATCTGGTGGAGGGGCATACTGGCAGGGCTGCACGGCGCCCGTCCCTGATTGGATGCCTTATCTCTTCACTCGCCCTGAGTAGCCCACCTGCACAATTGTTCATATCCTTGCTTTGCCAAGCTCAGTTCTAAACAAAAAGGGGGAAAAATAGTGTTTGAGACACTGTGCAGCAGAAGCCAGGGTCTCTGGCCAAAATGTCAAACACACTGAAAGGGAGTTTGAAAGAAACGCAGGAGCAAATAATCCGGGGAGTGTTGCGTTCTTAAAAGGACGATTTACTGCAAGTCATAACTGCACCGCTTTGTCACTGGAGCACCCCCTCTCCCCTAAGAGCATTGTGGGAGACAATTCAATTTCTATGGTACCTAATAACTGTCATGGAAACCAAGGAAACCTAGGTCTCACAGGCCCTTATTAGCAACTGCTTCCTTTCATGGCACAGACTCCCACATTTGCAGCGGCTGCCACTTCTGCTTCTGTTTCTCCCCTGATTCCCCAGGAGTCCACTAAGCACCCAGAGACACTGCATGCTACTGACTAGGTAAATAAGCAGAAGGCTGAAAAGCTTAGAGTCCTATTTGGAGCCAAATCTCTTCCTTGAAAAGCACGGCTAGCTGGCTATGTCCTTGACGCATCCCCCGTAATCTACTTAGGTCAAGGGATCTGCCTTGAAGTAAAGAGCATTGAACAAGGTGTTTAAATGTAAGAAGGGAGAGAGAAAGACAGAGAGCGACAGGGACTGGGGGCAAGTGTAAATGTCTTTCTTTGGCTGGTTGTAAAAGAGAGTTAACCATTCCCTGCACCTTCCTGAGTAAGACATTAGCAATAGGAGTGAGAAGGCATCATCATTCTGAGGCCTACGGCACCGCACTGCCCATTGTAGCTTTACTGCAACTCCTGCGCCTCTGAAAAAGTCCTATATTTGTTAGGATCAGTAGTAGCCTTTATTTGCTTTGCCAGGAAGGAAACAGACTCTGTGAAGTCTCTGACTGTGCTCTTAACACTTACTATAATTTGGAGAAAATGATTAATCAAAGTTTCTGCCCTTCGAATTAAAAAAAAATCTCTCAGTAGGATGTATTCTCAAATACATTAACTTTTTAAAAATCACTCTCCCCTGTGACCATTCACTCTTTGTTAAGGTATTCAGTAATCCGCCTTTAAAAGGACAGAATTTTAGATACAGGCACTTTATATTTTCCAGACATTGCAAATAGATCAGATCTCTTTTTCCTGTTTTATGTTTCTTCACCCTGAAAGAACAAAATTCAGAAAATCTGTTGTTTTCACACATCCTTACACATCTAATTTGTCCCCAATCACATAGGAATAGTTTCTAGCCCCAATGCATCTCTAACTAGGTTTGTATTCCACAAAAATAATGCCATTTCTATTTGATGTTTATATTTCTTTAAACTCAGAATAAACCTAAAAAGTAAAAAAAAAAAAAAAAAAAAGGTAGGTATTCTTCTTGGCAAGTTAGCCAACAATAATCACTGTAAAGATTGCTAAAAAACAAAAACAAAAACAAAAAACAAAGAAAAAAACCCTTTAATTTAAATATCTGCTGAAACAAATACCTCAATGTACTTTCAAGTTTGATCTAACTATGAGTTCCCCCTCATGAGCTCTGGCAGTGGTCCCCACCTCTACCACCCATCAGTCTCTGGGTAGACTTGGTAACACGCAGATACCTGAGAGACTCACTTTACCACGGGTTTGGGTTTGGTATGGCTATGGCAGAAACCAGAGGTGGGCATTTCTTAAAAATATCCCAGATGATTCTGATACAAACCAATTTTAAGAACCACTGTACTATATCAATACAACAGCTTAAGAAAAATAAGCTAATCAAAGTTTGCCTTGTGACAAATCTCTGCTTTAAAATAGTAAAATAAAAACCAAGGGAGTTAGGTAGCCTTAACCGTGGCATTTGCTCATCATCACTCTTAGTTTACCGAGCAGATTTGTTAAATACTAAAGCTTTAATGAAGGGATTGAAAGCCAAACTCCTCCAAACATGTCATGTCCAAAGTTAAATTGATAATGCTTGAAGAATGCTATATAGCTTAAGGATCACATCTATGACCTATAATTATGAGGTGGGTATTTTCTTACTTGAAAAATAATCATTAGTCCCTCTGTCTAGAAGGTCTATCTTAATTAAGGGAAAGTTGGAAATAGAAGTCTGTAAATTTAATGATGTGTGACAAAT
>CM052800.1:140796153-140834015 GCA_028533885.1 Nasua narica | reverse complement strand
AAGTATTTAGTCACTTCATCATAGAGAAGAGCGTGAGACTGGCATGTGCGAGCTCAGGACACTCACTTGAATAATAGAGAAAATGTGCGTAAAGTTATCAATTGGTTTAGGCCATGTATGGCTATTAGAATGTGCCACTGATTGAAAATTTGGAAAAGAGAAGAAAGAAACCAGGCCAACAACTGGAAGAAGGAATAAGTCTATGCAAAGCAATATGGAAATTATAAATGCACTGATAGCAGTTTTAAAAGCTGTTTTTACTAAGGAAATTCTGAAGGATATACTTATGCAGAGTTACGTAGAGTCAGGGAAAATATTAAACAGCAAAACAACATCAGTGGGGAAAACTAGAGAAAAAATAAAAATAATTAAAATTTCTGGTTCTGGGTTTACAAAAAATCTGCAATGCAATGAAGCATTTCCAAGTGGGTGTGTTTTCCAGGGTTTTGCCTGATTGTTGAAATCCAATAGTGATTATCTCTGGGAAGTACAAGCATCTTCCATAATTAGAAGAATATCCATTTAATGCAGAAATTCTTCCCTGAAGACCTTTCAGGAGCAACTGGATGATCAACCTTCAATACTGAATATGGAAGATGGATCAGATGACCCCTCAAGATCTTTGATTTTATTCTCTGGAAAGTAGTGGTCCTAATTTTGGACATATCTGTTTTCTGAAGTTGAAGCAGACTACAATGGAGCCAAGTAATTTATTTCAGTCTTTTGGAGAATCAATAGTAATCTTCACAGTTACATAAAATGTGTGATAATTGTAAGCAGGCACTGAAATAGTTGTAACTAGTTTGTATTTTCATATCATGCTCATGACAAAAGAGTCTCATCAGAAACAGAATCTCCTTCCTAACCTCATAGGACTGATATTTGCTCCCTTATAATTTGCTGAGGAAAAGAAAAAAAATCATTTTGTTCAATTCTCTAAAAAAAAATTGCATGTTATGAGAAATCGAAAATCTAAGGAGGGTAAGCATACACTAATATTTAATCAGCCTTGTGCATATATTTAGGATTAAATAAAGTAAAAATTTTATGTTGTATTTTACTTCCTTGATCAGATAAATGAAATTAAAATTTTGTTTAAAAAGCAAGATTTATTTTGGCAAATAAACTTAAACAGCCTTGTCTCCAAGTATATAAACCTGTAGTTAATCTTTGTTCATGTTCTCTATGACTTTCAAAATATTAGTATATCTGACTGAACAAAAAGCAAATAGGAACAAACAAAGCTCTAAGGGAAAATATTTATTTCTTCATACATCTTCAGAAAATACAAAGCAGTCATCCCAGAAGAATGGACTGACATCTATGGGGAATTCGGAGTCATGAGGGAGGGTATTCAAGTCACTTGCTTCAGAACCTTCCCATCCTTATCTCTGAGGAATAGGGGGTCACAGAGTGTTCTTACACAGGACAGTGGCTCTCCCTCCCCTTCCATATTCTGTAACTTAACTGTCAGTGTCTCAAGGGGTCTCATAAACCAGTCTTCTCAGAGCCTAGCAAAACAGTTCCTCTCAGCCTTTCAATGACTTAAAGAAGAAAACAGTGGTTTCTCCTCATTCATGTCAAAATTCTGACAGTGTATCAGAAAATTAAAGAGCAAATTTAATTAAGTGCTTCTTGTATTGTTTTAAGATATTAAGCAAAGGAGAATTGGCCCTGACAATCCTAATCAAGCAAACATACACATATACATACACGCATGAATGTATGCACACAAGCATGTATGCAAAAAAACACAAAACAAATGACGGTATTTTGGATTCCTAACTAAAATTCAAGTCCAGATATAAAGCTATATGTTTCTGCTCAAATATAACTTCTTTGTGCTTCCTATACATAAATTTCTCTGTCTAGTCTATTGAGTTTAAGTATAAAACAGAATCATAAATTTTTATATTTAAAAAGAAACTCAGAAAGCACCCTGCCATTTTACAGATGACCAAATTAAGTGAAGACTAGTTGATGCAGAGTCAATGCAGAACAATCTCCCAATTCACAAAGATTCCTTGCCCTTTTGCATGATTTGAACCAACCTGAGGAATATAAAGCTTAAATCTGTTTTAAAGTAAAAACAGGCTATGTAAAAAATACATTTATTTAAGTATATTATGCATTTATTTTCTCACTCTTAGCTCTTCTGAGATACATTTTGTAGTATAATTGTGAACAATATGTATCTTCTCTTTGGAAATCACATTTTACTAAAGATTTTTTTTTAATTCCTGAAAGATCTGATTTTTTATTATTCAAAGAATTACTGTTTGAGAACTATCTAGCATTCTTTCCTTTTTTCTTTTTTTCTCTCATGACCCCCTTTTTATGAAAAAAATGTCAAGTTTCATTAAGCCAATGTTATTAATGTTTTCAGAGTAAATTATGTTTAGGACAAATGATTCCTTTGAGAAAATAGTCAGTACTTTGGAAAGTCATGTAAGAAACAATGAATCAAATTCAGAAAGTAAATCTATATATTCTTCTTTCATATCTGGCAGTTTTTCATAATAACAAAATTATTACCACAAGATTATATTTTGTATTTTCTGTCACTAAATAGGCTGTATCTCTAAAGTTCCAAAATAATAAGCAGACTCGGGCAATTTGATTAATATTCCAGATAGCCATGTATGGGCACAGCCAAAACATCATTTCTAATATCATTGAGAGAATGAAGGTGTAACTGACTATAAGAATACTGATTTCCATAAGTTATTTATGAATATACTTCATACATTTTAGCCAACCCCAAAACAACATTTCCTCTACAGAGTATCTTCAATTCAGAATGGTTCTATCAGATGCACATATATCTATTTTATTTCACCCAGAATTTTTTCATCCGAATGTAAAAATTATTACAGAATTTTTTAGTTGGAAATAGAACTTGGAAATTACCATCTTTTGACAAAACTAATCCATAATATATTTTCAATTTTTAAAACGAAAATTTTATTTACTCACTTTACTGAATAGTTTCAATACACTAAATAAAAATTTTATAAGATAGAAAATATGCTACCTTAAATAATAGGTGACCACTAATTTCCCAGTTTTTGCAGCTTAAGAATTGAGGGGTTTTGTCCAAAATAATAGAATCTAAATGGGTGTAACCCAAATTGAACAATGTATTTTATGAGACCACTGAGTATACAAAACTCTCTCTTGATCTTTTTGAGAACAAAACTGCTTATCCTTTTTTTTTTTTTTTTAACTAGCATGTATATTTCTTGCAGACTTTTAGAAATATGACATGGAATTCCACCAGAATTTAATGATACTTCTTTTCAATGAGCTATACTACTCCCTGTAATGGGTTGAATTATGTCTCCTCCAAAATACATATTACAGTCCTAGCCCTCAGTGCCTTATTATTTTATTTGGAGAAAGGTCTTTAAAGATGCCATCAGTTCAGTATGAGATCATTAGTGTGGGCTTCAATCCAGTACAACTGGTGTCTCCCCCAAAAAAGAGGGGGCAGAAGTTGGACACAGAGACAGACATGCATATAGGGAGACTGCCATGTGAAATCTGAAGTTATGCCATGAGCCACGGCACTACCAAAAGCGAGGGCCTCCCACAGATGCTTCTTTAATGCCCACAAAAGAACAGGGCACTACTGACACCTTGATCTTCAACCACTAACCTCCAGAACTGTGAGATAATTCATATTTGTAGTTTCAGCCATTCAGTTTTTGGTACTTTGTTACAACAGCTCTAGGAAACTAATTCATTCCTATAAACAGGTTCTTCGAACCATTTTTACTATTAACCCTTCCCTAAAAGTGTGAGCTACTAAAAAATAACTGACTATAACCTCAATTGAACAATGTACTTTAAGAGACCATGGAGTATAGAAAACCATCTCTTGATTCTTTTGAGAAGAAAATTGCTTTCTCCTATTCTTTAAACCAGCATTTATATTTGTGGAAAAGTTTTAGAAATAATTAAATGAAATAAGAAATGAGTTGCTCATTAACTTAAAGTAGCTAACATAATGGTCCAGAGAAAAAAGTGTGCTAAATTCACTAAATATTCCCTTTGCATACACTGTTATTTTTAAAGTTAATATTATGCTCTAATTTACTTTCTGATATGAATGAAAATATTATACCAACTTTTTAATTTACCATTATAAAATTAATACACTAATGGAAAATAAGGAACAACTGAAACCTTAACTCCTTATTTCATTGTTTATACTTAACATTTTTTTGATGCATATAAAGCAGTTTTGTTTAACGATTACCTACTTCATATTCAGATGGCTAAGATAGGTATGATCTTTTTCTAGAAAAGAGGAAAGTAATGTTCAAAAGAATAGATTTACAAACTACCTTTCAAATGCTGAGTAAGATAATTAAAAGAAGCAGTCAAATATCCCTGTTTTTAACTATGCAATTGACTATTGCTCATCAAATATGGTGATGTTTTCCTTCAGGTTAGAAATACTTTCTGATGAGGGGTGCCTGGGTGGCTCAGTGGGTTAAAGCCTCTGCCTTCCGCTCACGTCATGGTATCAGGGTCCTGGGATAGAGCCTCTCTTCGGGCTCTCTGCTTGGCAGGGAGCCTGCTTCCCCTTCTCTCTCTGACTGCCTCCCTGCCTACTTGTAATCTCTCTCTCTGTCAAATAAATAAATGAAAAATCTTAAAAAAAAAGAAAGAAAAAGAAAAAAATACTTTCTGGTGAGAGGCAAATGATGTGTACAAAAGTTACAAAGCAATTTGCTAAAACCTGAGCATCAAGAAAGACATGTTACTCAGGTTGACTCACATGAGAGTCAAAGCCAGTAAAACATATGAAGCATGATATGTAATATGTGAGGACTGGTAAAGGACCAGGTGAAGCACAGGGTCCTGAGGATAGTCCTAGAAGAGTAGTATCTATTGGGTTCTAAGATGGCACATCTTTTCAGAAAATAAGAATGACCATCAATAAGAGCCAGAGTATTAAGTAGATAATAGCAGTTGGCATCAAGTTCAAGGGAAAGAGCTAAGGATAGAAAGAGAAGACCAATGATGATGTAATGAGAGCCACGAACAGAGAAAAGCATTTTCGAAAATAGCCCGAGAATGAAGAGCATACAGCAGTGACCGCATTCTGTGCGTTCCCTTCTGTGTGGTTATAGGGGCTTGAAGGAGCTAGAGAAAAAGGATGGGAGGAGTGGTAAATGGTTGAACCCAAGTTGCAAGACAGGTGTATTTCGAAGTAATGGAACATGCATTCCTGGTCTTAAACATATTTCAACAGTTACAGGTCCATCTGAGTCATTGTAAGAAAAAAAAAATGTTGACAATTAGAGCATTGTGAAAATAAAAACCAGCTATTCTTTTAGTTCAAACTTTAATGTTCAAATAGGGGATACACAACTACTTATTGGGACGATTAACAAATAAATGTAAAAATCTTTCTAAAGACTGAACTTATGATGAGTATAGGATAACGTAGAAAGAAGCTGAACCACTATGTTGTGCACCTGAAATTAATGTAACATTGTGTGTCAAATAAAAAAAAAAACTGGATTCAATAACTTCTGAAGTATCTTTTAATTTGGGGACTTTATGACATTAGGTTTTGTGTTTATCTAGTAAGTAAGATTGCTCCTTGTGTAAATATATTAATATTATGATACTATATACTTTATTAAAGTAAGATTCAATATGAATAAGGAAAGAGATGCTGTTGACTACTTACTATAAAAGATAGAAAAAATGAAAGAGAAAAGCACATGGAATAAGAGCTTAGATCTTATCACCGAAGATTTAAGTCATCAACTTGTGGCGACAAATGTAAAGAATTTACCTGCCTAGATATTGACTATATTACTTATTAACTACATGCACTTTATAATAAAGTATCTGACTTAAACACACATGTACACACACATGGATTCTACATGTAAAAGCTCTATAAGGAGGCAGAAATAATGGGATAGTTTCCTAATACTATTAACTTTGAAGTACTAAAGATTTTTCAGTTACTACTATAAGAAAATTTCAGAGAAGAGGCATTTATTAAAAAGATTAAACGGCATAAAATGAAGTATGAAATGCTATAAAATATTTCAAAGTAGGTTATTGAATATTTAATAGTATTATTATAACTACTTCCTAAGGAGAATAAACCAAAAGATTTATCAGATGTATATTATATAATTTCTATAGGATGCTATCTATATTCATGATTAGATCGTCAAGATCTAATGAATTAAAACACTATAATAATTATGTGAATATTTTCCTTACTTTAAAAATTATTTTATTTATTTATTTGTCAGAGAGAGAGAGCCCAAAAGTGGGGGGAGCGGCAGGCAGAGGGAGAAGGCTCCCCAGTGAGCCCGATGTGGGACTCCCCAAAAGGAGCCCAATGTGGGGTTCCACCCCAGAACTCTGGGACCATGACCAGAGCCGAAGGCAGATGCTTAACCAACTGAGCCACACAGGCATCCCGTATTTTTCTTTATTTCTAGCAGTATTAATAATTGCCTAGATTTTTCAATTCTCTAAACCAGTAAGACTCTGAGTGTTTTTTTTATTTTCTTTTCTATAAACAGCATTAATTATTAACATAGGAGTACTATGTTAAATTAAATGAGATAATGCCTATAAACTTCTTGGTACATGGGCTGTCATATGGACTCAGTGCCATATAAGAGCTAACAGCTCATATCTAAAGGTTAAAATTACATAATAAATTCTTCTTAAAAAACCTGTACTTATATTTAAAAGAATAGGAAAGATTAAACATTTAAAAAATAATTGGGTACATTCCTTCATACTCTTAAGAAAGGAGCAACCAAACACATAGTAAAACCCAGCATCTTACATGTAAAGGGAATTATTTCCACTTGTCGAATAAATAGAAATATGCCTGCATAACACTTTTTAAAAATTAAGAATTTTAAGAAAATAGCATAAACCTTAGATCTAAACTGTAGTTTTATACAATGTAACTCTTCATGATCAGTAGGTTGCAGTAGCTCAGTATCATTATTATAAAGTTTAGTTATTATATTGTAGAAAAGATTGATGATGACAATAGTAATTACTATTTGTTGAGCCATCTACTATCTGCCAAATAACGTATCACACTTGATCTTAGCCAAAACGCCGAGAAGCAATCAAATAATGTATCAGGCACTATACATCTGTATTACCCAATTTGGCTCTCATCATAATTTTTCTAGGTGGAATTATTATCTCTATTTAACAGAGAAAGAAACTAAAGCTCTGAGAGATACGATTGGCTCAAGTCTTCACATAGAGTCAATGACTTACTTAAGAATAAATTTAACTCTGCCTGACACAAGCACCTTCAAAACAATATGTTAATAGAAGGAACTGATTGATAGAATGCAGAAAAACTACAATATTGATTGTGTGAAGTGCCAATCAGATTCATCATGGTACTCTGATTATGCTGTCCTTGCAGTCCATGCCACAAAGTCAAACAGACAATGATTGCTCTTAAAATTTTAGTAAAAGACACCCGGCTCAATGCACTCTAAAATAATGTCTTTGCTTTCATAGTAGTGGGCAAAATGAATATATCTATCACAAGTGCCCATGCTGTTTGGACATTTCTCCAAGAACGTGGAGTCAATTGAGCTTAATAGGTCGAAGTCTAGAAAATTAACTTCATACTGGTTGAAAAAATAATTGAATCACAGAGGTTATAAACTACTTTTATACAAGATTATAAATCATCGAACTGAAAAGATAAGTGTTCAGCAAAGGATTATTTCCTGCAAATTTCCACAGATGGCAATCACTATGGATGCCTAATAATGACAAGAAGTATCTAAATTTTAGAAAACAAACTTAATTTACTACCCTAAGAGCTCTTCAGAAATTGGCTGGTAAATTAAATAAAACATTCAGTGAACATAAATCTATAAGGAAAAAGAGACAGAGAGGTACACACAGAGAAACGGAACAACTTTGTCTAAAATACTTTGAAAGAGTAATATTTGGGCTAGAATATTTGCTAATTCAATTTCTTAGTTGGATTGAATTTAATAATCAGTTTTAGTCCCTGAAGAAGTTACACTGAAGAAGAAACATGTGAACAGAATATTAAGAGGTACTTATTACTAGATCACATAATGGACTAATACCAATAGTCCATCTGGAAATAAAATGCAATCTGAATAATGATTTTATTATAAACATTTTATACAATTTTAAATTTGATATAGTTTCCTTCATAGAAGAACAACCAACTGATAAAATGTTTACTATTACACAGAGAGTAGCATCAACATAATACAGGAATAAAAACATAGATCTCTGCTTAAAATTTTAAAATTAACTGATGGTTTTTCAGTTAATTTTCTATATTGTAGAAAAGGAGGCAATTACCCAACATTATTCTAAAAATAACTACAATTAACAAATAAGTAAAACATGAAAGAAAGTGATGACTGGGGCACCTGGATGGCTCAGTGGGTTAAAGCCTCTGCCTTCGGCTCAGGTCATGATCTCAGGGTCCTGGGATGGAGCCGAGCATCTGGCTCTCTGCTCAGCAGGGAGCCTGCTTCCCCCTCTCTCTGCTTGCTTCTCTGCCTATTTGTGATCTCTCCCTCTCTGTCAAATAAATAAATAAAATCTTAAAAAAAATAAATAAAAAGAAAGTGATGACCACGTAGACCATATTAAAATTACCACCTAAAATTTCCACAGAGTTTAAATCTTATACAAATTGTCCAATAACCTATCTTTTCTTTTAAAGAAGAGGTTAGTTTTAAAAAGAGGCTAATATATATTTTATCCTTTAAGTTGCTTTTAAATAAAGACAATCATTTACTGGTAGATGAGAGTTTATATGAAAATACTAGAAAAACATCTAATAACTTCATTTGAGGTCAATACATAAAGAGTTAAGAACTATGTGGTTAGATTATATAAAATGTGTAAAACACACAGATCATGAAACAGTCTAGGCACTCAATCAAGTTAAATTATAAATACCTAGGAACAGAATGGAAACCATAGAATCAGGTAATAATACAGGAAACAAGGTAGATAGTACCAGGAAGGAAGTGGTATAAATGTTAAAAATTAAGGGAGGGAGATTTCCTTTCTTCATTGGTCTGAGGCTTCCCCTCCCACTGTCTCTAAGTATAAACAACTGTGAAGAAATATGAAACTGGGGAAAATATATCACACAAATGTTTCCAGGCATTGGACATCCATGCAGCACAGACCCATGATTCCTGAAAAAGGAGATCAATGAGATGATTTCTATAATTTTCTAGTTTTCTGCCTGAATGCAATTTCTGGACTCTGGTACAGAGAAGAACAAATCCAAAACCTGGTTGTCTATCTTATGGGAGGAGGTAGAGATTGAAGTGGAGGGAAATAAAAATGGCTTGAATTTGTGAAGCAAAGAATCAGAAAGAACTTGTAGAAAAACAGCTCTAGAAATCTGTATAAAGGTCTCCCTTGAGACTTTAGCCACACACTAACCTGCATGTTTGTGAGGTGAGACTCCACAAGGTGAAGGAAGGAAAGAACAACTACCTCAGAGCTATAAACCAAACAAATCCCAGAATTTACAGAGGATTCGAGATCTAGCAAGTAAGACAGGACAGAACTTATGGAATCATCGTATATTTAACAAAGATCCCCAAACAGTTATACCTCAGAGTAAATTCTAGTAAATAGAGCTTTCTGAAGGCCAACCTCTACAGAAATAAACTGAATCTCAAGTAAATTAACTTTTTGCCAAAACAACATATTGCACTTCTTGAAGACAGCAAAATCCAGATTTTCAAGAATGGAATATTCAGAATATCTAGCATTGAGTAAAACAAAACTAGGCATACAAAGAAGCAGCAAAATATGATTCATAGTCAGAATTAAAGTCAGCAATTGTTGTAGATCCAGAAATTTCAGAAATGAGGGAATTAACAGATAAGCTTTTATAATAGTCCCTATAAACTAGCTAAAAGGAAAACACAAAGATAAGAGATAAGAACTTTGGATACAAAAAAAATGGAACTTCTAAAAATAAAAAAATACAATCTCTGAAATGAAAATTCACTAAATAGATTTAAAATCTAAGTAGACATTATACAAAAAGATAAGTAAACCTGAACATATAACAACAAAAAACTATCCAAACTATAATGGGGGGGGCGGTGGGAGGGTGGGACTGAAAATTAATAGATTAAGAAGAAGTGAAATATGGAAGTAAATCAAGCAGTTGGTACACTCATACAATTGGAAGGCCAAAAGGGAAGGAAAGAGAAGGGGACAGAAATTATATGGGAAAAAATAATGCTCAAAAATTTTATAAAATTGACAAATCCAAGAAGCTTATCAAACTCTACAATGAGGAAATATAAAGAAAATCAGACCCAGGAACACCAAATTCAAATTTCTGAAAACTTTAAAACAAAATCTTTAAGAATGCTGAAGATAAAAAGACATGTTTAATATAAGAGAAGTAAAATAAGAATCATGCCAACTTCTCTTTAGTCCATCTGGGAGAAAAAAAAGCCTGTCAAGTTCAAATTAAATACCAAAGAAAATACCCTTCAAAAATGAAAGTAAGGTATTTTTCACACAAATAGTAACTGAGAAAGTTTTCTGCATTATAAGAAATGTTAAAGTTCTTTAGACGAAAAAAAGTAGTACCACATGGAAATTTATATCCATACAAAGGCATGATGAATGCGAGAAACAGTGAATACGTGAGTAACTATAAAAGACATTTTTATTCTTATTTAAAAATTTTATTTAATAATCAATTATTAAAAGCAGTGCATTTCAGAGTTTATAACAAACAAATCTATGCAAAAATAAGACAAAGAATTGAAGGAATAATCAGGGAGGCTATTAATATATGGGTCTTATATATGTAAAAGAGTATGATTTAAGGCATATATATAAGTGGTATGACAGTAGATGTGGTAAGTTATACAAATATTTAAATACTGGAAATCACTATAAAAATAAAATAAAGTTATATAGCTAACGAAACAAAGATGAATTCAACAATTCATTTCAACAATAAAGTTGAATTCTAAAAATACTCATTCCAAAATAAGGGAAAGGAAGAAAAAGAATAAAAACATGGATAAAGAGAACAATAAAATATAAAGCAGGATAGATTGTAATCCTGAAGTATTGCTATTTAATATATATTAAACATATTTGTCTAAACATTCTGATTAAAAGGCAGATATTGTAAGATTATGTTAATAAAGCAAACGTGAGTTACATGTAGTCTATAACAAAACACACTTGAAAAGTAAAGACATAAGTAGATTAAATAAAAAAAGTATTTGAAGAGATTTGTCATTCAAATACTACTCAGAACAAACTGGAACTCAGGCAAACTAGAATTCAGCAAAAGGAATACTTCTAGTAATAAAGAAATATATTTGATCATGCTAAAATGATTAATTCTTTAGGAAGATACAAAGAAAGAAATGTCTGCACATTGTGACAGATTCTAAATAAATAAAGCAAAAATTAACCGAACTGAAGGAGTAGTCTATTATATTCTGTGTTATAGCCTATGATTTCAACACTCATTTTTCTATAATTAATAGTACAGGTGGAAATAAAAATATTCAAAAATAACACTGTCAACCAACTCCACCCAAGAACTATAGAACAGAAAATCTTTACAAGTGCAAATAGGACATTCACAAAGATATACTCTGGGCAGTGAAAAATACTCAATAAATTTAAAAGAGGTGAAATAATCAAATATTTGTCTCCCTCACCCTCTGGCTCTCCCTCTGTTTGTGCTCTCTCTATCGCTCTTTTAAATAAATAAAATCTAGAAAAGAAAAAAATTAAATACTAGTCTGACACACATTCTTTTAGAAAATATAAAAGAAAATATAAAAGAACATTTTCCCAACTAATTTTTTAAGAACAAAACTACCCCTATATCAGAGACATTCCAAAGGAAAAAAAAATTACAGGCCAATATCCCTTGTAAATATAAATGCCAAAATCTTTAACATAATTCTAATAAGATGAATTGAAAAAGGATAATACATCATCACAAAATGAGATTTATCCCAGGTATGCATGTTAGTTTAACTATAAAAATATAATGTATTCCTCTGTAAAGACTAAAAGAAAAACAAAAACGCTATTGACTCAAGGAATAGAGAAAAAGCATTTGATAAACTCAACACTTACAGAAAATAAAATTTTAGCAAAATAAGAAGAAAAAGAAAAAACTTCCCCAACTTGATAAAGGACATTTATTATAAAACTCCTAGTTAACAAAGGGGGAAAAAAAGAAAGAGAGAGACAAACCAGGAAACCTATTCTTAACTACAGAGAGTAAACTGATGGTTACCAGAGGGGAGGTGGGTGGGCAGATGGGTGAAACAGTTGATGGGGATTAAGGAGTGCACTTATTTTGATGAGCACCAAGTGTTGTGGAGCACTGGGTGTTATACACAAACAATGAACCATGGAATACCGCATCAAAAACTAATGGTACACTGTGTGGTGACTAACATAACACAATAGAGAGAAAGAGAAAGAAAAAGGTGAGAGGGAGAGGGAGAGGGAGGGAAGGAGGGAAGGAAGGAAGGAAGGAAGGAAGGAAGGAAGGAAGGAAGGAAGGAAGGAAGGAAGGAAGGAAGGAAGGAATGTTGTATCACTATGCCATATACCTGAAGCTAACAATACACTGTACATTAACTGGAATTTAAATGAAAACTTAAAAAAAAAAACCTTCTAGCTAACACCACACTTACCGATAAACAACCTAAATGTTTTCCTCCCTATCATCAGAAACAAGACAAGAATGATCACTCTAATAATTTCTAGTCAATATTATCTTTGTTTTCAGAAAACATGATCAGGTAAGCAGACAAGATTTAGGAATCTCACAAAAAGCAATTAGAACTAATTGAGTTAAGACAAATTATAGAATTGAAAGTCCATATACAAAAAATCAATTGTGTTTGTACATACTGACTACAAACAATGAAAAAATGTAATTTTAAAAATATCATTTACAATAGCATCCAGAAACAAAAAACAAACAGGGATAAATTAAAGTATATGCAAGATATGTACATTGCAAACTACAAAACGTTGCTGAAAGAAAAAAAAGAAATAAATAATTATATTATGTTCTTTAGAGTATCAATAATGTTATGTCAATTCTCCCTAAATTTATAGATCCAATTCAATTACAATCAAAATCCCAGTAAGCTTTGTATAAAAATTGATAAGCTAATTATAATGTTCATGTGCAAATGTAAAGAATCCATACCAGCAAAAAAAATTTGATTAAGAACAAAGTTGAGGAAATTGGATTACCAGATTTCAAGATTTAATGAATATCTAAGTAATCAAAACAGTTTTGATTTAGTATATGGACAGACAAATGGGCCAATACAAACAAATAGGGAGTTTTCAAGTATACCCACACATCTCTGGTCAATTGATTTTTCTACAACATGCCAGGTTAATTCAACAAAAAGAATTATATATTTTTAAGCAAATGGTGTTGTAATATCCATATGCACATTTAGAAATAAATGAATATTGATCCTTACCTCACACCAGTCAAAATTTTACTCAAATTAGAAAAAAGACCAAAGTATAAGAGCCAAAAAATAAAATTTCTAAAAGGGAAAATAGGAGAAAATCTTGGCAACCCTGGGTTAACCAAATACTTTTAGCTAAAAGAAAGCCATAAATAGGGCACCTGGGTGTCTCAGTCAGTTAAGTGTCTGCCTTCAGCTCAGGTCATGATCTCAGGGTCCTGAAACTGAGCCTGTGGGGGGGGGGTCCCTGCTCAGTGGGGAGTCTGTTTCCCCCTCTCCTCCCAGCTTGTGCTTTCTCTCGCTATCTCTGTTGCTATCTCTCTCGTGAAAAAATAAAATCTTAAAAAAAAAGAGCCATGAATGTAAAATAAAAACATTTGATAAATTTTATTCAAATCAAAATGACTGTATTTGAAAACTATTAAGAAAATGAAAAGGTAAGTGTTGGAGTGGGAGAAAAGGTTATATATGATACACATATATATGATATATAACAAAATACATTAAAATATATAATAAAACATTTTTTCTCTCCTCCATGGCTTACCTTTTAGTTCCATATATACATAATTTTAATTTTTTGATTATAAATATTTATAGCTATGTTTATATATCTATATTTATACCTAAATATTTATCTGTCTATTCAGCATAGATATACATTGCAAATGTAAAAAAGAGTTATCACTTCATAATTAGAAGACAACCCAACATAAAGTTGGTAAATTATTTTCATGGATATTTTATCAATGATATATAATTGATAATAAGTTTATGAAAAAATACTCAACATAATTAGTAATCCAGCAATGCAAATTAAATAAAAATTCAATACCATGATATACCCACTAATAAAGACAAATTCAAAAAATAATAATTATTATACTTATGTTTGTTATTATTTACATACAGCTGTGTAAGGATGTAACTTCCCGGTAAACTGATCCATCTGCATTTTACAGTTACTTAAATAATAATAATAATACATACATACCAAATGCAAAGATTTCGCTGACCAAAGTAATAATAGTTTCATCACAGAATGACATAGAGGTTTTCAAGTCAGAATACTTTTCATACTATAGGACAGGGTGCTCATGGATGGCATCTACGTTATATTGCAAAAGTCCATTTACTGAGTTAGTTACTTGAAGTTTTACTTTAAAATCTGTAGCCACGGGCGCCTGGGTGGCTCAGTTGGTTAAGCGACTGCCTTCAGCTCGGGTCATGATCCCGGAGTCCCGGGATCGAGTCCCATGTCGGACTCCCGGCTCTGCGGGAGGTCTGCTTCTCCCTCTGACCTTCTCCCCTCTCATTCTCAATCTCTCTCTCTCTCTAATAAATGAATAAAAATCTTTAAAAAAAAAAATCTGTAGCCACAACTGAGGTTACCATATTGGTCTTTCAAAAATTGCCTGACATTGTCTTAAACTGTTTGTGCTCATTAGTTACTGTTGGTGTCTCTCCTATTCTCTGCCCTTCCCTGCTCAGCTCTCTATCCCAAGATAAAGTATAGACTGCATCGGTTGGGGCTCTGGGTGGGTTTGGTAAGTGCAAAGCACAGCAAGGAAATGGAGGTTTGTGGAGACTGAGGTCAAGGTATTTACTCTCCCAATTCTCTCTCTATCTCATTACATTTTGAACAGTAGCTGCTTTTCTGTTTAGCTCTAACACCTGTTAAGTGGTTCTCCAATTGCTCTAGGTCTCTCCAGACACACTGTTTTCTCTGCTGTTCCCACTAGGATTCGTACTATAATTACCCATGGGCTCACCATCCCTTTTGGTTCACTTAGCTCTGTCTTCTTTAAATTATTTTTAGTAAAACCAACATGAATATACTATTTGTGGGGTACCTGGGGCTCAGTCAGTTAAGTATGTGCCTTTGGCTCACTCGTGATCTCGGGGTCCTGGGAACAATCCCCGAGTTGGGCTCCCTGCTCAGTGGGGGAGTCTGCTCCTCCCTCTCCCTCTGCCCCTCCCCACTACACATGCTTTCTCTCTCTCTCTCATAAATAAACAAAATCTTTTTTAAAAAGAATGAATATGCTGTTTTCTGCCACTACTCTGATACAATAATTGGCATCATGAGCAGTATTCTGTGACTGGTTTGCTCTCCTATAACTGAGCAGACTGATAACCCGCTAAGACAATTTTCAATTTTTTCACTAGAATGACATGAAATGAATTACTGACTGATCACAAATCATTGAGGGATCATTTGCCTTTGGCATTTAGTTTTTATGGCAAAATAAAGTGGTGATTGCAAAGATTATGGAATGGGATTACTGTTTCTGACTGTTCTGGAGAATTTACACAAAGATAAATAAACATCCAAAAGGATGAACACTCAACTCATGTCAGAGGTGGATACACAGAATGTTAATAGCAGCCTTAAAAACTCCCTTATTTGTAGTAACATAGGGCAGACAAGGCTAAGGATCAAACCAAGTTCTAACTGTAGGAGATACAGAGTTGCCTCGGTCAGTAAAATGGACAACTTGCTGGATCATTCACACTAATGGAAGAAAACTTGTTGGGAAGGAGTGCAGCCACAATAACAGGGGTTTAGACACTGGGCAAAAACAATCAAAGCTGAAAATTTGAATTTAAAAATCCTCCTGAAATGCTCTTGTCAGTGGAAGCAACTCCTCAACTTCAGCTCAGAGAACCTGTCTTCCTTTCAAAGAAATGTTTCAGTGTCTTCACATTGGGCGGCTGCCTCAAAACAGTATGCTGATTATTCTCGGGATCCAACATCGCCATCACCCTTCATTGCCTCCAGTCTAACAATGAGACTTATACTTGAGACTAACCAAAAACAAACATCCTTTGAGCTTTTCTGTCATGTATTCTACCTTTACAAATGCCATAAAAACCCAATATACTGTTACTATTTATCTTTACTTAAATCCTGTTGATTGTACAATGTGTTTCCTGCCAGAAAACTGATACTGTATCCAAGTTCCCCTTTCTCCAAGACTGCACTGTCCAATACCTTAGCCACTAGCTACATGGGGTTAAACAAATGAAATTAAAATTCATTTTTTCAGTTGTACTAGCCACCTGTCAAGTGCTTAACAGCCACATGTGGCTAATTATCATCTCATCATACATGGAAGAACAGAACATTTCCATGGTCTCAGGAAGGGCTGCTGGATAGCACTGTTGTCAAAAAATGTCTGCTGGGCATGGATTGCTGGGGATATTAAATCTTATTAAATCCCATCTTCTTTGTATTGATCTGTAGTGATATTATTAAGTGATAAATTTAGGGTTGCTTGAATATGATACTTGGGATAATTTTTTAGTTTACCCTAGGATTTGTAGGTAGCAATCATTAAAGCCCTATGAGAAATGCATCAGAGATTTCATAGTTTCAAATGCTGTTTTTTTAAATCCATAAATATTCTTTAAATGCTTTACTTCTCACAGATGTAAGATTTTTTTAAAAAAAAACTATATCTCTCTTGACATTATATTCTTTTGAAAAAACAATTTTTGAAAAAGTGTCTTCTTTTCCTTCCTGATTTCTACATTTCATAGGGATTTTACAAGCAATATGCTGAAAACAGTCAGGTGCAAAAACCGTTGGAAAAGCAAAAACCACTTAGAGGATAGTATGCAATATACAAAACAATATATAGTAAGACATATGTACGGTTTCCTTTATTTATAAACAGTAGTATTTCTGAATACTCTTAATAACCTTTTATTAAAAAGTCAATTTTAAATTCAGAATTTGATTTTCACTGAAGTAGAGTTGACAATGTTACAAGAGTTTCAGGTGTACAACTTAGTGATTTGATAACTCTACATATCATGCAGTGCTCACCACAAGTATAGCTGCCGTCTGTCACCACAGAGAGCTATTATAAGACCCAAACAGAATATTATTTTACTATAATAAATTAAAATATCTCCTAGAACATAAGCATCTCCCCCAACAAAGATGGCTTTTGGAGAGAAAAATGAGAATCCAGCTTGCTGTTGAAAAATTTTAGATAGAAGCCTACACATTTTTTCCTACTGTTCTGTAACCTTCAAATGCAATAAAAACATTTTTAATATTCTTCCTAAAACTAAACTTTATTCTTACCATAAATTCTCTGTCAGCGACGATGAAAAGCTGCTCTCTCCAATAACCTTGTATAATAATCTGCCATCTATGTTTTCATCCTTCTTCAAGATCAAACTGCCTGTTTACAGAAACATTTTCTGTGAAAGGTTCATTTTAACACAAAAGGTTCACCGTAATCATAAAGGACATGCCTGAATGTGATGACTTTTAATTACAATTAAACAACTTTGAGGGATGTTTATTCAATGTCCAGAATGGCATCAGGCACTGGGGAGTATGCAAGGAAGCACGAGAAAATAGCATTGTGGAGGAGTTAAAGCTTATAAAAGTCTCTATTTAAGGATGAATATAGTATCACACATAATAAATTTGTGTGGGACTGATAATAACTGCAGCGTAACTTTCAGCCATATCAGTGTGTCTTTGAAAGGGCATTTCTAACTGACAAAGTGAGATTAGAGAGGAGAACTGAAAATGATCAGAAGAAGATGTAGGCAAGCAGAGAGAAGGTGGTACGAGAAGATAATTTGGAGCCTGGATGCTCTATTTTGGTCTATAAAAAAAGGAGGGAAAGACAAGCAATCCTCGACCACAGAAGTCTGCATCAGAGTTTTATGGAAAATTGAAGGGAAATAAATGATGGTGGTTTAAGGTGGAGAATACAAAATTCTCATATCTTGTGGTAAAGAGTCAAAGTTAATGTCTGCTGTTCATGGAATAAGATACAGAAGATTCTATATGTATTTAAAGTTATAAAGTTCTTAGTGAAATAGCTAATCATAATAATCTCACTTATAACATTAGAGTATTGGGGGAGTAAGTAGCAAAGGTTTGGGGGGTGGGTATGTAAATAAGCTAAATTTCATTTGTGTCTGTGGGAGTCAAAGAATATTTGCAAGAATTAGAAGTATAAGGAATGAAGATTAATGAATGCAGTCACCAAAACAAGTAAAAGGAAGAATGATTTCCAGTAACTGCCTCTGGAGCAAGAGCCTGAGGTGGGATACTGATGCTTTAGATTATATGCACGTATTATGAATTGAACTTCTATGTGTGGCTACTCCTTAAAAATAGGTTATTACATCTAAAAGGAAAAAAGATGTTCAAATTCAGAGATAGGTTATTTAAAGTATCTCTCTCAAAAATCCTACTTGAAAAAAACAACTGAAATATGTACAGGAAGCACAGTGATTCCTCTCTGGGAAATATGCTGAGGAGTCAAAAATATGCCTTGTAGTTTCACCTTAGTTTCCCACTTTTCCATATGTTCCATTGTTCATTTTTGCATACAATTTTAACATATTAAAATGTTTTGCTATTCATCAGCTTCATAAAAAATGACTTCAGAATATATTTAAAATACCAAGTACAACAGAAAATCTTTTTCAAGTTAAAATACCCAAAACGATTATATAATAATGAAATAAATCTGTATTGCCCAAATTATTTTTTGGGTTTGAAACATGATAACAATATCATAAAAATGGTTACCAATACCAACAAAGAATAATAATAGTAAACTTACATTGAGATCCTAGTACATACCAAACACCATGCTAACATCCTGATTTGCAATATTTAACCTTTGCAAAAATTCTAGGAAATAGACAATGATACTAACTCCATTTTCCAAAGAAGTAAACAAAGTTTCAGAATGATTATGTAATTAGCCTATGATTTTAGAGCTAGGATGCCTTTAAACAGATATAAACCCTAGTTTTCTAACAGCTATGTGTTTAATTACTTTTTTGATTCCCGCTCTTCCAAGCTCCAAGTATCACTGGTAGAAAAGATGTCTTTTTCTCTATTCTGAGGCTTCAACTTTCTTGCCCCATTTGTGGTGACCAGACCCTAGTTGTCATAGCTGCTTTTGCTACTGTATAAATCATAGATAATCTAGCTTGATTTTTTAAAGTCCATTTAGTAATCATGAAATTACAATAAATTTATGTTTCATAGTCAAAATTTGCAAAGACTTTTATTTAAGTACTAATATCAAGTAGGGGCAAGAATTCAGGGAAGTGGGATCTTGGTAGTATCAAATCCTGGTAGCTATCAAATCCTGGTAGTAATTAAAGTTGGTAAAACATCTCCAGAGGGAAATTTAATCTGAGATTTTATTTTTATTTTATTTTAAAGATTTTTATTTATTTATTTGACAGAGACAGTGAGAGAGGGAACACAAGCAGGGGGAGTGGGAGAGGGAGAAGCAGGCTTCCTGCTGAGCAGAGAGCCCAATGCGGGGCTCGATCCCGGGACCCCAGGATCATGACCTGAGCCGAAGGCAGATGCCTAACAACTGAGCCACCCAGGCGCCCCTAATCTGAGATTTTTAAAATAGTTTTTATCCTTTTATTCTTACAATTCTACATCTGGAACTCTTTCATTACAAGTAAGATCACCGCAGTTGAGTTAGAATATGAAAACAAACAAATAAGCATGCTAAATGTTTACCAGCAAGTAGACTGGTTCAAAAACTATGCTGTTTCAGTTCAATGATGTAATATGCAGTTATTACAGGTGAAGCTATATAAGAATATTTTATGGCATGGTTAATGCCAAGAGAAAAGTGAGTTTCTCCAGGAATTCCTCCAGGACTATAGGAATGTTTCTTTTTTCGAAATTTGTATGTTGTAAATTGTATCCAAATGTTTAAGTATTTATTATTTGAAATAAAAATCAACTACTCAAAAATTTTTGTTCTCATGATAAGAACTTACAAGATCTCATTTAAAAAATTATAACTATGTCTGGGGAAGTATGTTAATGAAACTTACTATGATGGACATTTTGCAGTATATACACATATCAAATTATGATGTTGTACACCTCAAACTAATACATTATTTTAATTATATCTCAATTAAAAAAAAGAAAAATAATAATTACTCAAGCAAGATATCCTAATATGGGTTCCATGGATCTGTGGACATCAATAGGGATCCAGGAATCTCCTGAAACCTCACAAAAAATATCCAGTGTCTGGGAGTTTGTATATTCTTCTTTAGAGAATAATATTTTACATTGATTCTCAAAAGTGACCAATAACAACTGAGTTTCACAACTATTAATCCAGAGACTGCATATGAGTAAAATTAATTTAGTTTGCCATTTCTTTGATTATATGGACAACTCTAAAATTCAAGGTAAATTATTTATATAAGTCACCATCACCAACTAAGATCTTTTTCTACAGTTACAGAGATGTCAAAATATTTTTTGTGGTATTGAATTTCTCAAGTATTTATTATATGTTTCATTCATCTAAATTCATTTATTACTGAGTAAAATTTATAATATAAGTACTCTTTAATACACAAGTAAGGCCAGATTAACAAATCTACCTAACAGAGTTAAGATTGCAACAAGCTTAAATAACCAAATGGATACATATGTGGATAAAACCAGGACTCAGGTATATGGCAATATAGAGTGGGATCAAGAAACATTACATTTAATATAATCTAAAATACTACCTACAAGATTGTTACTATTCTTCATTTGAAAGATAAAGTATGTGTTATAATTACCTCATTTATAACTTTTTATTTGAACTTTTAGAAGATTCTACAGTAAATATGTATACCAATTTTATAAAAAACAAAACAAAACAAAAAAACATGGCACAGCGCAGTACTTTACAGACAAATATTTTGGTTGACAAAACTTTTTTTTTTTGCAGATACAGTACGAGCTTAATTCTCAAAGTGATTGTTATCATAAGCCCAGTTTTATAAACAATAATACCAAAGTTCAGAGAAGTTAAATAATTGTCATTAAGTCCCTCAGACAAGAGATAATAGAACAAGGCATCTCTCATACAGGTCTCTTGTTCCCAAATCCAGAGAATTTAACAAAGATATGCGTTATGAATTGACTTCCACACATCGACATCTAAATACATGTAATATATTATTATTATTATCGTATTTTTAGAGAAGTAAATACTTCCTTACTTCACAAATAGAGCTAGCTGAGTTGCTTGCTTTTGGTGATTAGTCAAAGAGATCAAATCCCATATCCTCCTTCAAGTCCCTGGACTCTTCCTTTGCTTCAACCTTGGTTGGGGCTGCAGCGGCAACAGGAGTAGGGGTGGGGACAGTGACTATGGAGCAGCACCAAAGGTCAGCTGCCACAAATGCAGATGGATCAGCCAAGAAGGCCTTGACCTTTTCATCAAGCAAGCAGTTGTAATCAGTCTACACAGACAAAGTCAGGACCTGCCCGAACCCATGATGTTAAAATGGGGTACTAATGCAACAGCTGGGCCAGCAATCTGCAGACAGATGCCGGCAACACTGCGGACACCTTCCAAGAAGCAAGAATGTCGTTTCCTCTGTGTTGCCAAAACACTCCAAGGTTGTAGATGTGGCTGCTGTCAAATACCTGCTTGCCTGGAAGATCAGCCCGAAGAAGGGGGAGATGTTCAGCAGTGTGGCTGCACTGGCTCCCAGTTTCAGCCTCATCTTAATCAGCTGCCCACCACTCAGGATTTCAAGGGTGCCCCTGGAGATCCCTAAAGCCTGAAAGAAGGTCTTTTCGGTATTCTGGACTGGAACAGTGACTTCCCATGGAACCATGGCACCGGCACAGGTCCCCATTTGAACCATATTGGCCAACAGCATGTCCTTGATCTCAGTGAGGTCCTCTGGAAACACAAAGCCCACATTCTCCTGAACATGAAGCAACAGTTTCTCCAGAGCTGGGTTGTCTTCCAGATGCCTTTGAAGGGCCTTGTGCATCATAACATTTCATATCATTAACAAGATATCAAATAAGAAATGTCACTGATTTCCATTAATTTTATGCATGTGAAAAAATGTCTATTTTTAGTTAATATTCTGAACCAATAGAAGAGTCCTTGTATAATTTTTTTTAAACATATAGTATTACATAGCCATGTAACATTATTGTCTCTGACCAAAGTTAATGATTTTAGTGAAACCAGATGTTTGAAAGGTTCACCAAGGATCTCTAAATGCATGCAAAAACATACACAGGGCATAAACAGAGAGTAGCAGTAGCATTCCTCTGTGCTTATGGTAAATAAATGATTCATCAACAACCTGACAAACAACTTAAATCCACAGTTTCTATGTAGATTTATGTTAAATATTCATTCTCTTTTACATAAATAAAATTTGGGAGTTCTCCATAGGTTTAGAAGAATAATGATCATTACCTAAACCCTAACTATGAAATATAAAAGCAAATTCTTTGGACTATTTTAGGAAATTAACAACTTCATAATTTTTGGAAAGAAAATAACTAAACATACTTTTCAAAGTAGAATATATAAAATTCCCTCTTTGTTTACCTATAGATTAGAAACTTGTGCTTAAACCTCTCGAGGAAGCAAAAATACCTATATAACCCAGTATTTCCATGTAAATTAACCAGGAGAGATTAAAAAGAAAAAAAAATTGACACTGGCAACAACAACAAAAAATGTTAAGCATTTTTAATGAGAATACTGGAACCAAACATACTGGATTCCTTGGTTCTGGGCAAACTTTATATGGATGAAAACCTTAATGAAATTAGATCAAATGAATAGATTTTTATTAACAAGAAAGTTGTTAAAAATGGGTCCGTGAAATGCTGTATGTTTTAATTTGAATTAATAGTAATGAGGTTCTGAGAGCTTAGTTATTTAGCTCACCCACAGATATCCCCCTTCAATTATGGTTTCTAAGCAATTTTTTTTTTGGTTTCTCAGCAATTTGACAGATACCACTGGCTTGTTGCCATTGTTTCTACATTGCAGTTTGAGGGGGGACTGAAAAACCGAAGCAAGCTGCTATGAAGATCTGTGTTTTGTGATATAAAGAGGTAAAGAAAAGTGACTTTGTGATTGAACAGGGAAGCTATAAAGTTAACAGTAAAATTACTCTCTAGTGATTCAAATACTGTCTGAAACATATGAAGTATAAATAAATGGAATATATAAATTAATATATAACTTAGAATATATATCCAAAGTCTGCAAGAATGGAAATGTACACAACTCATTTTTTTTATATTTTCAAATTTTGTTTAAAAAACAACACACACAAAATATTTATTTTTATTTCCTTAGTCTCTACAAGTGATGTGATTATAAGAAATTCATAAAAAATGCAAGTAAATGGCAAACAAAGAGATAAAAAAATGCTCAATCTTAGTGATCAGGGAGTATGATTTAAAACCACAAATTACACACTCACAAGGCTAAAATATAAAAGGCCATTGGGGAAAATATGGAGCAAGGGAAACATTCATACATTGCTGGAGGAAGGGAGAAATGTAAAACTGGAAAACAGTTTGACATCACCTAATGCTGAATATATGCATACCTAATAACTCAGTAATTTCATCTCTAGGTAAATGATATCTCAGATCAGAGTGATACCAATAGAATTAGTAATAAGTGATTAGATTATGGATATATCTAAAGGTAAAAGCACCAAGATTTCATGATTGATTTAATATGGGGAAAGAGAAAAACACAATATGCAACCCTTAGGTTTTGGCCTTGAGCAAATGGATGGGTGGTGGTGTGTCCAGCTGACGTAGTGAAGGCTATGGGTTGAGAAGGTCTGAGTGGAAAAGGCATGTTAAACGTGAGATGTCTATTAGACATTCAAGCAAATTTATCCAGTAGGCAGTTGGATATGCAAGTCTGAAACTCAGGAAAGAGGACTGGAGCGGAGGTAGAAATGTTGGAGTTGTTGCAATATAGATGATATTTAAAACCATGCCACTGCTCAGGTCATTAAGAAAGAGAATATTCTTAGAGAAGAGGAATGATGAAACCCAAAGCCTGGCTACATTTATGGTTAATGTTAGAAAGTATAAATATACTATAGAAATATAAATATTCACCAATAAGCAATAAATCTCAGTCACGTATCAACTACTATTTTGGAACCCTTTCCCAGCCCCAGTATGTCTGCTTCTCCAGTCTTCCATTTGCTGGGTACCACCGGAATGGCCTTTGGCTATCTAAGTTCCTCTGTTCTTCACTTTCACTTCTCACTCTTCTTTCATGCCCATCTTACCAGAAATGCTCTAATTTCTGTGTACAAATTATTCTCAGTCCTCATAAAATCTCTAATTTCTAACAGATATTAGTCCAGGGCACTGAAGTTGGGCCTCATCCATGTATCTGTGGATTTCCATCAAAAAGAAGTTCTACATAACTTATGTATTTCCATGTATAAATAAACTCACACATATGCCCATAACATATATAGTAGAAAATAAATGAATATAAAATGTACAGTAATATTTTGTTACAGGAGACCGTAGACGTAAGATCTATAACTTTCATGTTTTAAGGCTTAGGAACCATGGTATTATTCTATTTAAATGAATATAGTCACATAAAATGATGAATTACAAGTAGAGCCACATTAAACATATACTTCTATTAGAAAAAGAATCACATATATAAATATTTTGTGTGACAGGGAGGGACTTTTCCATTTCTCTCTCCTCTATTTGTTATTCTTCCATAGTAAGTGCAGCACAATTTTTCCACTCTCTTGTCTAGTTTGAGAACAACAAGGCAGCAAGGCTAGTGGGAGTTAAAATGTAGTCTGTGTTTACTAACAAAGCCCTGCATCCAGGTGTGGGGTTAGACAAAGGAAACATATATCCTTTTATTAGTACAAAGGGCACCTTTTTTCACCAAGCTGGGACTGGCAAGGCCATATCTAATTAGGAAAAGTGTGTAGCAGCAGTTCAGAGTATCAGCAAGGGGGGGGAGGGAAATGGTATATTCATAGTTTAATTAAAGATGGCTTATTGAAGGGATCATTTAAAGAAGTATGCCAAAAATCTAAGAGATAGGGAAGCACTCAGGGCTAGATACCATTGTAATTTATAACCCTAAGTATAAAGGGACAAGGTGAATGTTACCAGAGATTGGGAAAAGCTTAAGTGGTGGCAAAAGTGCTGCTTGATAGAGGTTATAATTAGAGGTAGGACAATGTCATAAGGGGACAAGAATAACATAAATATCCAGACCCATTCTTTTCCCTCACTCCCCCCAGTCTTTGGCAGTTGCTGAATACAACTGCATTCCAAAAGGAAAGATGGATGGAGTGATGCAACATATTAAGGTCAGCCTCTCAGGGCCCAGAGAAGACAGAGGAAAGCAGAGAATGAATCTGAGGAGCAAACCAGAGTACACAGCACAGGAGATATATCTTTCCAGTTCATCTAATACATTAACCATGTTTCTAACTTCTACAAATTTATGCTTTAGCAGCTGCTCTACATGCATCTCCTGGATACTAGCTATGGACAGCCCAATAACATGCCTCAGACACTTTGCTTTGACTTCTTTCCTTCCTCATCTGCCTCTTGCCAACTGACCTTTTTGAGAGGAGTCCTACTCCTGGGAACACACTTTTCAGAACAAAACCAACCAATTTAGAGCCCACAACTGCAACTACCTCCTTTACAAGGCTCTTGTACTCCAGGCAAAATCACCTCAGGGCCAGATGCCAGAAAACTAGGGACAGCCCCTGTGCCACAGAGCCCGTTGAAGTCATTCAAACTAGCCAATCTAAACCTATCTACACTGATTCACTAGTTCCTTCCAGTGAACACCACAACGAAAACTTACCCAATCACTGTGCTTTCTCATGTGGCCCCCCTCATTGTGTGGCATGCTCCCCGTCTCCTGGGAATTGTAATATACTTTCTTTTTAATGGTAATTGTCTCATGATCCATTGACCTTACTGTACCTCAAGTTTTCTATTGATATAGTATATTTTTAAAAATCTAACTAGATAGACCATTTTGATGAAATTTGTACAGGTGCTATATAGGCTAGAGGTGGCCTGGGTGATCACTTTTTCTGCTGAGACTCTCTTCTGGATTTAATAGTTTACTATATCTCTTCCCTGGTATCAACTAGGAGGCAAGACCAACAAAGCATAACCTGACATTCAGAAAATTACACAATAGTACGATTATCTTTGGTAAACTCCCATCTCCTCCCAACTCTCTTCTTCTTATATCCATTGGTCTCAACTTCACCCTGTCTAGATAACTGTTTGCTAATATATAAATGATACATTTATAAATACTGTGGCATTATTTTATGTTAAAGATAATTTATCATAAAGTGAGATTATTAAACATAACTTATATTACCAAATTTATTATCTCCAGTTTCATGGCTTTAAGTGCTATAATCAATAGTTTTTATAATTCACTAAGAATAAAATAATATAAAATAAAGTTAAAAAGAGTGACGCCTGGGTGGCTCAGTTGGTTGAGCAGCTGCCTTCAGCTCAGGTCATGATCCCAGCGTCCTGGGATTGAGTTCCACATCGGGCTCCTTGCTTGACATGGAGCCCGCTTCTGGGTCTGTCTCTGCCTGCCACTCTGCCTGCTTGTGTTCTCTCCTCTCTCTCTCTGACAAATAAATAAAATCTTAAAAATAAATAAATAAATAAAGTTAAAAAGAAAGGATACTAATTAACAAAAATACATACGAAAGAACAAACCTCACTGGAAGAGTAAATAAAATAAAGGAAAAGGTCGTGGGTTAATCCCTTATAAAACTTGGTGCAGAGTTTGCTTATCTCTCTCCCTCCCCCTTTGTTCCTTCCCTTGCTCATATATGCATGCTTTCTCTCTTTCTCTCACTCAAATAAATGAAATCCTTAAAAATATATATTAAAATTTGTTTAAAAAATTAAACTATATGAAGATTAAAAGCCAAAAATAGTAAAAATGCTTATGATTACAAAATTGGTTAAAAGATACACGATGATAAAATTATGTAAATATAACATCAAAAATATACAATGCAGGGAGGAAAGTAAAAATATTGAGCTTTAGAATGAGATCAAACCTAAGTTGTTATCAACTTAAAATAAACTGTACAGATATAAACTGTTATATGCAAACTTCATGGTAACCACAAAGTAAAAATCTATAGTAAATATGGAAAATATAAAAAGAAAGGAATATAAGCATACCACCAAAGAAAGTAATCACACAAAGGAAGAGAACAACAGAAAAAGAAACAGAGAGGAAATTAAAAAAAACAGAAAACAATTATCAAAATGACAATAATCACATACCTATCAATAATTTAAATGTAAATAGTCTAAATTTTTCAATCAAATACATAGAGTGGCTGAATGGATTAAAACAAAATAAAAAACAAAACCAAAACAAATAAAACAAGGCGCACCTGTATGCTGCCTGTAAGAGACTCACTTAACATGGAAGGACACACAGACTGAAAGTGAAGAAATGGAAAAAGATGTCTCATGAAAATGGAAACCCAAAGCAAGCTGGAATAGCTATATTTACATCACAAAATAGAATTTAAACTAAATACTGTAATAAGAGACAACAAGGGTGTATCATAGTAATAAAGAGGTTAATTCAACAAAAGAATATAACACTTATATATATTTATGCTCTCAACATTGGAGAACCTAAATACATAAACAAATATTAACTGACCTAAAGAGAGAAATAGACAGCAATAGAATAAGAGTAGGAAATTGAATAGCCATTTACATCAATGACTGGATCACCCAGGAAGAAAATTAATAAGAAAATATCAGCCTTAAATAAAACATTAGAATGAATGGACTTAACAGATATTTATAGAATATTCCATCCAAAGGAATAGAAAACACATTTTTTCTCAAGAGCACGTGGAACATTTTCCAAGATAACTCATATGTTAGGCCACAAGAGAAACCTTAACAGATTCAAGAGGATTGAAATCCTATCAAGCATCTCTATGACCACAATGGTATGAAACTAAAAATTAAGTACATAAAGAAAAGTGGAAGAGTCATAATAGGTGGATATTAAACAACATGCTACTAAACAGCTAATGGGTCAAAAAAGAAATTAAAAAATAAATCATAATTATACCTTGAGACAAACAAAAATAGAATGTCATATCAAACTTTATGGGAGTTTGAAGCAAAAGCAGCTTGAAGAGGGAAGGTTTGGTATAGCAAAAATGACCTACCTCAAGAAACAAAAAAGTCTCAAATAAAAAAAAAAAACCCTAACTTTATTCTTCACAAAGTTAGAAAAAGAACAAATAATGTGGAAATTTAATAGAAGGACATAACAAAGACTAGAGAAGAAATATATAAAATAGAGATTAAAAAAAGATCAATTAAACTAAGAGATGATTCTTTAAAAAAATAAACAAAATTGATAACCCTTTAGCTATACCCACCAAAAAAAAAAAAAAAGTGGACTCAAAGTAAGAAATGAAAAGGAAACACTATAACTGATACCAAAGAAATACAAATAATCATAAGAGACTACTATGAACAATTATAATCTAACAGACTGGACAACCTAGAAGAAATGGCTGTTATTAGAAATATACAACCTACAAAGACTGAATCATGATGAAATAGAAAATCTGCACAGATTACAAGTAAGGAGATTAAATGTGCAATCAAAAAACCCCTCAACGTCGACAACAGCCAAACTGTGGAAAGAACCAAGATGCCCTTCAACAGGTATTCATCTGTTGAGAAGATGTGGTACATATACACACAATGGAATATTATTCACAAAAGAAGATGTGGTACATATATACACAATGGAATATTATTCAGCCACCAGAAATGATGAATATGCACCATTTGCATCGACATGGATGGAACTGGAAGGGATTATGCTAAGTGAAATAAGCAGAGAAAGATAATTATCATATGGTTTCATTCATATGTGGAACATAAGCAATAGCACAGAGGACCATAGGGGAAAGGAGGGAAATCTGAAGGAGGAGAAATCAGAGAAGGAGATGAACCATGAGACACTATGGACCCCGGGAAACAAACTGAGGGTCTCAGAAGGGAATGGGTAGGAAGAGGGGTTAACAGGGTGATGGGCATTAAAGAGGGCATGTGCTGTGATGAGCACTGGGTGTTACACATCACTAATGAATCACTGAACATTTTATCAGAAACTAACGGTGGACTATACAGTGGCTAACTAAACATAATAAAAAAACCAAAAAAAACCACAAAAACCTCCTAACAAACAAAAGCCCAGAATCAAACAACCTCACAGGTGAATTCTACAAAACATTCAAACAAAAATTAATACCTATCCTTCTCAAAGTTTTCCAAAAATAGAAGAGAGAACGCTTCCAAAGTCATTTTAAAAAGCCAACCTTACCATGATACCCAAACTAGAAAAGGATGCCACAGGAAAGAAAATATAGGTCAATATCCTTGATAAGCACAGATATAAAAATCATCAACAAATTATTATTAAAATGAATTCAACAATAAATTAAAAGAATCACACATCATGATTAAGTAGGATTTATTCCAGTAATGCAAGGATGGTTTAACGTTTGCCAATCAATGTGATATACCACATTAACAAGAGGAAGGATAAAAATCATATGATCATCTCAATAGATGTAGAAAAAGCTTTCAACAAAATTCAACATCCATTTATGATTAAAAACTCTCAACAAAGCAGGTATAGAGAAAAATATACCTCAACATGAGAAAGACCATATATGACAAGCCCATAGCTAACATCATACTCAATGGTGAAAAACTGAAGGCTTTCCTCTAAGAAAAGGAGCAATACAAGAATGTTCACTCTCACCACTTTTATTCAACACACTATGGGAAATCCTAGCCATAGCAATTCTACATTAAAAATAAGAAAAAAAAAGTAACAGGGGCGCCTGAGTGGCTCAGTGGGTTAAAGCCTCTGCCTTCAGCTCAGGTCATGATCTCAGGGTCCTGGGATCGAGCCCCGCATCGGGCTCTCTGCTCAGTGGGGAGCCTGCTTCCCCCTTTCTCTCTGCCTGCCTCTCTGCTTGTGATCTCTCTCTGTCAAATAAATAAATAAAATCTTAAAAAAGAAAGTAACAGATATCCAAATTCGGAAGGAAGAAGTAAAACTCTCACTATTTGCAAATAGAATATTATATGTAGAAAGTCCTAAGATTCTATCGAATTCATTAAAGCTGAAGGATACAAAATCAATACATATAGTAATCTGTTACATTTCTATATACTAATAACAAACTATCAAAAAGAGAAGTTAAGAAAATAATACCATTTATAATTGCATCAAAAGGAATAAAATGCCTAGGAATAAATTGAGCTGAGTAAGTAAAAGACCTGTGTATTGAAAACTACAAGAAAAAAAAACTACAAGAAATTAATGAAAGAAATTGAAGAGACACTAATAAATGGAAAGATACTCTGTGCTTGTGGATTGGAAGAAGTCATAATTTCAAACGTCTATAATACCCAAAGCAATCTACAGATTTAATGCAATCCCTTTCATGATCCCAAGGCCATTTTTTCCAGAAATACAATAAATAATACTAAAATTTGTATGGAACCAAAAAGATTGCAAATAGCCAAAACAATCTTGAAAAAGATAAACAAACTGAAGGTATGACTGTCCCTGATTTCAAACTGTATTACAAAGCTATAGCAATTAAAACACTATTGTATAGGCATAAAAACAGACATACAACTCAATGGACCAGAATAGAGAGCCCAGAAATAAACCTATGCATAAATAGTCAATTAATCTACAACAAAGGAGTCAAGAATATACAATAGGCAAGCATACTCTGTAGCATAAATGGTGCTGGGAAAATTGGATAGTCACATGAAAAAGAATGAAACTGAACCACTTCATTATACCATACACAAAAATGAACTCAAAATGGGTTAAAGACTTGAAAAAAAAGCCTGAAATTTTAAAGCTCCTAGAAGAAAACATAGGTGGTAAGCTCCTTTGACATAGGTTTTGGTGATGAATTTTTGAGTCTGGTGCCAAAAGCAAAAGGAACAAAATAAAAAATAAACAAGTGGCATTACAACAAACTAAAAAGCTTTTCACAGAAAAGGAAACCATCAGAAAAATAAAAAGGAAATCCACCAAATGGGAGAAAATATTTGCAAATCTGATGAAGGCTAATATCCAAAATATATAAAGAATTCCTAGGACCCAATGGCAAAAAAGCAAGCAATCCAATCATAAAACGGGCAGATCTGAATGAACATTTTTCCAAAGAAGACATACAGATGGCTGATAGAGACAAGACAAGACAGTCAACATCCTTATTAGGGAAATGCAAAACAAAACCACAATGAGGTATCATCTCACACCTGTCAGAATGGCTATTATCAAAAAGACAAGACATAAGAAGTGTTGGCAAGGATATAGAGAAAAGGGTACCCTTTATACCCTTTGTACACTGTTGTTGAGAATGAAAACTGGTGTATCCATTATGAAAAACAGTATGGAATGTTCCTCAAAAATTAAAAGTAGGACTACCATATGATTCAGCAATTCTACTTCTGACTACTTATCTGAGGAAAACAAAAACAACTCTAAAAGATATGTGCAGCCTCCTGTTCATAGTGTGTTATTTACAAGAGCCAAGATATGGTAGCAACCTAAGTATCCATCCATGGATGAATGGATAAAGAAAATATGGGATACACACACATACACACACGTATATACTTATATATCACATATGGTGTCCATGAACCTTGAAGGCATTACACTAAGTGAAATAAGTTAGAGAAAAACAAATACTATATTATCTGTCTTATATGTGAAATCTCAAATAAAAATCAATTTCATAGATACAAAGAAAAGACTGGTGGTTACCAGAGGCACAGGGATGAGAGAGTGAGAGAAATGGTTACATTGCTTAGTTTGTTTGCTTGTTTGTTTGCTTTTTAAGTTAAAATAAATTGAATAGTATATGTATATTTTTTAAGTGTGAAGGATTATTAAGGGACCAATATTGAGAATGATGGCTGGAGAGAAGCAACATAATTTTTGTTTAATTTTAAAAACAAACAAACAAAACCTCTGGGACAACTTGTAAGGATACCAGAAGGAAGGCACAGAAGTCACCTTGAAAAGGCTCCACTGGTCAAATGGATAATTTGAACATCAGAGGAAATAATCAACACAACTAAAGGCAACCTGCGGAATAGGAGAAGATATTTGCAGATGACATATCAGATACAGGGCTAGTATCCAAGATATATAAAGAACTTATCAAAGTCAACACCCAAAAAACAAATAATCCAATCAAGAAATTGGCAGAAGACATGAACAGACATTTTTTCCAAAGAAGACATACAAATTGGTATACAAACACATGAAAAAATGGTCCACATCACTTGGCGTTAGGGAAATACAAATCAAAACCTCAAAGCAGTAACACCTCACACCAGTTGGAATGACTAAAATTAACATGACAGAAACAACAAATGTTGGTGAGGATGTGGAGAAAGGGGAACCCTTTTACGTTGTCAGTGGGAATGCAACCTGGTGCAGCCACTCTGGAAAACTGTATAGAGGTTCCTCAAGAAGTTAAAAATAACTACCTTGGATCCAGCAATCACGCTACTAGGTATTTACTCCAAAGATCCAAATGTAGTGATCTGAAGGGACACCTGCACCCCAATATTCATAGCAGTAATGTCCACAATAACCAAACTGTGGAAAGAGCAGAGATATCCATCAATGGATGAATGGATAAAGAAGATGTGGTATAGATATACAGTGGATTATTACTCAGCCATCAAAAAGGATGAATATTTACCATTTACACTGGTGTGGATGGAACTGGAAGGTATTATGCTAAGCGAAATAAGCCAATCGCAGAAAGACAAATATAAGAAAAGGGCAGAGAACTGTAGGGGAAGGGAGGGAAAACAGAATGGAAAGTCATTAGAGAGGGAGAAAAACCATGAGAGACTCTTCACTATAGGAAACAAACTTAGAGTGGCTGGAGGGGAGATGGGTCAGAGGATGGGGTAATTGGGTGATGGGCATTAAGGAGGCCGATGATGTGATGAGCACCAGGTGCTTTATGCAAGTAGTAAATTATTGAACACTACATCTGAGACTAATGATGTACTGTAAGCTGGCTAATTGAATTTAAGTAAAAAAAGATAAATATACACATGTGTATATTAGATAAGGGAGTTAAATAACCCATTCAACTCTCATCATTAATTTGAAGAAATAGAAAAATTTCTATATATTTGTTTTACTTTTTAAGTTCAGCACACTGATAGTTTGCCAATGCAACTTTTTGAGATGGTTCAAAAAAATAATCAGAGCCACAGGCTTGGTATAAAACCTGTCTCCTTGTGGAACTACTTGCCTTTGAGTAGCAACATGTATTGATTTTGACAGGCAATAAAGTTACATGGAAAGAAATTGGGTTAAAATTGCATTTACTGTGTAGCAGTAAAAACCTATACAACAAAATTAGGTGAACAGTAGTGATATTCTTAACAAAGAATTCCTTTCTAAATGCTATTACCACCAAAGACACAAGGTGCATGTAATCACATTAAAAAAAAAGAAAAAAGAAATCTATCACACTTTCCAATTTCACATGGTGAAACACATCTACTCACTGGAAGCTTCATTATCAGAAAGAACTGTGAAGAGAAGGCACCCTGAAGTATGAACTTTCATCTATTATTTACTACCGCTGAAGTTAATTTTCTGTTTAAAACATTGTTTCTCTCCATACCTTCACACCACATAAATAAATAAAAGCATAGTCATATTACTTTCCTATTGTAGTACAGTACTACTTCATAGTAGAGGTTCAGAGAATATTAAATGAGTATTTCAAGAATTCCTGACGTCTGGTTTAAGAAAATGGAAGCATTCTTTACTGTGGAGCATTTGCATAGGCAGATTTTTTCTCCACACGAAGTACTGTAAACCTAAGTTCAACTTTATGATATTTAAGGTTTCTAGAAACGATTAGTGAAAGAGGCTAAGAATATGCATATTCATCTTGGATTATATAAAGCCCACCTCATGAACTTCTTAGAATATATATTAATATATGTTTGTATTTATATTTATATAACTAATGCATATAATCATAGACACAAAAATATTTGAAATACTTATGGAATTTAAAAATGTAAAAATATTTTTGAAATTATTTTTTAAGTAGGGTTCTGAATTGGGATGAATGTGTTGATGACTGTTAAGTAGATTTTTAAAAGATGATAATGTTAAATATATTTTAAACATCAATATGGTTTTGGATTTTGCAGTAACTATACACATGATGATGTTTCCTTTTTAATACTCAAAGGAAGAATTTGTTCAACACCAGCAAATGTGTTTTACTTATGCCTGTCCTGTATTCAAAGGAGTGCCTTTATTTTGTGCTTAAAGAGCTTTCAGCATTGAAATCGAATTTAGAAAGTAACAGTGACCATTTTCTAAGTAAAGTATTAAAGAATATAACCAAAAATTCTGAATTGTTTAATATCCATCTGATGAGTTAGGCTGAAAGACTCTACCCTTCTAAAATTGTGTGCACATTTTTGTCAAATATATGTTCACTGCCACCTTTTCTAAATCTCATGATTATTTATAAAACAGTGATAATAGAATCATAATGCAATAAAACTATTACCACATATTATATTATGAAACCAACCATGCTAACCGGCTCCAGCTCTCAGTATTTGGCAAATATACTTAGATATTTGTCACAGAAGTAGAGCCGCATGGCAGCATCTAAATGTGCAAACTGAATACTTTTTATGAGGCAAGAAGAGGATTTAGCCATGGGTAGAGCTGTGAAGTCTATCCTAGTTACCAGGACCACCATACCCTTTACACCTCTCTCAGAAATCTCTCCCTTCTTCACCCTCCACAGCATTCTGTTGGCATTTTTTGCTATGGCACTTAGACTTTCTGTTGAAAATCATTGTCTTCTTTGTGCCTTATCTCTTCTTTTAATGTGGAAGCCTTTTGTGGATAAGATTCATATCTACTCCATCAATTTATCAGTCACACTACTACCATAGTGATTCCCTGGTTCATGTGTCCTTCGCAATTATTTGTTGAGTGGATAATGATGTTAATTACAGAGGAAGAGCACTATACCTTAGATTAGAATATTTTCTCTTCTATTCTGCCAATAGCATAGAACTATGGTTCTCAAAAGTATGATCCCAGAAACAGCAGCATCAGTATCACCTGGGGGTTTATTATAAATGCTAATTATGATTTTGAAACACTGAGTCAGAAACAACTCTGGAGGTGGAGCCCAGCAATCTATGTTTTTATAAGTCTTCCTAGTGCTTCTGATGTAGGCTAAGGTTTAAGAAACACTGGTCTAAAGATTCATGGCAGGCTCATAATTCTTCATGTGCTTTTGCTTGTAGCTCCCGTAGAACACTGAATAATCTTATTTCCTTGAATTAAGGTGGGTATTATATAGGAAAAAATTGGCACCATAACCAGATTTAAGTGTTAAGCTGGGCTTAGAAGACAAGACGCTCCTCCCTCTGACCATAATTTATCGTGTCATCTATTGCCCCTGCCCTCTAGAGATACTAATACGACTGTAAAATGATAGAACCAACAGTTCTCAATTTATTCCTCCTAATATTATTTTCTAAAAGAATGAACTATGGTTATCACGGTCTCATATCTTTTGTCCCAGGAAGCTGTTCATCCTGGGCCAGGGTCCAAGAATGAGACTCCTCTGTCCCTCCAGCTTGAGTGTCTCTAGGCCAAATGAGTAAGGATTCATATTCTAATTAAAATAAATCATTCTATAAGAGGCGAGGTTAGACTCAGGGAACAGATGGCGCATGCCTGGAATTAGGCAGAATTAGACTCAGAATCTCTCTAATAGCCTTTCCCCTTTGTCTCCTCAAACCACCTTAGGGCATACTTTTTTATTATTATTAAATATAATTTTCTCCCCTAATCCTAAAATAACTAGCAAAGGGTCATCTGGAAGTACAAAGGGGATGGTACCGAGGTTCTAATGGTCAGCAAATATAAGAAAAGATAACCTTTACAGTAATCCAGGAAAATGGAAATTAAGGACTGGCTAGTGGTTCTGAAGATTATAGAACTGATGTGGTTCTGGTTACAAATACCTAAGCTCACAGAAGTGCATTCACACACACACACACACACACACACACACACACAAGTCAATATTACTGTATGAAAATTAAAAACAAAAACCAAAGCATTCCTACAAATCTCAAAAAGAACCCTATCAACCAACTAAACAAACAAAAAACAACAACAAAAATAAGGACCCTCTAAAAGACTTTAAACTTTCTAAATGAGTGCAATTTTTATTAATTTTAAATTAATATTCTCAGAAAATTTTAAGGGTTATGTGATTCAAGTTTAGTCAAGTTTTTTTAATGCACAAATAATGGGATTACACTGATGAAAATACTGCAGCTTAGTTTTAAAAAACAGCAAGGCTGCTCCTATAATAAACTTCTTCCTCCTAGTTTTTTTTTCTATGTCATTATTGTCTCAAATATAAGCAGGCCAAGATGGATTATTAGCTACATGAGAGAAAAAATATAGTTTATTCTACTTTATACATGCAACAACATATCAAACATAATGTCAAGAACTAGAAAGGGTCTAGTATCTTACTCTATTCACAAGCTAACAAGCTAGGCTGCCTCAATTTCACAGATGCTGTAGAAAACACAGAATTCCTGAGTCAGAGAGGAAGGCAGTTAATTACCCATAGCAATAGCACTGGCCAAATTATGATCATTTTCTTGCCCCAGTTCCCTATACCCCAATTATCGCAGATTGACACAACAAGACATGGGTGACATTTGCACATGCAGTGGGATGCTTTACAGGAGAGGTATCTCAATCTTCACTCCAACATTTTATGAGCCTTGTCCCAGAGTAAACATATTTCTTTATATGGACAGCCAACAAATCTTCCTTCTTTCCCGCAAGAAACAATATTTCTAATTTTCCAAGTCTGTTTATCTTAGAAATATTCTTACAAATATTCTCCAGAACAAAAGCTGTCAGTGCCTCTGTTCACAAGATGTGCACACACACAAAAGACCCATGGAGAATCATCTCCCGATACATAATAGGTGCTCATTTCCACTTTTTGATTAATTGATGCAGGCAGTGAAAATTTTTCCAATTATAAGCACTATTTCAGAGTATTATCTGACATTAATTATTGGTATATCTTAAATGACCAATATGAATTTAATAGTTTTCATCTTTCCTACTAAAATAAGTCATTAAATGCTTAATATGTCTTTGCTCTATATGAAAAATTATAGATTAGCAGAAATATCATCCTTATCTTGTAATGAGTTTATAATTAAGATAAGACCTATTAATAAAAAAAATTTTAGATCCTGAAATACATGAGTCAACATGAAGAACA
>CM052800.1:140779105-140795653 GCA_028533885.1 Nasua narica | reverse complement strand
GTGTGTGTGTGTGTGTGTGTGTGTGTGTATGTTTCTGTAGCAGATAAACCAGAATGTTTATAGTGTTTTTTCCCGGTGGAGAAAAAAATTATGTTCTTATTCATGCTTTTCTATATTTCCTAAATTAGTATTCTTATAATAGGTAGCATTTTGCATATGAGCAATATGCCAGATGTTTTACTAAGTCTCAAAATTTGACGAGATAGGTACTACTATTTTCTGCCTTACTACAAGAGGTACCCACGACTTATAGAGGGTAGGTCACTTTCCCAAGAACATATAACTAGCAAGTAGCAGAGTAGCATTTGTGTTAGATCTGATTCAATAGACACTTAATCACCACGTTACTCCTAGTGTTGAGGGGAAAACAAAACAGACAATGCATTAGGACCACCAAAGTTTAGAGACAAGAGAGAATTTATAGAGGATTAGCTTGATTCCTTCAAAATAAGGAAGAACTTCTGATACTTTAGTTCACACGACACTTCTGCTTTTACCCACATAACCCTTTCAAAATGCAAAGAATTTTTATTTGCATCCAAGGAAAGTAAATATTACAACAATATTTCAGATATTGAATACATCAAGATACATACAGGAGACTCTGACCCTTCCAGGTAATAACAGAAATTAAATAAGTCAAATGACAATGCTTGCTTATTTCTATTAAAACAAAAACAAAAACAAAACCTACTACTAATGTCCTAAGACAATTTCTCTGAGATTTATTTCTGTACATCTTGTGATAGCTTTTGTTTTGTTTTGTTTTGTATTATCTCTTCAAGGGTGTCTGCACAGCAGACAGCCTTAGAAGTTAGAGACTGTGCCTCTTTCGAATCAGGATAACAAAGATAATGCCCTCCTCCTGGGCAAAATCTAGATAGGTCTGCCAGCAGTCCCTTATAAGATGAAAAGTTTCTGAAGGTCAGGGTTCCTTGGCTGTGACACAGACCTACTGTGTGCACAGCACTTGACTGGGCTGCTCCTCACCACTCCCATGAAACTTGAAAAGGTAACTGATGCAGCTAAAGCTTATTCTGCCTGTTGTTTCAGGCATGATGAAGTCTCTTGTCTCTGACCCAAAGGCCTTGTGTCTTCTGTCAGCATCTCTGCCACTGGCAGGCTAACTTGCTATCTTTCAACCAAGGTAAAATCTCAGACCCATGCCAGCTCCTGACGCCAGGATGGGAAATCATAGTAGTCACTGAGAGGGGGTAAATACTAACTAGCAGAATTAGAATAGAGGTAATTAAAAAGATCCCAGACTAGAATCATGAAAGGACTCCACTCATTGTAGAAGTCTCTTTCCAAAGCCTGTTTTTTTTTTTTACATCTGTAAGGCCTCTTCCCTTTCAGCAACTGTCTCATATAGTCTTTTCATCTTTTCCACTTTCAGGGTTCTTCTAAAAGAGAATATAATTAAATCTGACCTGATTAAATCAAAATAAGATTATTTAATTCTTTAAAATATTTAGTAAATTATTGATGGAAAAAGTGTATTGATTTAGAGAAAGTTTTGTGATCTATAATACACTGGATATAGTGAAAACCTTTTTAATTCTGTCTGAAGAAAGTCCATTGAAAGTCTATTGTCTTAAGAAAGACAAAAGGGACTTTGATGTTTCTTTCAGAGTCATCAATGACTACATCTCATGGCTTTAGATTTGGCTATATGAAATTACTGACATTTGAACATTTTTTACCTATAATGTCAGTTCCTATGGGTCAACCCTATACATGCAATTTGAAAAATGAAAAGTCTAATGATATTTCTCATTTAATGATGCTATGTTTGAATACAGTTAAAAGCGCTTGCATAGTTCATGATGTTGGTGCATATGATGGTATCAGGGATGCTTGGCAGATCCTTGATGTGATATAGAAAAGATTCAAGCATAATCCATCTCCTGGTTTTCTAGTGTATCCAAATTTTTGTTTGACCAGCAATACTTGGATCTTGGGTTTTTAGATCCAGGCCCCTTTTCCTCTAAAAGAGATGTTTTCCTAACTGGGCCTATCCATAAGGAGGAATTTAAAGTAGTCTTTCTTTCTTCCCTCTCTTTCTTTCTTCCTTTCTTCCCTCCTTCCTTCCTCTTTTTTCTGTCTTGTTTTTTTTTTAATTTTTTATTTAAATTCAATTAGCTAACATTAGTTTTTGATGTATAGTTCAGTCACTGTGTTTCCCAAATGTTTCTTCCATTAACCTCATGAAATCGCCCTGTTTCAGCCCATAAAGAAATAGTTCAAGTACCTTACCATTCATCTTTCTTTTCATATTTCTCCTTTTACTATTTTTCTCTTTTATTTTTCACTCTCAAGGATTAAAAAGGATCTTTAAAGATATCCCATTCAGGGGTGACTGGGTGGCTCAGGTAAGCAACTTCCTTTGGCTCAGGTCATGATCTCAGGGTCCTGTGATCAACCCTCACATCAGGCTCCCTCCCTCCTCAGCAGAGAGTTTGCTTTTTCTTCTTCCTCTGCCTCACCCCCTGCTTGTGCTTTCTTTCTCTCTCTCTATGAAATAAACAATAAATCTTAAAAAAAAAAGATACCTCATTCAAACTCCGTTTCTAATGCAAGAATCATCTCTTCAACATCTTAAACAAACCAACATTCAGACTGTGTTGTAAAAAGTTCAGTAATGGGGCGCCTGGGTGGCTCAGTGGGTTAAAGCCTCTGCCTTTGGCTCAGGTCATGATCTAAGCGTCCTGGGATCGAGCCCCGCATCGGGCTCTCTGCTCAGCGGGGAGCCTGCTTCCTCCTCTCTCTCTGCCTGCCTCTCTGCCTACTTGTGATTTCTCTCTGTCAAGTAAATGAATGAAATCTTTAAAAAAAAAGGTTCAGTAATAACTCACTACGTCATGAAGAAGCCCATTTTGATTTTAAATTTCTCTAATTGTTAAAAAAATATATATCCTCTATAGCATCATGTAATTTGAACATTATAAGTTACTTTGGGTATTCTAATTCAATCTTTTATTCCATCTGGTTATGTAAGTGGAAGGAATAAAGAAATAACTAAGTGAGCAAATAAAAAAGGCACAGTAAGTTAGTGAAAACTACAATTAAGGAAATAACCCTAGATAATACGATAAGACATTAGAGATGGAAAAGTCACTTGGATTGGGTGGTTAAGAATATCTTCACTGAGGCTTTCTCTCCCAGAACACAGGCACTAGGTGCTAAATAAATATTTATTAGATGGATAAATAAGTAAAAAGGATAGTAGTAATAGATATATGTAAATTAAAATTAAACTTTTAGTCAACTTAAACATTCTTCTTCTGGGTTTTAATATATGCTAAGTAAGTTGCATGGATTAGGGAAAAGAATACAGTCCCAGAGTAATGGTCCTGTGGGGACCACTGCTTTGAAACTTGATTAAATTTATAGTTACTCTATAGAAAAATTCACACATACATATGCATGCAACACTCTCCATCATCTTTTTTTTTATATCCCCATTATCAACTTAGCCGGATGTGGCTTAACAAGAACACGATTTTTTGAAGACCTCTGAATGTTAGATATGACTGTTAGCCTTTCGTTTAACTAAAATCTGTTCTTTAGTCTAGTCTGCATTGCTGATGTTACTCATCTTTGTCACCAAGGAAAGGTGCAAACATCTATCTTGCAGAAGTAACCTTCAAAGAACTTCACAATGTTTCCAATTGCATATGACTATCAGTAACATTGGGAAAAAAAAAAAAACTCTAATTGTAGCCTGCAGAAGTGGCCTTCAATTTTGGATACTTACTACAGCACATGTTCTCGGTGCTTGGTGCATACTGTCTTGGCCCTTTTACCACTCTGTAGGGCAACAATGCTGACCCTGCGTGCTTTCTCTGCTACAACTGGTACCGCCATTTCTTAATCAAAGGGCTCCCTTCAGACTGCCCCAGTCCACTTGGGCTACCTGCTGCTGGGAGAATAGGTAGTACGTGGGAACTCATTCTTGGGTGCTATCTTTTAACTGAAGACTGGCAGGTGTGGAGCTATAAATAATTCATCTCTCCTGCTGTTGTAAGACAACTCAGAGGTGTGACCTACACTGGCTGAAGAGATATCCTGAGCATCTGAAACTAAGTTTCCATGAGACATTTCAGAATCCCTTTTGGGTTCCTTCACTTCCTGTCCCACTTCTCCATTTTCCTACCATGCTTTTCTGTAAAGACTTCCTAATGAATCACTTTCATAGGAATATTTTCATCAAGGTTTGTCTCTGGAAAATCCAAACTAAAAATGTTAGTAGTGTTATCCATTTCCAATCTGTTCACTTAAGAGTAACAGACTGGGTAGAAGAACTCACAACCAGGGCTGGCTTTATGGAATTGTTATCAGTACAATCCCACAAGCACATGGGGGTTAAAACTTTGTGGATGCCGTTTTAAAATTCTTAACAATATTATCTTTAATTTGTGTTTTGTTACTGAGGTCTGACGGAACAGCAGGGCAAGTGGCAGGGGGCTTGGGGCCTCGGCTAACACACGATCCTGCACTCTGCACCTCCCTATCTCCCTAGGGCAGACAGATTCTCAACCTCTGTCTGCCACGTTGATGAGCACCTGCAGCCACTCTGCCGCCAGCAGGGGCCGACGCGTGGATGCTGGGAAGGTTATGTGGAGTTGCGGAGTGATGACCCAGGCTTTGTGACTTTGGTACTCACCCCAGGGGCATCTCTCTTTCTGAGGGAATAGGACATTAAATATCAAATAAAAACACCATGACATTTAGAGAGAGACTGCAAAATAGAAAAAAAAAAAGCTGTTTTTCTGCTTTTGATCAAAAAGCCCATATTTTCATATTGCAGTAGGCCCCCCCAAGTTAAATAGCTGGCCCTGCTCATACTTTGTTTTTATAATAATTACAATGAAGACTGTAGTGCCTTGATTGGAAAGTATTAACTTATTCATACCATAAGAATATCCACCAATTAAGTCAAGCTTAAAAGAAACACAACCAACTAAATTGCTCTAAGTCAATTGGTAGAAACTGCAGTTGCTTACCCCAATTTCCACTTCCATATCTCATCATCGGTAACAGATAAGCTATTTCTCTAGATACATTATCTCATATGATTCAGATTAGATTTTCCATTCTCCCTTACATCTGGATATGATCACTTGACTAAATTCTGGGCAGTGACATGTACATATATGTGGTACAGGACTTCCAAGAAAGTTGCCTCAAAGTAGCTGAAGAAAATTTTTTTGCCCATTTGTCTTTCGTCCTTCTTAGGCACTGAAAACTGAGACAGGAAGCAACCATTGTGGCTTGTCAGGTAGCTCTAAGAATACAAAAAAGGGCTAAGGTAGGGAAGCAGAAAGGTAAAAGCCTAGATCTGTAATGGAAGCACTGTAACTCTCTGGACTATCTATATCTGATTCTCTTTATGTAGGAGGGAAGTAGAAACTTCTGTCTTTAAGTAACAGTGTATTCCCCCCATTAAATGTAGGTAAACTTAACCTTAGCTGACAATAAAAGGGCAATTATTTTCCCTCAAAGAAACGTCTAAAATATAATCAATTTTTAAATTTCACTTTAAGGATTTTTATTTATTTATTTGAGAGAGAGAGTGATCATGAGCAGGGGGAGGGTGAGAGAGAAGTAGGGTGAGCAGGGACTCTGATGTGGGGCTCTATCCCAGCACCCTGAGATCATGACCTGAGCCAAAGGCAGACACTTAACTGACTGAGCCACCCAGGAATCCTTAACTTTGAGTTTAAATTTTGTTTCTGAGTCTAGTTGTCAAACAAGGTTAATTCATTTCAGGTGTACAGCGCAGTGATTCCATGTCTCTATACTTTATGGTACGCTCACCACAAGTCTAATCAATCTTTTTTGAGACATAACCACTGAAAGCCAATGTTCACTGATGTAGTTAAAAGGAACTTCACATTTTATTCCATTTCTGGATTTTAAAATAAATCTCTTGAAAAACTGGCTGTGTAAATTCCTGTCTCTGATGAAGCTGACAACAGAGCAATGCAAAAGATCTGTTTGGGATAGCTGTCAAAATCCCTGAGGTAAATATTCACAATATAGAAATCAATGCATTGCAATGATGCCTGCTGAACTTCTTTCTTTCTTAAAGTTAAATTCAGGTATGTTGCCAAAAACTGCAGGTGCTCTGTCAATGCAGAGTAACAAGAATTTCTTTCCAGTTGATGTCTGGCTTGGCATAGATATTTCACCATCTGAAGATAGTGATGGCCTACACAATGTGCAAAAGGAACTCGTAGAATAGGAATTCTTTACTGATAATTGATGCTTGACCATAAGAGCTGGTTAAACTGAAAAAACAATGGCAGCAGTTTCATCTAGTTGTATGTTGAAGGGAAGTTAGAGTTGCCAATTCTTCCATGATTTTCTTCAAAATATTAAAAGAATATCAGTGACTCTGATATAAATGATGTCCTACTACAGAGGCAGTGATGCAATTTGCTTCCTCATAAACCAACCTGACATTTCCAGGGCATATGTCTTCACCAGGAGCTTTCCAATGTGTATGGATTCTTTCTCTTAGCAATGTTAGGATAAGCAATTCTGGATGCTTCAAGACAAGGCTTTTGGGTTGAGACCAAGTCAAATTTCATACTGTTTTAGCTTTTTCAAACTCATAATAAAATTCTACATGACTGGTACACTTTTAGGATGGATAAATAAAACATGCTTCTTCAACTTTCTTGGCAGTAAATAATTTAGTGGGAAAGAGACCTGACCATGTGAGAGGCATCGCAGCTTTTATGTAGCATCAAGCTCAGCAATAAAAATAGCATTATACAACATGTAAGCTTTGTTACGCTCTTTTTATGTTTTCTAAGAACACTGACCTGATATAAATAAATACAGATGTCCATAATCATTATGGTTGGTACATTTTCTTAATTCTTATCAATGAAATCTATCCTAAATGTCATACTATACGAAACTTACAAAGTTGTGCTATCTGATGATTTTCCATTATATGCTTGTTTTAAAGTAATAACAATTTGATAAAAAATGTGACCTTAATATTTATAAGGATGGACAAAACTAAATAAAATATTCTTGCAACCAGTTTATACATTGGAGGTATGTAAATAACCCTTTTAATTAATTCTCAGGCCTGCCACTTAGTATTGACATAAACATTGTCAAGCAGTTTATCCCCTTTGTGTCTCAGTTTTCTTATGTATAGCATGCAAACTGTCTAAATTAAATCGGATAATGTAGTATATAAATCAACTTGCAAAATCAAATGATTTTAGTTCCATTTCTGGGTCACATTCTATCTATATCATAGTTTTTATAAAAACAAAATCAGGGATTTTTAAACCAAGTATGGCCTTTTTTTTTCCAAAAATATCCATATTTTTAGTACTAGGTTAGCTGGTATAATGTGAAATTATAAGAATTTAGCTAAAGACTTGCACTTTAACCTTAGTACAAATTAGACAAACATTAGTTTAGAATAAGCATATGTTAAAAAATATGTTTGAGAATTTACAGATAGTGATCGCTCACTTTTTGGTATGCTTTCCAGCTATCTTAACAGGAAATAGAGCCTTAAAAAGGTAGATGACAATCGTATGTTATTCTAATTTTATCAGTTATTTTTTATTTTATTTGTAATCCTGATATGAGATGTGATAAAGTGTATAAACATATCGTCTGACCAATGGTAATAACAAATGCTGCATTAAAATGCAGAACCATGTTATTGCACAAGTAATTGAAAAAATTCAGGATTTTTACCAAGATAATCATGAGCGCTTTCAAATAACTGAATAGCTTCATTTAGAAAAAAAGGTTCAGCATTCTTTATAGTCCCCAAGGAATAAAACAAACAAAAAAAAGTAAAAGTTACAAGAAGATAAATTTCCATTCGACATAAATAATAATTTTCTAATAGTTACAATTTTTTGAAGATGAATTTTATAAGTACCACTGGTGATATTCTTCCCTACATTTCTCCTAAACCATATATTTTATCTTTTTCATTCATATATCACATTCCGACTTGATAAATGTGTTTTAATGATCTCCTCCCCATACTAACAAAATTTAGAAGATAGGAGTTACATGCTGCTAAAAGATGGCCCTAAAACTTACATCAATTTACTAATCAATACTCTTTGACAACGGTTGTTCTATGACTTACAAATTCCAACAACTAACCTAACATTGCACACTCTTCTCCATTTGGTCTATAAAGTCATCATAAGGAATTACTGTAGTCTGTTTATAGCAGTCCAATAAATTACAAGTTGAATAATCACAACGAAAAACAAAAAGGAATTAATTAATCATAAGACATTTGTATCAGTATTTTGTTAGTTCCCACTCACAATGCTATTGTTTTTGTTTATAAGCTATTCTCAAAGATAATTTCTTTTAAAAATTGTCATGTTTTTTGAGTACTTTGTCTCCAAATTCCAACCTTCTCCACTTGAATCATCTAGGTCTTTCATCAATTCTTCAATTAATCATGTTTCCCCAAATATGAATAACTGGTTCATTTATGCAATTTCTTCCAGAGCCTTAGTTAGAATTATTTATTCTTAGAATAAACTAGAACTTCAGTTTCTTTGGAATATGTCTATGGAAGTATTTCATTGGGAAAAAAAAGAAAGTAAATTTCTACTCAAGTATCTAAATTTTGTCATCTGTGATCATTGTACCATCTAGCCCTACATGGGATAAGCCTCGATCCTTTTTATTTCTCTTAATTTCAACAAAAGTTAGAGTTTCTTTTTAACTGTGCTCAAATTTTTCTAGATTTTATCTTGAACTCTTAGAATATAGATAGTATTCTTAAAATTTCAAATTACACTCCTTCATCTCTATAAACATTACACCAGAGAAAGTAAGTTGATGCAAACATTGCTTTAAACAGGTAAAATACCACTCTAAAAAAAAATCTGTGTTATGACAATGTTAAATACAATACATAAGTGATCTATAAAGACCTTCAATAAAATCCAATGTTAATATACTCTATGAAAAATATGCAGAAAAAAAAGTATGCTGGGTATTTTCCCCACAGAAATTTGAGACGGTACTCATGAATTTAAAAAGGTCTTGATCTAAGGGCACCTGGATAGCTCAGTGAGTGAAGCGTCTGACTCCTGATTTTGGCTTAGGTCATGATCTCATGGTTGTGAGATCGAGCTCTGCATCAGGCTTAAGATTTTCTCTCTCCTTCTCCATCTGCTCCTCCCCCCTCTATAAAAAATAAAATAAATAAAAAAGGTCTTTCTTCTAGAATCTTAGTAGAATGTTTATGTGTATATAAAACCAAAAGAGGGATTCATTTAAAAACCTGATTAGTTGGGGATGTGGGTAAAGGGTTCAGTGTGCATTCTTTGTAGTCTGACAACATATTTGCTCCAGTTGGCCCAACATCATATTAGTCAGAGTGCTTTTCCTCCCCAAAGTGTCCTGGTTTAAATGAAAAATTACATGTTTATCCCAGTTCTATACTATGTAATATTCATTTGGAAAGGTTTTTCAGCATGCAAAGTAAATTCTATTCCTGTATATTAATAAGTAATTAAATACCTATAATCCAGTTTGTCACAACACTCTATTTATGCCAGACAAAATACCCCAATCTATTGTGAAAATGTCCAATTATGTGATATAACTATCTGCTTTGACCATAATCTTTAAGTTATAAATTAATAACCTTTAGAATTTAAAAATTAACCATTAATAGGCAGCATTTTACCTCCCTTTCAGAGTATAACATCTTGGTTCTTTTGTATGATAATATTAGTTTGTGAAAATAATTATCAATACGTACCCTTCAACTTTGCAGTGTTTTTCAAATTAAAAAAAAAATGGAAAAAAATAAAATCTAATTCTTCCCTAGCAGTTGAGTTTTTTGGTATAGACTATGGAGTATTTACAAATAAATGCTGTAAGTCAAAAATTTATATTTTCTCAATGATTCATTTCAAAATAAAAATTAATAGTGAATAACAATGTTTTAAATATTAAGAAAATATTAAATATTTTAAAAATACAAAATATCTTTGCCTATTAAAGAATAAAGCCATATTCATTAATCTCACTTGCATTTAATGGAAGATTGTTATTTTAATGTTTTTAAAAATTAATATTAATAAAGCAAACATAGACAATGACATTTCCCCCAAATTAATCCAAATCGTTATAATGAATATATAAAGTTTTATTTTTTCCTTTATTTGAGATACTTTGCTGTTCTTGTATCTTTCTTTAAGAAACCTCCTCAGGTTGTTACTGATAGCCTATAGCTTCCCGGTGATAAATTTTGCTTTTAAAATTTCTCAGCCTGCTGTGTGTTTCTGGCTCCTACTGCAAGTATACACTACATGAAATAAAACTTTATAACTTCTTCTTCCCAACTACCCCACTCTGATCTGGAAGAGAAATGTTTCATTTTGTCTTTTATGATATTTAGTGCTGCAAGAAAGTGGAATTCATATCAAATAGATAATTCCAACACCAACAATATGACCATCATCTGTGGATTTTCTTCAAAAGATACTGAAACCAGAAAGAGGAATAATAAAAGCATTTTTGCTCTACAGTTTGAGCTAGTCAAAATCTAGGGGAAAAAAGTCATTTTTGACAGACAAAAGGTGTGACTTCTTCCCTCTTTGATACATTGTAGAAGATAAGCAGTGAGCAATATAGAAACTGCTTATATTAGGTCATAATATTTTTCCTACAACAAATATAAAAATTTTACTTTCCCAGTGTTTATTCATGTTTTCCTGCCAGCATTATTTTCATTACATAATGGCTTCTCTAGAAACAGATAAACTTTAAATGTTCTCATTTTTGCTTCTCAGAAAGAAAACTCAAAGCATTATCTCTTATGAAAATGGGAGCACTAAAACCCTAAAGTTAAATAATTTTCTCTGGTAAAAACTGTAATAGCACTCTAGATCCGTGGTTTCATAAAAAAACATTAATTGATCAAGAATTATGTGTTCAGTAACTATTAATAGAAATTATTACATTCAGCAATAAAAAGATATAAAACTATGTGAGAATGTTTGCCTCTGCATATAAGTGAACTGGTCAGAAAAGGAAGGAATAAATTAGCATATGATATCAAATTAGTCATGATAGAAGTACAATAAAAAGAGAGTCTGATGGTAACTAATCTTAAAATAGAAGATGGAAAATTAATGAGTTTTGAAGAAGTATAAAATTCAAATAGATATAAAGGGAGAAGGAATTTTGGAAAAGGAGAAAATAGTATAACAGAGTCAGAAACAAGGTTTCTGTGCAGACATAAGTCAGTTATGATTTATGAGCTGAGTTTATGACTAGGCACATGAGTCATGGATGTACACATTAGGGACAGAATATGAAAGTCTTGAGCATCTACTAAAGATTTTCACATACCTTGCTATACTGAATACTGTGTCTTCCCAAAAGTCTCTTTTTGAAACCTAATCCCCAGTGTGATGGTATTGAGAGATAGGACCTTGGGAGGTGATTAGGTCATGAGGCTGGATTCCTCATGAATGGGATTAGTGTCCTTTTAAAAGAGAGTCTTGAAATATTCCTCACCCTTTCTGCCATGTGAAGAATAGCAAAAAAAAAAAAAAAAAGAAAGAAAGAAAAGAAAAGAAAAAACAAACAAAAACAAAAAACACACAAAAAACAAACAAACAAAAAAACCTGGCTGTCTTTGAATCAGGAGGTGGGCTCTCACCAGAAAGTCAATCTGCAAACACCTTGATCTTGGATTCGCCAGTCTACAGAACTCTACAACAAAAATTTCTCTTGTTTATAAGCCACCCAGTCTATTGTACTCTGTTAGAGCAGCCTGAACTAAGGCAATCCGTAAGAAATTAAATGTCACTGAGTTTTCATAAGTGGTAATGTGCTTAATATACTATTTTAGAAAGTTAAATAAGTAGATAATAATAGCTGGTATTTGCTCAGACCTTGCAATGGATCAGTTGTCTTGCCAAAACCTTTCCATGAATATTTAATTTAAAAGTCTTTTTTTTTAAACAAATAAAACCATAATCCAAATTAAGCATTTAGTTCTTATATGGTTCTTTCAGTATTGAAAGACTGAATATACAAATGAGCAAGAGCCAGACCATCTATGACAACAGAGCTCTGATGAATAAAAGAAGTCTAGGAGCGATGCTTAGGTGGCTCAGTTGGTTAAGCTTCTGCCTTTGGCTCAGGTCATGATCCCAAGGTCCTAGGATTGAGCCCCCAGTGGGCTCCCTGCTCAGGAGGGAGCTTCCTTCTCCCTCTACCTGCCGCTCCCCCTGCTTGCACTCATGCTCTCTCTCTCTCTGACAAATAAATAAATAAAATATTTAAGAAGTCTAGGAAGCCACACTACAACTTCTACAAGAAAATAAAACAAAACAAACATACACACACACACACACACAGGGCAAAATATCAAACCTTTGCATCAACTGGCCCAGTGCATTCAAGAGTTGATCAACAAATCACAAGTTGTTGTGACTTTTGTTTTGTTTTGTTTTGCCCCTGCTTCCAACTTGGGATCAACCAGAGAAATCTAAATACACTCCTCAAACCCATCACATAACACACACTGCTGCTAGTGAGCCTGTCTCCAACTTTTCTACGCCAATAAATTTCAAACAGAGTATACCTGTAACCTTCCCTTTCTTTCCCTATAAAACTTTCCCTCTCACCTGATAACCTCTGAGTTCTGCCAAATGCAAGTGATGGTGACTGACTGCTTTGATACAGCAAGCTCTGAAACAAATATCCTCCATTTGATCTCACTGGAGTGGTCTTCATTCATTTCTAGAGTATGCAACAGGTAAACAACCTTTCTGGAGGCAAATATAGAAATATGTATCACATTCCTGTGGAGGAAAAGGAACCCTCATACACTTTTACAAACACAAACTGGTGCAACCATGGTAGAAGACAATATGGAGGTTCCCCAAAAATTAAAAATAGAACCACCATATTATTCAGTAATGGTACTACTGGGAATTTACTCAACGAATACAAAAACACCAATTCAAAGGGATACATGCACGTGTATGTTTATTGCAGCATTATTTACAAAAGTCATGATATGGAAGCAACCCAAGTATCCACTAATTGATGAATGGATAAAGAAGAGGTGATATAGAAGATGATATATAGATATATAGAATAGAATATTATTCATCCATAAAATAGAATGAAATCTTGTCATTTGCAACAGCACGGATGGATCTAGAGAGCATAATGTTAAGTGAAAGAAGCTAGTCAAAGACAAATACCATACGATTTCACTCGTACGTGGAATTTAAGAAACAAAACAAAAGAATAAAGGGAAAAAGAAAGAAATGAACTAAAAACTAGACTCTTAACTATAGAAAACAAACTGATGGTTGCCAGAGGGGAGGTGGATCGGGTGAGGGTGAAATAGGTGCAGAGGATTAAGAGTACACATATTATGAGGACGGTAGAGTAATATGTAGAATTGCTGAATCACTGTATTTTATTCCTGAACCTAATATCACACTGTATGTTAACCACACTGGAACTTTTTTTAAAGTTAAGTAAATAAATAAAATAACATTTTGTTTCTTCTTAAAAAAAAAAAATATGTATCCTATCCTTGAAAATGGGCATAAGCTTTAATAAATTCATTCTAATTCAGGTAATTTATTCCAAAGAAACAAATACAAAGAACATAAAAATCCACATGAATAAGCAACTCCAAGATGGCGAAGAAGTAGGAGGTTGATATAGAGTCGGATCCCAGAAGTTCATCTAGATAGTTATCAAACCATTCTAAAAGCCAGCATACTCAACAGGAGAGAGAAGAGAGGAAGAATAGCAATTCTAGGAACAGAAAATCAACCACTTTCTGAAAGGTAGGATGTTTGGAAAACTGAATCCAAAGCTACAGGAAGAGAGACCGCGGGGAGAGGGGTCAGCTCCCTGCAGCCGCAGAGCCGCGGAGCACAAAATCGGAAATTTTAGAGTCTGCTCCGCTGAGGGACATCACTCCAGAGGCTAAGCCGGGGGTTTAGCCCTCACGGGAACAGTGTGATTTCAGGACCCATGAGATCACAAAGGGACCAGGGATGTCTGAGTGCAGCAGAGCTCCCAAGTATCTGGGTGGAGAAGCCAGTGGCAGAGAAGGAGCTGTGCACTTTGAGCTCGGGCTTACCATAGACCGTGAACCGAGGCACAATCTGGCCCCAGCTCTTCGAGCAGGGACCCCGCAGGAGGTAGCTCCGAGAGAGACCCCCTCCTGCCTCCTAGGGGAGGAGCAGCACAGGAGCACGCAGCAGGAATCTGCTGGGTTTGTAGACTCTAGATGGGGCCGCTCGCCAGAGATAGAAACGCTCTGCCACGGGTGGCAGAGCTCGGAGCTTGGGCGGGGACCAGGGAGACTGGAGTGATTGACTGCCTTCCTTTGAAGGCGCGCTGAGGAGCGGGGCCAAGCACTTGGCTCCTCCAGCCTGAGACTGGGAGCCACGTTTGCATTCCCGGCCTCCAGGGCGGTACGGAAAGCGCTCAGGGAACAAAGGTTCTGGAGAGCGAACCTGAGCGAATCGTTTGCCCCATCCCCTGGCAAGGGCAGGGCAATTCTGCCTCGGGCAAAGATATTTGAGAATCAAGGAAAAAGGCCCCCTCCCCCAGAAGATCAGTGAGAATATCCAGCCAAGACCAAGTTCATCAATCAGTGAAAACTGTAGAACTCCAGAGTATTTTTCTCTCTCACTCATCTATTATTAGCTCAATAAAATGACTAGGCAAAAAAACTCACGACAAAAAAAACAAGAGACAGTAGTACTGACAGCTAGACTTAGTTAATACAGACATTAGTAATATGTCAGAAATAGAATTCAAAATGACAGTTATCAAGGTGCTAGCCTGGCTTGAAAAAAGCATGGAAGAGATTAAAGAATCCCTTTCTGGAGAAATAAAATCCCTTTCTGGAGAAATAGAAGAACTTAAATCTAACTAAGTTGAAATTAAAAAAAAAAAAAGCTATTAATGAGGTTCAGTAAAAAATGGAGGCTCTTACTGCTAGAATAAACGAGGCAGAAGAAAGAAATAGTGATATAGAAGACCAAATGACAGAGACTAAAGAAGCTGAGAAAAAGAGACACAAACAACTATTGGACCACGATGGGAGAATTCAAGAGATAAGTGATACCATAAGACACAACAATATTAGAATAATTGGGATCCCAGAAGAAGAAGAAAGAAGGGATGAGTGGAAGGTAAATTGGAGCAAATTATTGTAGAGAACTTCCCTAATTTGCAGGAAACAAGCATCAAAATCCTGGAAGCACAAAGAACCCCCCTCAAAATCAATAAAAATAGGTCTACACCCCGTCAGCTAATAGTAAAACTTACAATTCTTAGTGACAAAGAGAAAATCCTGAAAGCAGCTCGAGACAAGAAATCGGTAACATACAAAGGCAGAAATGTTAGATTGGCAGAAGACCTATCCACAGAGGTCTGGCAGGCCAGAAAGGACTGGCATGATATATTCAGAGCCCTAAATGAGAAAATATGCAGCCAAGAATACTATACCCAGCTAGGATGTCACTGAAAATAGATGGAGAGATAAAAAGCTTCCAGGACTAACAAAAACTAATTTGCGAACACTAAACCAGACCTAAAGGAAATATTGAAAGAGGTCCTCTAAGCAAAGAGAGACCTTAAAAGGAACATAGACCAGAAAGGAACAGAGACAATATACAGTAAACAGTCCACATAGAGGCAATACAATGGCACTAAATTCATATCTGTCAGTAGTTACCCTGAATGTAAATGGGCTAAATGCCACAATCAAGAGACACAGAGTATCAGAATGGATAAAAAACAAAACCCATCAATATGCTGTCTACAAGAAACTTATCTTAGATCCAAAAACACCTCCAGCTGTAAAGTGAGGGGGTGGAAAACAATTTACCATGATAATAGACATCAAAAGAAAGCTGGAGTGGCATTCCTTATATCAGATAAATTAGACTTTAAGACAAAGACTATAATAAGAGATGAGGAAGGACACTATATCATACTTAAAGCGGCTGTCCAACGAGAAGATCTAACAATTGCAAATATCTATGCCCCTAACGTGGGAGCAGCCAATTATATACACCAATTAATAACAAAGTCAAAGAAACACATCAACAATAATACAATAATAGTAGGGGACTTTAATACCCCCCTCACCAAAATGGACAGATCATCTAAACAAAAGATCAACAAGGAAATAAAGGCTCTAAATGACACACTGGACCAGATGGACATCACAGATATATTCAGAACATTCCATCTGAAAGCAACAGAATACACTCTCTTCTCGAGTGCACATGGAACATTGTCCAGAATAGATCACATCCTGGGACACAAATCAGGTCTCAATCAGTACCAAAAGATTGGGATCATTCTATGCATATTTTCAGACCACAGTGCCATGAAACTAGAACTCAATCACAGGAGGAAAGTTGGAAAGAATTCAAATACATGGAGGCTAAAGAGCATCCTACTAAAGAATGAATGGGTTAACCAGAAAATAAAAGAAGAATTAAAAAAATTCAT
>CM052800.1:140723347-140779005 GCA_028533885.1 Nasua narica | reverse complement strand
AAAAATTCATGGAAACAAATGAAAATGAAAACAGAACTGTTCAGAATCTCGGGGACACAGCAAACACGGTCCTGAGAGGAAAATATATAGCAATACAAGCCTTTCTCAAGAAACAAGAAAGATCTCAACTATATAACCTAACCCTATACCTAAAGGAGATGGAGAAAGAAAAACAGAGAAAGCCTAAACCCAGCAGAAGAAGAGAAATAATAAAGATCAGAGCAGAAATCAACGAAATAGAAACCAAAAGAATAGTAGAACAATCAACGAAACTAAGAGCTGGTTCTTTGAAAGAATTAATAAAATTGATAAACCCGTGGCCAGACTTATCAAAAAGAAAAGAGAAAGGACCCAAATTAATAAAATCATGAATGAAAGAGGAGAAATCACAACCAACACCAAAGAAATACAAACAATTATAAGATCATATTATGACCAACTATACACCAGCAAATTAGACAATCTGGAAGAAATGGATGCATTCCTAGAGACATACAAACTACCAAAACTGAACCACGAAGAAATAGAAAACCTAAAATAGACCCATAACGAGTAAGGAGATTGAAACAGTCATCAAAAATCTCCCAATAAGCAAGAGCTCAGGGCCAGATGGCTTCGCAGGGGAATTCTACCAAACATTTAAAGAAGAATTAATACCTATTCTCCTGAAATTGTTCCAAAAAATAGAAATGGAAGGGAAACTTCCAAACTCATTTTGTGAGGCCACCATTACCTTGATCCGACAACCAAAGACCCCATCAAAACGAGAATTTCGGACCAATATCCTTGATGAACGCAGATGTAAAAATTCTCACCAAAATACTAGCCAATAGGATCCAACAGTACATTAAAAGGATTATTCATCCTGACCAAGTGGGATTTATTCCTGGGCTGCAAGGTTGGTTCAACATCCACAAATCAATCAATGTAATACAATACATTAATAAAAGAAAGAACAAGAACCATATGATACTCTCAATTGATGCTGAAAAAGCATTTGACAAAGTACAACATCCTTTCTTGATCAAAACTCTTCACAGTGTAGGCACAGAGGGCACATTCCTCAATATCATCAAAGCCATCATGAAAAACCCACAGCGAATATCATTCTCAATGGGGATAAGCTCTGAGCTTTGCCATCAGGAACATGGCAGGGATGCCCATTATCCCCACTGCTATTCAACATAGTACTAGAATTCCTAGCATCAGCAATCAGACAACAAAAAGAAATAAAAGGCATACAAATTGGCAAAGAAGAAGTCAAACTCTCACTCTTTGCACATGATATAATACTTTATATGGAAAACCCAAAAGGCTCCACTCCAAGACTGCTAGAACTCATATGGGAATTCAGTCAAGTGTCAGGATATAAAATTAATGCACAGAAATCAGTTGCATTCTTATACACCAACAGCAAGACAAAAGAAAGAGAAATTAAGGAGTCAATTCCATTTACGACTGCTCCCAAAACCATAAGATACCTAGGAATAAACCTAACCAAAGAGGCAAAGAATCTGTACTCAGAAAACTACAAAGTGCTCATGAAAGAAATTGAGGAAGATACAAAGAAATGGAAAAACGTTCCATGCTCATGGATTGGAAGAATAAATATTGTGAAAATGTCTATGCTACCTAAAGTAATCTACACATTTAATGCAATCCCTATCAAAATACCATCAATTTATTTTAAAGAAATGGAACAAATAATCCCAAAATTTATGTGGAACCAGAAAAGACCACGAGTAGCCAGAGGAATGTTGAAAAAGAAAACCAAAGTCGGCGACATCACAATTCCAGACTTCAAGCTCTATTACAAAGCTGTAATCATCAAGACAGTGTGGTACTGGCACAAAAACAGACACATAGATCAATGGAACAGAATAGAGAGCTCAGAAACGGACCCACAACTCTAAGGTCAACTAATCTTCGACAAAGCAGGAAATAATATGCAATGGAAAAAAGACAGTCTCTTCAACAAATGCTGTTGGGAAAACTGGACAGCCACGTCCAAAAGAATGAAACTGGACCATTTCCTTACACTGCACACAAAAATAGACTCAAAATGGATCAAAGACTTCAATGTGAGACATGACTCCATCAAAATCCTGGAGGAGAACACAGGCAGCAACCTCTTTAACCTCAATCATAGCAACTTCTTCCTAGAAACATCACCAAAGGCAAGGGAAGCAAGGGCAAAAATGAACCATTGGGACTTCATCAAGATCAAATGCTTTTGTGCAGCAAGGGAATCAGTCAACAAAACCAAAAGACAACTGACAGAATGGGAGAAGATATATACAATTTAACATATCAGATAAAGGGTTAGTATCCAAAATCTATAAAGGACTTCTCAAACTCAACACCCAAAGAACAAATAATCCAATCAAAAAATGGGCAGAAGTTATGAGCAGACATTTCAGTAAAGAGGACATCCAAATGGCCAACAGACACATGAAAAAATGCTCAACATCACTTGGCATCAGAGAAATACAAATCAAAACCACAGTGAGATACCACCTCACACCAGTCAGAATGGCTAAAATTAGCAAGTCAGGGAACAACAGATGTTGGCAAGGATGCGGAGAAAGGGGAACCCTCCTACACTGTTGGTGGGAATGCAAGCTGGTACAGCCACTCCGGAAAACACTATGGAGGTTCCTTAGAAAGTTGAAAATAGAGCTACCCTACGACCCAGCAATCGCACTACTGGGTATTTACCCCAAAGATACAAATGTAGTGATCCGAAGGGTCACATGCACCCGAATGTTTACAGCAGCAATGTGCACAATAGCCAAACTATGGAATGAACCTAGATGTCCATCAATAGATGAATGGATAAAGAAGATGTGGTATATATATACAATGGAATACTATGTAACCATCATGAGAAACGAAATCTTGCCATTTGCAAGGACTTGCATGGAACTAGAGGGTATTATGCTAAGCGAAATAAGTCAATCAGAGAAAGATCATCATCACATGATGGCTCTGATATGAAGAATTTGATAGGCAGGACAGGCGGTTATGAGGGGGTGGGGAAGAGAAATGAAACAAGATGGGATGGGGAAGGAGACAAACCATAAGAGACTCCTAAACTCAGGAAACAAACAAAGGGCGGCTGGGAGGTAGGGGGTGGTAGGGTTATGGATATTGGGGAGGGTATGTGCTATGGTAAGTGCTGTGAAATGTGTAAGCCTGATGACTCACAGACATGTACCCTGGGGCAAATAATACATTATATTTTAATAAATAAATAAATTTTTAAAAATCCACATGAGTATTCCTTTGCTGCATTATTTATTTTTATTTTTTTTAAAGATTTTATTTATTTATTTGACACAGAAAGAAAGAGATATCACAAATAGGCACAGAGGCAGGCAGAGAGAGATGGGGAAGCAGGCTCCCTGCAGAGCAGAGAGCCCGAATTGGGGCTCGATCCCAGGACCCTGAGATCACAACCTGAGCCGAAGGCACAAGCTTTAACCCACTGAGACACCCAGGTGCCCCCTTGGCTGCATTATTTAAAATATTGGAAAAAATACAGCCAACCTGTCTAAAAATAAGAGTTTGGCTGAATTAATTGTGGTAAACAATAAAATAAAAGAGCATGTAGCCATTAAAAATATATAGTACAGGAGTATTTATCAACATGGAAATATTTTCCTCAATATGTTCTAAAGTGAAATGAAACACTATATTTAGTACAAAGAACACTAATTATTTTTAAAAACCTAACTGCAGGATTTCTTTTAGATACTTTAAGTATGGGTAACGTATGGGTAATACTTTATTTTATAAATCTATATATTCAATTATTTTCAGAAAATTAATTTTTATCTGATTATACAAACAAAACAAACACCACCCTAAATTACATTAATGTTTGATCCAACTAATTCACCCATTTGTAATGATAGTTATAATTATATATGCTTTTTATTGGACAACACCTGCCTCAAAATGTTAAAAGATATCAATAATTATAGATATTTAAAAAAATAATGAAAACAGCCTCTCTTCTCTTAGGCTAGTCTATTTCAACCACATAAACCAACAAAAACAGCAAAAATATTAGGTAAATAAAAAACAATAAACTTCATAGTAGCACCACAGAACCTCAAAATAATAAAAAATTACTGAGCTGCATTAAATTAAAAAAAATGCCCCAATTTTTCAATCCAAAGTATCCATACCCTTTGTTATGCAGTGACCTTCCACTCTGCCCCTGGTTTTACCATGTGGCTTGCTTGAGCCAATGGGATATCAGTCAGCATGCTGCAAAAGCAGGAGCTTGAAAGGTTCTTGAGTGTTTGGATTTTCTCATTCATAACCTCAGAGAGAGCCCTGAGAGGACTATGCCTTGGCTAGCTCTACAGAGCGCAGGGAGAGGATGAGAACCATCAGAAGTTGTGTCAAATCACCCATCATGCCAGCTGCAGCCATCTTCTGCAGAAGCTAGGCCTGTACAGCTTAACAAGCCCCCTGAAGATTCTCAGAGCTGCCTCAGACACATCAGCAATATATCCTTATTTTTGTCTATCACTGAAGTACTGTGGTTATTGATTACACAGTATTATTGCACTAATAGAAAGCTGCTATGTAAGCCAAAGTCTGAGAGATGGTTGGAACACAGATGGCTAACTGGAAGCTAGAACTCCACTTTGTCCTGAGGGCATTTGCCAAATTGAATGATTTACATTTTTTAAAACATGTATATTTTACAAAATGATTACCACAAAAAGGTCAGCTAACACATCCATCACCTCACATAATTACAATTTTCTTATATCTGAGAAATTAAAAAATCTACTCTCTTAGCAGCTTTCAAATATACAGAACAGTTTTATTAACTACAGTCATTGTTATGACTTTGGTGTATATGCTTTGGTTTTGATAATATTTACAGGGAGTAGGAGAGAGCATTAAATACCAGGATGCGTCCCCACAGTGGAGGTGGGATCAAAGAGGCCATCCTTCCATAGTAGTTAGCCGGGGGCTTGACAAAGGAAGAACAAATATCTCTTTGAAGAAAGACATCTTTCAATTTAGGAGTCGAAGAATTCCAACAATTAATTTTCTTTAAAAAAAATAATAAGCAGATCATCAGGAAAAAATTATGAGTCTAGTGAGTACATTGAGAAATAGGAACTACAAACAAAACTACAACAAAGAGCAGAAAAGACTTAGAAACAGATGAAATACTAGAATTGGAAGAAACAGATTTAAAAACTATGGTTCCCGTGTTCAAAGAAATAAAAGACAAAATTTAAAATAGCATCAGTTAATAGGGAAACTATTAGAAATAATAGCATTTTTGAAAAAGAACTACATGGAACTTCTAAAAATGAATACTAACACTGAAGTTAAAAATTCAAGTACTGGCTTAAGAGATTAGACATGACTATTTTATCTTCTTTATTAAGAGATGATTTTTGGTATATAATTGGGTAAAAATTCTGTGTTGAATGTTAAGGAATCACATTTACAATCCTTCCACTCAAAATATGGGTCTATTTTCTCAAAACCCTTGCAAATTTGATGGATGAGAAATTTTAATCCACTATTACTTTATATTACATTTCTTTTATTTTTAAGGATGTTGAGCATCTTTTTTATGGCTTTTTTCATTTCTTTCTCTGGAAAACTGCTTATTGGTATTTTGTCTATATTCCTACAGCATTATATATTTGCATCTTATACCACTAGAAAATACATTGCATATTATGATATTGATACTCTGTGTGTTACATATGGCAAATATTTTCTTTGTATTCTTTATCAAAAAATTATGGTTTTTATATGCAACTAATGAATCATTGAACACTATACCAAAAAATAATTATGTACTCTATGTTGGCTAATTGAACTCAATAAAATATAAATTAAAAATTTAAAAAAAACTGTGTTTTCACTACTTTTGGAAGACCACTATTTTAAGAAAAACAGGGAAAGTCACTGAACAAAAGAAATGCTTGTTTTTATCCAAATTGAAATCAGAAAATGGAAATCAGATGATCACAGTGATTATACTTATTGAGCACAAAGCAATCAACACTTAGAGTGACTGCCAACACCATTGCTATGAAAGAAACTCTATTCTTCACAATGTTAATAAATATGTACAAGTTTTTATTGCAATATATCTATCTAGACAACATGTGTTCTTATTTTTAATAGAATTCAGTAACAGATAGATACCTCAGAAAATACTACCAGAACATAAGAATAAACTGAAGGCCTTATAAAACTTCTGTATTAATAAAACAGTAAGAGTTTCCAAAACGGCAGTTCAATAAACCTTCTCATCTAGAAACTTTCCTAATTATTTACACTGATTTATAAAAGGATTTGTGTGTCTTTTCCTTTAGATGAAATTCAATTTTCTCAACTTCTATTTATCTACATTTCACTAGTTGTAATTTGACCATTATCAAAATAAAATAGAATTTCACAAAACACATATTGTAAAAGAAGTGTTCATTTGTACTTTAAGTACCATATCTCTCCATAATATTAACAATACAAATTTACTATGGAAACAGTGAATGGTGTTCTAAATATAATCTATTAATATCAACGTGGTCATCTATTATATAGCTCAAAATAAGCCATAGCTTAGTTTTCATGCCATACTATAATCTAATTTGCCTGATTTGAGGCTGTCTTTGTTGCTCACTTTGATTAATAGAATTCAGTTAAATTGACACTGCGTCACTTTTCAACCTAAGCCTTAAGAAGGCTTGGAAGTTTCTCTCCTGTGTACTTTGTAAGTACGTTGGCTATCTGGCTAAAGAGGCCATATGGATATGTTACATGAAGTCCTGAGACTACACAGAATAAGACAGATTCCCAACTTTTCCAACATCAAAATACATCTTTACTGTATTTCCATTACCACAAAGATGAGAGTGGACAGGGTTGAGGAAGAAAATGGAGCATAGATTTTCACTAGAAGAAATTTTTGAGTCATAGATTAGATAAACATTTTCAAAGACTCTTCCTTCATTTTCCTTTAGTGAGCCAGAAATTTCTACCTTAGTAGAAATTTGTTCTCCATTGTCTTCTATAGATTTCAAAAAATCCTGTTCAGTAGTATTTTATTATATACACATTTGTTTTGATAATGATCAAATATATATTCTTGCAATATAAGCTGAAGCGTCAAAAGTAAAAAATATAAATATTTTAAAAGCATGAAAAGCAAAGAAGCCCTTAAATTTTCAGAGGATTATATGTGAAATTTTCAAATCACAGGGGAAAAAAACTCTTAAAATCTCTGGACAAAGGTCAAAGCACAGTTATTAATGATAAATTTTTCACATCATAATACAAGAATGCCAGACTAGATTAATATCTTGAAGCTGAGAAATATTATTTATAGACTAAATTATCAAAATTGGTAATATTTCTGATTCAGAAGAGCACATGACATAATTATGCCAGCATATTTTGTTAACTGACTTCATATAAATTTATGGGAAATAATACTGTTTTATAATATGTAAGCACTTTTTGGAATAAGCAAAGAACAATTTTTCTAAAATAAGAACTTTTCTGACAAGTCCTAAATAAAAAAATAATACTGTTCTTCCTTGTTAAAGATACAAAGTGAGCCTTCCAAAGAAGAAAACATTCCCAGAATCCTGGGATCTCCAAGGGAATGCGGGAAGCTAAACATATTTTTATGAATGTTCCTTTGCTCATCACTTAAGAGTATAGCTCAAGGTCTCTTCTCAGTTTAATGGCAAAAAAAAAAAAAAGTCTTTCATATAGTCCAGATCTCCTAACTTGTTTTATGAGTCCTGAAAGTATGCATAAATACACACACATAAGCGTGCTTGCAAACACACACACACACACACACACACACACACACACACACAGAATAATGCAGAAACCAGATCTTGGGTCCATTGCCATCCTCGTGAGCTATTAAGAAATTTGATCAGTAAACCTTGAGCTATATATATGTTTAGCTTTTGGTTTTTCCCACTATGGGTACATTTTCTCCATGGTTCCATGAGAGCCACAGTAGACTAATAGTCATATTGACTAAGAAGACTAACAAAGACATCATCTAAGAAAACTGCTAACAAACTGTCTTGTACCATCGGGTTGGTAAATAGGCCTCCTCACTATGCTCTCTGCATGTCGTCTTGTCTACCTTCCCAACACAGCAAAGCCAGTTATTAATGTATTAGTGTTTTCCAAATTATGAAAACAGCCCCAGGAGGCTACTTTCCCCAAAGAGTTCTCCTCTCCATCCTTGCATATGCATATTCCCTGTAAATGTCAAATTCTCCAAAGAACACAAAAGTTTGTTTTTCTCCAGTGAAGCCTGTCTTCTCATTCCACCTTCAGTAGTCAAGAGTTTTTCCCTTTTTCACAAGGTATGAAATCATGTATTAGTGGAGTAAATTATCCTCCAGAATAGTAGGAACAGATGCCCCATTTCTAATTGCCATCGGCCTAAATATATCAATTTATAAACCCCATTGTACACTTTGTCAAAAAATGCATAATAATAAGTGAAGGAACATAGAAAAGACTCTTATAATAATTATTATCTGCCCTTCTCCTGCCTTGGTCTTCAACGTGGCTTTGAGTTAGCTTATAATCTAGAGGATGCCAAATTTTATAAGAAATTAAAAAAGAAAAAGCAGAAAAGGAGTATAAAATTTTCACATCATTAAAAAAGATGTACACATTTCCTAGAAAGCATACATACCAACATTATCTGTACTTTAACTTGGCAAATTATTATGAGGCTACACTACAAAAGACATCAAGTAACTGGGCATTGTATTATTGCTTTCATTTGTTTAGAGTAATGGCAAAAAAATGCATGTGTTAAAAATAGACCAATTCATAAATTGTATCTCATTTTCAAACCCATGAAGCAAGCAATGTGATCATTCCTGAAATTAGCCAAATTTGGTGCCTTCATTGGACTTGCAATCCATTTTAAGCAGAGAAACAGGATTGTAATGAAGCACATCTTCACAAATCACTGCTACAAATCAGCACCACCCATGTGGAATACTTAAATTAGAATCGACATTAAAAACTCATGTTGCCATTATTCTTCCCTGAATCTTATATCTCAAAGCTCTTCACACATATTAAGTTATTTCCTCTTATATTTCACTAGAAAAGATATGTAAATAGTGGTTTTGACAGGGAAGGTCTCCATATTTACTATACTTCCTTCCTTCCTTTCCCTCTCTCAGAACACATGACATTTTTATACCTATACTATAAGGGGGCAAAAGAAGTCACCAATGGAATGTCTCTACTGCCTTTTCTCAGAAAACTAAAGGAGGAGCTGGGTGGGTAAGAGATGAAAAGTTGGCTATCATGTCTATGGGGTGGTAAAATAGAGTCAGAAGAGGTTGGTTGTAGAAGAAATTTAAAAGTTGTTCCAACTTTTAATTTAAAAAATCAGTTGACCAAAGTGGCTGTACCAACTTGCATTCCCACCAACAGTGCAAGAGTGTTCCCCTTTCTCCACATCTTCTCCAACATTTGTTGTTTACTCTCTTGTTGATTTTGGCCATTCTAACTGGTGTAAGGTGGTATCTCAATGTGGTTTTGATTTGAATCTCCCTGGTGCCACTCTGAAAAACAGTGTGGAGATTCATTAAGAAATTAAAAATAGAGATACCCTATGACCCTGCAAATGCACTACTGGGTATTTACCCCAAAGATGCAGATGTAGTGAGAAGAAGGGTCTCTTGACCAAAATTGGGGTCCAACATTGTACCCCAATGTTCACAGCAGTAATGGCCACAACAGCCAAACTGTGGAAAGAGCCAAGATGCCCTTCAACAGACGAATGGATAAAGAAGATATGGTCCATATATACAATGGAATATTATTCCTCCATCAGAAAGAATGAATACCCAACTTTTTATCAACATGGACAGGACTGGAAGAGATTATGTTGAGTAAGTCAAGCAGAGAGAGTCAATTATATAGTTTCGCTTAAGTGTGGAGCATAAGGAAAAACATGGAGGACATTCGGAGAAGGAAAGGAAGGGTGAATTGGGGGAAATAGGAGGGGAAGATGAACCATGAGAGACTACAGACTCTGATAAACAAATTGAGGGTTTTGGAGGGGAGGGGGTTGGGGGCTGGCTGAGCCTGCTGGTGGATATTGAGGAGGGCACGTATTGCATGGAGTACTGGGTGTGGTGCATGAGCAATGAATCTTAGAACACTGAAAAAATAAAATTAAATTTAAAAAAATAAAAAATTTTAAAAAACTTAGTAGGCTGTCACTTGGACCAAACGTCATACAAAATAAATTGATATGCTGATGCTCCACCTTGTCATATGCTTGCTAAAGAGGCATTTTACGGGGTGCCTGGGTAGCTCACTTGGTTAAGTGTTTGCCTTAAGCTCAGGTCATGATCTCAGTGTCCTAGGATGGAGCCCTGTGTCAGGCTCCTTGCTCAGCAGGGAATCTGCTTCTCCCTCTTCCTCTGCTCCCCTCCCTGCTCATGTTTACTCTCTTTCTCTTAAATAAATAAATAAAATAATAAAAAAATAAATAAAGGGGCATTTTAGGGGTGAGTCCTGGTGTGGTGGCTCTATTCCTGGCTCATAAAGGGACAATAATGGCATAGGGAAGAGACACCAGTCTGATGAAATGCTTTGCTTTTACGAAGAAAACAGCACTGATGCAAAGAGCAAAAAGATGTTTGAAAGAGAATAAACTGTTTTGTTTTGTTGAAGTCCAAGGACATATTTCACAGCATCGCCTCAACTCTAAACTGCACCCACTTCCAGGAATTGAAATGCTTTCGAGGTAGTGGATCTGTTATTTAACACAACAAAATTTGTATCTCAAGATTCTATTTATATAGATCTTCATAGCAATCTAAAATATGCTTTGACTTCTAATTTATTTCAAATCCCTAGATAAATGAAAACTATCAGTTCTATGGGATTTTTAGAGGCAATAAATTACCAAGATTTAGTCCAAGTTAAGTTTACTCTTACATAAAAAGAGATTACAAAACCAGAATCTCTTATTTACCTCACACATGCAGTGTCATAACTGAGCTAAAGATAAAAAAATAAAATTCTGCATACTCAAATACAAGAGGATTATATTCTCCCACCAACAGTACAAAATAGTAATAATTACATGTCATATTATGCTCTCAACAGTAGCACTTTTCCTTTAAGCACACTTTTTGTTATTTTTTCTTTGCCAAATTCTTATCGAGGCACAGACCAAAGAATATTGTAATTTTAAAGTTTTGTGTATTAAAAATAATCCATAGTTATCAAGAATAAAACTCCTGAGTACCTAAATAAAATTATGGTTATTACAGATTTCTCAAAGACAAATGCCAACTGAGGTTTTTTCAATATACCTGAAACAATTCTAGTACAAATTTAAAGATTCTTTTTGAAAATTTTATTTATTTATTTGACAGAGAGAGACACAGAGAAAGAGGGAACATAACCAGGGGGGGAGTAGGAGAGGGAAAAGCAGGCTTCCTGCCAAGCAGGGAGCCTGATGTGGGCCTCGATGGCTGGACTCTGGGATCATGACCCGAGCCAAAGGCAGATGCTTAACAACTGAGCTACCCAGGCACCCCAAATTTAAACTTATAAAAAATATTTATGATTAGGTATTCCTCACCACTTTTCAGGATAGGGGTGAGATAAAATAGTATATAACCGAAGCCAGGTAAATACTGAATTATGAAAAACATAAATTTTGTCAAACATCTTGGTTCTGAATTACATAAAATTTTATGAGGATGAGTAATTTAATTATTATAAGAAATTAATGAGTTCTGTTAATAAAAATAACTAAAAAGAAGGAAAAGGCAATTAAAAGGAAATAAGGTACAATCTTCCAAAATATTGTTTTGCTGCCTCATTTTAAATACTGAGATATAATTTTATCAAAGGCTAAGCATCATTAGTCCTAAAGGATAAAAAAATAACTTTTCTTTTTCTAAATATGCTTCAATTTTCCAAGTGTTTGTTCAATTTGACACAGTAGGGCACAAGACTGCTATATGAACTTTATGAACACTGGCAAAAAATATGCATTTGGCATAGAGATATACCATGGATCTTCTCAAATTGTAACCATTAGAAAAACACAATGCATTATGATTTTTCTGACCAAAATTTTTGCTTCAAAATATGAAGCCTTTTCTTTAATGAACATATAAACAGCCAACAGTAACCTGAGACTCTTGATCAGTATATTTTTAATATTTTGAAGAACCTCCATAATGTTTTCCACTGTGGCCGCACAAGCTTGCATTCTTACCAACAAGTGCACAAGGGTACCCTTTTCTTTATATCCTCATCAACATTTGTTGTTTCTTATGGTTTTGACCTTAGCCATTCTGACAGGTGTGAGGTGATAGCTCATTGTGGTTTTGATTTGCATTTCTCTGATGATGGGCGATGTTCAGCATCTTTTCATGTATCTGTTGGCCACCTGTATAACTTTTTAGAGAAAAATCTGTTCATGTCTTCTGCCCATTATTTTTAAAGATTTTATTTATTTATTTGACAGAGAGAAAGAGATCACAAGTAGGCAGAGAAACAGGCAGAGGAGAGGAAGAAGCAGGCTCCCTACTGAGCAGAGAGCCCGATGTGGGGCTCTGGGGCTCGATCCCAGGGCGCTGAGATCATGACCTGAGCCAAAGGCAGAGGCTTAACCCATTGAGCCACCCAGGCACCTCTGCCCATTTTTTAATTGGATTATTTGTTTTTTGGGTGTTGAGTTGTGTAAGTTCCTTATATATTTTGGATACTAACCACTTATCATATATGTCATTTGCAAATATCTTCTCCCATTGTATCAGTTGCCTTCTAGTTTTGTTGACTATTTCCCCTTCACTGTACAGAAGCTTTTTATTTTGATGTAGTGCCAATAGTTTAGTTTATTTTTGCTTTCGTTTCCCTTGCCTCAGGAGACAAAGCTAGAAAAATGTTTCTGTGACAAATGTCAGAAACATTATTGCCTGTGCACTCTTCAAGGACTTTTATGGTTTCAGGTATCACAGCTAAGTCTTTAATCCATTTTGAACTTATTTTTGAGTATGGTGTAGGAAAGTGGTCCAGTTTCATTCTTTTGTCTCTGTCTGTCCAGTTCTCCCAATACTATTTGTTAGAGACTGCCTTTTTCTGATTGTGTATTCATTCTTCCTTTGTCAAAGATTAATTGACCATATAATTGTGGGTTTACTTCTGAGTTTTCTAGTCTAATCCATGATCTATGTGTTTATTTTTGTGTCAGTACCATACTGTTTTAATTACCACCATTTTGTAACATAACTTGAAATCTGGAATTGTGATCCCTTCAGCTTTGTTTTTCTTTTTCAAGATAACTTTGGCTATTCAAGGTCTTTGTGGTTCCACAAAAAATTTTAATATTGTTTGCTCTAGATTCTGTGAAAAACACTATTGGTATTTTGATAGGGATTGTATTAAATCTTTAGATTGCTTTGGGTAGTAGTGAAATTTTGACAATATTTTTTCTTCCAACCTATGAGTGTGGAATGACTTTCCATTTCTTTGTATCATCTTGAATTTCTTCCATCAGTGTTTCATATTTTTCAGTCTTTCACCTCTTTGTTAAGTTTATTCCTAGATATTTTATTGTTTTGAGTACAAGTATAATTGGGATTATTTTCTTAATTTCACTTTCTGCTGTTTCATCATGAAGCATATAAGAATGCAACACATTTCTGTACATGGCTTTTTGTACCCTGTGACTTTATTATATTCACTTATTAGTTCTAGCACTTTTTTGGTGGAGTCTTTAGGGTTTTCTATGTATAATATCATATCATCCGCAAATAGAGTTTTCTTCTTTATTACCAATTTGAGTGTCTTTATTTATGTTGTCTAAATTCTGTGGCTAGGACTTCCAGTATTATGTTGAATAACAGTGGTGAGAATGGATATCCTTGTCTTGTTCCTGACCTTAGGGGAAAAGCTCTCATTTTTTTTTTTTTTTTACCATTAAGTATGATGTTGGCTGTGGGTTATTCACATAAGGCCTTTATTATGTTGAGGTATATTTCCTCTTGACCTACTTTATAGAAGGTTTTTATCATGAATGGATGCTATACTTTAGCAAATGCTTTCTCTGTATCTATTGAAATGATCATATGGTTTTTATTCGTTCTCTTATTGATATGATGTATCACATTGATTGATTTGTAAATATTGAACCACCTTTGCGTCCCAGAAATAAATCTTACTTGATTGTGGTGGATGATTTTTTTTAATGCATTGTTGTGTTCTGTTGGTTAATGTGTTATAAAGAGAGGGGACCCAAATAAACAAAATCATTAATGAAAGAGGAGAAATAACAACCAACACCACAGAAATACAAACAACTGTAACAGAGTATTATGAAAACCTATATGCCAACAAATTGGACAACCTAAAAGAAATGAATAAATTCTTAGAAACATACAACCTACCAAAACTAAAGTGGTAAGACTTAGAAAATTTGAACAGACTAATTACCAATGATAAAATTGAATCAGTAATCAAAAAATGCTGCAAAAACAGAAGTCCAGGGATGCCTGGGTGGCTCAGTGGGTTAAAGCCTCTGCCTTCGGCTCAGATCATGATCTCAGGGTCCTGGGATCAAGCCCCGCATCAGGCTCTCTGCTCATCGGGGAGCCTACTTCCCCCTCTCTCTCTCCCTGCCTCTCTGCCTAGTGATCTCTCTCTCTGTCAAATAAATAAGCAAAATTAAAAAAAAAAAAAAAAACAGAAGTCCAAAACAAGACAGCTTCATGAGTGAATTCTACCAAATATTTAAAAAGTTAATACCTAGTCTTCTCAAATTATTCTAAAAAACGGAAGAGAAAGGAAAACTTCCAAATTCATTTAATGAAGCTAGTATCACCCTGATACCAAAATCAGAAAAGACAGCACACAAAAAAAGAGAACTAAGAGAACTAGAACTAGGGGCCAATCTCTCTCATGAATATTGATACAAAAATATTCCTCTGCCTTTTTTTTATGAGAGACAGAGAGAGAGTGAGAGAAACAGGAGAGACAGGGAGAAAGAGAATTCAAAGCAGGCTCCATGCCCAGTATGTGAGCCTGATGCAGGGCTCGATCTTAAAACCGTAAGATCATGACCTGAGCTGAAACCAAGAATTGACACTTAAACAACTGAGCCACCCAGGCACCCCCTCTTCTGCCTATCTTTGTTATTTGTTCTGTTGTTATTAGATTGTGTTTGCTTTTTATACATTTTAGATATTAGCTCCTTATCAGGTACATGCAACATATAATTGGCCAAAAGAGGTAGATACCACACGATGGAGTATTTTTCAACCACAAGAAAAGATATCCTGCCATTTGAAACAACATGGATGGACCTCGAGCACAGTATGCTAAATGAGATAAGTCAGACAAAGAAAGATTATACTGTATGATACCACTTATATATGAAATCTAAAAAGTTAAACCTGGAGTATAAGCATCAGGATGTGGTAGCAAAAGATCCTGAGCTCACCTCCTTCCGTAAGAACACCAAGACTACATGTATATATAGAACAACTCTCCCTGAGAACAACACAAAAAATAAAGAGAAATCAACCCAACATTACACTGAAGAAAGTCATAAAATAGCAAGTGAAGAGAGTAAGAGAAGGAAGAAACAGAAAAGAAACTACAAAAACAGTAAAATGGAAAAAAGAACAATAAATATAAACTTATCAATAATTACTTTAAATATAAATGGACGAAACGTTCCAAAGAAAAGACTGAGTGGCTGAATGAATTTAAAAAAACACAGGACCCATCTATATGCCGTCTGCAAGAGACTCACTTCAGACCTCAAGATGCACACAGACTGAAAATCAAGAGATGGAAACAGATATTCCATGCAAATGAAAACCAGAAGAAAGTTGGGGTAACCATATTTATATCAGACAAAACACCCTTTAAAATAAAGATGGTAATCAGAGACAAAGAAGGGTACTACATAATGATAAAGAAATCAATCTAACAAGAAGACATAACAATTGTAAATATCTATGCACCCAATATAGGAACACCTAAATATAAGAAGCAAACACTAACAGGAATAAAGGAGAGAAACTGACAGTAATATAATAATAGTATGGGACTTTATCATCCCACATACAGCGATGGATAGATCCTACAGATAGAAAATCAGTAAGAAAATATCAGACTTAAATGACACTTTAGACCAGATAGACTTAATAAATACCTAACATTCCATCCAAAAGCAGCACACATATTCCTCTCAAGTGCACATGCAACATTCTCCTGAATGAATCCTGTGTTGGGCCACAAAAAACCTCAAAAAATTTAAAAGACTGAAATCAAATCAAGCATCTTTTCTAACCACAAATGGTATGAAACAAGAAATCAATTATGAGGAAAAAAACTGGAAAATTCACAAATAAGTGGATATTAAACAACATGTTACTGAACAACCAATGGGTCAACAAAGAAATGAAAGAATAAATAAAAAAATGCCTGGAGAAAAATGAAATCTGAAACACAATACCACTTTAAAACCTACTACATATAGCAAAAACAGGTATAAGAGACAAATTGATAGCCAGATAGGCCTACCTCAGAAAATTTAAAAAGTTTAAAATATATATATACATACACACACACACACACACACACACATATATATATAAAACATTACACCTAAAGGAAATAAAATAAGAACAAATGAAGCTCAGAGTTAGAAGAAATAAATAATAAAAATGGAAAGCATCAATGAAATTAAGAGCTGGTTCCCTGAAAAGACAAAAAAAATTGATAAACCTTTAGACAAACTCATTTTAAAAAGAGAGAGAAAAGGCCAACTAAATAAAATCATAAATGAAAGAGGAGTTACAATTGACATCACAAAAACACAAGGATTATAAGAGATTATTAGAACAACTATATACTAACAAATTGGGCAACCTAGAAGAAAAGGATAAATTCCTAGAAACACACTCTTTTAACAGTGCATCAGGAAAAAATGGAAAACCGGAACAGACCAATTAATATTAGTAAACTTAGGTAAGTAATCAAAATACTCCCAACAAATAACACAGGACCAAACAGCTTCACAGATGAATTCTACAAACTTTTTTTTTTAAAGCTTTTTTATTTATTTATTAGAGAGAGAGAGACTGAGAATGAGAGGGGAGAAGGTCAGAGGGAGAAGCAGACTTCCCACAGAGCTGGGAGTCCGATATGGGACTCGATCCCGGGACTCCGGGATCATGACCTGAGCCAAAGGCAGTTGCTCAACCAACTGAGCCACCCAGGCGCCCCAAATTCTACAAACTTTTAAAGAAGAGTTAGTATCTAGTTTTCTCAAAATATTTCCCCAAATTGAGGAAGAAATGCTTCCAACCTCATTCTTGAGGGCATTCTGATACCAAACCAACCTCATTCTGATACCAAAACCAGACAAAGACAGCACTTACACACACCAAAATTACAGGCCAATATCCTTGATGAACATCGATGCAAAAATCCTCAAGAAAAAATTAGCAAACTGAATTCAAAATACACTAAAAGGGTTATACACCATGATCAAGTGGGATTTATTCCAGGGATGAAAGGATGTTTCAATATCCACAAGCCAGTCAACATGATAACTGTATTAAAATGAGGGATAAAAATCATATAATCATCTCAATAGATACAAAAAAAGCATTTGACAAAATTCAACAAACATTTATGATATAAATTGTCAACATGACAGGTAGGTATAGAGGAAACATATCTCAACATAATAAATAACATATAAAACCCAAAGCTAACATCATCCTCAATGGTGAAAAGCTAAAAGCTAAAAGCTTCCCCTCTAAGTTCAAGAATAAGGCAAGGATGACTACTCTTACCACTTTTATCAACACAGTATTGGAAATCCAAGCCACAGCAAACAGATTGGAAAAGAAATGAAAGGCATCAAAATGGTAAGGAAGAAGTAAAACTGTCACATTTTGCAGATGGCATGACAGTTAATCTTGAAAACCCTAAGACCTCTGCCAAAAAAAAAATTAGTTTTCATTATTTTTGGTTTCTCAATTATAAAACGAATGAATGAATGAATGAATTCAGTAATATTGCAGTATACGAAATTAACATACAGTAATCTATTGTTTATATCCACTAATAACAAACCATCAGATAGAAAAATTTAGAAAACAATCTCATTTACAATTCCATCTAAAGAATAAAATACCTAGAAATAAATTCAACCAAAGAGATGAAATGCCTATACTCTGAAAATTATGACAATGAAAGAAACTAAAAATAATATAAATAAATGGAAAGGTATTCTTACTCATATATCAGAAGAATTAATATTCTTAAAATGTGCATATTATCCAAAGCAATATACAGATTCAATGTAATCTCTATCAAAATATCAAAGGGATTTTTCACATAACTAGAACAAATAACTCTAAAATTTGCATGGAACCACAAAAGACCCCAAATTGCCAAACCAATCTTCAAAAAGAAGAACAAATCCAGAGGTAACATGTTCCCTGATTTCGAACTATACTATATAGCTCTAGTGATCAAAACAGCATGATACTGGAAAAAAAAAAAAGATACATAGATCAACAGACCAGAACACAGAGCCCAGAAATAACTCTATGATTATATGGTCAGTTAACCTACAACAAAGGAAACAAGAATATACCATAGGGAAAAGACAGTCTCTTCAATAAATGCTATTGGAAAAACTGGACAGCTTCATGCCAAAAAAAATTTAAAAAGACAGAAAAGAAAAAGAGCCACTCTCATGCTATATACAAAAACAAATTAAAAATGGATTAAAGACCAAAATGTAAGACCTGAAACCATAAAACTACTAAAGGGAAAAATAGGGAGTAAACTCTTGAACACTAATCTTAGTGATATTCTTTTGATCTGTCTCCTCAGGCAAGAGAAACAAAAGCAAAAATAAACTATGGGGACTACCTCAAACTAAAAACCTTTTGCACAATGAAGGAAACCATCAACAAAACTAAAAGGCAACCTACTGAATAGGGGAAGATATTTTCAAATGGTGTATCTGACAAGAGGTTTATGCAAAAATCTATAATGAACTCATAGCTGAACACCAAAAAAAAAAAAAAACAAATAAGCTGATTACAATGGGCAGAGGACCTTATAGACATTTTTCCAAAGAATACACAGTTGGCCAACAGGCACATAAAAACATGCTCAATATCATTACTCATTAGGGAAAATGCAAATCAAAAACCACAATGAGACATCACTTCACACCAGCCATAATGGCTAATATCAAAAACACAAGAAATAACAAATGTTGGCAAGGATGTGGAGAAAAGGGAACCCTCATGCACAGTTGGAGGAGATATGATTTAATGTAGCCACTATGAAAAAGATGGAGATTCCTCAAAAAAATTAAAAATAAATACCACATAATGCAATAATTTCAAATACCATATAATCTAAGATTTCCAAATACCATATAACCCAATAATCCATTCCATAGACACACACACACACACACACACACACACACACACACACACTCATACACACAATGGAATATCACTCCGCCATAAAAAGAATAATGAAATTTTGTGATCTGTAACAACTTGGAGAGACAAGAGGGTATTATGCTAAGTAAAATAAGTCTGACAGAAAAAGACAAACACCATATAATCTCACTCTACAAGTGAAATATAAAAAAAACAAATGAACGAACACAACAGAAGAGAAACAAATTCATGAATACAGGTAACAAACAAGTGGTTGATAGAGGGAAAGAGTGTGGGGGAATGGGTGAAATAGATTAAGGGGATTAAGAGGTACAAATGTCCAGTTATAAAATAAATAAGTCACTGTAATGTATAATACAGCATAGGGAATTAATAATACTGTAATGCCTTTGTATGAAGATAGATGATAAGTAGATTTATTGTGGTGATCTTTTCATAATATATATAAATGTCAAACTATTATGTTATATACTTGAAACTAATGTAATACTGCATGTTAACTGTACCTCAGTAAAAAAATAAAAAACAATAACTAATTAATTAAAAAGTCAAACCTGTTAAAAAACAGAGTAAGGTAGTAGTCATGGAGGGCAGGGGTGGTGATAAGATTGATTATATTTAAGGGTACAAACTTAAAATGTAAAACAACAGTTAATAAGCCATAGATATTTAATGCAGTACAATGACTAGAGATAATAATATTGTATAATAACGGTACAATGTGATAAATATTGTTTCAAGGGCAATCATATTACAATATACAAATGCATCAACATAACAGGCTTTACACTTAAATTTACACAACATGAAAAAAAATTTCTTGCACATGTAATGTTAAATTCATCAAAGGAAAAAAAAAGAAACAGAAAACTAAAATTGTGCCTCCAAAGTCCTTCTTTTAAGGACTGTATGCAAGAACAAATAAGGCTGAATGGACACAGATTAACAAAGGGCCAAAGTTAGAGAAAACACAATTTTAAAATATTATATGATAGACATGTGATATTCTATACTAATATTGAATACCTCCCTTTATATCCACATAGCGATATCGTGGCATGCAAAATTTTTTCCCTATAAGTAAGATACAGATTGAAATAAATTTATTTGAAAATATTTAGTGACTGCCATACTCAGAAACCCAAATGGTGCTATTCAACTACGTCTAAACTACGAAGAAATCATTGAAGTCTTTATAGCAAGATGGAAAACCCCGGGGAGCCTACTAACAATTTAGCATGCCAATTCTTGTGGTAATGTTAATTTACTTTTCACAGAGTCCTACTGAAATGCTGTACATTATAATTAAGACTTTGTAATGATAGACATGTAAAAAAAAAAATGTGAGGCTTATTATACCAGAGACATCATTAAGCATGTCTTACCTCACAGTAGGGCATTTAGACCTAAGAAATGTTTCTTTAAACTTATTACCTTAGAAAGTAAGTATTGGTAAAAATCTTTCACTGAAGGAGTTTTTGACTCCAGAGGAGTTCTATCCTAGGATTTACAGATCATATCGATGGGGTCCATGAATAAAATTCAGATGATCTATGCATGTGCATTAGGAAAAAAGAAGTCGTGTATTTTCACTAATCTCTAACTGAAAACTTATCATTTTCTTGAAGTATGACTTTAGCCAACAAACCACAACAGCAATATTTATAAACTTTTCATCACAGACACTATTTCCCTATCACATTTTGTTACAAATATCATAAAGTATGATTTGCACTCACCACAGCTTCAAAATCACTATTGTTATTAAACATTAAATATTTGCCTGGATCTTGTTACTTAGTATATTACAAAGCCTACCTATTACTATATCACAAATTTGATTTCTCATGTTTTGATAACTATTTCAATATAACTGATTCTCTGGGTAATTTTCTGCATTTCGTTTCATGCATTTATATTTTAAAACATTATTCTGAAAGGGGGCGTATAAACTTCATCAGACTTCCAAAGGGACCCATGGCACCATGATGGCTCTGTAATCTATCAACTGAGCTAGGATAAATGACATTTCTAAGAATCCCCTCTCCTGTATGATTCCGGTTAGTGTGGGTCGCAGCAACATTTTTATGTGACTTGTGGGCACAAGTGAAGCAGCAGCCATACGGCTTTTCATTGGGAAGGGCAGGGTGGAGTCATCAGGTGCCTCTGTAGATCATGCCCACTGCAGCTTTTCACCTCACTTTACTGGTATGACACATGACCTGAGCCTGCAACCAACCACGCCACCCTTCGCCGAATCCTCCTTCAGCTTCTCTTGGGCCAGATATGTGTTTAGCTCTGTGATGATGAAGGGCATCTGTATCACCTGTATGACAGTGATATCATCAAAGTGGAGAGCAGCAAAACGTAAAAAGCGAAATGAGTTCCAATCCATTTTCTTTGGTTTCAGCAAATGCTTGTGAGTTACCGCTTGCTCTTTTCCACCTAACATCCATCTTCTCTTCCCAATTGATTGTCCTATTTTTCAGAATTCCACTCTAGCATCGCAGGCAAAAACGGTAGCCTTCTAGACATCTTACCAGCTCCCACAATTATATAAACCCTTATAAAAAGCTCTTAAAACAAATACATATCTACATACATATATATCTTACATATATTTTTCAGTTTCTGGCTCAACACTGATACAGCACAAAAATTATATTAAGAAACCTTATTTTAAAGAAGATTTTTATATTATCTATAGACAATGATAATTATTAGGCCATTGAATTAGCTAACACTTATTCTAATTTAAAAATAATTGCTGGATGATGTTTTCTAGCTATTAAGAGTTATGTAGGTTAAATCCATAATAAAATGACTTAATCACATATTTTTGTTTAGTTTATCACATATTCAGTTGTTCCAGACCAAGTATATTAGGAAGACAACATTGATATGGAGAGCAGAATGAAAAAACAACAACAACAACAACAACAACAACACAGCAAAGAAAATATTACCAGAAAATGCTTCCTTCATAGCAGGGAGAAGGAATTATTAAAGAGCAGTCTTTAAAATGTCATGACTCAATTCAAGGGGATAATTTAATTCTACTTCTAGTTGAGTTCATAATACACTTCAGTCTTAACCCAAGGTGTAATATTCAGTCTTATGCTTCAGTCTTACTCTAGGACTGGCATTTAAAGAATTTATGTGATTTATTGTGTCATAACATAAGTGACAGAATATCACCACGAATATATAGGGACATATTCCCAGTCATTTTAAGAAGGAATGGAGATTTCTCAGTCAGAGAAAAGAGATATACTTCAATTAAGACTTGAATGTATTGTGAGAATTCTTTTGACTCTTTTTGTACAAAGGTTGAGCCTGAGTATCTCTGTTGCTAACTCTCATCTAACCACAAACATAATAATGCATTTAGACACATGACCATTCTGGTTTTAGACTAAGAACACTGAGAAACTGCTCTAACCATTGGAAAAGTCCATGTAAATGGCCCAATTTTTCCCCCCTTATGTTACAAATACTGTAGAATTTTCGACACCACCGTGAAGTAGAAATTATTCCCTTTTGCAGATTAAGCATTCAAAATATGACCAATGCTGGATTTGTGTATAGAATCCTCAAAATACAGTCAAATGCCTGCATTTGTCATCAATGAAGACTTGATTCACAGTCTCTTCAAAATACAGTAGAAAGCTTGAAATCAGTATTCTCAACAGCATAAATAAAATGTCTGACTTGTACACGCTGCTCATCCACAGAAGACTCAGAGAATGACAAAAGTGAAATAATAGTCTAGAAATCAGAACATCTCAGCAGGTTGATATTTATGTATTAGTCTGCTACCACATAAATTGCAAGGAGCTCATTTCATAGAAAATGATAGAATAGAAAGTTTATTAATAATAGTTAATAATAATAAAGTTTATTAATAATAGAAAGCTGGAATTTTAGAATGTTTAGTTAGGGAGATCTGAGGCTATATGCAACAATACTATCTGGCAGTGTATTAAATATTTTTTCAATTTCTATAATTTTATAGATTTGTCAAAACATCTTCCATGTTGATAATGACTTCACTGAAACAAAATAAATTTTAGATAAACTCTATTTCTTGGAAAAATCTCTCCTTTTCTCAGATATGTATTATATAAATCACTGTAACAGGACCAATTATCTGAGGCACAGTAAGAATCAATGATGCATAAAACTTTTTCAATATCAAGTTCAGAGCAAAGAAAAAGGTGAATTTAGTCAATGTGACTGTTAATACAAATGAAATAGGAAGTCATAGCTGTTAATTATACTGAGAAAACAAATCAGTTTGCCACACTTAAGGAAAACCTTTTTTTAATAAAGAAATAACTCAAAAGGAAATTTCACCAATATTTTCTGAGATTATAATATCAAGATTGTGTGTACATGTGTGTGTATGTGTGTCTGTGTGTTTGTGTTGTAAACTTTTCAAAAGCAATAAAAATGGAGAAGAACCTAAGGCTCCTAAATTTTGTCATGTTTCGTATCATGGATGCCCAAGGACGCAATTGATAGTAATTATGGACAAAGAAGAAATAAGCATCTCTCTGCTAACAGCAAGGACGACTGCTGCAGCTCATGCAAAGGAATAATGGGTAAAATTTTGTTATTTTTAGAACTAATGATCACTATATCGATCTCTCTTCTATATACAAACCTCTAACTGAAAAGAAACTGTGAATTTTCCTTAGCGACTTCTAATTTTTGCACTTACTCATTTGTATTTATGTTACAGAGTAATTTTTTCCCACTTAGAGGGGTTAAGAGCTTTACTCCAAATAACAAAAGTATCATAACTCCGTAGTGTAGAAGATAGATAAGGAAAGAAAGAGCAGGGGAAAATGTGCACATTTTCCATTGCTCAATTTGAAAACTGTGTTTACCTAACAATGTCACAACAGAGATTTAATCAGATTAAATTCATCAAGGGTAACATAAGGTTTTACTGTGTTGATGGCATGTAGCATGTCTTCAAGATCTTCTTTCACATCTTTAAGACAAAGACATACATATAAAACTTCAAGATATTCTCTTAGCATTCTTTTAAGCATTTAGAGTGTTCTCCTGACAAAAATTTTCATCCTGAGCACAAGTACCTCAACTTTTGATGATGAACAGAATGGCCAGCAATATATGCTAAATAAGTATATGTATTGGCTAAATGAATCAATTCATAATCTTGAACTTTTGCAGTGAAATATCTTTATTTCCAACATGCCTGAAATCTCTAGCATAGAGGTGCTTTTTCAGTCAGGAATTTAAAATTACTGCCCTTTCGATACTCCCTAAAATCTCATTTTGAGTTGTCTGCCATAAAACTCCTACCCTAAGGATGTGGAGAAAGGAGAACCCCCTTCCACTGTTGGTGGGAATGCAAGTTGGTGCAGCCACTTTGGAAAACAGTGTGGAGATTCCTCAAGAAATTAAAAATAGAGCTACCCTATGACCCCACAATTGCACTCCTGGGTATTTACCCCAAAGAAGCAGATGTGGTACAAAGAAGGGCCACATATACCCCAATGTTCATAGCAGCAATGGCCACAATCGCCAAACTGTGGAAAGAGTCAAGATGCCCTTCAACAGACGAACAGATAAAGAAGATAAGGTCCATATATAAAATGGAAACTTATGCCTCCATCAGAAAGGTTGAATACCCAACTTTTGTATCAACATGGACGGTACTGGAAGAGATTATGCTGAGTGAAATAAGTCAAGCAGAGAGAGTCAATTATCATATGGTTTCACTTACTTGTGGAGCATAAGGAAAAACATAGAGGACATTGGGAGAAGGAAAGGAAGGGTGAATGGGGGGAAATCAGAGGGGGAAATGAAGCATGAGACTGTGGACTCTAAACAAAAAACTGAGGATTTTGGAGGGGAGGAGATGGGGGGTTGGGTGAGCCTGGTGGTGGGTCTTGAGCAGGGCACATATTGCATGGAGCACTGGGTGTGCTGCATGCACAATGAATCTTGGAACTCTGTGGTGCATGAACAACCAATCTTGTAACACTGAAAAAATAAAATAAACATATTTGGGGGGAAAATAAAATAAAATTAAATTAAATTAAAAAAGAAAAACTCCTACCTTAGGCCTATGGAAGATAGTTCATACTCAATTGTCTAAATAAGCTGCCAGCTATTTACTCCTTCAAACTTTTTCAGGCTTTTTCTGTGTTTCCAGGTAATCAGAAAGCTGCCATATGCACTTTGCTTCATCACGTAATTGCATTATGTTTTGTTCAGGGAGTCTACCAAAGGCTGATCATATGTGGAGGATCTTTCACATTTTACAAAGTTTCTATTGAGAATATAGGCCATTATGTCATTCAAACGGATACACATCCTCACAATACATGAGTTCTCTTGAACATCTATCCTTTCTGTTACAAATCTAACAAATTCAAACATATACTGAGATGCTTTCCCAACACACTTGTTTATTTGGTTGTTTGGTTGGTATTGATGTGCGCAGTCCCCTGTTCAATTTTGTGCCCAGTTTAACCCATGTATCATACATTACTAGTTTTTTAGCTCAGAGTCTACATTTTTCTTATCAATCACCATAAATTACTTTTAGATTAGATAATATGTAACAACAATAAAAAAGTATATCATGATATATGTTAAAAATAAAATGGTAAAAGTAGATCTAAAAACAGGATATGAAATATTAGTTTGCATTGCTGAAATCATTGTTTTCATTCTAGTCCATCACAAATGGTTGCTAGAGCCCCAAATGAGTCCTTGTGAACAATCCCTCCAATCTTCATAATCCTTTTTAAAAGTTAACTAAAAACATAAACATTTTAATTCTACATTATTCTTCACTGGCACTTAGGGAAATATTAAGGTTTTTATTATTATTTTTATGTCAACTTCCTTCAGTAGGTTTCTATGACATCTGTACTACTCCCATATACCCTATGTGTAGTTTTACAAATATTGCTTAAATAGCTCAATAAATTTTTTTTTAATTTCAGAGTAAGCATCATTTTATCTTCCTCAACAATATCCAAGTACTACTGCATACATCATAAATAGATGCCTATCATGTAACAAGCAAACCAACAAATGAAATGTCTGGGCTACAACTTCATAGTTACCTCTTTCTGACCAAGCGTCTCTCTGTCTTTTAGGAAGGTAAAAAGCATATTTGTAAGTGAAACAAAGAACCAAATCCATTTTGTTGCTACAAAATGTCGATGAGTACAGAATAAACTGATGTCTTTAATGAAGCAAATAATTACTACTAAATATCAACTCTGGAGTTTATGTGTGCAAAAACTATAAAAGGAACATTTTTTTCAACATTTCAAGAACTCCTAAGTTTTTTCACTTAAAAATTCACTTTTGGATAAACCAGAGGTTCAGTGACAGTATAAAAAAAATAAATACAGATGACCAATTTTTTTACTATCAAAAATGCCAATGATAAAAAAAGAATATGTTTGAGATAAAAATAAAAGAGATAAAAAGCTTCTGGAAAATAAGTTCAGAATATTTCAAAAATTGCAAAATCAAACTGTATGTGTTACTTATATAAACTGCCACTTCCATCCTACATCTTCTAATTTTTGTATTATCATTCATTGCACATTTTCCCACTTATTCAAAGGTAAAACTATGGCATCATCTTTGATTTTTTTTTCACCTTCCCCTCAACTGTTGAGAACTGAAAGAAGAGAATTTCACTGAAATGTTTCTCATCACTGCCCCTCCCACTTGAATAAAGTGTAGGCTTTCCATCATGGAATTAAGAACTTTCATGGTTTCAACTAATCTTATCTACTTAGCTTTGCTTCTTACTACTCATTTCATAAAATTTTCTATCCAATACCTTGAAGTCTGGGAACTATCAATACATCTTAAGTAAATTCCTAAGTTAAGAATGTTCTTACTCTATACTCTGATCTCAGTCATTTATTATTCATCTAAGGTTTACCAATATTTTATATCCCAATTTTAATTATACTGATTCTCTGAATAACTGCAATACTTCATTAATTCAGTGAGTCCTTGTTTTCTACATCTTTTTGAATAAGTATGTTGAAGGATAACCTTAAGATGTAGTGGAAGGTGAGAGAGTTATAATATAGTCTATACTTTTTAGCGACTTCAATTCTACATTTAATTTTTATATAACTGTTCTACACAATGAGATTATAATAATTTAGAAGCAGTCTTCATATTTTGCATTTTTATTTCCCACAGCTCTTAGCACAAATACTCATTTTATTGTATTCCTGAATTTTTTTTAAAAAACTCAAAAAAAATATAATGGTGATATCATCTCTACTGAGTCTCTGGGTAAACAAAATCTATAAAATAAATGATATTATAAGCCATAAAACAGAGTTATTTCAAAGCTAAAATCATTCATTGTCTAAAATACTGGGGTTCAGGAGTAGCCTCTACTGATAGGTATCACCTGTGAAGTATAAATCTCTCTTAAGGGAAAAGCAACAATGAATGGCAAAAAGATAGCTATAATTTTTTGTAATATGCTCACTAAAATATTTGTTTAGTGATGCCTGGGTGGCTCAGTCAGTTAAGCGTCTGCTTTTGGCTCAGGTCATGATCTTGGGGTCCTGGGATCAAGTCCCACACTGGGTTCCTTGCTCAACATGGAGTCTGTCTCCGTCCTCTCCCTGCATCTCCCCCTGCTTGCGTTTTCTCTCTCTCTTTCTGGCAAATAAATAAATAAATAAATGAAATATTTAAAAACAAAAAAAAAACAACATTTGTTTAGATGCATTCCAGCCAGATGAAATTACTGTAGTTGCAGGAAAGATCTCATGCCAAAGGCAAAGGGTCTACTTTGATCATTTTTTAAATCCTTAGAGAAAACTGTACTAATCCTCCATTAGGGACTAGAGCGTTATTCAGCTGGGACCACCGCTGAGCAGGAGATGTTTTATTAAACCAGTTAACTTCCTCCTCTGTATGGTCACAGAAAATCAAAGCCAATGTTGATTGAAGCTAATGACCTATTACAGAAGGTAAAACAGTAACTAATTTATGATCATTTAATCCTAGATTTAGAAGATTTTATGTCAAATTAGTTAGCACTTTTTCTCTCAGATGGTCCCTGTAAGATGGGTTAGGTTTTACTTTAAGAGATCTTTCAAAATATGGTATTTTCAAGCATCTACTTGTAGGTATTCTAGTGCTTAAAAATTCTCACAGCATGGAAATGTATACTGCTAACGGTCCAGGTTTATTACACTTTTTTTAAAAAAATTTTGACAGAGAGAGACCACAAGTAGGCACAGAGGCAGGCAGAGACAGAGGGGGAAGCAGGCTCCCTGCTAAGCAGAGAGCCCGATGAGGGGCTCAGTCCCAGGACCCTGAGATCATGATCTGAGCTGAAGGCGGAAGCTTTAACCCACCGAGCCACCTAGGCGCCCCTGGCCTAGTCAGAGATCTAGACTTGATGATAATAATCTATATTTAATTTTAAAGACAAACAAAGAACTATCATATTTCTTAGGCGCCCCTGGGTTGTTTTTTTTTTTTTTAATTGCTACAAAATAATAAACCGTCCACATTTTCTATGAGATCTCTTCATATACATGAAGAATAATACTGTTATTTCACTATTTTCTTTTCTAAAAGAAATTTTTCTATTTCCTTAAAATTTTTATCACAGATACTATTACTGATAATTTGTGAGCATAATTTTTATTTCTCTTCTCAACTTTCTCCACATATTCCAAGTCCTTCATCAGATGAACACACCACAAGCACTTAGAATTTAATTAAGAGGAGTATGACCAAAGTCAAAAATACATTTGTTCCTGGCTCTTAAAAATCTTTCTTGCATTTTACAAATCTAAGTTCGAATAATACCTCCATGGGTCCTAAATGGGATTTCTTAGATGTATAGGAACTGATGTACTAATGGGAGAACAAGAGACTTTTATAAAATCCTAATAGAAAAGGTATATTCACCACTGATAAAACTGTACAGGCCATATTCAACACCAAATTTCCTTCCATTTTTCATGAAGTGGATTTGATACATTGTAAATATTCAGGAAATGCTTCCTATTAATATAAATTGTATAGTCATTGAATGCTATTGCAATTCGATGATCAAAAATGGATTTTAAGAGATACACAGATATCTCTTTTTTTTTAACTTTCGTAAAAAAAATAGACAACCGACTATTTTCATTAAATGCATTGTTTTAGGGTAAAAGCTCCATGGTTTCCATGAAGAAAAATAATAGCACAAATAACAGAACCCACAATATACAAAGGATCTATAAAGGTCTGCCATGAACAATTATACACCTAGCTTGGAGCTAACATCCTATTCAATAGTGAAAGGCTGAAATTTTTTTCTTAACATTAGGAACAAGACAAGGATGCCCACTATGACCAACTCCTATTCAACGTAGTACTGTAAGTCCTAGCTAGAGCATTCAGGCAAAAAAATAAATAAATAAAGGCTATCAGAATTGGAAAGGAAGAATAAAATTGTCTTTTTTCAAATGACATGAATTTATATATAGAAAATCCTGAAGACAACCAAAACTGTTAGAATTAACAAATTCAGAGAAGTTGCAGGATATAAAATTAACATGCAAAAGTCACTAGCTTTTCTAGATACTAACAATAAATTTTCTAAAAGAAAAAGACAAAGAAACTGATCCCAATTATAATAACATCAAAAACAATAAAATACCTAACAAATTTAACCACAGAGGTGAACAATCTCTATTCTGAAAACTGCAAGACATTGATGAAAGAAATCAAGGATGACACAAATAAATGAAAATGGATCCCATGTTCATAGACTTGATGAAGTAATATTATTAAAATATCAATACTGAGATGCCTCACTGGTTCAGTCAGTTAAGTGTCTGCCTTTGGCTCAGGTCATGATTCCAGGGTCCTGCGATCAAGTCCCACACTGGGCTCATTGCTCAGTGGAGAGCTGCTTCTCCCTCTGCCTGTTACTCCCCCTACTTGTGTGCTCTCTCTCAATCTGACAAATAAATAAATAACATCTTAAAAAAATATATCAATACTACCCATACCCATCTATAGACTCAAAGTAATCACTATCCAGATTATAAAGGCATTGTTTATAGAAATTTTAAAAAATACTCTAAAAATTTATATGGAACCACAAAAGACCATGAATAGCCAAATCAATCTGAGAAAGAAAAACAAAATAGGATCCTACTTCCTAATTTCAAGCTAAACTATAAAGCTATAGCGACTAGAACAGTATGCTATTGGCAAAAACAAACACACACATATAGACCAATGGAACAGAATCCAGAGCCCAGAAATAAACAAAAGTATATATGGCCAACTAATGTTTGACAAGGGAGCCAAGAATATTTGATGGAGAAAGACAATCTCTTCACTAAATGGTGCTGGAATAATTGGATATTCATATTTAAAAGAATGAAACTGGAACCAAACCTTACACTACTCACAAAAATTACCTTGAAATAGATTGAAGACTTAACTATAAGACTGAAATTATGAAACTCTAGAAAAAAACAGGAATAAAATTCCTTGACATGGGTCTTGATAATGGTTTTCTGGAAATCTCTGCCAAAGCACAAGCAAAAAATTAAAAAATAAACAAGGGAGACCACATCAAACTTAAAAGCTTCTGCACAGCCAAAGAAACTATACACAAAGTAAAAAGACACCCTGCAGAATGGGGGGGAAAATTTGCAAAGCATATAACTGATAAAGGGTAAATATCTAAAAAATAAAGAACTCCTACAATTGAATAGTAAAAAACAAAGAAACAAACAAACAGTCCAATTTAAAAATGGGCAGAGGACTTAAATAAATATTTTCCCAAAGAAGATATATGAATGGTCAACAGATACATGAAAAGATGCTCAAAATCACTAGTCATTAGAGAAATGCAAATTAAAACCACAATCAGATATCATCTCATGCCTGTTAGAGTGGCCATCACCAAGAAGACAAAAGATAATAAACGCTAGCATAGATGTGTAGAAAAGGGAACATGATGTTCTGTTGGTGGGACTATAATGTATGTATTTGGTACAGCAACTATGGAAAACAGCATGAAGTTTCCTCAAAAAAATTAACAATAGAACTACCATTTGATCCAGTAATGCCACTTCTGGGAATATATCCAAAGAAAACAAAACCTCTAACATGAAAAGTCATCTGCATTCCGATGTTCATAGCAGCACTGTTTACTATAACCAAGAAGATATAGAAACAACCTAAGTGGCTATCAATGAATCAATGGATAAAGAAATCATAATATAAATTATCTATCTATCTATCTATCTATCTATCTATCATCATCTATCTATTATACACACACACACACACCAGAAAATTATTCAGTCATAAAAAGAAAAACAAGGAATTCTGTAATTTCAGATAGCATGGATGGAACTTGAAAGAATAAGACTAAGTGAAATATGTCAGAGAAAGCCAAATACTGTACAATCTCAGTTAAATGTGGAATCTTAAAAAACAAAACAAAACACCAAGTTCATGGAAAATGACACATGGTTACCTGAGGCAGGGGGTGAGGGAAGATGGAATTAAAAGAAAATGGTCTAAAGGTACAAACTTCCAATTATTAGATAAATAAGTAGAGATGTAAAGCACAATAGCTAACACTGCTGCATGATATACAGGAAAGTTGTTAAGAGAGTAACTCCTAAGAATTTTCATCACAAGAAGTTTTTTCTTTTCTTTTTATTTTATCTATATGAGATGATGGATGTTAACTTATCCTATTGTGGTAATCATTTCATAACATATGTTAATCAAACCATCATGCTGTAGACCTTTAACTTATGCAATGACCTATGTCAATTTCTTCTCAATAAAATTGAAAAAAATAATAAAAATGGGTAGGGTCTGAAAAAAGTTGGAATTGCTATGCCATAATTTAAATTTAAGATGATTTTTATACTAATCGTCTCCATCTGTATTTTTTCTTCATGACATGTTAATATTTGTCTTTACAAATTTTCCCTTGTTGTATGTGATTCTCCATCCATTTCTACATCTTTCTGAAGTGATTTGTGCCCCCCATATTACTATAGAGGCTTCTAAAATCTGCCTTAAAATGAGGACTTCATATTATCATATTCAACATTAATTAAGTTGTTCAAAAATACTGGTTAACAAAATACTCCCAATGAAAAGCACCTAGAATGGCTATTGTGCCACGGATTACAAATATTTAGGCATATCTTTTCATTTATTTGAACTCTCTTGCATTTGTTATAGAGAGATACAGAATAATTTTTTTCTTTTGTTTAGTGGAAATAGTCTGCCTAAAAGAAAAACAAAAGAAAAGGAAAAGAAAAGGTTTCAAAAGTCAAAATAAATGACAAATACTATATTCTTTCAAACTACTGGGTCTTTCATAGAAAACTAGTTAGATGCAAGGAGACTACCTTATCTCAATATCTGAAGATAACATAAAAAAAGGAGTAGAAACTATTTGCTTTATAGTGTTTAGAAACTGAAATAGCAAAATATTTTAACTTTGAGATAACCAGAAGAGTTGTAAATTTGAAGGTTCAGGAGACACTCAATTTAATGTTATTCATGACTCTTCACACAGAGCCTTTGTTTTCTATCATGTGAAATGCATGAATATTAGACAGATTCTAGTAATCAAAGTTATGTAGTGCACGTCTCAACATGATGAATATTATAATCCTTGAGTGCAAAAGCTATATTAGTAACAAAATAATGTCAATATTTTTCCCCAAAGTAGTCAATATTCAGTTACCTTCATGAGGTCACTTAAGGTAATTATACAGATAAAATTAAATATATTTGTTTGCTAAAATGGAGGACATTATAATTACCAATATACCTGCCCAGGCAAATCATTATTATTGACAGCACTGCTTCTTTCATCTAGCTCTTCAACTGATAAAGTTCTTATCACAAGTCATTAAAATATTAGCTAATAGATATAAGGAAATAGAGTTCATTTAAAAAAAATTCTATTCACTAAAATCAAATAAAATCTAAGTAAAAGAAAGTTTAAAAAAAAACAAAATCAATTAAAACCCTTCCATTAAAGAAAATTTGACTCAAATTTTCCAAATTCCAAATGAAAAATGTGGTTTTCTGCAAAGAAAGTCTTCTCTATCTAGGATAAAAATAGATGAACTTACAAAATACGGCAGCGTCTCGTTTAATCACAGAAGGACAATTGAGTATATTCTCTCAGAACTCTTCTTGGGTACATTTCCTGAAAAAGAAAATTTAAATAAACTTAAAGGCTAGACTTAAAAAAAGTAACTATAAGAAACTAAGTTTTTTGTAATGGATAGACCACACATATATTGTACAAACTGTAGGCCTATCTAAATAATTTTTAAACTATAATATAATAGGGAGGGTTCCTAATGCCATCCGTGCCAATATTCAGGTCATGCAAAAGAGTTTCTATCAATTTTAATTTCTGTTGTTCCCAAAATCAAGCTACTTTAGTATATTAAGAATGAGTCAACTGAAGGTTTATATTCTAATACAAACGTTCAAAATGATTTTTTCTGGTATAAGACAAAAAAAAGTTATTTATGCCATTTAGATGCCACTGAGCAGTTAAGACACAGCGATGACTCCAAAGTCAGAGGACAAACTAAATATCAAACTAGAATACCTGGTCCCAGTTTATACAGTTGTTTCATGAAGATAGACTGAAATTGACAGAATTTTTAAACATAATGAGGATGAATAAAAAGATGAAGCACTTGAAAGATATATAAAAGAACAGTGTGAAGCTAAGCAATAAGTTCGGTATTGGATCCTCATACATTCTAAACAAGTATATCATGAATACAAGCCAGGTGGTTCACTTTCTTTCATATCCCTATGTATAAAACAGCACCAGGGTACCTGGGCACTCAGTAGATTAAGTATCTGCCTTCAGCTCAGGTCATGATCTCAGGGTCCTGGGATCTGGCCCCTTGTCAGGCTTCCTGCTCAGCAGGGAGTCTGCCTCTCCCTCTCCCTCTGAACCTCCCCCTACCCTCACTTATGCTGGCTCTCTCTCTCTCTTTCACACACACACACGCAAAGCACCAACTATTCCATCTTTTATTTGTTTTAGGATTCACTCCAATAGAAGGCAAACATGACTACAATATTAAATGGCCTACGTCTGACTGAAAGGAATAAGAATGCTAGCTGTCCATACGGTGAGCTGGTATCAATCTCTGACAACTCTCCTTAAGCTTTTTTTATATGAAGAAAGATAACAAGGTGGTATTTTAACAAACTATTAGTGGATGTTATTGACCATTTTTCAAAGAATATATAATGTAACATTGTAGTTGTAGGTAAAATATGACATTTTCATTTCAAAATTGTATCTACTTATAGAATCAATGTACAGGGAGTGGAGGTTGTAATAGTTATTTGAAATAAGCTTGTCCATAGAATTAATAAACTGCTTTATGAAGGTCGACTGCTGCAACTAGGAACACATTATAACCATATATGTAGAAAACTGAAATTCAAACAAATACAACAGATTGAAAATCAGATAAATCTGAGAAATAACAATAGTAACAACAAAAAATGTTTCCACAAGAGAATAATACGGTGTAGAGAACTATGAGAAATGCTATTAATTTTTAAGTTATTACCAATGCAGTTTTAAAAATTTTTATATATTTATTTGAGAGATTGAGAGAACGAGTGGGGGGAGGGAAAGAGGGAGACAGAGAAACAGACTCCCTGCTGAATGGGGAGCCTGATGCAGGACTCGATCCTGGGAACCCAGGATCAATACTGAGCCAAAGGCAGACGCATAATAGACTGAGCCACCCAGGCACCCCACCAATGCAGTTTTAAAACTAAGTAAGTCTTCAAATTTATTTCTACTTTCACTAAATATTTTTTAAATAAATTGTCCATTTTCAAATACACAAAATACATAGTGGTTGACCAATCAAATACCCATCAACAACTGCAGAAGACTTCTTTTACAAATTAAAGAATGATATCCTTTGGCTCAGAATAGTTCAACTACTGTCATCCAGCTTTAACTATGGCTACGTTGTTTTGTTTAAATTAAACTGGATTACTTGAAATTTTTCCATGTTTTAGGACCCCATTTTTACAGACTACATAATGTAAATGGAATGTAGTTATTAAAATCTGAATTCCAAATATAAAGCATTGTGAAACATCAATAGATCTATTAGCATAATGAAAACAAATAGAAAACCTACCAAATTATGCAAAAGTTATATTGACATTAATAGCATAAGATCACTATTAGGCACTGTTGCGTCATCATTTTAGGCTCTCCAAGCTGGTCTTTCAAAAGTTTAATAAACCAGATGTTTTTCTTCTTCATATGTACTTATCCAACATTTACTTCCTTTTGTGTAATAAGGCATGAGAGTCAACAAAGAAAGAAGGAAGGGAAAGAGCAGGGGAAGAGGAAGACAGGTAGTAGAGTGGAAGTAAGGGAAGAAGGGAGAAAGGAAAGAACTAAGCTTACTTAAAAAGACATGTATTTGGGGAAAAGGGAGTCAGAGACTAAACTATGGTGACAAGTAGTGTTCTTATATCTTTGGGCATGTGGTGAGGTGGGTGTCAAATTTATAAGTTAACTGGGAGAATCCTGAGAGGGAATTAAGTAAATAAAGAACCGGATGGACAAATTTATCTCACAAATAAATAATTCAAGCAAAAGTGGGAGAATGTCATGATTTAATCAACAAATGGTACATAATGATTAGATATGCAATTTATCTTTCAAACCACTCCACCATGATGACTACTGCAGATTCTTTTAGAAAGAGGGGGAATGTGAGTTAAAGGTGAAATTGTTTCACTAAAATTGCGGGGTAATTTTGGTTATTCAGATTGAGCACAGCATAACTAAGGGTGCCCCACTCTCTTCAAACATTTGTATTTTTATATTTTTATTATAAATGTTTAATCCAAAATAGTTTATTTGCATATTTATTATGCCAAACTTCCAGTAAATGAGAAAAATTGTCCTATTATAATAGAATAGGGTCAATATACATCATTCCACATGAGTTTACAAAGGAGAAACACATTTGATGAACTAAAATATAATAATCAAAAGATAGTGTTATATAATATCATCTATGATAATCCATGCTTCTAAACAAGTAGCTGGGCTACAAACTGATATATCCATCAATCTTTATATCTATTTATCTAGCCTCTCTACTTTAATATGTAATATGTATGTATTCATAAAATTAAAAAATCTCTCACTGCATTAATGCAGTGGCTATATTTAATATATTTTTATAGAAGTTCACATTAACTGTATTTTGTTTACTGCAACATTGCTGTAATGTACCACATTGCAGAATGCTAGAAGATGCTTTCATTATGATACGAATTATATAACTGTTCTCAATTAATCAGTAGTAATCCAAAAATAAATACTGACATAGGCTTAAATGAGAGATTATTATATAATTATTATATATTATATAAATTATTATATAAATTATAATTATATAATTATATATTATATAATTATATTCTATTATACTCATTATAAAAGAATCAAAATATTTAGTGTGGATATTTGGTCATTAGAAAAATTAAATGTTAAAAAAAAATTAAATGTTGTATTAAAATTTGCTGTTATTTTCCAAAGGAAGCTATATATCATACGATGTTATATTATCCTTTATTCTCCCTAAGTAATGGAAACACAATAAAATTTACAATAAAGTTATTAGAACACAATTGTTATATTTTATTAAAAATTATTGAGATAAGAAAACAAAAAAAAAGGAAACCTTGCACACACAAAAAAAATTTAAAAAAAAGAAAAAGAAGGACCCCTCTGGGGTCCCCTCCCTCTTTAGGAGCTTTGTACTCTCAATATACCTTGCTTTTTTTTTTTTTAAGATTTCATTTATTTTTTTGACAGAGAGAGACACAGCGAAAGAGGGAACACAAGCAGGGGGAGTAGGAGAGGGAGAAGCAGGCTTCCCACTGGGCAGGGAGCCCGAAAGGGGGCTCAATCCCAAGACCCTTAAAGACAGATCCACCCAGGAGCCCAATATACTTTCCCTTGATGGGGTGCCTGGGTGGCTCAGTCATTAAGTGTATGCATTCAGCAGGTCATCATCTCAGGGTCCTGGGATCGAGCCCCACATTGAGCCCCGCATGAAGCCCTGCATTGGGCTCTCCAATCAGCAAGAAACCTGCTTCTCACTCTCCCACTCCCCCTGCTCATGTTCCCTTTCTCACTGTCTCTTTCTCTCTGTCAAATAAATAAATAAAATCTTTAAAAAAATAAAATAAAATAAATAGACTTTGCTCTCCACCAAAGGCGGAATAAAAAAAGAAAAACTATTTAGAACATTGAAAAAAAATTGGAATGTGAGGCCTGAATGAAAAAAAACCCTCAGAACTTTTAGCAATTTTAGCAGAATATAGCATGAATTATCACTAGTGCAACAGGATGTGAAATTATCTCGCACTTCTATGTCTACAGTGACTAGTGACTTTCAAGAAAAATTAGCAGAAAAACAAAAATCCTGAAAAACTCATCAAATCAAATGTATTCCCCTAAAATCCCAAAATGTGGACAGATTTTTTTAGTATTCATCAATGAGATATGCTTGCTAAAAATCATTATCTTATAAAAGAAAGTTTGACTTTACAAAAGTCAGCACAGGTAGGAAGTTTTGGGATGTTGGCCATATTCCAATCTTTTCAAATGAGAAAAATCACTATATGCTGTTTACTTTATGCAAAGGATCTTGTAGTCAGTCTGAATTTCTGCAGGTAGAAAAAATATCAATCAGTACTTGAGGATGAGCAATAATCAATTACAGGGAGTGAGTAAACATGAATAAAGTAGACTGAACAGCAATCACAGTGTCGGGTACTTAAAATGCAAATCTAACTTGAAAAAATCAGTAACTATTTTTGCTGAAGAACAGACACTAAATGAAAATAAGAGATGACATGTTTTTGAACATATAATATACATAATTGTGGTTTTGGCAAAGCAAATGTGTTCAGAGATCATTTAAAAAAGTTTGAGAATGATAATTGAAATTTTCTGCATTTGGCAAAGATCAGTAAACCTTGATAATATTATGAAAGGATATTTATTCACACTACAAACATTGGCATCAAGTAACATGACACATATTTAAGAAATGATATATAAAGTTGAATAAGTAGATTTATAGCAGAAGTAACGAATCACTCCTTAAAGGAAATGCTTTAAAGTAACATTTATACTCAAATTATTTTTTATACAGCTCATGATGTAATAAGCTTTGTATAACAAATTATAATTTCTGAGAATTTGATAATTTGAAATTTTCAATATTTTTATGCAAACATTTTTGAGAATTTTTTTCTAGGAGTTGCAACAAAACATAATTTTTGCAGATTCCTAAAATTCAGGATCTAGAGGAAAAAACTGATGATTAAGTGATGTCATAGCTGCCACAAAATATACAAAAAAAATAGATTTCAGTAAAATTTTGATTTGAGGAAATGATGCCCAAAAGAAAATTCTAAGGAATTTTTTTTTTAAAGATTTTATTTATTTGACAGAGAGAGAGAGATCACAAGTAGGCAGAGAAGCAGGCAGAGAGAGAGGGGGAAGCAGGCTCCCTGCTAAGCAGAAAGGCCAATGCAGGGCTCAATCCCAGGACTCTGAGATCATGACCTGAGCCGAAGGCAGAGGCTTTAACCCACTGAGCCACCCAGGCACCCCTAGGAATTTTTAATTTATTATTTTTCTGTCTAGTTTGTAAACATGAATACTTAATGATACAGCAAGATTTCTTTGACCAGCACTGATATTGTCTTATGAGGTTGAAGATCTCTACAACTTTCTTGGCTTCAATTAAATTTTGGATGTTATTGAATATTTGTCCATCATAAACATGAAAACATTATGACTATTCAATGCGTAAGTTAAATTGATGCTTCATAACAGCAAAACTCAAAGCTATCAAGCAATTCTTTTTATAAATCTCTTGATGACAATGCTAAACAAAATATCTGCTTTTAAATTTATTTCCTAGTTCTGCATGCTGCACTAAGTAAAAGTAACACTTCAGAACAGAAGTCTGTAAACATTTTCTGTGAATGGCCAGATATTAAATATTTTAGGCTTTGCAAGCTGAATATAGTCTAGGTTGTATTGCATATTCTTGTGTGTGTGTGTGTGTGTGTGTGTGTGTGTGTGTGTGTGTATGAAATCCTTTAAAACATAAAAAAAAATTTAGTTTATGAACAATGCAAAAGCAGGCCATAGTTTGCTGGTTTCTGTTTTTAAGATTTTTTTTTTTTATTAGAGAAGGAGAGACTGAGAATGAGAGGGGAGAAGGTTAGAGGGAGAAGCAGACTTCCCGCAGGGCCGGGAGTCCGATATGGGACTCGATCCCAGGATTCCGGGATCATAACCTGAGCCGAAGGCAGTTGCTCAACCAACTGAGCCACTCAGGCGCCCCGGTTTCTGTTTTAGAGTTCCCTCACATAGGAGCCACTAGTGACATGTAAATTTAATTTTAAATAATCAAAATCTTTTTAAAAATTTTTCAGTTACAGTAGCCACATCCAATTTCTCAAAAGCCATGTGTAAATTTAAATTTAAGCAATTAAAATTAAATGAAGTTAAAAATTATCGAGTTCTCAGTAACTCCAAATACTCAATAGGCACATGTACCTATGGCTACTATATGGAACACTGTAGATAGGAAGCATTTTAAAAAATTCTATTGGATAGTACTGCTTTAGAAAAAAATATATGCAAGAACCCAATGTGTGTGTATCAGTGTGTATGTGTGTGTGTGTGTCTCTTATAAACACTAGGAAAGATCAAAGCAATAATGGCTGAATCTCTTGACACTGATACTAACCTCTGCCAGGTAGAAAAGACCAGAATTAAAAAGGTGACTTAATTTGACTATGAATTCCATTGTTAGTCCATCTTTAATCCGAAATTAAAAGCCATATCAATATGTCAAATCAATGTCACCTTTAAATAATAGAATAATTTCTACTTTAAATGAACATTTTATAATACTAAAAAAATCCTTTCTCATTATTTTAGATCAATGCTTATCCCATTTTAAATGGGCATACATACCATCTAGGGACCTTTATTAAAAAGCAGATTCTGATGCTGTAGTTCTGAATTGGGCTATAAATTGTGCATTCTTTTTTTTTAATTTTATTTGTTTGACAGAGAAGAGAGAGATCACAAATAGGCAGAGGCAGGCAGAGAGAGAAGGGGGAAGCAGGCTCCCCGCTGAGCAGAGAGCCTGACAGACATGGGGCTCAATCTCAGGACACTGAGATCATGACCTGAGCTGAAGGCAGAGGCTTTAACCCACTGAGCCATCTAGGCGCCCCTAAATTGTGCATTCTTTAACAAGTTCCTAAGTAATGATGAAACAGCGTGCCCAAGGACATAGTTTCAGGATAATATACGCAACTTAATGGGTTATGATAAATATAAGTGGAAACTACTTAATACTTTAATATTGACCTAACCTATTAATAATATGTATTCATGAGCAATCATGATATCAGTAACTAAGACCCTTAAATTCTTTAAAGGCTAGCATGACATTCACTGAAGTGTTGTAAAATATTTGTAGTAGTAATTTACCAAATAGTTTTAAATACGTTTCCCAGAATATCCCATACGTTTGTCAAATATAATTGTAACGTTTCAAAATTAAAATTATTAGAAAGTATTTTTCTGCAAAAAGACTATCAAATATGCCAAACTTTAAAGTACAAAATTCAGGGCGCCTGGGTGGCTCAGTTGGTTGAGCAACTGCCTTCGGCTCAGGTCATGATCCTTCAGTTCCGGGATCGAGTCCCACATCAGGCTCCCAGCTCCATGGGGAGTCTGCTTCTTCCTCTAACCTTCTCTCCTCTAATGCTCTCTCTCACTTTGTCTGTCTCTCAAATAAATAAAATCTTTAAAGTACAAAATTCAATATTAGAGCATATAAATATTGAAACTGTCTAAATAATTGATCTGTGAATTTCTAATTTCCATAATAAAATTTCAGTTGTCTCAATCTGAATCCCTTTATGTCTCCTCCAAAAAATAGAGATCAATAAGTTTACAAAACAAAATCACCCATATCTTAGAGCATAATTAAGAGACAGTTATAAAACTTTCAATAACAAGTGCATATTTTGGAATCAGTATTGACAGTTCATATCCATTCCTAAGCAGAGGTGGACTAGGAGTATAGGACTGGGGTGAGAAGAGTGTCAGTAGTGACAGAACACAGATAACATCAATTAGAGTGCATATTTGTAAGTATAGAAAAAGATGATTTAAGCAAAAAGATAAATAGAAGCAAACAATCCATAGCATATATAATTAAGGTCACTAAAGAAGAAAAATCAAATAATGAGAAGTAATATTTTAAAATATAATTCAAGAAAATATTTCAAAAAGAAATGTTACCTTTATGTATTAGAAGTGTCAATCTGTACTTGAAAAAAATAGTCAAATACAAGACATATGCTAATAAGTATTCTAATAGAATTAGAATACTTATTAAATTTTGAGATATAGAAAAAAATCCTCTGGACATACAGCAAAGAAGAAATGTTTCACAGAGAAACAAAAGAAAATTTGGTTGATCATAGACTTCTTGACAGAAATATTCAAAATAAGGAAACACTGAAGAAACATTATCAATGAAGTAATGAAAGGTGTGAGATGATTTTATATACAGCTACATTATGTTTAAGCATCAAGGCTTAGGAAAACAATATTAAGCTTTCAAGTACTCAGGGGATGCTATGCTTGTGAACCTCCCTTGGACAGAGCTCTAGCTAATCAAGAGATGATTAAGGAAATTATGACAAGTCAAGTAGTGATGAACACTTGCATATATTTATTTGTGAACCAAAGAGGAAAAGTAGGTTGAAATGTTTGTGGAAGAATAATAAGTAAAGGTTATGAACTTAGACAATGTAGAAATAATTCAACTATGAAATGAGAAGAAAAGCAGGAGAGATGAGAAAGACTAGAATGATTGGCACATAGAAAGTATATAAAAAATGGATATTACTTAACACTAAAGCTAACAAAGCAATTAACAGAAAGATAAGTAAGGGAAGTAGTGAGAGAATTGTAACAAGTATTAAGACAAAAATAATTGCTAGAACAAAGATGCAAATCTTGCTAAATAAAAAAAACCCAGGGGCACCTGGTTGGCTCAGTGGGTTAAAGCCTCTGCCTTCGGCTAGGGTTGTGATCTCAGGGTCATTGGGCTCTCTGCTCAGCAGGGAGCCTGCTTTCCCCTCTCTCTCTGCCTGCCTCTCTGCCTACTTGTGATCTCTCTCTGTCAAATGAATAAATAAAATCTTAAAAAAAAAACATAAAATAGTATACAGAAAACCTAATGAATGAACCAGTAATATAAAATGTAATACACACACAATAAATTTGATTTTGTAAGACAGAGCTGAAAACAAATGTATTAGCGACCTCAGTAAATGTAAACATTCTTAATTCACCTTTAATTTTTTAAAGCAAAATTCAATTCTATTCTGAATATAAGATCCACAGATAAAATGTATTACTAAAGGAAACTATAAAAAGATGCACAAAGGTATTCTAGCCAATGCAAATAAAATGAAATGCCAGTCAAATGTAGTAATTTTCAATTCTAACACAAGGAAGTAAAATTCAGATTCAAAAATGCTAAAATAGACAACAAAACAAAAAGCACACAGAATAGACATTTTATAATGCTAATCGTCAAAAATAACAATGAAGATATAAGAGATAAATTCCTGAATGAACTCACACCACAACTACCTTCAAAATAAACAAACTCAAGTAGAGTAAGGAAGCAATTGGTAGAAAAACACTAATAAAAAAAGACCCTCAGATAAAATCACAAGTGGGAAAATAAATACATAAAGATATATATAACCTTAAAAAGCTAATCAATAAGCTTTATACACACCAAAATAGAAGGCATAAATCTTCATATCAATACAAATTGGCCAAACAGGAAGTCCTTAAAAAAGCTTAGCCAATCTCATAGTAGAAATAATATAAACAATATTCTCTAGTCACAATGCAATAAATACTCAAAACTTTTAAAAACTTATTTACTCAACTCCAGACTTGAAGGATAATATGGGCCAAAATTAAAATATTTTTAAGAATAATAATGATATCTTAGGATATCAAATTTTTGGTTTATAATAAAAACATTAAACAAAGGAAGTTCATATCTTTATTACATAGGTCAATATAAATTTAAAAAGTTTAAGTGAGTCAAATATGAAATTCAACAACTTGGAAAAAAGTAAACTAAAAGGAAGGATAAAATAAAAACAATGCAAACACTAAGGTTAAATATTTTGTAAAGAAGTAATAATAAATTATCCTTTGAGAAAAAATGAATGAAAACATCAAATCCATGAGCTAAACTAATGACTAGGAGAAAGAAATCATAGCAACACCAACTGATAAATAAGAATAATATAATACCCTTTAAAACTGATGATGTTCAAAAATCCTAAGACATTTTGCATAGGTATATGCAAATAGATTGGACAATCTAGCTGAAATGTATAATTTAATAAGAAAATATATATTTACAGAAATTGACAGCAGCAGAGATAAAAGCTTCCACTTCCAAAGAAGGAATAAAATTATAAAACAAATATCACACACGAGAACCAGGCCCAGAGATTTTCACAGATGAAATCAATCAAATCGTCAAAGACTAAATAATTAATGTTATTGAATTGTTCCTGAGATTACACAAAAGAACATTTCTAATTATTTTATGAAGTGAACATAATACCAATGCTTGATAACATTGTACTACATAAGAAAACTACGAATCAATCTATAGTAGGTCTATTCATAAAAAATCACAAGTATTAGCAAACAGAATCTAATTGCACATTAAAAAGCAAAATGTATTATTACAGAGTGAGATTTATTCCAGAAATGCAAGGATGGTTCAATATTAGGAAATTCATTAAAACAATTCATCATATAAATAGATTCACGGAAAAAATATTATGATCATCTTAAGTGCTGAAAATATTTGGTCATTCAACATTTATTTTTTTTAAAAGTTTATCTGTTATTTGATAGAGAGGGAAAGAGAGAGAGTCGGAGGCAAAGGGAGAGGGTGAAGGTCTCAAGCAGACTCCATGCTGAGTGCAGAGCTTGACATGCGGCTTGATCTCATGTCCCTGAGGTCATGACCTGAGCTGAAACCAAGAGAGATGCTCAAAAGACTGTGTCGCCCAGGTGCCCCATTCCTTCTTTTAATTTAAATTCTAGTAGTTAGAATGTACTGTAATACTGGTTTCATGAGAAGAATTTAGAGATACACCACTTACATATAACACCAAGTGTTCATCATAACAAGTGCCCCCTTGATACCCATCACCCAGTTACCCCATCCCCTGCCCACCTCCTCTCCAGCAACCCCCAGTTTGTTCTCTATACTTGGGTGTCTCCCCTATGCTCATCTGTTTCGTAAATTCCACATAAGAGAGAAATCATGGTATTTGTCCTTCCCTGACTGACTTATTTTGCTTAGCATAATATACTCTAGCTCTATCAATGTTATTACAAATGACAAGATTTCATCCAGTTTGATGGCTGAGTAATATTTCAGTGTGTGTGTGTGTGTGTACCATCTCTTTATTCATTCATCAGTCAATGATATTTTGGCTCTTTCCATAATTTCTCTATTGTTGGTAATACTGCTGTAAACATTGGGGTGCATGTGACCCTTCAAATCAGTATTTTTGTATCCTTTTAGCAAATATCTAGTAGTGCTATTGCTGGGTCATAGGGTAGTGCTATTTTAAACATTTTGAGTGTTGAAAGTTTCTGTTTTCCAGAGCAACTGCACCCCCATTTGTATTCCCACCTACAGTGTGAGAGGGTTCCCCTTTTTTGGCATCTTTGCCAACATCTGTTGTTTCCTGTCTTATTAATGTTAGCCATTTTGACAGGTGTGAAGTGGTATCTCATCACGATTTTGATTTGTATTTCCCTGATGATAAGTGATGTTAAACATTTTTTCATGTGTCTGTTAGCCATTTGTACATCTTCTTTGGAGAAATGTCTATTCATGTCATCTGCCCATTTCTTAACTGGATTATTTGTTTTTTGGGGTACTGAGTGGATAAGTTCTTTATAGATTTTTGATACTAACGCTTTATCAGCTATGTCATTTGCAAATATCTTCTTCTGGTAGGCTGCCTTTCAGTTTTGCTGATTGTTTTCTTCACTGTGCAGAAGATTTTTATCTTGATGAAGTCCCAATAGTTCATTTTTGCTTTTGTTTCTTTTGCCTCTGGAGATAGGTCTAGTAAGAAGTTGCTATGGCCGATGTCAAAGAGGTTGCTGCCTGTATTCTCCTCTAGAATTTTGATTGTTGCCTGTCTCAGATATAGATCTTTCATCCATTTTGAATTATTTTCATGTATGGTGCAAGAAAGTGGCCCAGTTTCATTCTTTTGCATGTAACTGCCCACTTTTCCAACAGCATATGTTGAAGAGACTTTTTTCCATTAGATACACTTGCTCTGCTTTGTTGAAGATTAGTTGACCATATAATTCTGGGTCCATTTCTGGGTTTTCTACTCTGTTCAACTGATCCATATGTCTGTTTTTGTACCCGTATCATACTGTCTTGATGAATCCAGCTTTGTGATATAGTTTGAAGTCCAGAATTGTGATGTCTCCAGGTTGCTTTTATTTTTCAAGATTGCTTTGGCTATTCAGGATCTTTTGTGGGTCCCTACAAATTTTAGAATTCTTTGTTCTAATTCTGTGAAAAAATGCTGGTGGTATTTTGACAGGGATTGCATTAAATGTGTAGACTGCTTTGGGCAGGATAGACATTTTAACATATTTTTTCTTCTCATTCATGAATATGGGATGTATTTTCATTTCTTTGTGCCATCTTCAATTTTTTCATAAGTGTTCTATAGTTTTCAGAGTACAGATCTTTTACTTCCTTAGTTAGATTTATTTCTAAGTATCTCATGGTTTTTGGTGTAATTGTAAATGGAATCAATTCCTCGATTTCTCTTTCTGCTGCTTCATTATTGGGGTACAGAAATGTTACAGATTTCTGTATGTTGATTTTGCATCCTGAAAATTGCTGAATTTGTGTATCAGTTCTAGTGATTTTTTTGGTGGAGTCTTTCAGGTTTTCTACCTAGAGTATCATGTTATCTGCAAAGAGTAAGTTTGACTTCTTCCTTTCTGATTTGGATGCCTTTTCCTTCTTTTTGTTGTCTGATTGCTGAGGCTAGGACTTCTAGTACCATGTTATATAACAATGATGAGAGTGGACATTTCTGTCTTGTTCTTGACCTTAAAGGAAAAGTTCTCAGCTTTCCTCATTGAGGATTATATTAGCTGTGAGTTTTTCACATATGGCCTTTATGATGACCATGTTTCCTCTTTCCCTACTTTGTTGAGGTGTTTATCAAGAACGGTACTGTACTTTACCAAATGCTTTTCTGTTTCTACTGAGAAGATTGTACGGTTCTTATCCTTTCTTTTATTAATGTGGTGTATCACTCAACATTCATTCTTAATATAAGGCTAAGGCCATTATCAAGAGCAGGTGATAAAAACATACTTAACATGATAAAATTACCTTTCACCCAAAAGTCACTATAATTCCCTTTCTGCACTGCAGACTCAGAAAGACAGTCAAGCTGATGAGTCATAATAAACTTTAATCAAGACCAACTTTTAGTTAAGAGAGGATATAGATTGAGAAAAGGGTCAGTTATAAGATGAATAATATCTGAGGATTCTAATATATAACACTGTGACTATAGCTGATAAAACTGCATTGTATAATTATAAATTGCTGATATTAGAATGTAAATATTCTCAACAAATAAAACAAACAGCAACAACAAAAACCCAAAAAGGTAAATATGTAAGCGATCGATGTGTTAATTAACTCTCTAAGAGGAATTTAAAATGTATATGTATATCAAATCATCCTTTTATATATTTTAAATATCTTTCAATTTTATTTGTCTCAATAAAGCTGGAGAACAAAAAGCATAGAATAGAACTAGAAAACAGAACACACACATTAAGAGTCTTGTAAATCCTAGGCACAATATCTGATATTGACAATCATTCCTGGGATACACATGTTTCTGAGAAATGGGGCTAGGTTGATATGGATGGGTGAAAGAAGTATGAACCATATCAGTTCAGGGAAGTCAGGGAAGGGCTTTGGTGGCCCTTCAGTTTTTATATAATCTCAATCTCTTATGCCACTACTTATCATTAATTTATATTTATAGAAAGAAAATTCCAATCACATGGTATAGGTTCTCAACTCAAAAAATAATAACCTTAAAAGAAATTCTCGTTTATATTGGATCTGGTATAAACCTATATATTTCCTGAGTTTATGAGTTAATGTTATAAGAAGTTTGAATAAACTCACGTCTCAGCCAGTACAGTCAAATGATTAATTTCAATTCTCTTCTTGACCCCTTCATTCGAGGCAACATTTTAATAAGGGAATTATTAAGCTTTTTCACTAAAGTTAAGATACAAGAAAATGGTGCTCAATACCAATGGAATTAGTAACAAAAACAATCAGATAACACAATTAGAAACATAAGCATTGAAAAGAAAGAGGCAGATCAATATCTATTTACAGATGATAAAAATCCTAGGGCTAAAACAATGCTAAATCTAACACTGTAAAAATAACAAATTTAGTAGGACAAAAAAACAGAAAAATTGACATTCAAAATTAATGCCTTTCAAATATATTTCCAGATATAATGCAAGGGAATACCTAAAATAAAAAAAAAAACAACAAAATCGAATGATTTGGAATAAACTTATCAGGAAAAGAATGCAATCTATATGAAGAAAACTTCAAATAACTTATGAAAGTTGCGATGCAAGAATAAAGCAATAATTTCTATCCAAGTTAATATTTACATTTTTAAGTATCCCCCAAGAATGCTGAGAACTCTTTCATTTTTCTTTCAAAAGCTGGACAAATGAAAGTGGTGGTTTTTCATTCTAAAACACAAATGAGAAAATCAATAACGAAGAATAGCAAGTAAACTCTGCCAAAAAAAAAAAAAGAGGGGATCTTGCCCTTATTAAACACTGAAACATGTCATAAAGATTTTATAATTGAAACATATTGTACTGGCCCATAAATACACACAGAGTTGACACTCAAGAATTAGACTCATCAATATAATTCTGGAGAAAATAAATTTTAAATAAAAATATATAAACAAATGTTTAGTCTTTTGGATAAAATTGGATCTTTATGTAACATCACAGAGCAGAAGTGCCTTAATTAGGTAAGAAACTTAAATCTTAAAAATATTAATAATTAATTATTAAATTAATCAATAATTTATTAATAAAAATTAATACAATTAAATAAATACCAAAAAAACACAAAAACCAAAAACTCAACAACTATGGATTAGTTCCTTATAATACGGAGGCTAAATAGTCTAATGATAATGTAAATCCAGGAGCAATAAAAGAAAATCCAGATGTATTCACAAATGTGTTTAAAATACAAATGTATTCACATATATTTTTTAAAATGACAAAATGTACCATAAGCAAATTCAATAGGCAAATTATAAGCTCTTAGACAAACAGCACTGAATATTGACCATACTCATTTAAATTAAAGAGAAACAAATTAAAAATGCTACAGAAATGGCCAAAAGTAGGAGGATTACAATCCCAGATTTCAAGATATATTACAAAGCTATAGTGATCAAAACAGTATGGTATAGGTACAAAATAGACACAAGGATCAAAAGAACAGAAGAGAGTCCAGAAATAAACCCACTTTTTTATGGTCAATCTATGACAAAGGAAGCAAGAATACATGATGGATAAAAGCCTCTTCAAATGGTATTGGAAATATTGGACAGTTACATGCAAAAAAGTGAAATTAGACCACTTTCTTACACCATACACAGAAATAACTAAAACTAAATATGAGACCTGGAAAACAATAAAATTTCTAGAAGAAAATATAGACAGTAACTTCTTTGACAATTGCTGTTTCCTCTGGCAGGAGAAACAAAAGCAAAATCAAACAGCTGAGGCTACCCCAAGATAAAAAGTTCTTTTTTTTTTAATAAAAAGCTTTTGCACAGCAAAGGAAACCACTGATAAAACAAAAAGGCAACCTACTGAATGGGAGAAGATATCTGCAAATGACATATCTGATAAGGGATTGATAACCAAAATAAATAAAGAACTTCTATAACTAAATACCAATTTAAAAATGGACAAAGGACAAGCATAGATACTTTTCCAAAGAAGACTTAGAGATGGCCAACAAACACATGAAAAGATGTTCAAGATCACCCATCATTAGGGAAATGCAAATAAAAACTGCAATGAGATATCACCTCACACCTGTCAGAATGACTAAATTGAAAAACACAAGAAACAACAAGAGTTGGTGAAGATGTGGGGGAAAAAAAACTCTTGCACTATTGGTGGTAATACAAGATCATGCAGCCACTGTGGAAAACAGTATGGAGGTTCCTGAAAAAGTTAAAAATAGAATTGTTTTGCAATCCAGTAATCACACTACTGGATATTTACCCAAACAAAATAAAAACACTAATTGAAAAAGATATATGCACCCCTATGTTTATTACATTATTTATAACAGAAGCAATCCAAATGTCCATCGATAGATGAATGGATAGAGAAGATGGGGCCCATTTATATATTTATATACCCTATACACACACACACACACACACACACACATACATACATATACATATGATGAAATATTAGCCATAAAAAGAACAAAATCTTGCCATTTCCAACAACATGGGTGGACTTGGAGAATATAATTCTATGTAAAATAAGTCAGTCAGAGAAAGACAAAGACCATATGATTTCATTCATATATGGAATTTAAGAAACAATACAAAGGAACAAAGAAAAAAGACAAACAAAAAAACAGACTCTTAAATAAAAATAACTGGTGGTTGCCAAGGAGGAAGTGGGTGGAGAGATGGGTAAAAAGTAGATAAATGACATTAAGAGTAAACTTATCGTGATAAGCAATGATAAATGTGTAGAGTTGTTGAATCATTATATTGTACACTCGAAAGTAAATAAAAGTGCATATTAATTATGCTTAAATAAAAAATAATAATAAATGGCCAAAAAGTCCAAACAGAGAATTCACATGAAAATATATGGGAATACCTCATTTTATTATGCTTCACTTTATTATGTTTTGCAGATACTGAGTTTTTTATAAACTGAAGATTGGTGGTAACCCTGAATTAAGCTACTATTGGTCCCATTTTGCCAATGACATTTGTTCACTTCACTGTCTCTTTGTCACATTTTGGTAATTTTTTCAATATTTAAACTTTTTCATTATTATTATATTTGTATAGTGAACTGTGATCAGTGCTCTTTAATGTTATTATTGCAACTGCTCTGGGACCCTGAACCATGCACACCCATGCAAAACAGAGAACTTACTTGACAAATACTGTGTTCTGACTGCTCAGATGGTCTGCTGACAGACCATTCCCTGGTCGCTCTTTCTCTCCTCAGGTCTCTCTATTCCCTGAGACACAATATTGAAAGGAGGCCAATTAAGTACCCTACAACAGCCTCTCAGTGTCCAAGTGAAAAAAATGTTGCATGCCTCTCACTTTAAAATCAAATGCTAGACATGATTAAGCTTAGTGAGGAAAGCATGTTGAAAGCCAAGATAAGACAAGAGCTAGATCTCCTGTGCCAAACAATTAGCCAAGTTGTGGATGTAAAGAAAAAGTCCTTGAAGGAAATGAAAACTGCTACTCCACTGAACCCACAAATGATAAAAAAGCAAAACAACCTTATGGATGATATAAAGTTTTAGTGGTCAGGATAGAAAATCAAGTCAGCCACAACATGGATGGACAAACTCTCTTGTTAGGCGCTAATGCAGCTGGTGACTTTAAGCTGCAACTAATGCTCATTTACCATTCTGGAAATCCTAGAGCCCTTAAGAATTATGGGAAATCTACTCTGCCTGTGTTCTATAAATGGACCACAACGAAAAAATCTGAATGACAGCACATGCGTTTACAACATGGTTTTCTGAATGTTTTAATCCCAGTGTTAAAACTTAGAGCAAAAAAAAAAAAAAGATTACTTCTAAAATATTACTATTCATTGACAATGTATCAGGTTACCCAAGAGCTTTTATCCTTCAAGTCTTCTTATTTAAGAAATACATTTTGTAAGGCCATAGCTGCCACAAATAACTTATTAGATGGATCTGAGCAAAGTAAATTGAAAACCTTCTGGAAATGATTCACCATTCTAGATGCCATTAAAAACATTCATGATTCAAGGGAAAAGGCCAAAATATCAACGTGAAGTTTGTAAGTTGACCCTCATGGATGGCTTTGAGGGGTTCAGTGGAGGGAGTTACTGCAGAAGTGGTGAAAATTGTAAGAGAACTAGAATTAGAAGTGAAGCCTGAAGATGGAACTAAGTTGCTGGAATCTCATGATAAAACTGGAAAGAGTAAGAATCTGTCTTATGGAAGAGCAAAGAAAGTAGATTATTGAAATGGAACCTACTGCTGGTGAAGATTCTGTGAAGATAGCGGAAATAACAAAGGATTTAGAATATTATAGAAGCTTAATTGATAAAGAAGTGGTAGAGTTTAAGAGGATTAATTCCAATTCTGAAAGAAGTTCTACTATGAGTAAAATGCTATCGAACAGCATCACACACTAAAGAGAAATCATTCATGAAAAGGAGAGTCAGCGTATGTGGCAAACTTCATATTTGTCTTAGTTTTTTACATTGCCACAGTCACCCCAACCTTCGGCAACCATCACCCTGATCACATGGCAGCCATCAACATCAAGGCAAGACCTTCCACCAGCAAAGAGATTCTGGCTCACTGAAAGCTCAGATGATAGTGAGCATTTTTTAACAATAAAGTACTTTTTAATTAGGATATGTACATTGGTGTTTCTTTAGACATAATGCTATTGGACACTTAATAGACTATGGTATAATGTAAACAACTTTTATATGTACCAGGAAACCAAAAAATTCATTTGACTCACTTTATTGAGGTATTTGTTTTGTGGTAGTGGTCCGGAACCAAACCTGAAGTTATCTCCAAGCTATGCCTGTATACAAATGACCTTTAAACACATGAAATACTCAAAGTTGGGGCACTCGGGTGGCTTAGTGGGTTAAAGCCTCTGCCTTCCTCAGGTCATGATCTCAGAATCCTGGGATTGAGCCCTGCATCAAGCTCTCTGCTCAGCAGGGGCCCTGCTTTCCTCTCTCTCTCTCTCTCTCGCTTCTCTGCCTACTTGTGATTTTTCTCTCTCTGTCAAATAAATAAATAAAATCTTTAAAAAAATAAAAAATAAACACTTGAAATGATGCTCATGAACCCATAATAAAAAATATAATTTAAAAATATCCTGAGGTACCATTTTTCATCCGTCAGATTGGAAAAAAAAACACACCGAACTGGAGAACACACTTTGGCGGAGCTGTAAGGAAACAACGTATGCATATATATAAATTGCTGGTGAGAACTCATAATAGTAAAATTTCTGCAATCCCCTACAAAATTGTGCGTGGATTTACCCACTGACCCAACAATTCTATTGTCCACTAAAGAAAGTCCTCTGCAAACATGAAACAAGATGCACAATGTCCTGTGATCCACTTCCCCTTGTGGACCTCTCTCTCTGATGGGCCCCAAAACCCAGCATGGGATTACTTTCTTCATGAAGCCACTCTGTTCACTACAATCAGAGTCCAGTATCTTTTACCAGGCCAGTAACCCCACCCCAACCAGGTAGGCTCTCTCTTTCCCCTTCTTGAACTCCAACACCCTACTCTACTGCCTCACAGCTCAATCCCCACTCTGTATAAATGCCTACCTTGTTTGGTTCCACCTACTAGCTTTTGAACTGGATTGTTTAGAATGTGAAGGAAAGTCAAATAAGAGGAAGATATAGAGTGCAGGGTTTGAGACTTTGAAATACTTCTCTTAACTAAAAGGCTCTAAGGCCCCCTAGGAGAAAAGGTTGACACAGAGAAGCCTAAAGTGTTATTTTAGCAAAATATTAGCCCATCTAGAATGTGCATATTTTGTGTCCTACAACAGAATAGTAGTGATTAAGATGAGGGAAGAGGAGCTCTTGTCACAATAAATGTAATTTATCATTTAAAAATATAAATTCAGGGGACGCCTGAGTGGCTCAGTTGGTTAAGCAGCTGCCTTCAGCTCAGGTCATGATCCCAGCGTCCTGGGATCGAGTCCCACATCGAGCTCCTTGCTCGGCAGGGAGCCTGCTCCTCTCTCTGCCTCTGCCTGCCTCTCTGCCTGCTTGTGTTCTCTCTCTGTTAAAATAAATAAAATAAAATCTTAAAAAAAAAATACAAATTCAGGGGGGGCTTGGGTGGTTCAGTTGGTTGAGCATCTGACTTTGGATGTCAGCTCAGGTCTTGATCTTAGGGTCATGAGTTCAAACTCTGCATTGAGCTCCAACCTGGGCATAGAGCCAAATAAATAATTAAATAAAAAAAGTTTAAAAGAAATAAATACATAAGAATAAATAAAAATATAAATTTATAATTGTAAATCTAACTCATTTTAAAACTTGATAAAGCAGTTTTATAATGGTTTGATAACAGTTAAAAACATATAGTTTAAAAATAGTTTTTAAAAAACATAGTTTAAAATACATTAATAAAAAAGTAATGTATTTTAGCAGCATAAATTTGTACCTTCCTATTTCGTATGATTGTAGGTAAGGAAAAATAGAATTTTATTTGAGACTTTCCTTCTAATTTTGTAGCTGAAATAAATTATCTGGGAATTAATTATCCAAAAGGATGGCAAAGTCACAGAGAGGTGGTCACTAAAAAGTACAATGATATGCATTTCCACTTATTTATCTGAACTCTTATTTGAATTAGTTGATTATCTGATTTTATTATGTACATAATGATTTTTTTCATTATATCATTTTTATTATACATAAATGTTGGCTTAATGTAGACTTTTCCTCATAGTTTCTTCATTATCAGTAAATACAACCAAACATTAAAGGTTCTTTAATGAAATTCCTGTTCTAAATAAATTTCTAGTTTTAAAATTTTTCTAGGGGTGCCTGGGTGACTCAGTGGGTTAAAGCCTCTGCCTTCGGCTCAGGTCATGGTTTCAGGATCCTGGGATCAAGCCCCACATCTGGCTCTCTGCTCAGCAGGGAGCCTGCTTCCTCCTTTCTCTCTGCCTGCCTCTCTGCCTACTTATGATCTCTCTCCTCTCTGTCAAATAAATGAATAAAATCTTAAAAAAAAATTTCTAAAATCATCACATTTATTTTAGAAAGTAAATGCTATGCTACCAATTTTGATCAAGTGTATTTGTAATGTACAATCAATCCAGAGGTTTGTAGCAGCATTTGTAATAAACTAGAATAATGTTTTGAATGAGATTCATTAGAATGCAAAAGTCATGCATTACTTTTATAAACCTTATCATTTTAACTTTAAGCACCAATGATAACTGGAAGAAAAAATAGATATTTTTTCAATAAATGTATTTAAACGCATAAATTTTAGTTTCTTCATAGCAGTTTACACAATAGAATGTTAAAGCATTTTTCAAATTAATTATGCTTTTAAAACAGTTATTAAAATATGGATGTATATGCAAAGGTACAAAAGCAATTTTAAATTCAAATAGTGAATATAATGGAGTATTTTGGCTTCATAAGAAAGATTATGCAGGAAGCAGTTTACTATTCTTTTTCACTTAAGATTTTAAATACCAACAATGATTTCATTTAGAATTTCACTTCAGGGACGCCTGGGTGGCGCAGTTGGTTGGGCAACTGCCTTTGGCTCAGGTCATGATCCCGGCATCTTGGGATCGAGTCCCGCATCGGGCTCCTTGCTCCGCAGGGAGCCTGCTCCTCTCTCTGCTTCTGCCTGCCTCTCTGCCTGCTTGTGTTCTCTCTCTGTTAAATGAATAAATAAAATCTTTAAAAAAAAAAAAA
>CM052800.1:140667418-140723247 GCA_028533885.1 Nasua narica | reverse complement strand
TGGGAAGTTTAACCCATTCTCTAAGCTGGAAAATTGAGGCTTAGTGAGATTAAATGACTTCCGAACACTTGGCTGTAAGTGGCCCCACTGGGAAGAAATCCCAGGTTGGCTGATTTGGGCTCACTGTTCTTTTCAGTATGCCATAATTCTCTCAGCATCAATTAACAAGTTAATTGATGCAGTTATGTATTATAAATATGAAATAAATGGACTTGATTCTTTCTTCCCACTAAAATTCAAAATTTATAAGCCTTCATTTCATTTAATTTTCCAGGTTAGACTTCCTTCACATTGATTTAAAAAAAAAAAAGTGATTATCTGTCATCTCTCTGTCTACAGACAAATTACTACAGAGAATAGTGATTCTGTAAAATAAAGTGACTCATTCTCTTCTTTGGGTTTTAAATATGATTCAAACACTAGGTGAAAATCAAGTATCTTCTTGTAAGCATAAAGGAATGTATATCCAACATCTATATTCCATAATGGAAATGGGGGGAGGGGATTCTCAAAAACTAGTCCCCTTCCAAATTACTGAAAATGCTGTCCTTGAAGTGCTAAGGTGGTTTCCTGGGGAGAGATGAGCTCACTTGGGAGACTAGGAGCTAAAATGCCATTGGGGGTTGCCATGGGAAACAGTTTTACAAGAGCATTTGCAGAGCAGATGGAAGGAAGCTAAATAAAGTATATTCAGGTACAAAAAGAGAAATTTTCTGTTTATTTTGCCATTAAACAATGGAAGAACTTGAACATTTGTCTACGGGAGAAAATTCTTCCTGTCAGAGCAAATTACGTTTGGCATTTGGAAATACAATCACATAATTATAAACCTAATTTGTTTTAAATCTTGAGAGAGCAGTTTTTATAATGGCATCATAATGTTCATCAAGGAAAAAGACAGGTTCTAAGAACTGACTGAGAAAAACACATTAGTATTATATTTTACTAATATAAATTTATACTTTCTTTCTTTGAATGATTACAGGTAAACAGAAATAATAATCTGTGGCTGTCCTAGGATCTGAACCTGGAAATTCTAAGAATTAATTATCAAAGAAAATAGCAAAGCCTTTAAAATTCTACTGATGATGGCCCTGTTTACAAACTAGTTTCCTGTAACTGTTAGTCTGAGTAGCCATGGATACATCATTTTGCTCTATAAAACAGCACCATTTTAATTAGCATAGTTCTTGAGTGGCCTTCAGTGAATTAATGAGCTTTTCATAAAAACGTAATTTCTTACATGAAGTTTGTGTACTGAATACATATGATACATACCAGGTAAATTTCTATTTTAAAAAAGCAAATTAATTTTTCAGGAATGTGTTGACTGATTGGTTCTTACCAGAAAAATTACAAGAGAATATTTACTTATAAATCCTGTTAATACTAATATTATTACTAGTATTAACACTAAGTTTTGAATTACTATTTGAAATGTACTAGCTTCTAAAAGAAATCCTACACAGAATAGCCAACAGAATAAATCAAAACAAAATAAACAAAAACCTGTAGCTCCCTATGTGCTAGTAGTATACATGACTGAAGAGAGACAAATTGTTGGGGAACAGAAATACAATGATAAAATAACCCTTCCTTCCTTCCTACCTTCCTTCTTCCTTCTCTTCAATTATTCATTAATTCTCATTTTCCTTCCTTCCTTCCTTCTTTCCTTCCTTCCTTTCTATCTTCCTTCCTTCCCTCCTTCTCTCCCTTAACTTCCTTCCTTCTTTCTTCCTTTTGCTAGGATTTAGAATGTTCAGGTTTACATTATTAGCGAGAATGCATTATAGGGTATTTTCTTCATATTGCATCATATCAGAAAACAAAAAATAATCACATTGCCTTATTAGTGATAATCAACTATAGATGTACTCATTTGGCTAAGATAATGACTGGCAGTTCTGGCCACTGTAAATGTACATTTTTCTTTTGTAATCTATGCTGTATTCTTCTATCAACACTTGAATATCCTATTCCCCAACAATTGCTGATGTAATGTTTTTAGCATTAATTAATGACCTTTCCCTGAATCAGTTATAAAAGTTGAATTTCCAATTCCATCATTCCATATACATTTATATTTAGAACACCTTTGACAAAATTTAAGTTTGTCTTCTTTCCCCCTTTCTCATTTATGTATGTACATACCTGCATATGTATGTATGCATATTTGTATTTATTTTCATTAGGGTTCATGAATTTTTTATAGCAGATATTATAATTAACTTTTGACACTATCATTTGGGGATATTCATATCATAAATGTATCCAGTAGGAACATCTTCAAACTGGGTTATCATTCCTCTGAATATGATCCCATTAGTACTTAAACTTCCTTAATTTTTAGGGGCACCTGGGTGGCTCAGTGGGTTAAAGCCTCTGCTTTTGGCTCAGGTCATGATCTCAGGGTCCAGGGATGGAGCCCTGCATTGGGTTCTCTGCTCAGCGGGGAGCCTGCTTCCCCCTCTCTGCCTGCCTCTTTGCCTACTTCTGATCTCTCTCTCTGTCAAATAAATAGATAAAATCTTTAAAAAAAATTAAAAAATAAACTTCCTTAATTTTTAGTAGAATACAATATCCCAGGTACTACTTATACTGTAGTTGCACAGATCTGAAATCAACTGCCTAGGAAGGAAAAAAAATTATTTGGTGGGGGTACATTAAAGAAGGAACCAGAAAAATGCAGCTCAATCCCTTCAGGGTTCACTTTCTAAGTAGGTGTCAGGATGATGTAAGCATTCCAGAATGCTCTCATCCACTGCAGTCAAGGGTCTGCTCCTGTAGAGGAAGATTGTGGTTGCCCAAATGAGCCAATGACCTGATGGAAAAATTTAGCTAGTTTAAGGTGGGAAGACAGGCCCATTATATCTGTGGATTTGAGCTATGTATTCTGATGTAGGTTTTATCAAGAATGAAACTATTATATTTTTATCTCCAGTTATTATGTCCACTCTCTATCTCTTAATTGGTTGTGAACGTGGACAAGGAAGAAAAATATCCTTTTGCTGGATTTAAAATCATCATAGTCTTTTCTTAAACAAAAGTTTCATCGCATTAAAATATAAACAGAAACACATGCACATGCATGCAGCAAAGAAATTTTACCTAAAAGAAGGTGATATACTCTAATGTCCAAAGACTACACAATTATGGGTAACTTTATCAAAAATTATTTATGTAGACTGTTAGGGTTAGAAGAAGTACAATCCAAAAAAACTAAAATTCTTGAAATTTGGTATGTACTAAAGAAGCATCTGGCTAATCCAAGCAGTGAGCACTACCCATCTACCTGAAGCTAGTGATCCTCTCATTAACCTAAAAGAGCTACTGTACTTTGCAAAAGGGACAAATAGTAGCTTTATTTTTTAATTATTTTTTATTATGTTATGTTAGTCACCATACAGTATGTTATTAGTTTTTGATGTAGTGTTCCAAGACTCATTGTTTATGTATAACACCCAGTGCTCCATGCAATCCGTGCCCTCTTTAATACCCACGAGCAGGCTCACCCATTCCCCATCCCCTCTAAAACCATCAGTTTTTTTCTGAGTCCACAGTCTCTCATGGTTTATCTCCCCCTCCGATTTCCCCCAATTCACTATTCCTTTCCTTCTCCTAATGTGCTCCATGTTATTCCTTATGTTCCACAAGTAAGTGAAACCATATGATAATTGACTTTCTCTGCTTGACTTATTTCACTTAGCATAATCCCCCCAGTTCCATCCAAGCTGATGCAAAAGTTGGGTACTCATACTGTCTGATGGCTGAGTAATATTCCATTGTGTATATGAACCACATCTTTATCCATTCATCTATTGAAGGGCATCTTGACTCATGCTGGGAAAACTGGACAGCTAATGTACAAATGAATGAAAATCGACCATTCTCTTACACCATACACAAAGATAAACTCAAAATGGATGAAAGACCTCAATGTGAGATAAGAATCCATCAAAAATCCTAGAGGAAAACATGGGCAGTAACCTCTATGACATTAGCCACAGCAACTTCTTTCAAGACACATCTCCAAAGGCAAGGGAAACAAAAGTGAAAATGAACTTTTGGGGCTTCATCAAGATAAAAATCTTCTGCAAAGCAAAGGAAACAGTCAACAAAACAAAGAGGCAACCCATGGAATGGGAGAAGAAATTCACAAATGACCCTACAGACAAAGGGCTGATATCCAAGATCTATAATGAGGAGCTTTAGTCTGAAAAGAATGTGATTCACAGATTCCAGTTAGGATGGCCTCACTTTCTAAACAGATACAAAGTTTATTTTTTCACATATGTGTCTTTTCTAACTATACTGAAAATTCCTCTAGTGTTTTATAACCTTAGCATAGTATCTTATAAATAGAACTTTAATTAAAGTTTTATTTTCAAAGTCATTCTCCTCAATAATCAGTTATGAACTTTGCCCCTTTTACACCATTATTATTTTTTATCTTTATAAAACCTTTTTGGATATTACAGAGAAATTTCATGAATGGGTCAAGGGAAGCAATTTCTCCTTTTACTGCCAAATTACTTTCCAAACACATTACTACAATATGGTATTCACTGATTTTACTCTGCCAGAACAAGTGATTGGGTACCAGTGTTTCCACAATCTCAAGGGCTATCTTAAAAGTTTGCTAATTTTAATTATGCTAAAATGTGTTCTCATTTAAATTTCTGTTGTCTTCTGAAATTAGTATCTGTTTTAAAAATTCCATTTTTCCCCCTGAGAAACTACATGCTTACTTGAATAATATATTATATATCCTTTGGTATCTAAGTGACTCTCTGGTAGTAAATATGCTGCTCAGTGACATTAACTCAGGCCACTAAGTCACTCTTTAATGCATGTCTCCTGCTAATTTAAAATCAAGGGAATTTCCTGACCTGCATTTATTTCTATCCTTCCTCCCCTCCATCAGACACACACACAATACTCAACAGACTCTGCAAATATACATATGAAATGCCTAATAGCAGTTACCTCTAAGGAGGAGAACTAAAGGTCTGTGTACAGGGACAAAACAGAAAATTACTTTCATCTCTAGTTTTTTAACTCCTTGAATTTATGTTAGCATATTGCATGTATTATCAATTGAAAAAAAAAATAGAAGATTCAAGGCACAAATCCAAACATTATGTCTGCCAAAGTATCAGCCTTGAGAAAACTAATTTTCCAACTTTAATTGAGCAATTATTTCCCCCCACACAACTAAGGTATGAAGTAAGTATCCTGCACCTGGATAACCCCTTGTCACCCTGTCAGGTTTAGGCAGGATAATGGGTACTTTTGCTATTACCTCTCCATTTTTTTTAAAGTATTTTATTTATTTATTTGACAGAGAGAGATCACAAGTAGGCAGAGGGGGCGGGGAAGCAGGCTCCCTGCTGAGCAGAGAGCCCAATGCGGGGCTCGATCTCAGGACCCTGAGATCATGACCTGAGCTGAAGGCAGAGGCTTTAACCCACTGAGCCACCCAGGCGCCCCACCTCTCCATTTTTTTGTGTGTCTTTTGAAGGAGTTCCCTGCATAACTTGCTTCAATCATTGTCTTTGAGATCTTATTCAAATAAAAGGACAGGGCCCCCTGGTTGGTTATTAAGACAGTTCATGTCTTCTTTCTTCCATGCAGAGTCTCCCAGCTACATATAAATTAGAAATACTGGAGAGGAACTACGTGTGAGCTGCAACTACAGAGTTCCAATTGGAAACACAACCCACAGCAGTGAAGCTAATTAGATAGAGAAATATAGAACACAGCAGGTTTTTTTTTTTTTAATTCTGGCATTCTTTTTACAGTAAGAACCACTCAACAATTTAGCAAAGGATCTGCTAATATTTACTAAAGTCATCAACAGAGATAATTTATTTAATGCCTAAATTACATTTGATACAGATCTAGGTGATCACTGTCTAGGACAGAATACTCAAAAATGTGGTCCAAGAAATATCTGCTATCGGAATCACTAAAATTCTTTGTTAAAAGTATAGATGCTTCAACTTTTCCTCAATCTCAGCAAATCAGAATGTTTACGGGTCCACTCTAGGCATCTAGATGCTTTTAAACCCATAGCTAGAATCTTTTCTATAGTTAAGCCCTAAGGTAATGACACTAGAATCTTAAAAGGGAGAGAGAGAGAGAGAGAGAGACTGCATCTGTTTGCAAGTACACAGAAAGAAGATACAGTTGATATAAATTTATGAAAGATTATAATACATTTTAATACGGTGCCAAAATTAAGAGAAATTCAGAAAAAAATGTTCTCTTTTTAAAATGATTGTATTCGTTGCTAATACATTTATAAACATCTACATGAATATGCATATATGACTACAAATGATATACATGTATAAAATGTTAGTATAATGTAAATGTAAACATATGAAATGTCAATAATGATTGCCTATATTGCACCTATAGGCACAATCGCCTACATGTACACATGTAATAGGGCACATATATAATTTTATATAAAATAATACAGTACCAAGTGAGTAAAGATTCAGTGGAAACTTAAATAAATCATGTTAATTTTTTAAGGAGAACCAAATAAAAGCATTTGTATGTGGGAAATATTAGCTCTTTGGAGGAAGATTCATTTTGGCATTTATTTGTTTGAATAAATACTGGTAGCCACTTAGCTAAGGCTATTTTCAAAAGGTATGGTGGCAGGTAGTAGTTACAATTAGGGCACAGGGGAAGAAGAAGGCACTGAAAAAATATTTTGTACTAGATGAGACATATAAGAAACATTTATAACACAGAGACAATGATTAAAGGTAACTATGCAACTTTAATAATCAAATTCTATGGTTTCATTATAAGGTCTTAATGACCTATCATAAATAAGTATGTACCTACAGCACTTCTTCAAGTACCATGGAATCAAGGTCATGAAAATATAAAATGATCTTCTTATATTTGCAGTAAAACAAGGTTATTATCACTCAGCAATCTCTAGAAAATGAAGTAATTCAAAGCTGAGCACAATTTTTCTCAAATCTTTCTTCAAAATGTTGAAGACTAAAAATATTAATATATTAACTCTTCTTATAATAATTGAATATATTAGAAGTGATATGTCTGCCTAGAAAAAAAGTAAGACTATGAGAAACAAGGTACATCCCTATATATCTTTGGGCCATAAAACTATTTTATCTCATTATAAATTAAAATATATTCTACTTTTTCAATGCTTCATTTTAGCCCTTTCTTTTTTCCCTTACTCTCTTGGTTTTTAATTCTCTTTTGTATTAATAAATCCAATTAAAACTGTTTCCAAATATGAAATTGAAGGAAATAAAACCATCCACTTTTCTCCTAAAACACTTATTTTCAATTTTTAAATTAAACTAATAAAATACAGTCAGGGATGACTAATGTTCCTAAGGCTGATTCTCTCTCCACCTTTCACAGTCCCTTGCTTTGTGTATAGAATCTTTAAATGTGTGTTACAGTTTTCTTCAAGTTGTCGTCTATTTTTCCTCGCTATCATCAACAGAACACTATTCCCGTCTATGAGAGTCTATCATGTCTTTGAAAATTTCCAGAGGAGTTTCTGGCCTCCTTAGCAACAGGGTGAATGCCTTAAGAGCCCTACTTTCATTTCAGAAAATTCTCCTTTTGTTGAACTGAATCTCTCAGAGAGTAGTCTAAGAACATTTTATTTTTATTCTCAGTAGAGAAATTGTCAACCTTACATCTCCCATCTAGAATCTTTAATTTCAATGATCAAATTTCCATTTCTTTTTCCTTTGCGGATTAGTATCAGTTTCAGTATACCATGACTAAAGGTGATGCTCTGTGATGAACAGATATATAATAGATATATAAAGTTGAAATATGTAAGATAACTTGAGCTACTGTTGAATAACTAACAAAAAGAAGAGAAAGAAAAAGAAAAAGGGGTGTCTGGGTGGCTCAGTGGGTTAAGGCCTCTGCCTTAGGCTCAGATCATGATCTCAGGGTCCTGGGATCAAGCCCCACATTGGGCTCTTTGCTCAGCAGGGAGCCTGCTTCCTCCTCTGTCTCTGCCTGCCTCTCGGCCTACTTGTGATCTCTCTCTGTCACATAAATAAATAAAAAATTAAAAATAAATAAATAAATAAATAAATAAATAAATAAATAAAAAAGAAAAAAACAAGACCAAGAACAAAAAGAAACAGGAAGTAGTTCAAAGTGGCAGTGTACAAAAATCCTAAACTCACTGCCTCTCAGAGACACACCACTATGTAAGGAACAAAGGAACAATTCCCTCTGAAAAAGACCTAAAAACTAGCTTAACAGTTCCTCCACAACAAAGGGTAAAAGATCTACATTTAGACATGGGGGGGGGGGGGCAGAGTTGTGGTCCTGCCAAAATCCCCAACCCTAGCACAGTAACCTACAATTAAGAAAGATCTAACAAATACAGACCTCCTCCCTAAGAAGCAAAAGTCTTGTGCCACATTAGGTACCCCAACCATTGAAACCTGCACCAGAGAGACAGGCCCCCAAAGTTCTGTCTTTGAAAGCCCATAGACCTTATGTTCAGGAGACCCAAAGCCTATAGGAAACACAGATTCCATTCTTAAAGGGCTAGTAGACAAACTCAGTCACCATAGGAACTTGTGCAAAACCAGCAGTTTGAAGATGACCTAGACTATATAGGAAGGAGATATGCTAATCTTAAAGCATCTGTCAGAGAGTCACAAGACTTTGGGAGCTCTTTCCAGGGACAGAAGAGTAGGCAGGTATCTCTCTCTGCCTTGCTGGCACCAGTGCTGGTGGGCACCATTTTTGTACTCTTCTACCTTGTCAGCGCTGGGGACCCCATGAAGTCACAGCACTCTCCCACTGCCCCACTAAGGACAATAGATGTGACTTGCCCCTACACTCTCCCAGTGCCTCTTAAAACCAGCAGGCATGGCCTGGCCCTGCACCATCCCAGGGCCTTGATAAAGTCAGTGGACATACCCCAGCTCTATGCTCTCATACTTGCTAAAAGCTGATGGGCATTCCTAGACCTTGTGCATTCCCATAGCATCTCCAAAACCAGCAGGCATATGCAGTCCACATAGAGAAGACTCTGAATGCCTGGATATAGTGGCCAAGGGGTTTATATTTCTGGGCTTGATGGTACTGAAACTATTGGAGAAAAAATTCTTGGCAGGCTAACAACCCAAAGTGAAAAACGGCAGACTGAAATATGCCCCCAGTCTTTTTGTACAAAGGGCCTAATTGCCTGCTGTAGAGGTTCAGGCTGAGGGGCAGACTCCAGCTTTGCTACACATCTAGAGACTGCAGAGGTGCTCCCAGAGAATGCAGACTGGGGAATACTATCCTTATCCTTGCACTCTCCCTTGACATCACTAACCTCATTAGTACCTCCCAGAAAGGAGCTCTTAGACTTATCTGGAACCCTGATTTTTATGACTGTCATGCAGGGGACACCTCCAGATCACCTGGTCTGGAGACAAGCAGGGTGTACAACTGTGGTCCCACAGAACTATAAATGCGTGTATTTTAAAATCTGTGACCTGAGGGTCTGGCTTCCAATAAACCTGAAACCAGATGCTGACCAAGTTTGAAACACTGACAAATCTTGGTACACCATCAAAAACTGTGACTTACCAAGAATAAATCAGGCTGCCTAGACAATCACAAAAGTTTGAGAAACAACCAAGTGCCAGAATAAGGTTAAATGGTAAGGTTTGTTTCCTACACAAAGCTACTCCTTCAAGGTGGCTCTTTCACCTAATATATAAAAACACAGAGAGTCAAGCAAAATGAGAAAACAGAAATATGTGCCAAAATATAAAGAAGGAGATACAGCCTCAAAACCAAAACAAAACAAAAAAAACAAAACAAAACAAAACAAAATCTTAATGAAATAGAAATTAAGTACTTCACTAGATTAAGAGTTCAAAATAATGGTCATAAAGATGCTCACCAAATGGGAGAAGAATGAATGAACACAGCAAAAATTTCAACAAAGATATAGAAAATGTAAGAAACTGCCAAACAGAAGTCACAGAGCTGAAGAATACAATAATTAAACTGAAAACTAAATCAGAAGGGTTCAACAGCAGACCATATGAAGCAAAACAAGAAAAAAGTCAGTGCCCTGAAAGGCAGGGCATTGGAACCCACCAAACAGAGCAACAAAAAGAAAAAAGAATTTTAAGAAGTGAAGATAGTTTCAGGAACCTATGAGACGACATCAAGTGGAACAACATTTGCATGATAGGGATCCCAGAAGAAGAAGAGATGGAAAAAAACCATAAAACTTATTTGAAAAAGTAATGGCTGAAAACTTCCCTAATCTGGGAAAGAAAACAGACATCCAGGGGTGCCTAGATGGCCCAGTGGGTTAAAGCCTCTGCCTTCAGCTCAGGTCATGATCTTAGAGTCCTGGGATTGAGCCCGGCATCCCGCTCTCTGCTCGGTGGGGAGCCTACTTCCCCCTCTTTCTCTGCCTGCCTTTCTGCCTGCTTGTGATCTCTCTCTCTGTCAAATAAATAAATAAAATCTTTAAAAAAAAAAAAAAAAAGAAAGGGCTCCTGGGTGGCTCAGTTGGTTGGGCGACTGCCTTCGGCTCAGGTCATGATCCCGGAGTCCCAGGATCGAGTCCCATATTGGGCTCCCGGCTCTGCGGGAGGTCTGCTTCTCCCTCTGACCTTCTCCCCTCTCATTCTCTCTCTCTCTGTGTCTCAAATAAATAAATAAAATCTTTAAAGAAAGAAAGAAAGAAAGAAAGAAAGAAAGAAAGAAAGAAAGAAAGAAAGAAAGAAAGAAAACAGACATCCAGATCCAGGAAACTAAGGGAGTTCCAAATAAGATGAACCCAGAAAGAACCACACGAGAAATTATAATTAAAATGTCAAAAGTTAAAGAAAGAAAATTTATAAATCAGAAAGAGAAAAAACAATTTATTACATACAAGGGACCTCCTGAAAAGACTATCAGCAGACGTTTCAGCAGCAACTTTATAGGTCACAGGATAGTAGCATGATGTATCCAAATTGCTGAAAGGAAAAAACTTCCAATCAAGAATACTCTACCTGGCAACATTATAATTCAGAATTGAAGGAGAGGAAAACATTTGTTAGACAATCAAAATCTAAGGGAGTTCATCACCACTAAACCAGCCTTACAAGAAGTATTAAAGAGGCTTCTTTAAACTAAAAAGAAAGGACACTGATTCGTAACAGGAAAATACATGAAAGTAAAAATCTCACTAGTAAAGGCAAATATATAATAAAGGTAGTAGATTAATCACTTAAAACTAGTATCAGGGTTGAAAGATGAAAGTACTGAAAATAACTATAATTACAATTAGTTAAGGGATACACACACACAGAGACGCCAATGTAAAACATGACATCAAAAACATAAAATGTTCGGGGGGGGAGGTAGAGTTTTGGAATGCATTTAAACTTAACTTATATCAACTTAGAATGGACACACACACACACACACACACACCCGTAAAGGCACTAGAAAAAGAAGAACAAACTTAGTAGAAAGAAGAGAATAATAAAGATCAGGGTGAGAACAAAATAAAAACTAAAAAGATAAAACAGTCAATCAATAAAATTGAGAACTGATTTGAGGGTCTGGGTGGCTCAGTGAGTCAAAGCCTCTGCCTTCGGCTCAGGTCATGATCTCAGGGTCCTGGCATCAAGCCCCGCATCGGGCTCTCTATTCAGCAGGGAGCCTGCTTCCTCCTCTCTCTCTGCCTGCCTCTCTGCTTACTTGTGATCTCTCTCTCTCTGTCAAATAAATAAATAAAATCTTTAAAAAAAAACTGAATCGAAATGATGAATAAAATTTACAGACTTTAAGCAAAACTCACTAAGAAAAAAAGAGAGATTGCTCAAGTAATAGCATCAGAAATGAAAAAGAATTTAAACCTAATACCAAAAAAAATGAGAGACAATAAACAAGTACCTATCAACAAAACAACAAATTGGACAACATAGAAGAAATGGATAAATTTTCAAAAAATTAAAATCTTCCAAGACTGAATCATGAAGAAACAGAAAATCTGAATAGAATGATTACTAGTAAGGAAATTGAATTAATAATCAGAAACCTCCCAACAGACTCCAGGACAGACAGCTTCACCAGTGAATTCTATCCTATATTCAAATAAGGTTTAATATCTATCCTTCTTAAACTCCTCCAAAAAACTGGAAGAAGGAATGCTCCCAAACTCATTTTCTGAGTTCAGCATTACCCTGATACCAAAACCTGACAAGGAAACCACAAAAAAAGAATTCTATAGGCCAATATCCTTGATGAACATGGATGCAAAACTCCTCAAGAAAGTAACAAACCAAATTGAGCAATACATTAAAATGATCGTATATCATGATCAACTGGGATTTATTCCAAGGAGGCAAGGATGGTTCAGCATCTGTAAATCAATTAACATGATACACCACATTAAAAATAAGAGCTAAAAGTCACTTGAACATCTCAATAGATGAAAAAAAAATTCATTGGCAAAATTCAACCCCCATTTATTGTAAAAACTCAACAAAGTGGGTATAGAAGGAACATATCTCAACATAATCAAGAAAATATATGACAAGCTGACACCTAGCATCATTTTCAACAGCAGTAAGTTGAAAGCTTTTCCTCTTAAGATAAGAATAAGAAGGGCCACTCTTACCACTTGTATTCAACACAGGATTTGAAGTCCTAGCCACAACTATTAGGCAGGGAAAAGAAATAAAAGGCATCCAAATTGGGAAAAAAAAGGAGCAAAATTGTCACTATTTGTGGATGAGATGAATTTATATATAGATATCTCTAAGACCACCAAAAAACTATTAGAATAAGTGAATTCAATTAAGTTTCAGGGTATAAAATCAATATACAAAAATCAACTGCATTTCTATACTCTAACAATGAACTGTAAGAAAATTAAGAAAATACTATTTACAACTGCATCTGAAAAAAGTGAAATACACAGGAATAAATCTAACCAAGGAGCTGAAAGACCTATATGCTGAAAACTATGAGACGCTGATGAAAAAAACTGAAGAAAGATAAATGAAAGATATCCCATGCTCACATACTATAAGAATTAATATTGTTACAGATTCAATGTAATCCCTAGCAAATTTCTAATGAGATTTTTCACAGAAAGAAATAAATTTCTGTGGAACCACAAAAGATCCCAAACAGTCAAAGTAATAATAAGAAAGAAGAACAAAGCTGGAAGCATCATACTGTCTGATTTCAAACTCTATTACAAAGCTACAGTAATCACAATAGTATGGTTATTAACATAGAAACAAACTGCAAAATGGAACAGAATGGAGAGCCCAAAAATAAAACCCACAATTTTATGGCCAATTAATTTATAACAAAAAAGCCAAGAAAATACAACGGGGAAAGGACAATCTCTTCAGCAAATGGTGTTGAGAAAACTTAAAGCCACATGCAAACGAAACTAGAACATACACAAATATTAACTCAAAATAGCTCAGAGAGTGGAATATAAGACTTGAAATCACAAAACTAGAAGAAAACATGGGTGGTAAGCTGCTTGACATAGTTTTTGGTGATGATTTTTTTGGATATCCCTCCAAAAGAAAAGGTAACAAAATAAAAAAAAAATAGTGGAACTACATCAAACTAAAAAAACAAACAAACAAACTTCTATATATCAAAGGAAATCATCAACAAAATGAAAAACCAACTTACTTAATGTAAGAATATATATGCAAGAGTTATATCCAATGAAGGGTTAATATCCAATATATACAAAGAACTCCTACACCTCAAAGGCAAAAAGACAAACTATCCAATGAAAAAATGCACAGAGGATATGAACAGATATTTTTCCAATGGCCAACAGACACATGCGAAGATGCTCAATGTCACTAATTATCAGAAAAATGCATATCTAAATAACTATGAGCTATCACTGCACACCTGTTAGAATGGCTATTATTTTAAAAACATAAGCCTACTCTGCTATAAAAATGAAGGAAATCTTGACACATAATTTCACTTATATGTGTAATCTACAAATCAAAACAGGGGCCACTGAGTGGCTCAGGTGGTTAAGTATCCAACTTTTGATTTCAGCTCAGGTCATGATCTCAAAGTCAAGAGATGAAGCCCCACATCAAGCTCCCTACTGAGCAGGAACCTGCTTGAGATTCTCTTTCTTCCTCTCCCTCTGTACCTCCCCTAACTCACACGTGCTCTATCACTCTAAAATAAATAATCTTTAAAAATATAAATTTAAAAAAATCAAAATCAAAACAAACAAACAAAATAACAAAAGAAAACTCATAGATACAGAGAACAGAATGGTGGTTGCCAGCTAGGAGAGGGGTTTAGGGGGTAGATAGGATTGTTGAGGGAGGTCAAGAGATATAAATTTCTAGTTATGTAGTAAGTCATGGGGATATAATGTACAGCATGGTGACTACAGTCAATAATAATGTATAAAAATTCCTAAAGGAGTACATCTTAAATGTTTTCATCATAAGAAAAAAAAATCTACTTTTGTGTACTGACAGATAGTAATTAGATTTATTGTGGTGACAATTTTGTAAGTATACAAATATAAAATCATTATGTTGTACACTTGAAACTAATATACGTAGATTATGCCTTAATATTATAAAAGAACAAAAGAAAGCACGATTTTAAAAAAACTTTATTTTTATGTCATTACGAGGGTTTACTGGGGGACTAGTGCTCTCTTTATGCCTAATTTATACACATAATAAATAAGTATACTCCCATAGTAAACTTAGTATATTCCTTTTCATTTGTTTTTTTCAGATGGACTGGGTCAGATTTTAAGAAAGAATAATTTTTACACAGTGAAACATCTCTTTTAAAAAATCAGAAACCTTTAATCTACACCACACTGGGAAGTAATCAAAGTGACGGATTTCAGCCAAAATATTTTCTGAAAGTTTGGCTCCAACTTTAATCCTCTATAAATTCAAAGCACAGACTACATATTTCAAATGTATTAATCTTAGAAAATTACATTAAATCTAACTATTGATCTAATTGATCTATTGATCACTTGATCATTGTCAATGATTATACAAGTAGTTCCCTGGATAAAATGCATGCAGTTGTTTGTTCTTTCAACTATCAAAGCAATTATCACGTTATTTTTAAGTTATCAAAACAGTTAAAAGCAAAAATGATTGTTTTATTAACTTCACTCAAATTAAGGCCTTACAGGGCGCCTGGGTGGCTCAGTTGGTTTGGCGACTGCCTTCGGCTCAGGTCATGATCCCGGAGTCCCGGGATCGAGTCCCATATAGGACTCCCGGCTCTGCGGGGAGTCTGCTTCTCCCTCTGACCTTCTCCCCTCTCATTCTCAGTCTCTCTCTAATAAATAAATAAAAAAATCTTTAAAAAAATTTAAAAAAAAATTAAGGCCTTATATTCAAGTCTTGATGACTTGACATCAAGTCAGACGACTTAATATCTGGTAAAACAGGGCTTCTTGAATAACTTTACTACAAGTTAGTAGGATCCCCTAGACAAAGAAAGGGACCCAGCACATACTCTGCTCATCCCTGAGTAGTACACTTCTGTTCCCTGCCAGCTCACAGAATTATTCAAACAAGCCAAGCAGATCCTCCTGCAAGAACTGGAATACCCCATCCTCTTGATATTATAAAGCCTGTCTCCTACAGTCCCTGGTTTTTTCAGTCTGTTCCTGAGTGTAATCTCCATGTGGCCTTCTATGGAATGCAATGTCCTCTCCACCTGGGCTGTGAGTATATGTGACAAGTAAATTGTTGTCAATCTCATCTCATTATTGTTGGATGTTGTGTGTTCAAACATCCTCATAAACGTAAGGCAGAAATCCCTCCCTCACCAACAGGACGAAGAGAAGTTGGATAAAACATAAATCCAATCCGGGCGCCTGCTTGGCTCAGTCAGTTAAGTGTCTGACTCCTGATTTCAGTTCAGGTCATGATCTCACGTTCATGAGATCGAGGTCCACATGAGGCTCCACAGTGGGTGTTCTCTTTCTCCCACTCCTTCTGCCCCTCCCCCTCTGCTCATGTTCATTTTCTCTCTCTCTCAAAAACAAAAGTCAAATTTAAGTCTCAAAAATTCCAAATTTTTTAATTAATTGAAATTAATTTAAATATTTAAATAATATAAATTTACACTATTACTTTTATATTAATACAAAATAAATATTTTATATTAATAGAAGAAAGTCATTCTGGATTTCCTTGGAAACTAGATGAAACATTTTGGAATTAGATAGTGGTGAAGGTTGCACAATTTTGTGAATATACTGGAAATAGCACTTAAATGTACGTTTTTAAAAAGGTGAATTTTATGGTATGTGAATTACATCTCAATAAAAAAATAACTAATAAAATAGTAGTTCTCATTGTCCAGTGATAATGCTGAATTGTCTCATACTAAATGGAAGCATAATATGTGGCACTGGAATATAGATGGAGAACCATAAAGAATGACATAACACTTATTTGAAGATACTCATAGCAAATGCTGAAATAAATGTACCATCCAAGCTCTGTTCTAAGGAGTATTACTGAACACCGACCAAGTGTATTTACTATCATAAATTTTGAAGAAAATGAAACAATTTATATGGAGAATATAATGCCTATTTTTGATTTATAATGATAGATTCATTAGCAATCCAAATCAAAATGAGTCATATGCTGAATTTTGCTTAATATAATCAAGTTATTAAACATTTAAGATGAAAAAAGCAAACTATATATTTAATATAATATTTAAAAACCTACATCCATAGAATGTTAAGAGATAGAAAAAATCTAAATGCAGCTCTAGCTTCTTTGTTGGAAGAAAATGAAATCCAAAGAAATAATGTGACTGGCCCAAGGTCTTGTACCTGGTCAGCCAGGACCAGAACCAAGCTTTTTTCCACTTCTAGTCTTTGCTTGTTTTCCACTGCCCTCTTCTCAAGCACTGACATTAAACACTGGGTAGCATTTATCCTGATGCCAGACTTGGGTATTTGTAGCCATGTTGACCCGGCATGTTCTGAGTTGTTAGGCATATGCTATCTATACTTCTTAAAGGTTTTTAAAACAAGCATCTCGTCGATCAAGAGAGATACACTTGGTAAAGAAAATACAGAGATTTAATCATAATCAGGTTAATTCTGAGTTGCTATTTATGTATCAGAACCAGTTAGGAAAAAAGTCTATTGGAGCGTCATTTTGTAAGGACTATTTGTTTTTTACAACATCTACTCTTTGTCCACTAAAATTCTGGCTCTGTGTTTTAATCCATCTGAGTCAAAGTTCTGAAGCTTAGCTCTTTCTTAAAAGAGTTCAATACTTTAAGACAAAGAAAAGAATTTTTTGGTCCCAGTTGACCATACATGCTACATAAAATTTGGTAAACAGTTAATATAGACAAATGTGTACTACAGCAGGGGGGAAAAAAACCATCCTTAAGACAGAAAGTGGTTGGAAAAAGCCATTTACCTAATTTTCCCAAGTCTGGTTATCAGATTACTGAATCTAAGAGTTATGTGGAGTTTCTCTCATTCAGTGGGATCAGTAAGTCATGATAGTGCTCTTCAAGGCCTTCATTCTCTGTGTGGAATGAGCGTTCTTCTTCATAGTGAGTGTTTCAATTCCTCAATCCTTAAGGTAGTGAGAGTGACAAGCTTGCTTAAAATATTGATCTGGTACAGTATCAAAAAGTACTTTTAAAAAATAAGTATAATTTCAAAGTTTTGCTTGGTCTTTGTGTAGTTAAAGATGATGATTTCAAATATATGGTTCTTTGGGAAGGGATTATAATTGGCTTTTTTCTTTCAATCAGATTGATCCTTAGGCATAGTTTTAAAGGCAAGGCTAATAATGAAAAGTAAAGTGCTCTGCTTAGGAAAGTTATAAAAATTTGATGAGTCTTCTATCAAACCAGGAATAAACGTTTCTGTGAGAGAACTCCTGTAAAATTTAAAGCATTTTTTTCTTCTCCTCCACATACTTAGAATTTAGCATCAAATTTTACTTACAGGAGTGGTGTTCAATCTGAAATGACATGGTGATTCAAAAAGAACATATAAGCCATGGAAGGCCAGAGTAAAGGGCAGAGATACAAGTGACCAAGAAGATAAAAGTTGCAATAGGTGGCCTTCAAGCAAAAATCAGACAAATCTCTTCTCATTTTCAGAACAAAGTCATTTGTTTGCCATGTATAAATAACATCTGGTGTTTTACCCACTCCCTATAAACACTCCACAAGAAATGGTTACTTGAGACTGTTAAAGCTACATATTTCCCTGTATATAACCATTACCAAAGAAGATAATCTATGTGGTATGGAAGAGGAGAGAGTATGGAAAATATAGTTCTGAGACTTGGGCCAGCTATATCTAAAAACATGCTATTTTACAACTTAAGAACAAGAAAGCAGAATTTTTTTTAAGATTTTATTTATTTATTTGACAGAGAGAGAGAGATCACAAGTAGGCAGAGAGGCAGGCAGAGAGAGAGGGGGAAGCAGGCTCCCTGCTCAGCAGAGCACCCGATGAGGGGCTCGATCTCAGGACCCTGAGATCATGACCTGAGCCGAAGGCAGAGGCTTCAACCCACTGAGCCACCCAGGTGCCCCAGGAAAGCAGAATTTTGACACATAGCTCTCTTGATTACTAAGCTCTCTGGAAAAGAGAATTAATGGTAAGGCTTATGTTAGAGTCTTGTTAGGCCCCCCCAAAAATAAAAGGAACTAAACGTTTAAATAACTTGTTCGTATCTTTAAAAAAAAACTAGAAATTTTATTTTGAGATTGAAAGTATATGACAAATTTTACTTTAGTCAAATATATTGCTACCTTAATGCTGTCTTTCCATTCAATTCAAATTTCACAGCCCTCATTATTTGCCTAAGTATTATTGTAATTTTTACCAGGGGCATTTACTTTCTATTATAATTCTGACACATTTTCTAACTTTAAAGTTGTCAGGACTTCCTTCAAGATTTTTCTTCTTAATAGACAACTTAGTTATTTCCTAGACTGAAATGTCAGTATATGCCAAAAATAGAACTATTCTGAAAAAAACAATTATGTTAATATATTTCTATGGTATGATAATAGAACATGACAGACAAAACTTGATGATAAAATACATGGTAATATCTTTCATGCAACATCAACAGAGTGATTATTTTTTAATAGCAGCAAGGAAAATTCAACTATCAACATGTTTTCACAACATTAATGGATTTTAAGTTTCAGATTTCCCACCCAAATGCTATGGTTTGAGTTCACTGGGCCAATATCTAATAATAATAGCTCTTTTTCCTTTTTCAGAATATGTCGAATATGTATTCCTGGTAAAATATGTCAGAAGAAAAAAAGAAAATTCAATATCTTCAATCTGAGAACAATGAACTAGTACATCATTAATGATAAAGGGTAAATTCCAGGCTTATAGCTAATCATTTGTACTATTTCCATATCTCTGGGGAAATATTTCCTCCTGCTGTGACTGAACTAAAATCTTTAGGCTACAAATTAAAATTTTAAAAAATTTAAGCTATTCTAAAAGCTTTCCATGAAATAATTTCAAATAATCCTTACAACATGCTACTCAGAAGGTACTATTAGCATACTCATTTCATGAATGAGAAAACTGTAGTAGACGGAGTGAAGTCACCTGCTTCTCATCTGACTTAACCTCTTATACACATGACAACCTTGCCTCAGTACCTGCATTTGTAAACATGAGGATTAAAGGGAACATCCCCATAGCTTTAGGAGTCTATTATACTTGCTTTAAAGCAGCCATATAAATTAACTTAAGAGTCCAAGATGTAAGACTCTTAGTCTTAAGAGTTACACATATAATAGATGTGTATATACATATATAGATGTACACGTATACACAGATATAGGTGTCTATACACACATATAGATGTCTCTATTTGTGTAATAGAGACAAATTACACAAATAGACGTCTCTATTTGTATAATTGTTTAGTACACAAATAGAGACATCTATGTACCAAAAAATGGAGGTGCACTTAACCAAAAGTAGGATACGGCGCTGTGGAGGGAGTCGCAGAGATAAAAATTACTTGTCCCCGTCTTCACAGAGTTTACAATATAGTAAAAAGACACAGTACTCAAATGATTAAAAAGCCTATGACATAGAGAGAGTCAAAGTGCTTATGGAATATCTCAGGAAATGAGATTATTTATGGCTCAAGAGGTCGGGGAGCCTATCTATCTGTTAACAACTAAGTTAATAAGAACAAAAATAAGCCTCAAAGGATGTTTTAATTTTATTTGTTTGTTTGGTGGGTGAGTGGGTTGGTCGTATGCTAACTTTGCAGGGTATAACCTATGGAGGAGCTATCATCTTAAAATTGCAACTAATCTGAGCTGCATTTTTCATGGGATCTACAGCATGAGTCTTTTCTTTAGTTCTGGAAAAATAACTTGAAAGGGCTCTTTATATTCTAAATATGGAGAGAGTCATCTGCCATTGTTTCTAGACAAGGTCCTTAACCTGAATGTTTCTTTGGGAGAAGTCCTTCCTCCATATTAATTTAATATTTGACTACTACTTGTTCAATGTGTATGTATATGTCTGTTGAGAAGTTACTCTCTGAATAACCTAAGACCCCTAAGACTTCAGCCTAGATCTCCATAAACACATTTCACGAAAGACATTAATAAGAAAATGGTCTGGGCTTGGGTGAGTCCAGTATGCACTATAAAATTAATGTCTTATGTGGGATGTTATTAAGACGGGCCAAACTACATTTTGGAAAATGATGTGACTGTCCTGGGAGAGATACAATATAAGAAGACATTCTTACACATGAGATAAATGTTTTTAAGTGTTAGTAAGCCAAAAAGGGTTAGATACTGTGGCCAGAATTGGGAGTCAGAGAACTATTGGGGTTAATGTAGAACATGAAATCAGCCATAATACCTGGCTTGCTAAAATGTAACACAGAGGCTGCTGGAGACCATGGAAAGTTTCAGAGAAGGGCGTAGGCCTTTGGAATGCTGAGGCCAGCGGGACCACTCTGCCTCTGGACTGCCACAAGGAGTTGTCTTCCCCGAAGCTTTCGTAGCCCAAACAGCCATCCTGTGATCTAAGAGATGTATGCATTGTCCCTTAGGCTATGTTTAGCAGAACTCGTAGAACACACAGATTAACATTTCATATCTTTCCCATAAACATATCCTCCTAGTTCTTGTAAGATCCCTTATTACACAGCACAAGCTTGAAAAACAGTAATAAGGATTTGTATTATCCTGAAGGACTAATAAAAGTGGGGACAAAGAAGGGCAAGGGTCTTCGTCTCAGTATTGACCCCCTTGCCTTCTCTTCTCTTTCACAGCAAAGTCTGGAGTTTGAAGGTTCTTCCTGAGCACGAGTGACAACTCCCTCCTTGAGAGGCACTCAGGAATAAATAAGACCACTGAAAGGGAATAAATTCTTGTGTGGGCAAGTAGAAATGCAAAAACTATCATGGATGGGCAATCTGATTTTTTTTTAATGTATTCTAAAATCCTAGGTCAGTAAGGCATCTTACCAACTTAGCCATCCCACAAACCATAACAAAAAGTCAGAATTTTATTCTTAGTTATCTCATTGGAACTCTTCACTCACCTTCTCTTGAAATTAAATTATCTGTGAAATGGATACTAAAGCAATGATTTCTTTCTCTGGCCTGGCAAATGAAAACATAAATCTAAGAATTCTGCAGAATTATGAAGATCTATAGTGATATAAACACAGTTTACGAAACTGGGAAACTTAGCTACTTGATAACACATAGAAAGTCTTGGAGAACCTGATAATGTGCAACAATAAACACACATGAATATCATGTGCCAGAGGAAATGCTGTTGTCTTAACATTTTAACTTACCTGGGAGAGAACTGGAAAAGTGATCTCAAAAAATGACATTACCCAATTTTTCTGTGCCCAAGCTTAAGTAGAAAGCACTGACCTTTTAAAATTTCCCAAAATCTCACATTCATTAACCCAATCCTTTTTGTGTAAGTCGTGTTCACATTCTGACAGGCAATGATTTCCCCCACATAAAACCTCAATACTGGTTAGCAGCAGCTGAGCTACCGAAAGCGAGAAAAATGAAGAGGAGTGTGTAACATGTCCTGTCAGGAAGGGGTTAGGAAAATTAAGTCAAAGTGCTGGAGTTACATGAACTACATGTAGTATTTATATAAGGAAAAAGCAGACCTGAATGGAGGAGCTGTTCATTCTTGCTGCAAGGTTTGTTTCTTCAGAGCAAGAGAAGAGAATGTCTTTGTTTGAAAATTCAAAGCTGCTTGAAGCAGAATGGAAAACCAACCCTAGACAATTAAAATTTAAAGAATACTACACACAGGCGTGTGTATTTAATGGCTACTGTAGGTGCTAAAATACAATGTATAATATATATCATGAACTATAGTAACTTTTAGGAATATAAGAAGACACTAAATTAGATTCAGACCCACTCAAATTTCTGGACAAAAGATGACATATCTCACTTCATTTTTATAACAAAGGCTTGCTAATTACTTTATTTTCTCAGGTATAACCTATGTCATTAATCTAAAGACCAGTTAACAAATCAAGATTTCCATTTCTGAATTGAGCCTTTATCTTTTGACTTCTAACCGCACCAACATTTCTCCATCCATATCAACATAAAATATGCCCCTAAGCATTAAGGGTATAGATATATCTATTAGTTGAACTCTAGTTACTTGTGTTGTACTTATATACCTACAAAAGGTATCTCTAACTAATCACAACATCCTTGTTCAACAAACCTGAACATGACCTGCCAAATTTCATCAAGACAGTGCTCCAAAGACCTTTCCAACAATTCATTAGGATTAGTGTAAGAATTAAAACCTATTTGCTACCCTAGTGTTAAGACTTCCTGTAAGTGACAAGCCCCTATAACCTGACACTATTATTTTCAGTGGAAGCTTCTGGAATTGGCTTCATGTAGTGAACTTATCTTAAATAGAAAGGGAAGGGTGGGTAGCAGCAAGTAACACTGGCTTCCAGATCCTTCCTTTGGCAAATATACCTCCTCACTAACATTCTCCTAAGATGAGGACTTCTAGAATCTTTTCCTATCCAATACTATCTTAAGATCTGTTAAGATCAATTCGCTTCTTATATAGCTATTGGCTCCTTCTCCATGTAATCAACCACAGTTAATTTTTATTGCTTCATCTGAAAAAGAGTCATAGCAAGTTCTTTTTTTTAGTGATTAGTGGCAACTACTTACCAAAAAAAGCCCTATGAAGAAACTTATCTAACTAACCCCTCATCTCCATTAACTTAGCAAGTCTGTAAGATACCAGACCAAATCATACTCCCAGCTGTTCCTCCATCTAGCTCTTGTCCTGTCTACAGGCAGTGCACTTACCAGCAAGGTTGGCTCTTCCAATTTAAAAAAAGGTAACAAAAAAATAGCATGCCCACTAGCTGCAACACAGAGGTCATCATTTTAAATGGCAATGTGCATGCTTTAAGTAAATAAAAGGACAACTTGGTAAAAGTACGAATTCTTCACACATCCTCCCAAAGGTATAGAAATAACTGTTTAAAGTGACTTTTAGGAATAACATTGGTAGTCCCAGGTAATTACTCAAACCAATGCAAACCAAGTTTAAAAAGTCTTTGCGGATTTCATCTAAATACAAAAAAAATAATAACAATAATAACCTGTAGAGTACTCAAATGTGATAAAAATTTAATAAAACAAAATTAATGCAATCATATTTAGGTTTTTTAATAACAAAATTCAGTTGAGATATTAGAAAACTCTCATGTTCTGAGAATGAGTACACAGTTCCTTTCACTTGTTATGACCAAAAATGCCTTAGGGTTAACAGAACCTAGGTTAAACACACACACACACACACACACACATACACACACGCACGCACGCACATACACATGAACTTAACCAGGGAAATCTATTTAACAGAGGATCAAAAGATACTGAAACTACAACTATGGATAGGAGATGCTGATATGATGTCAATTTGCTAGATTTCTCTCAATTCTTATAGTTCCAAAATGAGACAGGGTAAAAATAACCACTACTTGACTAGTGAAAGCAGATAATTCAGATTCTTCAGGGAAACTCCATTCTTCATAGATCCAATCCTGCTGAAGTCATCTCATCTATTACTGCTAACTGTGGACAATCATCTTCTCCTCAGTTAATCACTACCCCAGTCCAACATTGCTTTCCCTCTCCTAGTTTCGTTGTTCATACATAGTTTTCCCAGTAAGTCTGAAAATCTTTGAGTAAGTAGGGACACTTCAGTATTAATTCTGTGTAAGCCACTCCCTGAAGCTAGGGTTCCCATAGCATTCCATGAAGGTTGTCAAATAGAAAAAAAAAATTGCCATTTTAAGAAAACGCAATTAATGAAGCTATCATTAAATATGTCTGAAGCCCTTTAGAAAAATCTGGCTAACTGACCTGTGCCACTGTAAATAATTCTTTAAAAAAAAATAAAAGATTAATCCCTATAAAGTAATTTTGGAGGTTTAACCAAATGGTACCTTTTCTTCCTTCTGACCATCCATAATAATCAACATGGACAGAGACAATAATGTAATTGTCACATATATATAATTGTTACATATACATATATATGTAACATATAAATGTTACATATACATATACATATATATGTATAATGTAATTCTCTCTCTCTCTCTCTCTCTCTCTCTCTCTCACACACACACACACACTTAATTTCCAGTAAGCAAGGATCACACATGTTTCGTGTACCCTATTGATTACAGATCCTCTCTGAGATCCTCACATTTGAAAAAGTGAATTTTTATTAAATCTAACAGGTGATATCTCAGGAAGTATCAGAACATGGAATACATGGTTCATAGAGTACAATAAGAAGGTATTTTTACAGTATGACAAGTAGGGGATGGAAAAGTTTGTCATTCATATCACCTCTTGAGACATGGCTACTTTTAAGAGGTTTTCTCCTTTTTAACTAAGATGTTTTGATAATAGTTTGTCTTTGTTTTCCAAAGTTAGTTCCCTGGCAACAGCTTCAAGGACTACATCAGTAAAAATAACTATTTTTAGATTTGAATCAGTAATAAAAATTCATGCTTTTGGTAAGGAATACCATGAAGTCATATAGTTTGGAACATATTCTTAAAAGTCAGATAAATCAGAAGGTTCCCAAGTGCAGTGGGTATTGGATGAGTGATGAAAAGAAATTAGACTGCTTGTTTAAGGTGTGGATTATCTTATTTCTGGATACTTAATAAATTTATGTCAAATTTTCAAACTTCTGACATTCGAACATCATTAATCATGGCTTTGATTATAGTTATAAGTGTCTCACGGGGGCCTGTTCCACATGAAAAATAATCTGATTTCCTGATTTATTGATGGAAATCTCTGTTATTCAACAGAATAAATTATCTGCACCCAGAGTTTTTCTGTTTAGACACTGTATTATTGCCTCATAAAACAATGTGATGGAACAGTTACAGCTAAAAACAGTAAAAAATAGGCAATTGTTGATTTTTACCCGCACGCAATTAGAAAGTGAAATGCCACTGCAAATTAATTATAGAGATTAATTCTTATTTAGAATCTCTCACAGAGGTCAAATATTTGAATCTTATTATTAATTTTCACCTGGGCAGATAATAGGGATTTAAATGATTTTATATTAATTTTATTTTCTAAAAACTTTGGGAGTGTTTCCAGTGTTGTGTTCTTTGCAAATGCAAAGCACTAGTTGCAAGTCTTTCCCGAGGTTCACGTGTTCCCATTAAATACAGGGAATGTACGAAAAACATTGCATTCGAAGTGTTATTCTAGACCCATGTGTCTGCAAATAAGTAGTTATGTATAACAAGGATGTGAATTTTTTCCTTCACACAGAGAACCAGTATTTCTTCTAAAGAGCAGGTAAGTCTAATTTGAAAAAATAAATTTAACATTTCTGACCTCGCCCTGCTCCATCAGCCTGGAGCTTCATCCTCTCTGAGGAATGAACTGACCAGAACTTAACAAGGTTTTAGATTCTTTTCTATCTTAGATTGAGGCCATTCCAACCAGACAGAAAGTGGAATTTTCCCCTTTCTAGAGATGTGTTTATTTTTGGAAAAGTCCAAATCTTCATAAAGAAAATATACAATCTGGTAGGCAGAATAATTGTTTCCCAAAGATGTCGACTTCCTGATCCCCAGACTCTATGAATACGTTATGTTACATGGCAAAGGAGACTTAAGGCGGTGGATGGCATTATGGTTGTTAGTCAGCTAAGCTTTCCCTGGATCATCAGAGTGGACCCAGTGTAATCACAGAAGTCCTTGCGTGGCAAGAGGGAGGCACAAGTGTCAGTATCAGAATGATGTGATATGAGATCACATCATTGATGACTCACTGCTGGATGTGAAAATTGTAGGGGGCCATAAGGCAAGGAATGTGGGTTGCCTATAAAAGCTGGAAAATGCAAGGAAACAGAGCTTCCCTTAGAGCCTCCAGAAGGAATGAACTGTTGACATCTGATTTTACCCCAGCGAGACCATTTTGGATCTCTGACTTTCAAAACTGTATGAAAATAAATCTGAGTTGTTTCAAGCCAGCAAGTTTGTCCATAGTTTGTTATAACAGTGGTAGAAAACTAAGACAACTATGAACAATAAAGTTGAGACAGCTGCAAGGATAAAAATATCACAGAAACTTTTCCAGTTGGATTTTGAAAGACTGGTTGCAACCCCATTTGCCCATAAGTTCAAAATTACAATACAGAAACTACTACTCATGCCGTCCATGATAGTGACAAAATTGATATCTCTTGCTTGACTAAAAGAACTGCATTTTTATGATTTTTATGGAATTAACATTATTGAACATTACAAGAACTCTGGTAATTCATTAAGATTCCACTAATCCTACTAAAGATATAGTGTTTACTACGGGATGGCTAAGTCATTAGAGCATGCAACTCCTGATCTTAGGGTTGGGAATTCAAGCCCCATATTGGGTGTAGGGATTTTTAAAAATTTTAATTAAAAAATTATATTAAAAATAATAAAAATGATATAGTATTATTTAATATTTTCAATTTGAAAGAAAGATTTTCATGCAGCAAAATACGTTTTCTAACCTCTGTCCTCTATACACTTAACAATTCTTGTTGAGGCTGTGGACTTAGGATTTCTATTAAAAAAGTTTCTTCATGTAAAATGAATCTTCTTATCTAAAATCTCTTCTCTTCATCTTACTTTCTCTCCCAAAAGGGTTTTTTTAATCCTTCAATTGTGAGTCACAGCAACATTGTTAGTGATAATAAATCATACATTTTTTAAGTCTCCATCTAGGTAATAAAGACCTATGTAAAAAATTAATTGGCTTTTTCAATCAATTGTTGGTCATTAAGACCAGATTTTTTTTTCAAAAATGGTTTATAGATGACTTACTACAGAATTACCTAGGATCCTTGTTACAAAACAGAATCTCGATCCTATTGCAATCTCACTGGACTTAAATTTTCAGATGTGAAGCTCCCAGTTTTACATTTTTAACAAGAACTCCAGATCAGTCTTAATAACACCAAACTTTCCTTTAGGGTCTTGAAAATAGTGACAACTTCCTATCGGTCTTTACATCTTCAGTGTTCATTTAAAAACACCTGGTACATATTTCAAAACTATTGCTGAACTGATTAAATAAAATTAGCTCTGCCTTCAACAGGAGAATAAAGGGAAAAGTGGTATTGATAGAGAACAGGGAAAAGAAAACTCAAATTGTTGCCATTTTATGAGGCTGAGTGTCCCAGAGTTCCCCTCCTTAGTCAGCACCCCCCAGCCTAACAGCCACGCATCTGTTATAAGGCCTGTTGCGAGTACTTCCCAGGCACCAACCGTATCAGCTGAAGAGATGTCCTCCCTTATTTGATCTTCAATGCATCTCAGTATTATACCAATTTTACAGAGGAAATAAGTGAAGTTTGTGGAGAGATTAAATGACTCAAGGATGATGATAAGACTGGACGTCAGTTGTTTTCATTTTTCAGTTAAGGTGGGTTTCCTATGATTTTGCTACCTTTCTCACTGCTGTAATTTGCTTTTTACTACCCTGGTTTATACCTACATATAAATTTATTCATTTCTCCACAAATGGAAACTCTTCAGAACTAGCATATAATTCTAGAAATGCAAATAATTAAATTTGTATTATGGTATTAGTTTACATATTACATGTTTATATATTTTATTTATATTTAAACAAAATCTAAAATTGAAACAATACTAAAATACTAAGAATAGAGATGACTGAAACTTGCTTCTGAAGAATCATCAAAAAAAAGCAGTGGAAAATAACAGTTCTTTAAACTGATATTAAGGTAGTCATATCAATATTTTTAAAAGATAACTTCTGGGCATTCATTATTCAGGATAACATGAAACTTTTTCCTTAAGAACTGAAGGAGACTTCACGATTTATAAAAACAATGCAAACTACTCTGTGTCAATAACTTCTCTGTACATCTGATATACTCCACTGCACATTGTATTAGTTTCCTAAGGCCACAATAAAAATTACCATGAAGGGGGTAGCTTAAGACAACAGAAACTTACCATCTCACAGCTCTAGAAGCCCAGAATTAAGGTGGCAGCCGGGTCATGCTCCCATGAAACCTGTAAAGGAGTTTCCTTGCCTCCTCCTAGTAGTGTCTGGCCTGTCAGAAACCTTTAGCATTCCTTGGCTTGCAGTCACATTACGGCCATCTCTGCCCTTTGTCTTCACATGACGACACTTTTCTCCATGTGGGTTTGTGTCTTCACATGTCCATCGTATAAGGGCAAAAGTCACTTCAGATCCACCCTCATCCAGTATGACCTCATCTTAACTAATTACAATCGGCAATGACCCTATTTCCTAATACTATCACATTCTGAGATACGATGCATTAGAAATGCAGTATATAGGGGTGGGGAACACAACTCAAGCCATTAACAAATATGAAAATAATTCAACTTCAATGGTAATTCTGTGAGGTTTTCCAATCTTTTTTGATGATTCTTCAGAAGAATGTTTTAGTCATTCTTAGCAGTTGTTTGTACATTCACTTGGCTAAATTCATCAGCAGTATATTGGAAAAGTATCTACATGCACGTGGTATTACATTCAAAACCCAAAAGAAGTGGCAAGATCTTAACTTTATAACTTATGTTTAATCAGTTTAATCAGGCATGCATAGAAATAAGTCAATGTTTTAAATGGCTAAAAAAAAAAAGACTATTCCTACCAAATTTCAACAATTTATCAGATGGGTGCTGCCCTCATGGCAGAGAACAAGTACAATTTGATAAAGACAAATTCACTTAAAATTGAAAATGACTGTAAATTTTGTACTTGTCTGTTATAAGGATATTTAAACCAAATACATGGAATATAAAAAGTGAAAGTCTCTAATTCCAAAATTAACTCATCTAACTGTCCCACAAGCAGCCTCTCCTCAGCCAAACTGACCTATTTGTTTCCATCACTACTCTCATTCCTAGTCCTACATTTTATTCCCAACCATCCTTCACTAAGAATGTCCTTTGCAGCCTTCATCCTTCTCTTCTTCTCTTTCTTTCAAGTCCCAGTTTAAATGACATAGTCTCCATGAAACTTCTGCATTTAAGAATCCCTCCCCCTCCACGAAGGTCCTACTACTTTATCACCCACCTGGCCTCCACATGGTTTGGACACTGGGAATGTATGCTAGTTATATAAGTATGAAAGGGTAAAGACACACACTGATTTAGGTTAACTCCATTCCTCACACCCAGAAGAGCATTCTACAAAATCAAATACATAGATGATAGATAGATAGATAGATATCTTGCACTACATGCTTTTTAATACTAATGTTAAATACTAATGTTAAATACGAATGTTAAATAACACCCTATTAAATTATTTATATATTTATATTTATATATTTATATTTATAAATGTGACATGCTTATATATGGCACAGAATAAAACCACCAAGATGCCTTTTAAACTTACTGCAATGTAAGTTCTATGAGGGCGATGATTTGGGCTGTCTAGTTCACCATGGAATGATTCCCCATATCCTAAGTACATTACCTGGATCAGAGTTAACTTTTTGCACACATTTGCTGAGTGGATAAATAATCACTTCTTTTCTATTTTCAGTGCCTAATTTAGGTCTTTGTCATATCTTACTTGATTCTGTTACCTGAGCTTTTTAATGGAATGGAAGACCCTGGCTAAATACTAACAAAACTATTTTCCATATTCTCCCAAGCATATAGCTAGATATCTTCTTCCAGATTCTCCTGCAGTTAGGCATGGCCTTCTGACAGTTCGGGGCCAACAGAATTTCAGCAGAAGTGATGTATACCACCTGATCCATGATGTATACTGCCTGGACTGTAAAACTTCTCACAAAATCTTCTACATTCCCTCTCTGCACTTCCGGTCAGATCTCGAGGAATCAGAAGAGAACTTCAAGATTCTAGATAATCAAGAGCCTTTGGATGAAAGGAACTTAAGACCCAAGTGTTTTCACGGATAGAGTCTGACCCCCACACCCTTGCCAACCTACTGTGGACTATGCTGTGAAAACAAAACTTTCAGTGTTAGGAGACTGAAATTTTGGATCATTAGTTACAGTAGTGGACACATCATAACTAGTACCAAAATTGGTACCTCAAAGGAGGGTTTGGTTTTAGTAAAAACAAAACAAAACCGAACCAAAAAACTCCTAACATTAATTTGTCAATTATCAGAAGGTAAATTGTTATCAGAAGCTGGAAAAAACGGTGACCTATGTTATGTGATAGCAAAATATTTGTTAAAGCTGCCACCTGAGATAACTCAGAAGACACCTGCTACTGAGTCTGGAGCTTCAGGTTGGAAAGAATTACAGCATTGTGCAATTGACTTCTTTGATTGTCACTGGCAAGCTATTTAAAAAAAAAAAAAAAAAGAATGAGCTTAACAAAGAACAGGCCAATGAACAGCTTGAAAACAAAAGAGTGTACAGGCTGAAAAGAAACCCAGAAATCTGGAGCATTTAAGATTGGAAAATCCATTTGCTTCTGTACCTGCAACTGACTGAGAGAGAATTTTATTTTTTTTTTGAGAGAGAGAGAGAGAATTTTAAAAGGCTGTGAGCAACAAATGCCCAGCAAACTTCTTTTGAACAAGATTCAATCTCTGTCAAATGTCAAGTGTGGCCTTTTCATCTATTGTGACCTCAAAGTATCCTTCTTTAAGTTGAGAGAGATACATGAGGAAAAAGAAATAAAGACACAAATTGGACTTTAGGATTATGTCTAGGGAAATACGGGCCCATGTAATTGTCTACAACTTACTACTAAGCTTTACAGGGCCCATATGCCAAAGAAATAGCAAACCTAGAATAAAAGATCCTTTTATGGTTTGAGCTATAAAACACCATTCAGGACCACAAGATTAATCTAGCAAAAGACAGACTCTGAAGACTGAGGAGCCTCTGGGGAGTGCATTCTCTCCAATACCCAGCTCAGATATGGCCAAAAAAGCATAAGTTACAGGGAATACCTTCCCAGGAAAAGAGGCAGAATCAACAGAGAAAAGTAAATAAAGCTGTTTCTCTTAGAAAGGAGAACCAAAATCTAGTTTTCCAAATCTCCAGGGTAGAGGGTCTATCAAATGCTTGCCCAGAAGGATCTCGGCATTGCTGTGATTGCTTTGTATCTCCCATTCTCATATTTTCTGAAGGAGACATTTTATTGATGTTATTCTGTATTGTCCTACCATTATATACTGGCTGGGGATAAAGAGGAGGAAATGGAAAGCAAATAACTTGTATCTTTATTTTAGTTAGGAATCACCCTGAACACCAATAATCACATTTGTAACCAATAGGAAGGAATGTGCATTACTTAAAGAGACAGGATTTTGAGTTGTTATAACTGGATTATATTCTGTGTTAAAATACTTGGTGAGTGGGTAAATATGTTCTAGTTGTGGGAGAAAACAAAATACAAGAGGTATATGACAACCAGGAGGACCAACTGTGGCAGAGACTGGCCAGTTATTCACCAATTCACTTGCATTTTTCTCCTGGCCACGTAGCTAAAACACATTACCCAAACTATTCTTTCAGTAGGGTTGTCATATGGCCAAGTTCCAGGCAGAAGGACCCAGAAGGAAATGGCGTGTACTACTTCTGGTTTAATGTGTACTACCTCTGCTCACAAACTGTTCTGCATCACCACTGATGCAAGGATTTTGTTCCTCGGTATACTGGCTGGCTTCAGAGCCTCTGGTAGCTAACTTGAAAGCCTTAGCCTTAGAGTCTGTGTGTGCATGTTTGTGTGTGTGTGTCCACTTGTGTTTGTATACACATGTTGGTGTGTGAATTTGACACCTAAAAGATTTTGGGTCCCTGAGTCACTGCAGGGAAGAGAGACCCCTTGCTGCCCCCCTCATTGAACTTATAATGTTCGTGAGAAAAAAAACCTGAAGAAACAAACCAAACAAAAACTAAACAAAACACTGCAGTTGGTTTTGTTATTTGGTATTTGTTAACAAGGTTGAAATCTGGTATTTGGTATTTGGTATTTTGTGAACTGAAATTTGGTCTTTGTCAACAAGGTTGGCCTACCTTGTCAAATAGTCTCTTGGCAATAACCTACCCTTTCTATTCAATCTATCTCCACAGTTTGACTAGACTTACTTTGTGTAAAGCAACAGTCTGTCCCTCAGTTGTTTCAAAAACTTCTGGTTCTGTAATGTTAATAGGGCTAACGTCCAAAATTCTAATATAATTTAGTACATTCAATAAATAGTTATTGAACAAATGCTATGTGTTAGACATTGTGTTAGGCCTAAAAATTAATGATTAATGGGAGAAAAAAACCACAGCCCTCGCAGAGCTCATAGCTTATAGCAGAAGAAAGGCGTGAACAGCATTAGTTAAATAATCATAACTTATACATGTGTAAGTCCATGCTGGTTTAAAATGCTATGAAGGAAAAGTAGTATGGATGCTATATGAAAAGATGTTAGTCCTAGTCTGAATGATTATAACTTATAAGATCGCAACTTTCTATCTGAGGTTGTCTACTTGTACTTCTTCCCATACATCATGCCACTCAGAGACAGGTATATCCGAAGGAGATCCCAAATTCCCACCTTTTACAATCCCTTGGCCTGCATGAGAGCAGAGCCTTGCCATACTTTCCTAACCAAGAGAACATGGCAACAGTGACAGGATGCCATCATCTTCCTTAGATTACTTTATATAGCGAAGACGAAGAGATTTTGCCAATGTAATTAATATCCCTAATCAATTAATTGAAAGGAAGATTATCCTGGGTGAGACTGACCTAAACTGATGACTCCCTTAAAATAGTCTAGAAATCATAGACTAAAAGAAGCAGAGACCCTGCTTCTTTTGTTTCTGGCTTTGCCACCACCAAAGCTACAGCCTCAGGAAATAACTTTTGCCTAAAACCTGAGGGAGTTCTGAAGCAGATCTTTCCTTAGTCAAAGCTTCTAAACAAGAATGTAGGCTAGCTGACACATTAATTTAAGCCCTTTGAGATTCTAAGGGAAAAAAAAAGAAAACCAGCTAAGCCATGCCTGGCCTTCTGTGCCACAAAAAGTGTAAGGCAAAAAAGGAATGCTGTTTTCAGACCTTCAGGCAAGATGGTGGATTAGGAGGACCCAAAGCTCACTTTGTCCCACATATACAACTAGATAACACCCACATCAGTGTAAATAACCCAAAAAACAATGCAAAGACTGGCAGAACACTCTCCATGGCTAAATGTAGAGAAGAGTAGCAAAGAACGTAGGGAGGGCAGAGACCTAGTCCAGAGCTAAAAGGACCTGAGGCAACACTAGAAAGAAGAAGAGGCACCACAGGTGTGGGGAGGGCAGAGGAGCAGATCCCCATGCCAGGTGACCCAGACATGGGGACCACATAGGGAAAATGAATCCCCATAACATTTAGCTTTGAAAACCAGAGGCCACAGGTTTTGCGAGTTCTTAAAATCAGTGGAGCTGAACATCTAGCAATTTTTTTAAAGACTCCATCCATTCATTTGACAGAGAGAAAGATCACAAGTAGGCAGAGAGGCAGGCAGAGAGAGAGGGGGAAGCAGGGTCCCTGCTGAGCAGAAAGTCCGATGCGGGGCTCAATCCCAGGACCCTGAGATCACGATCCAAGCCGAAGGCAGAGGCTTCAACCCACTGAGCCACCCAGGCGCCCCATCATCTAGCAATTTTAAAAGTCAGTGAGGTAGACTCTGAAAAGGCCAAAAAAGGGGGAGATCCTGCCCTCAAAGAGACAGCAGTAAAAACAGCCACACTGAGATACAGCATAGAGACAGCAGCTTGAAAAATACAGGAGGGAGATTTGTTTACTAATGTCAGAGCTGTGCTGAAGGGGCAGAGATCTTAGGACACTTCTCCAGGAATAAGGGATCTAGCAGGTAGCATTTCTTTTTCCCACCCCCTCAACCTAACCAGCAGAAGTGCCAATACTCACTACCTAACTAGCTAGTGATATGCTCCACTCACTCATTCTCCTCTGGACATGCCTCCTCCTGTCAGGCATCCCCTCAAGGAGAACAAGAGGATCTTGTTGGCACCAGGTGCCCCATTCAGCCTTGTGGCAGGAGTTTTCTAAGGTAACTCCAGATCACCTCCTATAGCAGAACTGCACAAACCTTGCTAACACCACGCACCCTACCACCATGTTCTCCTGTGGACTTCCCCCCCACTAATATGCTTTTACCCAGAGCCTATCCCAAGCAATGCCACAAGCACTGACAGTGTGTAACCAGTCAGTGTGTAACCAGTAACTGACAGTGTGTAACCAGTTCTGACAGGGGCCATTCCACTCTGAAGTGGCTCTTGACCCAGAGAGAGGAGAAAAAAACCACACACACCACTCCAACTTCAACCCCAGCGGTGGACTATAGGCCCCACCCACCAACAAAAGCTTCTGAATATACAGTGCTATATAATTAAGATGCTATATACAAAGCTAACGATAATCATAATTTAAAAACCAGTAACAGAAATTAAAGAAAAATGAATCTAAGTATGGCACTAAAGAAAGCCAACAAACCAGGAGAGAAGGGAGCAAGAGAAGAAAGCAACACAGAAGAACTACAAGAACAACCATAAAACAAGTAACAAAATGGCAATACCTATCAATAATTACATCAAATGTAAATGGACTAAGTCCTGTAATCGAAAGATACAGAGTGACAGAATGGATAAAAAAGCAAGACTCAACTATATGCTGCCTACAGGAGACTCACTTCAAACCTAAAGACACATGCAGATTGAAAGTGAATGGATGGAAAATCATTTATCATGCAAACGAAGTGAAAAGAAAACCAGGGTAGCAATATTTGCATCAGATAAAATAGACTTTAAAGCAAAGCTATAACAAAAGACAAAAACAAAGTTGTAACAAAAGACAAACAGGATAAGCATAAAATGGAACAATTCCACAAGAATATGTAACAACTGTAAATATTTATGCACCTAACATAGGAGCACTCAAATACATAAGGCAGCTAAACAGAAACATAAAGGAAATCATAGATAATACTGCAATAATAGTAGGGAATTTTAACACTCCACTTATATCATTGCACAGATCATTCAAACAGAAAATCAACATGGAAACAGTGGCTTTTTATTTATTTTTGTGTGGGAGAGGGAAGGAGGAAGAGAAACACAGGGACAGGGAGAGAGCAAAAAAGAGAGAGAGAGAGAGAGAATCTTAAGAAAGCTCCATACCCAGGGTGGAGCCCAATGTGGAGCTTGATCTCACAACCCTGAGATCATGCCCTGAGCCTAAATCGAGAGTCAGATGCTTAACTGAGCCACTCAGGTGCCCTGATACAATGGCTTTAAATAACAATTGGACAAGATGGATCTAACAGATATATTCAGAACATTCCATCCTAAAACAGAGGAATACCATTTCTTTCAAATGCACATGGAACATTCTCCAGAACAGATCACATGTTAGGCCACAAAACAACAAATTCAAAAAGATCAAAATTGCACCATGAATCTTTTCTGACCACAATGCTATGAAAATAGAAATCAACCACAAGGGAAAAAAAAAAAAGAACATCTTACTAAACAATGAATGGGTTAACCAAAAATCAAAAAGGAAATGTAAAAATACATGGACACATATGAAAATAAAAACACAATAGTCCAAAATCTTTGGATGCAGCAAAAGCTGTTCTAACAGGGAAGTTTATGGCAATATAGAGCTACCTGAAGAAGCAAGAAAAATCTCAAATAAACAACCTAAATGTACACAGAGAGACTAGAAAAAGAACAAACAAAATCCAAAACCAGTAGAAGAAAGGAAATAATAAAGACTAAAGAAGAAATAAATGAAATGGAAACTAAAATAACAATAAAACAGATAAATGAACCTAGGAACTGGTTCTTTGAAAAGATCAATAGTATTGATAAACCTTCAGCCAGACTGATCAAAGAGAGAGAGAGAGAAAGAGAGAGGATCCAAATAAACAAAATCAGAAATGAAAAAGAAAAATAACAACTGATACCATGGAAATAAAATGGATTATAAGAGAATATTATGAAAAATTATATGTTAAGAAATTGGACAACTTTGAAGAAATGTATAAATTCCTAGAACATATAAACTCCCAAAACTGAATCAGGAAGAAATAGAAAATTTGAAGAAACTGATTACCAGCAATGAAATTGATTCAGTAATCGAAAAACTCCCAAAGAACAAAAGTCTAGGACCAGCTTCGCAAACGAATTCTACCAATCATTTAAAGAAGAGTTAATGCTTATTCTCAAATTATTCCAAAAAAAACAGAGGAGAAAGGAAAGCTTCCAAATTCATTCTATGAGGCTAGCATTACCCAAATACCAAAACCAGATAAAGACAGTATGAAAAAGAGAAAGAGAGAGAGAGAACTATGGGCCAATATCTCTGATGAATATAGATGCAAAAATCCTGAAAAATATATTAGCAAAGTGAATCCAACAATACATTAAAACAAAACATTCACTGCAATGTTTTGCATTTATTAATTTATTCCTGGGATGCAAGGGCAGTTCAATATTCACAAATCCAACAACACAATACTCCATATCAACAAGAGAAAGGATAAAAATCACGGGATCATTTCAACAGATGTAAAAAAACAAAAAGAAAAAAAAATCATCCGTTCATGATAATAATAAAACAAAAAAACTCAACAAAGTAGGTTTAGAAGAAACATACCTCAACATAATGAAGACCAGATTTGAAAAATCCAGAGCTAACACCATACTCAATGGTGTAAAAACAGCTTTTCACCTAAGATCAGGAACAGGACAAGGTTGTCCATTCTTATTCCACATAGTACTGGAAGACCTAGCCACAGCAATGAGACACAAAAAAGAAATAAAAGGAATCCAAATAGGTAAGGAAGAAATACAATTTTCAATATTTGCAGATGACATGATACTACACATAGGAAACCCTAAAGACTCCACCAAAAACTACTAGAACTAATAAGAGAATTCAATAATGTCATAGAATAAAAAATCAATATACAGAAATCCATTGCATTTCCATAATCTAATAATGAAGAAGCAGAAAGTGAAGTTAAGAAAACAATCTCATTTACAAATGCACCAGAAAGAATAAAATACCTGGGAATGAGCTTAACCAAGGAAATAAAAGATCTGCACTCTGAAAACCATAAGACATTGACGGAGAAAAAAATTGATGAAAGTAGTTGGAAGACATAAACAAATGAAAAGATATTCCATGCTCATGGATTGGGAGAATAAATACTATTAAAATGTCTATGCTTCCCCAAAGCAATTTATAGATTTAATGCAATCCCTATCAAAATACCCAACAGTAGTTTTCACAGAACTAGAACAAATAATCCTAACATTTGTATGAAACCACAAAAGACCCTAAATAGCCAAAGCAATCTTAAAAGAGAACAAAAATGGAGATATCATAATTCCAGATTTCAATATATACTACAAAGCAGTAGTAATCAAAATAGTATGGTACTGACACAAAAAGAGACATGTAGATCAACAGAACAGAGAGTCCAGAAATAAACCCATGATCATCTGTTAATCAGTGTTTGACAATGAGGCACGAATATACACTGGGAAAAAGACAGTCTCTTCCACAAATGGTATTGGGAAAACTGAACAGCTACATGCAAAAGAATGAAACTGGACCACTGTCTTACAAAATACATAAAAATAAACTCAAAATGGATTAAGGATCTAAATATGAGACCTAAAACCATAAAAATTCTTGAAGAGAGTATAGGCAGTAATATCTCACATTGGCTTGGCTGTAGCAACATATTTCTAGATATGTCTCCTGAGGCAATAGAAACAAAAGCAAAAATAAACTATTGAGATTACATTAAAACAAACAAACAAACAAACAGGGACACCTGGGTGGCTCAGTGGGTTAAAGCCTCTGCCTTTGGCTCAGGTCATGGTCTCAGGGTCCTGGGATTGAGCCCGGCACCAAGCTCTCTGCTCAGCGGGGAGCCTGCTTCCCCTTCTCTCTCTGCCTGCCTCTCTGCCTACCTGTGATCTCGCTTTGTCAAATAAATAAATAAAATTAAAAAAAAAAAACAGCACAGTAAAGGAAACAAGAAAAACTAAAAGACAACCTCCTGAATGGGAGAGGATATTTGGAAATAATATACCTGATAAAGGATGAGATCCAAAATCTATAAAGAACTTATACAACTTAACACCAAAAAAAAAAAAAAACCAATCCAACTAAAAATGGGCAGAAGACATGAACAGTTATATTTCTCCAAAGAAGACATACAGATAACCAAAATATACATGAAAATATGGTCAACATCACTCATCATCAGGGAAATACAAATCAAAACAATGGGATATTACCTCATACCTGTCAGAATGGCTAAAATCAAAAACAAAAGAAACAAGAGTTGGCAAGGATGTGGAAAAAAAGGAACCCTCATACGCTGTTGGTGGTAATGCAAACTGGTGCAGCCACTGTGAAAAACAGTATGAAGTTTCCTTAAGAAAAGCACACACAAAAAAATCTCAATATGATCTAGTAATTCCACTACTGGATTATTACCCAAAGAATACAAAAATAATAATTTGGAAAGATATATGCACCCCTATGTTTATTGCTACACTATTTACTATACCAAATTATGGAAGCAGCCCCAGGGTCCATCAACAGATGAATGGATAAAGATGTGGTATACATACACAACGGAATATTACTCAGTCATAAAGAACAATGAAATCCTGCCATTTGAAACAACATGGATGGACCTAGAGGGCATAATGTTAAGCAAAATAAGTCAGTCAGTGAAATACAAATACCATATGATTTCACTAATATGTGGAACTTAAGAAATTAAACAAACAAAGGAAAAAGGGACAAACCAAAAACACACTCCTAATTATAGAGAACAAATTGATGGTTACCAGAGGAGAGGTGAGTGGGGGGAATGGGTGAAATAGGTGAAAGGGATTAAGAGTACACTTCTTGTGATGAGCTCGGAGCAACATGCAGAATTGTTAAATCACTGTATTATACACTTGAAACTAATTATTACACTCTATGTTAACTACACTGGAATTAAAATTTTTAAAAAATTGGTTGAAAAAAAGGAATGCTGTTTTCACCTGCTAAATTTCTGACAGGTTTGTTACACAGTAATAAAAACCTAATACATAGTCTTTCCAATAATAAACATTCCTTGTTCCTATTATACTGCTCCCTGACACATGAAATATTTCCTCTGTGCCTTTTTCTTATAGTCAATTTCAAATGTTCCTCCCTATCTCTCCCTGGTGAAATCCTGTCATCCTTAAAGTATCACCACTCTACCCTGCCCCACCCTCTCCCACTACACATGGAATTAGTCACTTCTCTTTTACCCTAGAACTGTTTTAGTACTTTGATTGTACTCTATCATTGTTAGCTGTTGATGAGTTTATGCACTAATTTGTGAGTTCCTTCAAAGAAGGAAATATATGCTATTAATCCATATATTCTCACCACCTAGTGCAGGATTTAACACATAGAAAATATTAAATAAATGGTTGTTCTCTGAGACCTCTTGATTTTCCAATTTGGGTGTTCTGTTCTGTTTTTTTTTTTAACTCAAACTCTAATAAGCTTTTTTTCTGATTTTTTTTCAATCTGTCCAATATTTCTTCCACTGCTTGCCACATACTTCCCCAGTAATATTTCCTTTTCACTGTGGATTTTATTTTTAAAGATTGTTTTGAAAACACCTAATAATTTGATTCACATATGTTTATGAAGTTGAATTCTGAAAAGAGCATCAACTGAGCAGCCAATTTACATAATAATTACAGATCCTTCTCATAAACCTAAGTTTCAATAATAATCATAGTACTCAGAAATATTATATCTAGATATCTGAAATATTTATGCATCTTCAATGCCCAGTTTTAGTACCCTTCAGCTTTCAATACAGGGCTGTGGACAAGAACTCAAGTGCTGCAATCAGATAAACTTAACATTTCACTACTAATTTGTGTGACTATGGCCTAATTATTTAATCTCTCCAAATCTTGATTTGCTCTTATACAAAATGGAGATAATAAAATAATTAACTTCACAGAGCTACTATAAGGATTAGTACTGCACATACACTTGATATTATAAAATATTAACTAAAACTATTGGGAATTAGGGATTATGTGCAATGGTATAAATATATACCATATCCCTGTTAAATAAATTGCATAAATGGTCACAGATAGTTTTACCACAATAATAAACTCCCATTCAAATATATATATATAATTTATTTTTTGCTTTGACTTCTTTCTCAGAGCTTCTCTCTTTCTTAATAGACAATATAGAAAAAGACACAAATAAGGAAGAACTGGAAAATAAATAAATTCATTAGGCCTTTATTATTGTACTTTACTGTGAACAATGGCTTTTTTTTTTATTTTGGAGAAAGAAAATCCCAAGCACACTCCACGCTGAACCTGACACAGGCTTAAGCTCACAACTCATGACCTGAGCCTGAATCAAGAGTTGGACGCTTAACCCACTGAGCTACCCAGTAACCCCTGAACAATGATTTTTTTGAAAAAACTGTGTTGGAAATGATGGGTAAAGTAGTTAATAGAGACTTTCCTCACCTCAGGCAATTAAGAGGACTTTTGTATGATGCAGATCATTACAGAATTATATATTAGCTTCTACATTAGCCCACATGATACTTTATAGGTGTGCAGAAAAGTTTGTTACATTGGTATAAAAAGTCATAAATGAAATAATTATGAAACATTTCTGGAGAAAATGATTACAGATAGAAAAAATATGTAAGCTAACAAGAGATAAAGTAGAAAAAGAACTGAACTTCAAGTCAGAGTTAGAGCTAAACCCTATCTCTGCCTCTTAAGAGTTACCTGACTCTAGGAGACTGTGTCTCTTCTTTAGATCTTATTCTTCCTCTGTAACATGAACACATTGAACTGATTCTCTGAGTAGATATGTGACGTTCACTGTTTGGGGCTATAAAATGCCTTTGGAACATACTATTTACCCCTCATGATAACCCTCCTACTTAGCCATGACCTAGTCCCAGTATCCTTCTTAGTATTATACCCAAGAGAGCCACTACCATTATTTTTATTGTTATTGTTTTTTTTAAAGATTTTATTTATTTATTTGACAGAGAGAGAGATCACAAGTAGGCAGAGAGGCAGGCAGAGAGAGAGGGGGAAGCAGACTCCCTGCTGAGCAGAAAGCCCAATACGGGGCTCGATCCCAGGACCCTGAGATCATGACCTGAGGCGAAGGCAGAGCTTTAACACACTGAGCCACCCAGGCGCCCCTTTATTGTTATTGTTAAGTGGAATAAAATAATACTTTTATCAGCCATTCTAACTACAAATAAATTCTAAAGACTTCATTAGTTATAAAATCTCATATTTTATTAGAAGTGCATATTAAAATTTCATTATTATAATCTGACTTTCTGATGAAAATATTAGAATTAGAAAATGTTTTACAATTAACCATAAAATATCAATTATCAGAAATATAAAGTTCTTATGAAGGTAACTAGCATGAAAAAATAGCTTTAGCTATAATTTTTATATGCTACCTTTAAAATAAAGGAAATAGCATGACCCAAAATGAACATATGAATTCAACCAGTGACAGCTCATGTTCGTCCCTCCTCTCATTACAGAACCCCAAATGACAGGTATGTCTTCATCACAATTCAGCTTAAGGGTTACCTTCTCCATAAAACTTTTAAAGAATAACCCAAATAAAGAATTTTAAATATCAGAGAGCATGTAATGAGCTAAAAGACAAACCATGCAATTAATAGACATGAAATCTCAGATTTAATAAAAGTTAAATTGACTCTATACTCTTTAAGAAAGACATACCTAATACAAAATGACAAAAGGATAAGAATAAGATGATGCCTACTGTTTGTAGCAGTTTCACTAACAAGATGCATTAAGTGACTATTCAACTAAAGTAACTATAAATGCCAGATAAGATTTAGGGAAGCATATTCTTAAATCTCTCCACAAGATGTTAAAGTAATAATAATAATAACAATAACAATAATAATAAATATTACTCAGGTCAACACCCAAGGAAAGGTAGAAGAGTGAAGCATCGACAACAGTTTTCACCTTGAGAATAATGATTAGGCCTCATAAATTTGACTTGATGTTAGCATAACCTAAAGCCTAAGAGACTAAGCCTGGATGCTCTCCCAGGTAGATTACTTAAAAGAAAAAATCCACTCTACAGATCCAGAACACTGAATGATTATAAACAGAGTTTTATAAAGGTGAATTAGATATACCTACCTTACTGCTCATAATTAATAATAATCATGAATTATCCCTCATATGGTCCAAATGCAATAATGTTTTAATTTATAGTGACCCTTGATACATAGTTCACTGAAGGATGTGGTGGAGAAAAAATCAATTCATTGTTGGAATCTATCTTATTCCCAGGGCTCATAAAATTTCCATAAATTAAATCTAAGATATATGAACTCACATTCAGAAAACCACAAAACACTAAGAGAAACAAAGCATAAGCAAGAGGCAAGAAACAATCGTCAGGAAATCAGACTCATGAAGACTTCAAATACAAGAGTAATCAGACAGCACATAAAAGAAATAGGTTTTTATGTGCAAAGACATAAAACAAGAAGATAAAACATGAATAAAAACCAGACTATAGTAAATTATCAAACAAACCCATGGAATGGGAGAAGTTATTCACAAATGACACTACAGACAAAGGGCTGATATCCAAGATCTGAAGAACTTCTCAAACAACACCCAAAAGACAGATAATCAAGTCAAAAAATGGGCAGGAGACATGAACAGACACTTCTCTAATGAAGACATACAAATGGCTAACAGACACATGAAAATATGTTCATCATCATTAACCACCAGGGAAACTCAAATCAAAACCACATTGAGATAGCACCTTAAACAAGTTACAATGGTAAAAATTAACAAGGCAAGAAACAACAAGTGTTGGAGAGGATGTGGAGAAAGGGGAACCCTCTTAAAGTCTTGGTGGGAATGCAAGTTGATGCAGCCACTCTGGAAAACAATGTGGAGGTTCCTTAAAACATTAAAAATAGAACTACCCTATAACCCAGCAATTGCACTACTAGGTATTTACCCTAAAGATACAGATGTAGTGAAAATAAGGCCCACATGTGCCCCAATGTTCATAGCAGGGATGTCCACAATAGCTGAACTGCGGAAAGAGCTGAGATGCCCTTCAACAGATGAATGGATAAAGAAGATATGGTCCATATATACGATGGATATTATGCTTCCATCAGAAAGGATGAATACCCAACTTTTGTATCAACACAGATGGGACTGGAGGAGATTATGCTGAGTGAAATAAGTCAAGCAGAGAGGGTCAATTATCTTTTGTCAATTATCTAAGTTAATTATTTCACTTACTTGTGGAACATAAGGAATAACATGGAGGATAGTAGGAAAAGGAAAGGAAAAGAAAGGGGGGAAATCAGAGGGGGAGACAAACCATGAGAGACTACGGACTCCAAGAAACAAACTGAGGGTTTTAGAGGGGAGGGGAGTGGGGGGACGGGTGAGCCTGGTGGTGGGTATTAAGGAGGGCACATACTGCATGGAGCACTGGGTGTTATACATAAACAATGAATCTTGGACCACTATATCAAAAACTAATGATGTACTATATGGTGACTAACATAACAATAAAAATATCTAATAAGGAATCAAATAGAACTTTTAGATATTATAAGCATAATCATTTAATCTAAAATCATAAGGGGTCATCTGGGTGGCTCAGTCAGTTAAGCATCCAACTCTTGATTTTGGCTCAGGTCATGATTTTGGGTCATGAGATCCAGCCCTGAGTCATCAGGCTCTGTGCTTAGCAAGGAGTCTGCATGAGAGTACCCCCTCTCCCTCTGCTGCCCAATCCCCTTGCATGCACGTGTGTGTGCATGCACGCTCTCTCTCTCTAAAATAAATAAATCTTTAAAAAATCATCATTAGAACAACTAAATAAATAAGGATTCACCTGAAAGAAATTAACATCGAATCTAACACAGACACAGAGGTAGGTACCAATTACGAAAAGCAGGTTAATTGCCATGGAGCACACAATGAGGAGATATCACAAATATCCATATGAGTCACAGTCTAATCAGGAAACAGTAAAAACTGGGTCATCTAGGAGAGATTAAGAGTAACTATTTACAAATTTTGTGCTAGTTTAAGGGAACTACATTTTGTATTTTAGTATTCAAGGGTTAGATTGTGGGGAGCACCACTACTCTAGGCCTAGAGAAGGAAAAGAACGAAATGATAATGGAACCCAGAGAGGACAGCTATGAGGATGGTTGCCTGTTTGTCTTTTAGTAAATGGTTATTCAGCTGGGCAATGAGCAAACAATAGCAGTACGGGGCCAAATTCACTTTCCTCCCTCCTTCTGATCTGCTGTCTCTGCTTCACATTATTTGAACATATCTGGAAACCAGAAGGCAAAGAAGAACATTAATGTAGTCCATGTTAGTCAGCCTCCAAGGGAAAGAGAAAAGGAGGTAAGCTCAAAAAAATATTCAGAACAATATATAACTGAGGTCCCAGGTTAAAAAAAAAAAGAGAGAGAGACAATGAAGCAAAGGTAAAATTGAAAGAGACAATGGCTGAGAGCTTTCCAAAATAGATAACAAATTCAAGAGCCCAGAAAATTCAATTGGCAAAATCATGAGAGGAGAGCAGAATGCCCATACATAAGGCACTAATTTAAAGGCAAATGGACAGAAAAAAAAAATCTTAAAAAAGCAACAATTTTACTGACAGCTAACTTCTCAAGACCAACAGTAGCAAGAAAACAGTGGGATACTATTTCCTAAGTGTTGTAAAAAATGTCAACCTAGAATTCTTTTTTTTTTTTAAAGATTTTATCCACCTATTTGAGAAACAGAGAAAGTGAGAGAGAGCAAGAGAGGAGAGAAGGTCAGAGGAAGCAGCAGACTCCCCACGGAGCTGGGAGCCCGACGTGGGACTCGATCCTGGAACTCAAGGATCATGACCCGAGCCAAAGGCAGTCGCTCAACCAACTGAGCCACCCAGGCTCCCTCAACCTAGAATTCTGTACTCAATGAAAATGTCATTCATAAATGAAGATAAGTTAAGAAAATCTTAGAAAAATATTGTGAAATTGTGCCACCAATGTAATTATTCAATGAAAACTGTTAAGAGTGTTCCTCAAGCAAAAATAAAGTTATCTTATGTGGAAATTCTTAGGTACAGGAAGAAGAAAAAAGGAAGCAAAGTGATAAATATATGGTAATATTTGAAAAGGAAAAAAAAACTTTATAAAATTGTCATAATAATATTGAGGGAATCAAAAATGGAGATAAAACTAAATACAGAGCCAGAATAACATACAAATGAAGCACAAAGTAATGGGAAATAAAGTGATGGAATTCCCCTGCAATATTTGGAAGGAAGGTTGAGATCCTGATTAATATCTGATTTTAAAATGTGCATGTTAAAAGCATAAATGCTGAAGGAATAATACCAGGGTGTACAATTTTCAAAATAGGAGAGGAAAACACTGGAATAAAAGAAAATATTCAGTCAATCCAAAAGAAGTCAAGAAAGGAGAGAAGATAAAAATATAAGAGATAGGACAAATTGAAGATTTAAAATACAGAAAGCAAAAATGCATATAACTGAAAGAAGAAACAGACAAATCAAAGTTATCCTCTTTGAATAAATAGTAGAAAAAATAATCAAAATATTAGTGAGCACATGGAATTCTTTTTTTTTTAAGATTTTATTTATTTATTTGACAGACAGCGATCACAAGTAGGCAGAGAGGCAGGCAGAGAGAGAGGGGGAAGCAGGCTCCCTGCTCAGCAGAGAGCCTGATGCAGGGCTCCATCCCAGGACCCTGAGATCAGGACCTGAGCCGAAGGCAGAGGCTTTAACCCACTGAGCCACCCAGGTGCCCCAGGCACATGGAATTCTTAACACTACCAATGAACTTGACCCAGCTGACATTTATAGAAAACTCCAATAAATAATAGCAAAATACACACTATTTCCAAGAAAACATTGAACATTTACCAACATAGACTATATCACAAAATAAATTTTTTTTTTTTAGATTTTGTCTATTTAAGAGAGAGAGTGAAAGAGAGCACAAGCAAGAGGATCAACAGAGGGAGAGAGAGAGAGGCAGGATCCCCACTGAGCAGGGAGCCAAACACTGGCCTTGACCCCAGGACCCTGGGATCATAATCAGAGCCAAAGGCAGATGCCGTAACCGACTGAGCCACCCAGGGGCCCCCAAAAATAAGTTTAAACATAAAAGTTTCCCTGTGATACAAAGTATGTTCTCAGACTACAGTGAAATTAATTTAGAAGTCAATAGTACAAAGGTACTAGGAAATTCATAAGCACTGGAAATTAAATAATACATTTCTAAATAATCCTTGGGTCAAAGAAAAACTCAGAAAAAAAATCCTTGGGTCAAAAAAACTAAAAAAAAAAAAAAACTCAAAAAGAATCCTTGGGTCAAAGAAAAACAAGGGAGGAAGGAAGGGAAGGAAGAAGGGAGGGAGGAAGAGAGGAAGGGAAGGAAGAAGAAAATGAAAACAGCAGCACCTGGGCGGTGCAGTCCGTTAAGTGTCCAACTCTTAGTTTTGGCTCAGGTCGTGATCTCAGGGTGGTGGGATCTAGCTCCACATCAGGCTCCATGCTCAGCACTGAGTTTGCTTCAGACTCTCTCTCCCACTGCCCCTGCCCCCAGCTCACTCTCTGCCTCTCCTCTCAAATGAATAAATCTTTAAAAGGGAGGAAGGAAGGGAGGAAGGAAGGAAAGGATAAATATATTTATATAAAATATATTTTATAATATATAATATATATTTAATATAAATAAATATATTTATATATACACGCACACACTAAATGCCTGTAATAGAAAAGGGAAAAAATTTCTCAGTTCAAAGACTTCACTTCTTTAAGAACAGGAAAAACAAAAGCAAGTAAATACAAAGTAAACAGAACAGAGAAAATAAATATTAAAGAAGAAATCAATGAAATAGAAAATAGATTTAAAAACTAGAGAAAATCGGAGCGCCTGGGTGACTCAGTGGGTTAAAGCCTCTGCCTTTGGCTCAGGTCATGATCTCAGGGTCCTGGGATGGAGTCCCACATCGGCCTCTTTGCTCAGCAGGGAGCCTGCTCCCCCCCCCCTGCCCCCGCCCGCCTGCCTCTGCCTACTTGTGATCTCTCTCTGTCAAATAAATAAATAAAATCTTTAAAAATAAATAATAAAAATTAAAACTAGAGAAAATCCATGAACCAAAGAAAGCTGGTACTTTGAAATATTTATAATATACATAAAACTCTACCCAGACTGATCAGAAAACATAGATGACACAAATTACCAGTATCAGGAATGACAAGAGTGACAACTCTTGACCCTGCATATATTAAAAGATAAGAGCATTTCATGAACCACATTTTTGAAACATCTTAAGACATTCTGAATAAACATTCAGATCTAGCCAGGAAAGAGAATGCCTGATAAATTTCATCCTTATTCAGATGTATATTAAAAGGTAATATACAGGGGCGCCTGGGTGGCTCAGTCAGTTAAGTGTCTGTCTTTGGCTCAGATCATGATCCAAAATCAGGTTCCCGTCTCAGTGGGAAGCCTGCTTCTCCTTTTCCCTCTCCCTCTGCCTGTCACTCCCCCTGCTTATATGCTCTTTCAAATAAATAAATAAAATCTTAAACAAAAAAAGGTAATATACACAAAGATGAAGTTCCCAATACTTAACATCCATTTAGTGACTGAAATAGATGAGTTTTATATGTGAAATTATATGCACAAATAATCTGTGGTCCAAGTGGCTACTGCTATGGTATTATAAGAGAATAATGCTTGAATGATTCCTGGATCTGCTATTAAACTAGAGAAATCTGTATGGATTATGAGACTAACAAAGGCTCTGATGCGCACAAACATGGATTTGAATCATGAATCCACTAGTTTCTAACTGTATGACCCAGAAGTCATTAATTTCATTTATAGATAACTCAATCATATAGTGTTTATGTAAAGACAAAATGAAACAATATATGCTATAATGGGTAACATTTTTTAAATAAAAGTTATTTCTCTTTAATAATAAAAAAAAACAGCAATGGAGAAAGGAGGATCATTTCTGCATTCCTCCTTCCCTGACCCACTCAGCCGTTAGAAGGAAGCATCTACAATGGTAATGTCAATATAAGAAAGATGCCTGGCTATGGCCAGAATTGAACTCACCCTCACCAATGTCAGTACAAAGCAGCAAGGGAGGAAATAAGCAAGAGAAGGGGATCAGATGCCTAGAAATGCAGAGAGCACGTGTCAGATGACCCAACAATTCTGTGAACAAGGGAGATTGAATCTTCAAGCTACAGTTCTGGCTATTTTTCTGGTAAAGGTTTTGGATCAGAGAAAGTTACTATTATATATAGCTTGTTATGGACTGAATGTTTGGGTCTTGCCCCAAAATCTATACACTGGAGCCCCAAGCCCCAACCTAACTGTATTTGGAGACAGGGCCTTTAGGAAATGCTTATGGTTAAATGATATCATAAGGGTGGGACCCTGATCTGATAGGATTAGTACCCTTATAAGATGAGACAGGAGAGAGCACTCTCTCGTCCTGTCCCCATTCTCTTTCTCTACATCCTAACTCCCCATCCTCACCCCCACTCCCACCATGTGAGAACACTGGGAGAAAGGAGCAGTCTTGTAAGGTAGGAAGGACTCAATCATGCTGGCATCCTGATCTCAAACATCCAATCCCCCAACCTGTGAGAAAATAAATCTGTTTTTTAGGCCACCCATTCTATGGTATATTATGGCAGCCTGAACCAAAACATCTATAGCTTTCATTTTCACTCCATTAAGTAGTTTGTGCCTGGTGAAGGTAGGTTCCATATTAGAGACCTTGTATAGAACAAAAACACAAAATATGTATGGGCTGAAAGATCCTATACGTTAGATCACCATTGGGTGGGTGTGAGGGGAGATGGGATGACTTGAATTCTATTTTCCCTGATGATCTTAAATTCCACTTCTTCCTTCATCCTTTGAGATTGTCAGCTAAGCCCAAGTGCTCCTCCCTTCAATTCCCTTCTTTCTCGTGCCTTTCCTACCGCAACACATCAAGTACTGTCACGTCACCAGAGTGCTTGTGAATTTTGGAGAGCCAGACAGGAGAGGAGTAAAACATCATTCCAGTTGCTTTTGGTCTTTCATGTCTTCTTAACTCACATATGAAAGTACACAGGCTGAATATACTCAGCAAATAATGAAGCCATTCATTTGCAAAGAATTTTTAGAAACTAATTCACTCAAGAAACAGAGACTGATAGGCGCAGCTCTTAACAAGACACACTCTCACTGGAATTTGGGATAAGAATTTCAAAGAATTTTATGCCCATCAAAAATCAACCCGGGGATAGAATTCCATCAGCCTAATCAGGAGTCTTGCCTTTGAAGTGCTCCTTTTGTTTCTTCATGCCTTTTCCTCTGGCACCTTTATTTCATGCACAAGATGATAAATACATAGGCATGTTTTTGGTGAGCTTGTTCACTTTAATAAAATTCCATCAAAGTCCAAATGAAGTATGAATCGAATTTAAGGCCTTTCATTATTTCCTCAAGTGTATAATCAAGTCATCCAAAAAAATCTTGTATCAAAACGCTGAGTTGTTTTAAAAAGACAGACCACAGATTACAAAGAAAATAAATAATGTCTAAACTCATTTTTAATTTTAAAATATATTTTGTTGGGACAATGATAATTCATAAATCCCAAAAAGAGAATTGTAACTTATGGGTGCAACATTAAATGGATGTCACATGATTAGTCTTAGAAGCAAAGAGTTTTCAATATATTTAAAAGAGAGTATTTATTAAAAAGAAAATTATAAAAAATGACCACCAAGACTGCTGGACACTGGTTTTTGTATTGCTGTACCATGGGTAATTTGGTCCAGTGGCCCAATCTTCCCCTCTTATCATCTGTACGTATAAGAATGACTCACTCACTTAGTAACTTATACATCATTGTCAGCCAGAGAGCACAGCCAAACAATTTAAAACCACTTGAGAAATAAAAATCTATCACCTCCACAAATGTGCATTTACCCTTCATTTAGCAACAGTGTCTCATATGCCATTTCCTGGCCAGTTTTTCTTACTCATAGTGCTCCCTGTGTTCCTCGCTTGCTTAATTGGACTCAGGTGTATTTTGAAAGCCAAAATTCTCAGCTATCTTCCCATAAAGGCAGGTGTCCAGGAAAACCAAACAAAAGGAAAAACGGAAAGGATAGCACTTTAGGTCCTATGAACACAAACCAACTCTTATCATGAAAATTTAAATTCTCATGTTTTGATGGAAACAGTAAACTCATTTTGCAGAAAATTTCAGTGCGTCATTCTAGAAGCATAATAAATTAAACCACTTGTATTGGCCATAAAAGCCTTTGCATATGTGCAAAGGTATATTTCCTCATGAAGCTTAGCAGGAATTAACTGCCTTTAATAAAAATACCTTTAGAGTCTGTTATAAATGTCAACGGTACCTATTAAATGGGAGATAAGAGTTTATAACTTTATTATATGTTTAGCCGGTATACTCCCAGGCTCACCAGGGACATTATTATTGTCATTAATAATATTACCAACTAACATTTATTGAGCTTGGGGCAGGGACAGCAGTATCTTCCACAATCACTACTGCCGTGAAGATTTAAGTGAGATAATGTATATGACCACATCTAGCACTTAATAAGTGCTTGATAAATATTGGCTTATTTATGGTTCTTGTACTGGAAAAGCTTATATTTTTTTAGGGTTGCTCAGTCAGTCACTAACCATAATGCAATTTTTTTTAAATGATTGTGATGGGAAAACCATGCCCAGTGGTACTGTAGGAGCAGAACAGGGAAGAGACAATTAAACCTAACAAAACTAAGGCCCCTGGGTGGTTTAGTTGATAGGTCCGCCTCTTACTCAGGTCATGATCTCAGGGTCCTGGGATTGGGCCCCTGCATCGGCTCCCTGCTCAACGGGGAGTCTGCATCTCCCTCTCCCTCTGCCCCTTTCCCCTTCTCATACACTCATGCTCTCCCTCTCTCTCTTTAAAATAAATAAAAAAAAAATCTAAAAAAAAAAAAAAAACTAAGAATACTAAAGGAGATCAGCCTTACAACCAATTTTGAAGGACATGTAAAAGTTAGCTAAACGGCAGGAAGAAATTTATTCAAAACTGATGGAACAAATCCCTGTAGAGGTAAGAGGAAGTGTGATCTAGAACACAAGAGGGAAGCCATTATAATGTGCAGATTAGCATGAAAAATTTATTCCTGTTCATAGGCTACAAACGTACATGGGTCATTATGACTGCTCATAGGGACTTTACTAAAGATGTCAAAGAAAATCTGATGCTAGGAGGAGCAAAATGGTGGAGAAGTAGGAGGCTGAGATAGAGTCGGATCCCAGAAGTTCATCTAGATAGTTATTAAATCATTCTAAAAGCCAGCATACTCAACAGGAGAGAGAAGAGAGGAAGAAGAGCAATTCTAGGAGCAGAAAATCAACTACTTTCCAAAAGGTAGGACGTTTGGAAAAGTGAATCTAAAGTGATGGTAAGAGAGACCATGGGGGGAGGGGCCGGCTCCCTGCAGCCGCAGAGCCACGGAGCACAAAATCGGAACTTTTAGAGTCTGCTCGGCAGAGGGACATCACTCCAGAGGCTAAGCAGGAGGTTTAGCCCTCGGGGGAACAGACTGGTTTCAGGACCCGCGAGATCATAAAGAGACCGAGGGTGTCTGAGTGCAGCAGAGATCCCAGATATCGGGATGGAGAAGCCGCCAGCAGAGAAAGAACCACGCAGTGCATTTTCAACTGGGGCTTACCCTAGACCGTAGCCACGGCCCCTTGAGTGGGGACCACATAAGGCATTCCGGAGAGACCCCCTCCTTCCTCCTCGGGGAGGAGCAGCACGGAAGCGCGCCGCAGGAATCTACTTGGTGTAGACTCCAGACGGGGCCGCACGCCAGAGATAGCAATGCGCCGCCACTAGTGGCTGAGCTCGGAACCTGGGCGGGGACCTGGGAGACTGGAGTGATTGACTGCTTTCCTCTGAGGGCACGCTGAGGAGCGGGGACTCCAGCGCTCAGCTCCTCCAGCCAGAGACTGGGAGCCGCCATTTGCATTCCCGACCTCCAGGGCAGTACGGAAAGTGCTCAGGGAACAAAGACTCCTGAGAGCAAACCTGAGCGAATTGCTTGGCCCCTCCCTGGGCAAGGGCACGGCAATTCCACCTCAGGCAAAGACATCTGAGAACTAAGTTGAAAAGGCCCCTCCCCAGAAGATCAGTGAGAATATCCAGCCAAGCCCAAGTTCATCAATCAGTGAGAACTGAAGAACTCCAGAGTACTTTTCTCTCTCACTCATCTAGTCTTAGCTCAATAAAATGACAAGGCGGAAAAACTCACCACAAAAAAAAGAACAAGAGACAGTACCGACGGCTAGAGACCTGGTTAATACAGACATCAGTAATATGTCAGAAATAGAGTTCAAAATGACAGTTATCAAGGTGCTAGCTGGGCTTGAAAAAAGCATGGAAGAGATCAAAGAATCCCTTTCAGGAGAAATAAAATCCCTTTCAGGAGAAATAAAAGAAATAAAATCTAACCAAGATGAAATCAAGAAAGCTATTAATGACGTTAAAACAAAAATGGAGGCTCTTAATGCTAGAATAAATGAGACAAAAGAAAGAATTAGTGACATAGAAGACCAAATGACAAAGAATAAAGAAGCTGAGAAAAAGAGAGACAAACAACTATTGGACCACGAGGGAAGAATTCAAGAGATAAGTGATACCATAAGACGCAACAATATTAGAATAATTGGGATTCCAGAAGAAGAAGAAAGAGAGAAAGGGGTGGAAGGTATATTGGAACAAATTATTTTAGAAAATTTCCCTAATCTGCTGAGGGGAACAAACATCAAAATCCAGGAGGCACAGAGAATGCCCCTCAAAATCAATAAAAATAGATCTACAACCCGTTATATAATAGTAAAACTTACAAGTCTTAGTGACAAAGAGAAAATACTGAAGGCAGCTTGAGATAAGAAATTGCTAACATACAGAGGCAGGAATGTTAGATTGGCAGCAGACCTATCCACAGAGACCTGGCAGGCCAGAAAGGACTGGCATGATATATTCAGAGCCCTAAACAAGAAAAATATGCAGCCAAGAACACTATACCAAGTTAGGCTGTCACTGAAAATAGATGGAGAGATAAAAAGCTTCCAGGACAAACAAAAACTAAAGGAATTTGCAAACACCAAACCAGCCCTACAAGAAATATTGAAAGGGGTCCTCTAAGCAAACAGAGACCCTAAAAGGAACAGAGACCAGAAAAGAGGAGAGACAATATACAGTTAAAAGTAACCATTCAGGCAATACAATGGCACTAAATTCATATCTGTCAATAGTTACCGTGAATGTAAATGGGCTAAATGTCCCAGTCAAAAGACACAGAGTATCAGAATGGATAAAAAAACAAGACCCATCAATATGCTGTCTACAAGAAACTCGTCTTTGACCCAAAGACACCTCCAGCTTTAAAGTGAGGGGGTGGAAAACAATTTACCATGCTAACGGACATCTAAAGAAAGCTGGAGTGGCAATCCTTATATCAGATAAATTAGATTTTAAGCCAAAGAATACAATAAGAGATGAAGAAGGACACTATATCATACTTAAAGGGACTGTCCAACAAGAAGATCTAACAATTCTAAATATCTATGCCCCTAACGTGGGAGCAGCCAATTATATACACCAGTTAATAACAAAGTCAAAGAAACACATCAACAATAATGAAATAATAGTAGGGGACTTTAATATCCCCCTCACCAAAATGGACAGATCATCTAAGCAAAAGATCAAAAAGGAAATAAAGGCTCTAAATGACACGCTGGACCAGATGGACATCACAGACATATTCAGAACATTCCATCCGAAAGCAACAGAATACACCTTTTCTCTAGTGCACATGGACCATTCTCCAGAATAGATCACATCCTGGGACAGAAATCAGGTCTCAACCGGTACCAAAAGATTGGGATCATTCCCTGAATATTTTCAAACCACAATGCCATGAAACTAGAACTCAATCACAAGGGGAAAGTTGGAAAGAATTCAAATACATGGAGGCTAAAGAGCATCCTACTAAAGAATGAATGGGTTAACCAGGAAATTAAAGAAGAATTAAAAAAATTCATGGAAACAAATGAAAATGAAAACACAACTGTTCAGAATCTCTGGGACACAACAAAGACAGTCCTGAGAGGAAAATATAGAGCACTACAAGCCTTTCTCAAGAAACAAGAAAGATCTCAAATATATAACCTAAGCTTACACCTCAAGGAGCTAGAGAAAGAACAACAGAAAAAACCTAAACACAGCAGAAGAAGAGAAATAATAAAGATCAGAGAAGAAATCAATGAAATAGAAACCAAAAGAACAGCAGAACAAATCAATGAAACTAGGAGCTTGTTCTTTGAAAGAATTAATAAAATTGATAAACCCTTGGCCAGACTTATCAAAAAGAAAAGAGAAAGGACCCAAATTAATAAAATCATGAATGAAAGAGGAGAAATCACAACCAACACCAAAGAAATACAAACAATTATAAGAACATATTATGAGCAGCTATACGCCAGCAAACTAGACAATCTGGAAGAAATGGATGCATTCCTGGAGAAACACAAACTACCAAAACTGAACCAGGAAGAAACAGAAAACCTGAATAGACCCATAACCAGTAATGAGATTGAAACAGTCATCAAAAGTCTCCCAATAAACAAGATTCCAGGGCCAGATGGCTTCCCAGGGGAATTCTACCAAACATTTAAAGAAGAATTAATACCTATTCTCCTGAAGTTGTTCCAAAAAATAGAAATAGAAGGGAAACTTCCAAACTCATTTTATGAGGCCAACACTACCTAGATCCCAAATCCCATCAAAAAGGAGAATTACAAACCAATATCCCTGATGAACATGGATGTAAAAATTCTCACCAAAAAACTAGCCAATAGGATCCAACAGTACATTAAAAGGATTATTCATCACCACCAA
>CM052800.1:140648620-140666918 GCA_028533885.1 Nasua narica | reverse complement strand
GGGTGAGCCTGATGGTGGGTATCGAGAAGGGCACGTATTGCATGGAGCACTGGGCGTGGTGCATGAACAATCAATCTTGTAACACTGAAAAATTAAACATATTTGGGGAGAAAAAAAATTTTTTTTAATTAAAAAAAAGAAAATATGATGCCATCAACTTAGAATTAAATAACTAGTTATTATTGGTTTCTAATATAAATCCCAAATTGAAAAAAAAATGTTTATCCCTTACTGTAACCAATGTTTGAAAATGCTTATTCTTTTATTCGATAAATACTGCAATTAATTGAATGGTAATTATAATTAGCCTGCCAGGAAAAAAAGGCCCTGTTGTCTTATGCAGGAATTTGCAATTCACAGTACTTTTGCCCTTTCAGTAAACATTTATCATTTTCCATTTATTTCAATAGTTTCTTTCCAACGAGAATACTGAAAAGCTTGTAAATTCCATCATAAATAGTCCAAAGAGAGAGTGATTATGAAGTTGAATGTTTCCATTACTGTAATTTACTCCCAACTTAGAAAAATAACTATATAATGAAACAAAATTAACAGCACTCACAATAGAGTAATAATATAATAAATATGTATGTGTCTATTTATGTCCACCCACTTGCTTTGAATATGTATTGACCAGTGGCCACATACGATCACACTTACTATATTGTATCGTATTAAGTGAATTAAATGATTAGAAGATTCCAGGAATAGTTTTCAAATAATAGTTAAAAAATAAGAAATATTATCAAAATATACTATCATGCCATTAAAAGAAAAAAAAGTAAGAGTACCTTAGTTTTTCCCAAGCCTTATGAAGAAAAGCAAATACTAGAATCCAAAGCCAAACTGGAATTTTTGTATATTTTTAAGGAATAGTAACTTTAAAAATAAAACTCATTATCAAGTTCCTCAGTGTACCAACTTTTCCTGTCACTCAAATGTCTCATTATTTTGCAAATGAGTGCTATGAAAATAAAAATGCATTAGGCCCTTTAAACTTTGGTTTTTAGATTTCTCAACCGAATGCAAATGTAAGTGCAAGAAAACAATGATGATATAACGAATCCCATACTTCTCAATTTTTTTCTTTCTAGTTTACTCTACTTAAGAATGACATTCTGACTTGACCAGGGAATATTTTATTCTATTCAGTAGAATTTACTGTTGGTTCATCCATCTGGCCTGTTCCATGGTCTTTCATCATAGCAAGTCTCTCCAACATGTATCGAGAATACTGAGTAGCTTGTAAATTCCATCATAAATAGTCCAAAGAGAGAGTGATTATGAAGTTGAATGTTCCCATTACTGTAATTTACTCTTGACTTAGAAAAATAACTATATAATTAAGCAACATTAACAATATTTACAAGAGAGTAATAATAATACAATAAATATGTAGAATTAAGAGGTCAACTATAAACACCACAGTCCAATATGGAACCTTTTACTAATCGCTTCTATTTCCCCATACTAAGTGGCTCCTTTCTTGTCTACCTCATGTTCATCCATCACTTCTCTTTCTCTCTAGTCTTTGGAGCAGGAACTTTTCCTCTGTGTAGCTTCATTCTTTTACTTAGTGCCTTAGAACAGAGAGGATGAGTAAATTAGTCAAACATAATAGAGTAAAAACCATATTCTTGTTTATGAGGTACAAACACTTTATGGGCAGCCGAAACAATATATCTCTTCTAGTAACCACTTAAATGCTTGTTGAGTCAGGACGCATGTTAGAAGGTAACGTTTTCTGAGCACTAGAGGCCTGAGTTAACTTTTCCCTCTTAAGGCATTAGTGTAAAATTTTAAGCCTTGCCTGTGCTTCTCATAATATTGAACGCTCAAGGAGCTGACTAGAAATTTATTCTTCACCAGTGTCTCCCATTATACAACATAGACCTTGACAAGTTATTTTGGAAAAATCATGAATCTCCAGTTAAGCTCACAAAACAATTTGAGTTAAAAGTCAATCTACCTCCTCCAAGTCTGTAATTTATATCCATGAGGATATTAGACCATAGAAGAAAGAACTGTGCGAGTTACAAATTCCATATAAAGTTACATTGGAATATCTTGGTGGTTCAGTCTGTTAAATGTCAGACTCTTAGTTTTGGCTCAGGTCGTGATCTCATAGTCATGGGATTGAGCCCCAGGTTCGGCTCCACGCTCAGTGCCAGTTTGCTTCACATTCTTTCTCTCTCTCTCTCTCTCTCTCTCTCTCAAATAAATAAATAAATAAATAAAATCTTTTTTAAAAAGTTATCATATTTTCCCTCCCTCTTCACCATATATACAGGAAGCACAACTTCACTATCTCCATCCCCATGTAAGAATCTCTTTAAAGAAAATTAAAGGACAAAAATTAAGGTAAAAGTATTTGTATAGATTTTCTTTAAGTTCCATTATTTCTGCGTGTTTGACTTATATTTGTCCTTATACAAAGGACAATTTTTTTAAATGTCACTGTAATAGCTATTTCACAGAATTCTTAAAATTGAAATCTAATGGAGTGGAAACTGATGAAGTACAATTTGCAAGTTATGAGTAAAAAAACCAAATATTTATTTCCAAATGTTTAGGTTTTGCATTTAAATCCCCATTTAGACTTCTGGAAGCAATTTTTTTAAAGATTTTTTATTTATTTATTAGAGAGAGAGACTGAGAATGAGAGGGGAGAAGGTCAGAGGGAGAAGCAGACTTCCCGCAGAGCCGGGAGTTCGATATGGGACTCGATCCCGGGACTCGGGGATCATGACCTGAGCTGAAGCCAGTCGCTTAACCAACTGAGCCACCCAGGCGCCCCTGGAAGCAATTTTAATAAAAGTTCTAGAACAGATTAATTTTTCACATGAAAAGCAATTTGTTCTTGAAGTCTATATTTAAAAAAACTAATGACAAATACAATTGGATTTAAATGAGAACAAATAAAATTAACTTTTGGGTATAATACTGGCTACCCAATTTTACTTGAACCGAAATGCATTTTATTAAAGCTGATTTTTCTAGTTATTAATTTCAAACTAAGGCTGAATGTGGTTGACCTTCTGAAATGAATTTTATCGACATAGATTACTTTTCCAATAGCAGATAAGACAAATTATTAGATTAAAATAACATATGCAATGTCTAGATTTTCCTTTCCTTAACACATGTTCCCTGAGTTTATACCAAATATCTTTCTATGACTAGGGAATATTTCTAAAGAGGTTTTTAAAAAAGGTAAAATTACTCTGCAGAAATTATTTGACTTTACAGTGTCAACCAACTTTCTAAAACTGTCCATTAGAAAATGCTAGTCAATATTACTTTCTGCATTAAAATAAAAGTTCAAAATAAGCATTTCTCACCATGGCTCAGCACATGCTGAGATCCAAATGTGCAATCCTGGGCCTTAAAATGTGTGACAAACCCACAGCAAGAGATGCAGAAAGACAATACAGGAGGACGGCTGAAATGACTGTATAATCACCTGCATGAACACTAATACATTTTCTATAGGCTTGCAGCTTCTCGGCTTCCAATTACACAAGTAAAGAATGATATATAATAAATAAGGGAATAGACTGAAGTGAAGTAAATACAGAGCCAAAAAGTGAATGTTTCTAGAGAATACTCTTTCCTTCCTTCTTTTCTAGATTTAGTAAGCACTGTGCACCAAATACCATGTTAGGCATTGGAAATCCAACTGTGATGGTGTTCAAAAAACAGAGAAGTGACTGCAGCCAAGAGCACAAGGTGAGGAACAGTAAAGTATTAGAAAGGCTGACAGAGCCAACTCAACCTTACTACTGGATTTGTTAAGATTGTTTCTCTAGGCATTCAATCCCAAGGTGATACGAAACATCAGTAGCTAAGTGTTTTTATGAAGCTTATAAGGTTTAACTTTTTTCCATGAGTTAGAGGTCAAACTGAAAGTGATCTTACGTTGTTCTAATATATTTCTTTAAAAATAGATACACTACTTAACAAGAGTAACTAGTCGTATAGCTGTGCTTAATACCCCCCTCCCCCATCTTCACAGAATATACTGACTAAAAAACAAATTCTGGCAATCGTTAAGAAGGAAGAAAGAATCACAGTTTTTTAAAAAGCATTAATAGCTAGCTAATTGTTTATAATTTGGAGCAAAGGGGGTTTCTCCTCATAAAAAATGGCTATGACATACTCTGGGTCCCATCTGGATGGTGTATGTAAACTGAAAACTGTTGAGCTTTTCATCTAGGACTTGTTTTCAACTGTGATAGGTGCAGAAAATCCTGGACACATGCAATAATTTACCTAGCTCTACTTATTACTGTGTCTGGAAGCTAACACAACCTAATTGGGCAAAAATTTTCACATATTTATGGTAGAGATATTAGTGTCTACTTTAGCCTTGTGAAAATGAAATGAGATAATCAATGTGGAATATGTGACTAGCAATTAATATCACTGCAATCACTATACAGTTATTACAAAATTCTACATAATTTATGTTTATAAAAGCTAAGAAAATTTATGTCAACTATACTTCAATAATAAAAGAAAAAAAACTAAAAAATATGTAAACCTTCAAGGTGTAAATCTAGATAGTTTCCTATAACCTCGTCCCCCTATTTTTCCACATGTACTCACATTAGTAGTTTTAATGGTAAAATTTAGGTCTTCTACATAGTATTTATTTACTTCACCTCTTTTTTTCTAAGCCATATAAAGTCTATAGTTCATTTTTTCATAAGACCCAACTGTAATGGTTAATTATATGTGTCACTTTGGCTCTGTGATGGTACCCAGTTATTCGGAAAAAAGCAGTCCTGATGTTGCTGTGAAGTTATTTTTTTAGATATGATTAACATTTAAATCAGTAGAATGAGTGGAGATACGATTCATAATGAGGGCGGGGCTTTACTCAATAAATTGAAGGCTTTAAAGTGAAAAGACTGAGATCCCCAGAAAAGAGAGGAATTGTGCCGCCAGACTGCCTTCACACTCAAGACTGCAACATCAACTCCATAGGTTCTGTGTCTCTGGGGAACTCTGACCAATATGGACACATAAACCTTTCCTAAATTATTTTTATGTGAGCTTCAATAACCCAGTAATATTCCTAAAATTATCCATCAATCTTTCTCAAGCCAATCACCAAAAATTGAACCTACACTTGCTGGGAAATAGGATTAAAAATGATTTAAAATACCAATCTGTTGATATTTTTTAGAAGACCTCTTTGCCAAACTCTCCCAAGATCAAGTTTTAAGACACTTTTTAATACCAAGAGGTATTTTGTGACCTAAAAAGACTTCAGTTTCCTGAAAATACATCTTTGAACCCAATTATGTTCATAATTCAAACTCAGAACATGTCTCTAAATTAAGATACTCCACTATAATATAATGAAGTTGCATCATCTTGCTTGTAACTATCATGCAGTCTTGACAGCAAAGGGAGAAAGTCTTTATACAAGGTCCTTTTGGCTTGGAGGTGCCCTAGCCCCTCACTGATATAGACAGAGTAGATAGCAAAGCCTCTGGGGGAAAAAAGGGGACACTTACACAGAGGCGGAAGGGAGGGATACATAAAGGAAAGATCAAAGAGCAAAAGGAAAGTCATGGGTCCAGGAGAGATCGGGGTTCTCTGAAGGAAGGTAGATAAGCCAGCATAGCTGCAGGAAGGAGTTCAAGATGGATATACAATGTCAGTGAGGTTTCCTTATCCCCATTGATTAAATAATTTGAATTAATAAGATAACAGAAAAATAATCATAATTATTTATGTATTTCCTATCAGACCTACGGAACTTAAGCAGTAAGTATGTGTGCTCTGTGCCTCCCATTAATTACTGGTGGTACCAATTTGCATATGAAAATTTAAACATTGCTACAATTTTAAATACTATATCATGTTTGCAGAGGTTAGTGTTTTCTCTTTTAAAATAAAGATTTATACCAAATAATAATGAAATGTTGACATTTCAAAAAAAAAGTGGTACATTTAATTACAGGAGTTAAATTTTCAAAGAAAGATGGCTCTAGGTGGGAAAAATGTCATGAAACGATAATCATACTACAAGTCCAGGGAAAAGGAAAATTACAAAGACATAAGAACCATTTCTCCCATGAGTTGAAAAATTTGGCATCACAGTTGTTTGTTGGCATTTTTTTCAAGGCAAAATGATGTTAATAAGAATAAGAGAATAAGTTCAGGGCCTGAGTTCACAGAGCAGAAAAGCAGAGGGGACCAACTTTCCCTATACTGGTTGGTGGTGCAGTTTAGGAAGAGAAAACATGCTCCCCCTGGTACTACTCCAAATAGTCTCTTGGCTGCACAAGTAGATTCAACCACTGGATACAGATACCTAACCCCAGGGAGTGGAAGCAGCAGGTGATGGAGTAAGAATAAAGTCACAGCCTCTACCTTCTAGGATTTAATAAAACTAATTTTTAAGAAAATCACCTAGCACAGGGTCATATACATAGTGAACGCTTGTTAAACCTAAGCTAAAATCATCAAGAATTAATAAGCAATCCTTTTCATTAGCCCTGTACTATAATTTCATTGAGTATCAATTTCTTATAGCCATTTTCACATGGCAAAATATGTAATACTTGAACAGAGGCAAAAAGTAGTAAGTTTATATGGACTATGAAATTAGTATACTGTATAATAATATTGAATAGTTTCAGAGTCACAAAATGTCCCCAAAATGGTACAGAAACCACTGAAAAATGTGATTTTCTTAATTACTGTTAGGGGATAACATAAAAATCAACTATAAGAATTAATTGCTTGGAAAAAAAAAGAATTAATTGCCTGCAACTAAAACACACACACACACACACACATGCTGTAAAGGGCACTTCAATGAGAAAACTTGACACATGTATTCTGAAAGGCTATTATGACAAATGTCCTTTTTATAAGATACTATTAATATATCTTCTCATTTGTAGTTAATTACTCTCCATCTGTAAAATCTCTAAAAGATTTTTTTCTCTCAAAAGAAAATTTTGATTTGCATAAAAACAATTAGACAGTCTATAACCTATAAAAAGACTGAACAGGATGAGAAAAGTACTGAGAAGAAAGTTTTGTTAAGCCTAAGAATATTTCAGTAATTTCCAGAGAAAGGAAAATTTGAATACCGGCTGATTGTTTATAGCAAAGACATACCAGCAAAACATAACTCCATACTAGATGGTTAAAACTCTCATGTTGGGGGGTGCCTGGGTGGCTCAGTGGGTTAAAGCCTCTGCCTTTGGCTCAGATCATGATCTCAGGGTCCTGCATCGGGCTCTCTGCTCAGTAGGGAGCCTGCTTCCCCTCTCCTTCTACCTGCCTTTCTGCCTACTTGTGATCTTTCTCTCTCTCTCTCTCAAATAAATAAATAAAATCTTTTTAAAAAAAAGAGGTGGGAGATGGGAGAGTTCAGAGGGAGAAGCGGGCTCCCTGCTCAGCAGGGAGAGATGTGGGACTTGATCCCAGGACTCCAGAATCATGACCTGAGCCAAAGGCAGTTGCTTAACCAACTGAGCCACCCAGGTGCCCTAAATAAAATCTTAAAAAAAAAAAAACCTCTCAGTTTTTGGATGTTGGATGTTTTGCTTCATTCACCACTGAATCTCCAATGACAACTAGTATTTATACATCATAAGTGCTGAATAACTGTTTCTTGACTGAAATCACAGAATGCTGAAAAAAGGTCACATCTTTTAGTAATGAGAGCACTGAAATAAAAAGATAAATGAATTTTTCTGAAGTATAGTTGTCAAAAATTTCATGATTAGGCACATATATACATGTTTTAAGTTATGATTTTATGCTGAATTATGGCTCTTGGTCTGGTAAGTATTTTATTAGATGTAATAAATACAGATTTATTAGATTCAGCATGTGTTAAATCTGAAGAAAAGATAAAAACTTTTTGTCATTTGAACTTTTACATTAGAGTTTGTAAAATTGAAGATTAGCTGAACTAATCTTTCAAGAAGGTTATTCACACGAAATTGTAGTTTGATATCTCTTTAATGTCCTTCTAATAATTGTTAAATTATAACAGGGATGCACTGACTGTGAAAATTATACAGCATCTAATAACAACAGAATAGTTTGAGGCTTAAGGTTTATTAAAATATGATAGCTCATACAATTCTTCGTCATTTTACAAAGGGGATTATGTAGCAAAAGAGACAGTGATATATCATCTTTAAGCAAATACCAAACATTTTATCTATATCAAGACAAAAAGTATGCAGGCATGTTTAATTCACCCTAATCTTCAGGAATAAGCTAGGTTTACAAGTCACTCTAAATATCACTATTTTTTAAGATTTTATGGATTTATTTTAGAAAGAGATAGAGTGAGCACACAAGTGGAGGGAGGGGGAGAGGGAAAGGGAGAAAGACTTTCAAACGGACTCCGCACTGAAACTGAAGCCCAATATGGGGCTAGATCTCACGACCCTGAGATCGTGACCAGAGCCTAAGTCAAGAGTCAGACCCTTAACTAACTGAGCCACCCAGGCATCACTAAATCTTATTATTTTTAAAGTAAAATTTAGTAAATAATAAATTTAGACTGGTATAGAATTTAGTATTTAAGCGACAAATGCCATTAGGATTGCAATGTCCATTTACCATCTCTGTCTCTACTGCACTGGTCCAATCTGTCATCTCTCTGACCCGAACCACATGGTTCGGTGAGACTATCACAGAGAGTCTTTTCCCTGCGCTACTTGCATCCATTCTAGGTAACACTTGCCTCCCTAAAACTTGTTTTTAATTCTTCAGCCAAAGAAATCTTCTCAAAGTAAAATTCTCATAATCTCGCTTTTGTATTTAAAATCCTTTATTATAGTCTTCTTACTCTTAGGATAAAAGCAAACTTTTAATACGGCCTGTGAATTCCCGTTAAGGCTGAGTCCCCTTCTCTCCCATGTCAGCCACCTATGCCTTCCTTAAGTCCTCATACCCACCAACTTTTCATCTCCACAATGCGTTTTGCTTGGGTACTTCCTCTGCCTAGAATACATTACCCTCCTTCTTGGACTAATGAACTCCTACTCAACTTTCTATTAATATTCTCCTATCATGAACTCCTATCATGGTCTTGTGTATCTCTTCTGTATCACTTTGCCATACACATTTATGTGGATATCACACACACATGCATGACGCACACTACATACGTGTATTGTGTAGTATGTAAGGTAAAATGTATATAACTATACATGTTGTATTTTATAATCCTCTCTACATTACCTTTCCTTTATTCATTTTATTAATCTGAGCCCATCTCCCACTACAGTGCCCTCTAGGGAAACAGATATCTAAAAGGACCCTGAACTGGTAGAATTTTTTTTTTTTTTAGATTGATTGATTGATTGATTGATTGATTTAATTTATTTATTTGGAAAGAGAGAGAGTGAGAGAGAGCATGAGAAGGGAGAAGATCAGAGTGAGAAGCGGACTCCCCATGGAGCTGGGAGCCCGACGTGGGACTCGATCCCGGGACTCCAGGATCATGACCTGAGCCAAAGGCAGTTGTTTAACCAACTGAGCCACCCAGGCGCCCCTGAACTGGTAGAAATTTTAATGCCTTTATGATTACCTTCTTAGTGTTTCATAGTTATTAAGTATTTCATTGCCATTGGAATGTTTATCTGTGGATTTTGTTCTTTGGTCCATTTTAATGAGTTTCAAAGAAAAATAAGAGAAAACATATCTTTTAACTAAAGTCCTAATTATATAACACATATCGTCTTTTGTGGGTGGTATGCATGATTGAGTCTCAAGAGAGAAACATGATGCTGGCAAATGATTTAATTCTATTTGCACTCAGGGAATTTGTAATGTGATACTACAAAAGGAATTTCAAGAAGCTGTGACATAGTCCTTAGCTAAAATACATTACTTGACACAAGACATAAAAATAATAGTACTTTGTGAATTGTGTTGCAGCAATGTGTAAAGAAGCTGACAAATCTAAAGAACAATAATCTATTTTATTTACAGAAAATCTTTGAGTTAAGACTATATTGTCATGTCCTTAGCAGCACTTAGCACATTTGATGGTGCAAAAAATATAATCACCTTCCCAAAGAAGCATCATAATTTAGCACTGTTTGTTATAGGAATTTCATTTAAAAACTACCATGGAAATAAATAACTTTGAAGCGATTTTATTTGGGGATCCTATTTTGTAAAATCTCAGAATTATCTTATGATGTGTCTTCCGTGCCCTTAAACTGAAGTTCTTTTATTTGCCTATATGCTCTCTCCCATGGAATTAGTTGTAGCTCACACATAATCAATATACATTTGGGCCTTAGTACATGCCAAAAATTAGGCTCAGAGGTAGAGATAAAATGATGAGCAAAGAAGAGATACAATCTCTGCCTTCATGGAGCTTCAAGTCTATACAAGTAGGTTCATATTCATTAATTTCATAATATATATATATATATCATACATATAAATATTAATTTTACTAATAGATATATAGCAAAAATTCATCCCATTAATGTTCCCACACAATATTTGTGAAAATAAAGTCACCTTAAGGTATGAGTAATATGTTAATCAATTTCAAAAAGCAAAAATCATATATAACATATCTTTTAAGGTAGATGTACAGGAAGGTTAAACAAGCCATATGTTTAAGTGAAAAAAGAAATCTGCAAAGAATTGTATAATAAGCTCATTTTTTTTGTAATAAGCTCATTCCTTTTGCAAAGAAAACTTTCTCTTTCCCTCCCTCCCTCTCTTCCCTTCCTCCTCTCCTCTCCTTTTCTTTCTTCCTTCCTCCCACCCTCCCTCCTTCCTTCCTTCCTCCCTCCCTCTTCCTTTCTCCCTCCCTTTTCTGTATTTCCATAATGTAAAATATGCATATATTTTAGTACATGCACGTAGATTTATGAAAATGTCTGCTGCATGAAAAAAGTTACAAAACCATAATTATCTTTGCAGAGTAGGACTGAAAAAGTTGGGAGTCATTTTTCTAACTTCACATACTCTCATACTACTATAGGCTTTATGATACTCATGCATGTTATTTATAATAAATTAATTTTAAATTAAATTAAGAGGAAGCTCTCAAAGTCAACTACATAGTAATGCCTAATATGTGTAAGTCAAGACTGTTGTTATCAGAAATAGGTGATTTGAAATTCTCTCAAATCCAGCATCATATTTTTCCTTTGAAAATTTAAGCCCGTACTGCTTCATGCTATTCTTAATGCAGTCAGAAAATACCAGGATGTAATACTTCTAAAGGGCTCTTATAAAAACCCTCCATGACAAATGATAAGGTCTCAGATTTTAAAGTGACCAAAAGATCGAGGTCTAAATCCCTCATTTTTGAGCCAAAGTTAAAGATTTTATTTATTTGACAGAGAGAGATCACAAGTAAGCAGAGAGGCAGGCAAAGAGAGAGGGGGAAGCAGGCCTCCCGCCGAGCAGAGAGCCCAATGCAGGGCTCGATCCCAGGACCCTGAGATCATGACCCAAGCCGAAGGCAGAGGCTTTAACCCACTGAGCCACCCAGGCGCCCCTGAGCCAAACATTTTAAACTTGAAGACTACTGCCCATTTAGCTTTAACTTCCCTGTCTGGTATAAACAAGCTTACTTCCTATACTTGCCTCATATTTAATATTTTTAAATCTTCCAAAATTTTCCTTCCTTTGTTTTATTATTGAATTTTAATAGGTAATATGACTGTAAGGTTCAAAAACTAAAAAGTTAAAAAGCAACATACATTGAAAAACTCACCTCACATCCCTGTTCCCATCTACCCAGTATCTCCCCATTCACTCTAGGTAATGACACATTATTTTCCTACATTCTTCATGAGATGCTATACACAAAATAGTCAAATATGAAAGTATAGAGTTAACCCTTTTGACACCTAAGGTAACATGCTATATCTACATAAAATTTTAAAACTTTATTTGAAACAATAATGGAAACCTGACCATTTTAAAACACAGACAGCTTCTCCATTCTCTCATCCATAGTGTTTTATTATAGGGATGCTGCATAATTTATTTAAGCTGTGACCTACTGATGGGTAGTTGGTTTATTTCAAATCTTTTATTATTAAAAACAATGTTAAAATGAATAACTTAGTGCCATGTATTAGATTGTATAATTTATCTCTAAGTTAAATACTCAAAAGAGGGATTACTGAGTTGATTTACAACCTTAAGAGTTATCAATAAGTTATCCCATATACGGAATGTTCAAACCTATACTCCATCCTGAAGATAGGAGAACGCCTGTTTCCCACAGCTTCACAAAAGAGTGTATTACCAACATCTGAACTCTCCCAATGCTGTGACAAATATGTCAAAGAACTCTTTGTTCAAATGCTTTGTTTTTTTTGATCCACTGAGATATTGTTGTATTTCTTTACAACCCTTTGTAATAAGAGTAGAAAATCTTTTCCCCAATTTGCCATCTGCCTTCTTGCTTTGTTTATGGGATTTCTTGCTCTGTACAAGTTTCCAATTTTTATATGGTCTAAACCATCAATCTTCTCTTCCAGTCTTCTCTGTTTTGAATCAAAGTTAGAAAAGCCTTCTCACTCCAAGGTTATAAACGAAATATCCTATGTTTTCTTTTAACACTTTTACTGCCACATGTTCTACATACACACCTTTAACAGTATTCTAGGCAGATGTCATAAGCCAGACACTGTGCTGGTGATGGAGCACTGACAAGATCACAGAATATAATATATAGCAGAGAAGAAAGCCAATCGTAACTCTGATTTAAATAAAGTGCAATGAACTGCATGAGAAATAAAGTTCATGGTTTTATAAGAGCATACAACAGGAAGATTTAATCAAGTGGGGAGGAGGGGTAAAAATACTTCCACGAGAAAGTGATATTTAAACAGATGCAAGAAAGAAAATCACTGCTTATTAGCCAAATGACAGAGAAAGAAAATGGGAAGGAAGAGTGCTCCAAGAAGAAATTCCTTTGTAGAAGGTTCCATCCAGTTGTTGGGGAATTTTGAAAGTCAGGTATGGAGTCTGGACTTCTTTCTGGGAGTAATGGGAAACCATTACAAATAGAAAAACAGGTTCAAATATAGATATTTCCTCAGTAACAACAAGGGCAGAGTCTCACTAAAATGTAAAGCTGGTTTATTCAAAAATGTAATTGTCTCTCCGGAAATAAATTTCTGTATAGTTTCCAATATTCAAGTAAGCTGCTCTTCGGTTTCCATTTACAGTTTCTTTCTCTTCCCACACCCCCTGATTGCATAAACTTCCAAGATTTGATTTGAAATAAATGGAGAAAAATAACATCTCCAGCAAATATTATGTATATGCATTTACTACACACTTTCCTTAAATCTTTTCCTGTTACCTATTTGCTGATTGGGAATCAACTCTTAGCTTTCACGACAAGGAGAAAGTCACTCTTCCTTTCTACCACAAGTTACACCACCATTAAGTTACATACACAAAAGGATACTATCTGCCCTGAAGAAATCAATGAAAAAGGTTATACCCGTGCTAAACAGCAGCCAGAAGTTCGCCTAGCCTACCAACAAAAAGCAAAACCTTCCACAGAAATGAGTTAGTATAGGGGTGCCTGGGTGGCTCAGTGGGTTAAAGCGTCTGCCTTCGGCTCAGGTCACGATCTCGGGGTCTGGGATCGAGCCCTACATTGGGCTCTCTGCTCAAAGGAGAGCCTGCTTTCCCCTGTCTCTCTGCCTGCCTCTCTGCCTACTTGTGATCCCTCTCTCTCTGCCAAATAAATAAATAAAATATTTTAAAAAAAGAAATGAATTGGTTTAAAACTCAGTATAGAATAATATCCTTAAGCACAGACATAATCAAGCATTACTCTCTTGGCGATATGACTCTGGAAGCCACAATGGAAGCCACAGTGGACTTCTGATGTTGAGCTGACCATCTGGCATCCTCGCAGGAGAGAACTGAGCCTGAACCAAACTGTCCCTTTTGTCTTAAGCTAGCCACAATGCCTGGGAGACAGCCCACGCTTCTTAGTCATTATGAACTAGACACTAACACCCAAACCAGCATAGAGTGTGCTGTATAAAAATGCTAGTATAGCAAGGCAATAAAAGTTCCGTGCACGGATGTGGTGACCTTCGCACAAGTGAGAGTACTCGACGCCACTGAACTGGATACATAAAAACGACGAGAGTGGTAAATTTTATGTGTATTTTACCCCCATTTTTAAAAAGTAGAAACTAAAATTAAAAACATACTGGTTTTAAACAGTGTAAGTCATTCTAGATAAATTTTGTTGCCCTCATAAATCCCTTAAGACTTATATTTAGATAGCCAGGATGAGTGTTAAGAACAAGCAAAAATACCAGATAAATCTTACTCTGAGGCTTATTTCTGTTTGGATTTGCTTTATGTTACATTAGCATACTAAATTAGTTTGATTAAGGCTCTACTGCTGATATCCTGTGACAAACATATGGCACGCATAAGGCATTTGGGTGAATGCTTAATTTATTGAATTTAGCTTTTATTTAAATAACAAAAATATTGCAATTACTATATTCAATAACCTCATTAGGAAAATTTATTTCCAAGGTTAATCAATCTCGAAGTTCTGCACACTGCAAAAATGTCTTATCTACTGAAGCCATGTATTAGCACAACAGGTTTTACTATGGAAACATCTACCCTTTGAAACATTACATCCTTCGAGATATATGGATTGTTGAAAAGCAACGTATTTCAACAATTAAATGTCAAGCTTGTTTTCATGTCGCCTGAGTCTCAGTTCTTCTAAAGGAAGAGCTCTTTAAACAAATCCTTGCTACTAACTCAGGGGAGATACAAATATAAAACTTTTCCTCATTGAGGTGAGAATATAGCCAGATGACTTACAAAAATAAGTCACGTATTTTCAGGGAAAATAAACACTAAAATTCCTTTTATATTTCAGGAGATAGTAGGACTAGTTACAAAAAAAAAATTTAAGGCCATATCTACATTTCCCAGTCTGTTATTCTAGCTGAGGGCTTAGCATTTGAGGATAAATGTTGATTTCTGGTTTCAATAATCTTTGAAAACATCAAGTAATCCTGAAGTCCCCAACCACCAAAGTGAATAATGCACCTAACTAGTGTTCAGGATCTCCTCAAGAATAGAAAAATTGCTTCTATTGGGGCACCTGGGTGGCTCAGTGAGTTAAAGCTTCTGCCTTTGGCTCAGGTCATGATCTCAGGGTCCTGGGATCGAGCCCCACATCGGGCTCTCTGCTCAGCGGGGAGCCTGCTTCCCCTCTCTCTCTGCCTGCCTCTCTGCCTACTTGTGATCTCTCTCTCTCTCTCTCTCTCTCTCTGTCATATAAATAAATAAAATCTTAAAAAAAAAAGAAAGGAAAAATTGCTTCTATTGACCGTTCTATTAGTATATGGCTCTCCCTTCAAAAACCTGCCATCCTAAAAGAATTTGGTTCTATGTGACCCAGTTATATAAATTCTGAGAGAAGATACATTGCTCACTCCTAACTTTCTGCCATCAACTGTTTCTCAAGCAGTGATCCACTCTACAGGCCAGTTCCATTTATTGGTACTTGTTTGGAAGGAAGCATTTTGCCTTCTCTGTCTCTACTGTCACATCCTTCTTAAAACAGGAAACAGACTGATCTGAGAAAAGAAAGTTCTCTCACTTCTAATTAAAAACTAAGATTTGCTCAGATGTATGCCTTTATAGACTTTCTTAGTAGATGAGGCCCACATGTGTAAAACCCTCAGGGCAATGCAGAGCTACTGGGACTCTTAGGTTTTAGCTAAATTAAAGATCTCAGAAGAGTTCATTCTTCTATTCTACCACTTAATTAGTTATGTATTTTCAGTTTCTTATAATACAAGAGATATTCTCTAATACCTTACCTGGTTCAGGGCCTTGCAGGCATGTGACTAAATCTCAACGCTAGGAGGGAGAGTATTTCCAAAGGCATGATCAAGAATCAGGTTAAGGATGCCTAACTGTGTCAGAATGAGGTTTTGTTTTTGTAAAAGAATATATTAAAAATGTTTTATTAAAAATGATTGGAAAGGGACACGTGGGTGGCTCAGTGGGTTAGGCCTCTGCTTTCGGCTCAGGTCATGATCTCAGGGTCCTGGGATCAAGCCCCACATCAGGCTCTCTGCACAGCAGAGAGCCTGCTTTCCCCCCTCTCTCTGCCTGCCTCTCTGCCTACTTGTGATCTATCTCTCTCTGTCAAATAAATAAATTAAATCTTTAAAAAAAACATTGGAAATGGTTTCAAATTGCCTTAAACTATGACTGAAGCAATCATCATTTGAGGATAAATGCTTGTTATCTTCTGATTTTATTCAAGCTCTCAGCATCTGACCACCATTTATGGATACTGGATGTATTATTGTACATTGAGAAATATTCCCCACAGTTCTGGTTATTTCCATATGCTGAAAAGGGCTTCAACAGTTTAGTTCCAGGACATTTGCAAACCTGCTGTGGGTCAGCGTATGAATCTGCTTCTATACTACGGTAATAAATTTCTCCCTCCTCTCCTGGGACTATTCACAGGTAATAAAGAAAGTGTCTATGCTTGGCCAGAGGGGACACTGGTTTGTGGGGAAGGATATGGATAACGTCCCTCTCAGAAGCGGAGGATGAGCAGGTTTAGTAGCAGTTCCGTTATGAGTCAAGAACTTCCGGAGCTCCTCAGCTGTGACACAGAACACCCTTTGTACAATATCTACCTCGGCTCCTCCACAGCGGGAATTGCTATGGACAGGAAGCCCAGGCTGCCTGCTGTTCTGCGAGGAGTAAACTGTCTAAATCATTTGGGCTTGTTGTGTCCTTACTGGTTAACTGGTGGAAACCTGACAATCCTACCTAGCAGCGGCGATGGTTGCTAAAATTAGGACCTGCTTGAGTGCTTGACAATGTAGATCTCAATTATAGGTAAGTCAAAAGAAATTAATACAAATTAACCAATAAAAATAAAGCATAATTTTTTTTGAAATTACTAGTCCCAATTCCTTCATATAATAAAAGAAATTATGATTATTTTCACCGATGTAGATCTACTCAACTTTCTTGATGGCCAAGAGTTTGTACTACCTATCAGTTTCTATATCTTTTCTGTCTCTGATTCTAGAAACAGAAAATATCTAATATAAATTACTATAAATGTCAATAATTTTTGGCACTATAAAGTCCCTCAGGATACTCAGATTAAGTATGGATTCAAAAGGTATGAATGTTTTCTCATTAAGGGCCATTTCTAGCACTCGAGAAGCAAAGTCAGTGAGTAAAGCACATTCAAAACTAGGAGGCTGAGAGTTTTATTTTAGGAAAAAGGGCACTGTATGGAAAAATTTTATTAGATATTAGAATGAATATCAGGAAAGTGTCAATTCTTGATTACTGAGCTTCATCTTCATATGAAATCCTAATAATAGGATTAGGAAAAATTTTATTAGATATTAGAATGAATATCAGGAAAGTGTCAATTCTTGATTACTGAGCTTCATCTTCATATGAAATCCTAATAATATCAAACTAATAAGTTTGATCCTTCAGTTTTGAAGCAGAGGTTTAGGCTTTTACGGGCTTAAGGGACATTAATTACTGAGATGGTTACTTGGGCCTATCCCTTGAAATCACAGAACTTGTCTTGTGCTTTTAGTATCAAGAAGCAACAGTTTTTTATTGTTCTGATTTTGTTTGTTTTCTTTCCAACACTTGACAAAATGTCTTTATCCTCAAGGGTCAGCTGATCTCAGGGTTGACAAACAAATTTATATAGTTCTCTTAGCATACTGAAAAGAATTATATTCAGTGGTAGCGATTAGATCATAATAGTGATTTTCACTATTTCCTTCAATATGCAATATAATCAAGACTCAGATATGGGTTAAAACTCAGTGCAAAATCTTTTCTTGTAACAGTAGGTAGGTCCTTTCTTTTTTTCTCATTAAACTTTTGTTTTAATGGGTCTCAAAATTCTGTGACAGATTTTTGGTCAAGTTGTTTCCATTGAAAAGTACTGATTTTAAAAACTAATAACTTAAAACTGCCACACACACAAAAAAAAACAAATGGTCCACAAAACATTCTCCTTTCCTTCTGAAGGTTTTACGATGTATTGTTATTATTAACCAGTCTTTTACTATTAAACTTAAATGGCCAATTGACACAAACAGTTCTGAGACCGTTCTTCCACCACTGATTAAGACTGGGGTGGCAGGTATTGGGGATAATATTCATTTAGCCTTCTGAGCTTTCTGGGCAGACTTGGTGACCTTGCCAGCTCCAGCTGCCTTCTTGTCCACTGCTTTGATGACACCCACAG
>CM052800.1:140616582-140648120 GCA_028533885.1 Nasua narica | reverse complement strand
AAGAACACCAGTCTCCACTCGGCCCACAGGGACAGTACCAATACTGCCAATTTTGTAGACGTCCTGGAGAGGCAGGTGCAAGGGCTTGTCAGTTGGACGAGTTGGTGGCAGAATGCAATCCAGAGCTTCAAGCAGTGTGGTTCCACTGGCATTCCCACCTTTACGGGTGACTTTCCATCCCTTGAACCAAGGCATGTTAGCACTTGGCTCCATCATGTTGTCACCATTCCAACCAGAAATTGGCACAAATGCTACTGTGTCTGGGTTGTAGCCAATTTTCTTAATGTAGGTGCTGACTTCCTTAACAATTTCCTCATATCTCTTCTGGCTGTAGGGTGGCTCAGTGGAATCCATTTTGTTAACACCAACAATTAGTTGTTTTACACCCAGTGTGTAAGCCAGAAGGGCATGCTCGTGGGTCTGCCCATTCTTGGAGATACCTGCTTCAAATTCACCAACACCAGCAGCAACAATCAGGACAGCACAGTCAGCCTGAGATGTGCCTGTAATCATGTTTTTGATAAAGTCTCTGTGTCCTGGGGCAATGATGGTCACATAATACTTGCTGGTCTCGAATTTCCACAGGGAGATATCAATGGTGATACCACGTTCACGTTCAGCTTTCAGTTTATCCAAGACCCAGGCATACTTGAAGGAGCCCTTTCCCGTCTCAGCAGCCTCCTTCTCAAATTTTTCGATAGTTCTTTTGTCTATGCCACCACATTTGTAGATCAGATGAACAGTAGTGGTAGACTTGCCCGAATCTACGTGTCCAACGACGACGATGTTGATATGAGTCTTTTCCTTTCCCATTTTGGTTTAGGTTGAGCGGTGGTTTTCACGACACCTGTGTTCTGGCGGCAAACCCGTTGCGAAAAAGAGGTATGTCCTTTCTTAATCCTCATATAGATAGAACTGAATCACCATTGAACACTGCTCCCTCATACTCTGTTTCACATATGTCAACAGCTTATTCTTAGGGTGCCTGAGTGGCTCAGATGACCCTTAGGCTTAGGTCATGATCTCAGGGTCATGAGTTCGAGCCCTGCTTTGGGCTCTGCACTCAGAGTGGAGCCTACTTGAGATTCTCTCCCTCTCCCTTTGACTCTCCTTCTGCTCATTTGCTCTCTCTTTCTCTCAAATAAATAAATCTTTACGAAAAGAGTTGATTCTTACTCTGCACATCGGTTGATTAATCCAGCTATAAAACTAAATGTCTGTCAAATGTAATTTGAAAAAAATTATAATTACTTTTTTACAATTTGAAAAATTATAAACACATTTTTACAACTTGAAAAAAGTAATTACTTTTCTATACCATGTATCACTAATGTAGTGTTGCACTGAGCAGTATTATTTAACAAAGAAATTTCGCCAATAACATGTTCTACTTTCTGAGTATAATATTTGTAATTACTTCTACAACTGTTTCTACAAATTTTTTGGAAATAGTGTTATTTATTTTATTTTTGCTTTGCAAAGTGCAGTTTTGAACAATGACCCTAAGGTCTGTCCCTTCTCTATATACATCTATAGAATTAATCAAGTTTATACTAAAAATGGGATTTTGTACTTGTTCTGAAAATCACTTTTTGATACAGTTTATAATACGTAATGTATCAGAAAGTTGAGGCAAATAAATTTCTTCACATTTTTCTCTAAAACCAACTAATGCTTTAAAATATAATAAATTTTAGAATTTTAAAATACAAAACATTTAATAAAGTTGGTAAAGGTAGATTTGACTCTAGGGATATTAAGAGTTCCTCTGTCCCCCCTAAAAAATTACTCAGAACATTGGCCTACACTAGGGGCATTCAGCTACTGTGCCAATGATTTTTATCTTCCACTTGACACTTTCCTTATGAAAAGTTCCCAGACAAAATCTGACTTGCTGAGAAAGATAAAAGGAAGATACCTCCTAACATGCTTTTCCTCAATAGAACGAATGAATTTCACTTCAATTACCAAGATGGCTTCTGTCCACATTAAGTACTGACAATCTCATGGATGTTCTATGAGGGCAGCTACCATGTCTCCTCATTACTTCATCTTCAGTGTTAGAATAATAATCATGATGTAGTAAACACTCAATAAATATTTGGTGAAAAAATAAATGTTGTCATGAATCTTCTAGCACTTGTCAACTAAAGTCCTATAAGGAGACCTGTAACATTCAGGCCAGTAGTCCAGGGCTTGTCAAGTGACTCTCCAAACTGAGAGCTTTGTAACAAATAAGCTGCCTTTAAAAAGCAACCGGTTCTTGTTCACAAACCCCAAGAAATCTTATTGTGGTCAGAAGTTCTAAGGAAGTGGTGTTAGCGATCTAAAAATTTCAGTATGCACAAGACAAAAGCCCATTTTAAAGATCCTAATGATCATGGCCCATGATTTGCAAGAATGAGTTCCTTCAAAATTAGGCAACATCAATCAGAATCATCGATAAAATTAAAATATCAGGAAACTGAGATTAAGACATAATAAGGAATAGCTAATGCTTCCAGAGCATTATAGTGAATCATAAACTGAATTGTTTGTCCTCATGACTATATTACACACAAGTTCCATTTCTTAGTGAAAAGAGAAAAGGTTAAGAGGGTAAGAAACATAATTTTAGTTTCAATTTTGTAGAGTTTTTTTTTTCTTTTAGCGGTTTCTGCCTATGGTGCCAACAAAGTATTAAACTTTAATGCCACAGCAGTATTCTAATTTCTAAAATTACTTTCAGAAACAGATTAAGGGCACTGCAGGTGGGAAGTGCATTACGACTTCATTGGGAGCATAATGTGAGAACTACCATGATGGATGAAAAAATCTAGCTAATGGAAAACATCCCCTTTCACTTTTCTTAGCATCATAATATGAAATAAAGCATAATTAAATTTTTTTAAAACTATTTTCATTTTAATTTTTAATTACCTGGTGTCTGTCAAAATCTTGCAGTTAATTAACTTTTCACACTCACATTCTACATCTCTTAATTATATGCTGTCATTCTACAAGAAAATTTAGCAGGATACTATTAATTAATATCAAAATGTTAAGGCCATGTTCTATGAACATTTAATAGGCTTTCATAAGAAAGGAGAAAAGCATAGTTTTAGCCATCTGATATCAAATATAAAATTCAAAATTTAGTATTTCAGAAATTCTAAAATGAATTGCTATAGTAAACTCTAATGCACCAACATACACATCTGAAAATTCTGGTGACTATAAAAAGAAAACATATTTTCCTTATACCACTCCACTAAATTCTATTCATGTTTTACTAATCTTTGTTCCACCAACCCACATTTCTAGCTAATTGTTTTCCATGTAACAAGCAGTCATATGTTTATTGAGTAAAAAGGAAAACGTTTTTCCAAATGAAATTTGTAATGTAAAATCTCAGGATTCTTATGCTACTATAAAACAGAATGATAAAAAAGTGAAAAGAGAAATGGACTTTTTATATTTATGTTTCATGGAAAATGTGATATATTTAGGATATAAGAAATATTTTAACCACCTTAATAAGGTAAAAATAGTGAAACTAAGGAAAGTACAAATCTTAAGATCTCCAAAATCTTTTTATTCCCTCCATGACAATGAAAACAAACGTATTATCTTACTGTGCAGCACAAGGGAACCAGACTACAGTCTGTGGCTTCCCCCTGGCTCTTGAAATCTCTGGCCTGTTCCCTGGATCCAGAATTCAAACACTGTGGTCTTGTTTTCATCATTTAAAAAAATAAGATAATTTCAGAACTAAAGTGAATCCTACAGACTAGACCAGTAATAAAATTCTATAAATATAAACCAATGACACTTCAAAGATGGTCTCTAAGCTTTATGGTCATCTTAGAGTTGCTTCTTACTGGGTTTTAAAATAATGAAAAATTATAAATCTTTTCCGAGTTTTTACTAAAGTTCTATACAGACTTTTATTTTTACACACAGTATAACTGAGTTATTAGGGACAACTGAAATCGGATATTAGTAACTAAAAGTAACTTATGACTAGAATTGGCTGAGATCTATAATTCTGCATTGTACTAACAATAAAGATGTCAATGCTAAAAATTCAACCTCAATATAGTTGTAACCCTGCAATTTTCCAGCAACTGATATACTGGTAAGTGCCTTGATTAATAAAGATATCGTTGATGATGCCCTGAGATAGATCATAGTGTTTAATTACTAATATTTACTGCTATTGACTATTGCTAGTTATCATTACTCTCTAAGATATCTCTTTTCCATTCTTTTTTGCCAAAGTACATATATGCGTAATGTTCCCAGGAATACTTCATCAATGACTGCACCATTTAAGTAATTCCCAACATACTATTAAAATAATAATCGTACTGAGTTTCCCTAGGTTTGGAAATCAAAGACTTAATTAAAATATAAAATGAGGGGTGTCTAGGTGACTCAGTGAGTTAAACATCTAACTCTTGATTTTGGCTCTCAGGTCATGATCTTAGGGTCATGAGATAGAACCCTACATCAGACTCCACACTCAGGGAGAAGTCAGCCTGAGCTTCTCCTTCTCTCTCTGCTTCTCCCCCCTGCACACACACTCTCTCTCTCTCTAAAATAAAATCTTTAAAAACAACAAAATAAATAAAATACAAAATGATATATAAAGCAAAATATTCTTTTCCCCAAAAAATTACATAAAACTTGCTTTAGTAATAAATTCAATGTAATTTATCTTTTCAGCAACAATTTCATTGTAAATTTTTCTTTCCACTTTTCCTTTTCATCACAGACCTTATTTCATTTGAAAACAGGAGCAAGAATTCCTAACTGGGTTGTAGTCTTTTTCTCTACAAGGGCTACAATTTTTAAAAAGATATGAATGAGTGAGAGAAAAAGGATAAATGATAGAGAAATGTTCTAGAAAGCTCTTGTCCTATTAATATTCTCCCATCTAATGTGTGAAAGAATTGACAGGTTTATGGGTCAAGCAGAGAAATCATTCTAGCTTCTGTTATCTTCCTTATAAGAAGTTCCGTGTGACTAAAGATGAAAAGAAATCTTATCTGACGCTCACGCTCATGATAATTTGTGAAACCACAAGGAACTCCTCTCTACTTTATTGTCAGTGAATCACTCTTCACAATCACTAATTTGGTTTTTCAATTTTAGAGACCTGGAAAAAGATGATTCTATAAATCCATATACTAGATTAAAAGAAACTTGAGACTATGCATAGCAGACAATAACACAGAGAGGGGCACCTGAGTGGCTCAATTGTTTGAGTGTCCAACTCTTGGTTTTGGCTCAGGTCATGATCTCAGGGTTTTGTGGGATCGGGCCCAGCCAGGGCTCCACACTCAGAGCAGGATCTGCTTAGGATTCTCTCTAACTCTGCCTCTCCCACCCGCACCCCTACTTGCACTCTCCCTCTCTCTTTTAAAATGAATAAATAAAGTCTTTTTAATATAAATAAATAAATACTAACACAGAGAGCAGAAAAGACATATTTTTGGTAAGAGTTCCTCTCAAATGAAAGAACATAAAATGCTAAACTAATCTTTTAAAAAAGCTAAATCTATCCTTTATTGGTATTTTCTAAAATATAATGTAGGGTGTTTTTAGGCTGAAAAGAATTCAAAAAGCTCACAAATGAAGAACTTGATAACTTAATTGTTAATTAAAGTGTTATAAAATATCATGAATTTTCTACTTCTCACACATAATGTGATCTCAGTTGTACTTTCTCTGTCAAATTATAACTAAAACCAAAACATTTAAACCAATTTACGTATGGCAAATGATACAGAAATAAAATTACAAAGCGATATATATCCCTTTACAGAGAAATAATTTTCTCCTTTCTGAGACTTCGTTTTTAGTAAGCAAAACAAATAATATTACTAGTTTTAATTAGTTCTTACACTAGGATCATGAGATCCTTTTCAGCAGTTACTAGGCATGTTTCTATGTTTACTAACTATACTTTCTCAAAACGATTATTTCCCTAAAATAATTTTTTCACATATATTCTATATTTATATATTCACATAATATCTATATATTCACATAAATATATAGAATTTATTTTATATTCAGGAAAATATTTGGGAAAATATTCAGGAAGAAAATAATTCAATCAGTGATCTATTGAGAAGAGTTAGAACAGGCATTAGGAAATTTGCATCAGAACCATAATTCCACTATTAAATACTTCTAAAGCCTCGGATAAATAATGTGGTGGGTTTTCTAAGGATTTTTTGTTTGTTTCATTTTCCAATCAGTGATTTGAGAAGGACCATTTTGTCCCATCTCATAATAGGTGTCATAACCAAAAAGGAGAAGTATGGAGCATTATAGAACTAAATGTTTACAGCTCTAGGAAAACAGAAATATATTTCCTAAAACCCTTTCTATAAGGATATAAAGCAACAGATTCAAATAAAATGAGAAATAACAACTAGAAATTATCCCAGCAGTAAAATTTTTCTAGAATTTAACAATCCTATTCAGATTGTTGACTTATGTGTGCTTAAATTTATCCTATGTTCCAGATCCTACACCCCACACCTAGCAAGAGAACATTGAAATAATCCAAATGAGCTCAAGTAAACTGTCTTTAAAATAAACATTTACAAAATTGGCCCAGTTTACTTCCAAATATTTCTATTTTGTGCATCCCCACTGTCAGTACTGGGTTTCAGACCTTCAACATTATCTTGTATACAGCTATCCAATAAACTTCTGATACGGAACTTCATCCTCCCCCTTTGCTTTCCACAAATCCATCTACCATGCTAACACAAAAATGATACTTCTAAAATATAGATATAACCATGCTCCTCCCCTGCTTGAAGTTTTAGTGGCTTCCCAATGTCTCCCCAGTCATCTTATCATGACATATATGGTCCTCTGTGCTCTGGGGCTGTGGAAGCGTTCAGTCCCCTCCTACCACATGGTACGCCAAGCTATATGCTCCAGAAGAAACCAAGTCCTGAAACTGCTCAGGAGCACTGTAGTTTTCCGCCTTTGTGCATTTACTCTTGTGTTTTTTTACCTGAGACCTCCTTGCACTCTTTTGGTCCCTTTTCCTATTAAAATCAGTTCAGATATCACTTCTATAGGGGGCCTTCATGGGTCTCTGGATTCCAAGAAGTGTCCCTTCTCTCTGCATACAATATGGTATGTATGTTTGTACCACTGCAGTTACTACATTGTCTTATTTGCTAAGTATCTGGCTTTCCCTCTACAATGATTTACTTACTCATCATATTATTTTGGGTTCCTATGCCTGTCATATTATTTCTTGACTTTATATCTGTAAAGTATTATTGTGAACATTAAACAGTCCTTTTGAGATGTTTTCCAAAAGAATTATAAAGGATAGCGTAAGTCCTAACAAGATTAAAATAACCAAGAAAATAAGGTGTACTTTACCTCTCTACCCTCTAATGTGTCATGCTCTGAGTTATACTCAGATGGTAACTTACCATTTTCTAAATATATCTTGTACCTGTTTCCTGTGTATGTACCTTTTCCCTAACTAGTTCAATCCTATTTATCTTTCAAGGTACAGTTCTGTAACATATTTTTTTCTTCCTATATCCTTTTTCTACCAAGCCCTCATAGTCTTTTATCAGATACACAAATAATTTAACAAATGTTTGCAAATTAAATTGCCCCCATGATTATCACTCTACAAAAATGGTATATATTTCTGCAATAATTCATTCTACAAAAACCAAGTGTCTTCTACAACCTCAGCACTGAGTTTACAACAGTAAACAACCAAAAAAGAGCCTGCTTTAATGGATCTTATAATCCCAGTAAGAGTAAAGAAAGCACAAATAAGGAACCAAAATAGATAATTTCAGAAAGCAGTAAGTGCTAAGAAGAGAAGAAAACAGAATGATGTCATAGGGAGCAGTTGGAGGTTCATGTAGATGGAAGATTGGTTGGAAGATTATCCTGTAAAGGTTACAACCGAGCTGGGACCCAGGGCAGAAAGCATTCCAAACAGAATGGCCAGCCAGTGCGAAGGCCCAAGGCAGAAGAGACTGGATTATATGGAGACAAAAATAAAGCCCCCTCAGGTTGGCTAAAAAGTGTGAGACAGAGAAAGAGTCAGGAGAGGAGATAAGGAGTAATTCATTGGCCTTACAGATCAAGAAAAACACATGGATTTTATCTTAGAATGATAAGTAGATACTTAAGTCTTCTCAGTTCAAAACCTGATTTATGTTTTAAAAGAATACTTTGAGAATATAGATTTTTATTAGGACAAGAGTTGGAAAGCTATTGTAGCTGTGCCATCAAGACCTGTTAGTGGCTTGGAAAAGGGGAATAGGGTACATTAAAAGGCAGAGTGACAAAGAATTGATAATAAGTTGCATGTGAGAGGGAAGGGAAAGAAATAATTAAGAATAGCATCTTGAGTCTTGGTTTGAGAAACCAGAGGGATAGTGGTGTCATCTCAATGGGGAAGAGGAGGGAAATAACAAATTTGGGGATGGAAATTAAGAATTTTATTTGTGGAAAGAATACTTTGAGTTTAATATCCAAATTTTTTAATATAACGTAGAAGGCCTTAATTTTTTTGGTTTAGATGAAGTATATATTATATTTCTCAAAATATTAGGGAGAGAAGGGAAAATATAACTAAGGATTATTTCATCCCCTGAACTAGGTACTTTATGTTTCTACTCAATTAAATACTTATTGAGCATTCAACATTAGGTCCTAGGGATATTGTGGTGAACAAAACAAAAATATTTTAGTTTCCTGGAGTTTGCAATGTGTAGAGAAGAAAAACATCCAACAAATAATTTCATGTGTTATGAGGGTTACACAAGGATATGTTTCAGTATGGGAGCCTACAGTTTGAAAGTTGACCTGATAAGAGCATTAAAGCCTGTCCAAGGAAATAGCATTATATTTAGATGACCTGAAAGATGAACAGGAGTTATCTAAACTAAGGAGATAGCTGAATGAGAGTTATAGGCAGAGGACACAATCTACAGCAAAATCCAAAGGTGAGAGAATGCCGAGGGATTTCATGAACTAAGATGGTTCCATATGGCAGAATCGTAGAGGGCAAGAGGTAAAAGTAGGGTGAAACATCACTGCAGAGGGAGGAAGGGGTTACGGGTTACAGTTATAGGAAATAAGGTCTCCCACCCTCATTAAGGAAATAAAATACATAAAGCAGAATGATGGTATGACTTAATAAGCATTTTTTAAAGACTAGCTAGAATGTGTAAAAATTGATTTTCCAAAATTGCTTATCAAACAGCTATTTATGGTGATCCCTACTATATATATATGAAAAAATCTTGCGTAAAAACAAAACAAAACTGTCTAAGCTACATAGCTAGGATTAGAACCAGCATTTAAAAATCCAATTTTGTATGATTAAGATCTATATTCTTATACCATACCTTGCTGCTTTATGTCCTGTTACCTCTTTCTGCTATATCCACATAATAATAATCATAGTCTCCAAATACTTCCAACTGTTTACTGTCATTTGCAAAACATAGAAGTATTCTTAAGAATGCTTGAAACTAAGTTGCATGTTTCTTCCTTTGAATTTCCTTGGCCAACCAACAGTAACTGTAATGGGACAATATTTTGACATAGTCAATGTAATTTTTATTCTCTTAGTTCCTTTTGACCTAATTCCATCCACCATTAAACCAAACCAGCAACACACACACACAGGGAAAAAGGAGTGGACTGAGTTTCTGACTTTTGTTTTTCTTTGCTTTTCTGAGTTTCTGACTTTTGTTTTTCTTTGCTTTTTTTTTTTTTTTTTTTTTTTTTGCTTTGAGAGAATAAAATAATAGAGCCATTTTTTTTCTGGATACTCATAAAGGAGGAAAGAGAGAGGGAGAGAGATGTGGGAAAAGGGAAGAATGGGAAGAATGGGAAGGAAGGGAGGGAGAGAGGGAGGAAGGAGGGAGGGAGGGAAAGAAGAGACGGGCGGGGGGAAGAGGTGGAAGAAGGCAAACATTTCTGAAGGGTCTGGAGAAGAGAAGAGACAATTAGAAGATGATAGCTATAGGATGGTCATGTGGGACCTTGTTGTAAATATCTCTTCCTCAGGGTCAAGGGATGAGGGTGATATAAAACTCTACAGAAAATTCAGTTGGTTAGGGGATTTATGTTAGTAAAGGTTCTCCAGAGAAACAGAACCAACAAAATATGTATGTATAAACAGAAATTTATGTTAAGGAATTGGCTCATGTGACTGTGGAGGCTTAATGAGTCCAAAATCTGATGTGATAGACAATTTTTGTTAAGAGACCCTAACAAAATATGCCGTTTCAATCCACAGACAGTCTGCTGGCAAAATTCCTTCATGCTAAGGGTAGATTAGTCTTAATTCTATTAATGCCCTCAACTGATTGGATTAGACTCACCACATTATGGAGAGCAATCTGCTTTACTTGAAGTCTACTAATTTAAATGTTAATCTCAGCCAAAAAAATACCTTCAGAAAAACATCTAGGAAAATATTTGACCAAATGTCTGAGCACCAGAGCCCAGGCAAAGTGACACATAAAGTTAACCATTCCTGGAGGACTTTGAAAATCCTAGAGATATACGTCACTTTTAATTTGGAGCCCTGGCAAAACACCCTTCCTTGAGAATAGACATGATGGTGGTGGCACACTGCAGAGAAAGTGGAAGAGACAAGAAAACTGAAAATTATAAATAAAATGTTCTGATTTATATAACTTGTAAAATTTGTGTTATTCAACTAATGTGTTTATACACAGATCCACAGGAGAGTTAACTTCAATTATAATCAATAAAATAATTGTGTTTACAGATCTGCTATAGTTCCAAAATCATTACTTCATTATAGTGCTTTGAACATTACTGTACTAGCACCAATTCTCTTTACTGTGTTTTAATGTGACTTTTTTCACACTAAATATGAGGACTAGGCTGTATTATTTTTTACATGCCCAGACACAATTGAAAGATGCTACTTTAAAGCTTGCTGCATGAGGTCTTATCAAAAGTCAAAACTTCCCCAGATTTTATGTCATTCCCTCAAAGCAAAAGATAATACACCTTGATTGTTCACCATTTTGAACATGGTTAAAAGAATATACATTAAAAATCAATGTATAACAGTACTCAAACAAAAAAACCTGTCTTTCACTTACAGGAGTTGTTTGGGATAAGAAATATTTTCCTCCTGACTTTAGACATGTACCTCCATAAAGGAACCTGTTTTTAAGAATCACTATTTTACTTTTCACTCCTTAAGACAGCCTGGCAAAGGGAAAATAATACAAGCCTTTCACTTTGTGTGAGTCACAATTCACTCGAAGCACAGAGAAAATTTTGCCAGTAGAAAATGACATTCAATGTGTCATTCACTTTTCAAGTAGCAATGACCCAGTTTCATCTAACCATTCTGTGTTAAAAACTTTGTGCTTAATAAAATATGCAAGTAGCTTGTCTGATTCAGAAAGCCTGGACCCCTGAAAATGCATCCTATGATAGGCATCAGAAAGCCAGTAATGGCGTAGGCTGTGAAAGGAATGTCAAAGGTAATGTTGAAGGTGTCAAAAGACATTCAGAGCAGAGTATCTAAGGATTTTCTCTGCAGCAACACTTGCAGCCTCATTCAGTTTCATCAGAAGGTAATTTCTTCATGGACTTGTAAATTTAAATGGGAGCATTAAATATTTAATTTTACATTTACAACATGAAATTCTCTTCTACCATTCTGGTATTAGATCTCTCTGTCAAGTCAAAGAACCTAATTTTTTTAGTATAAACAAAGTTGAATAAAATAGTATTGAATAATTTTAAAACTAGAATTAACCAAATGTAGTGAACATTTTCTTTGAGGACATGTTTTAATTGTATCTAGTGTTTTACTATATCCCTTCCTTTGATTTCATGCCTTGAAATCCTGTATTCTTATTTAATCCTGAATGAAAACCTCATTCTTAATCCTGCATACGAAACTGGTACCTAAGAATTAATTTCACTGTCCTTGACAGAAAGAGAGACAATCTATATGTAAAAACTGGCTACATTTTACCACTTAGTAACAATGAGAGCTTATATTTATTAAGCAGTCAATATGTTCCCAAACTGTACAAAGAACTTTTATTTTATTTACTATGTATAACAATTCAATGATGGGGCACTACTATCATCTGCATCGGAAAAACAAAAATAAGATTTATGCAGGATAAATTCTCAAGGGCCACCCAGTAGAACCTAGACTTGAACTCTGGTATGTACAGTAGCTAAGTACCTGCTCTAAAATGATTTTGCTATTTCTTGCTATCTGGGAACAAACTGACATGGAACAAAAAAGCATTGTTCATTTTTTTGGATTAAGATTTACATAGTAAGAAGATTTTAAGTTTCTCCTTAATTTAAAATAACCAAAAGTGTTCCAAACAAGCAATCATATAGGTTTCACTCAGACCACTGGGGACTTGATCGTATGAAGGGATCATTTTTGTTTGTTTGTTTTCTCTAAAATGCTTGCTAGGAATTTGAAATATTTCTGTGAGCTTTCTGCTCTGGCTATCCAACTGATATGGTGAGCCAGAATTTACTACTTAAAAACAAAAAACCTTTCTAATTATTTTGAAACTTATTAGCCTAAAATACGGAAAGGTATCTCTACAACTATAAAAAGATAGTGGAAATAAACTGTAAGGTAACCAGAGAAAACTAAAAATCCAACCACACCATATAATTCGGCAGAACTTTTCAGAATGGTATATTTAACAGTAATTATCTTCTGAGGGTATACAACTAAATGCATACTTTAGCAATGACCATTAAAAAGAGGCTCAGCTTTAATAATGTAAACATAAAAATTAAGCTCAGGACTAAAACTTAAATGATTCACTTTATTTTACCCTGTATTCTTAGATTTCTGCTTATAAACACTAAAAATAATATAACACTCACATCCCCAACTTACCTCTGGCAACAAGTGAAAATAAGAAACAATATATTTTTGTTTCATAGTACATGGATCAGGGTAAACCTTTCTACTTTTAGCTCTGTTTCTGTTAAATGGGGTCAAAAACTTACTCATTAAAACCAAAACTAAAAGAAGCTAAAAGAACTAAAATTTTAAAACACAATGCTTTGCTATGCCACACATCAAACTAAGAATTAGAAAGGTAAACGAAGAAAAACCTCTGGCTCATTAACTTATTATAACATCCAACTCTACATTCATCTTTGATTGAAATAAGGAAAGATTATTTAGTTTTCAAAGATCCATAAATGACTTTTGAATCAGTGCCTCACTCCCTTTAACATTAATTATTACTAACAATTAGGCTATACTTTTTGATGTAAGTAAATATAGGATCTTCATATATTTAATTAGAATATAATCACTATGTGTAACTATCATATATAGTAATCGTTTGAACTAAAAGTTTAAATCAATAACACAGTACAAAAATTATCCTGTAAAACACAGTACAGAAAAAATTTAAAATTATAAGTATCTTTCCAAATGAGAATTTATAACTTCATAAATTATAGGATATATAAGTAAAAATTTTTATAATGATATAATAATAGCTAACATTACTGAGAGCTTACTCATTTACTGAGAGTAATTACTGAGAACTTACTGTATGAAAGCACTAAGTACTTATTGCATAAACTCATGTAACAACAAAAAGTACTTCTCCTCCTTGACTTTTTTTTGAAGGGAGGAAGAGAAAATGAAGGCCATTCTTAACAAAACTGAAGAACAGTAATACATATCCCAAAATGAGGTCATCACTATGTTTTCATTTTAGAATGCATAAAAACATTACTTCTTAATACAGCTTTATAACATGATTACACCAGTATAGCGTTGCCTATTTGACAACGTTTAGTTGATTGTGGGCCAGTAAGTTTAACAGCTTTTCCAATCTTCTGTTTTAATTTCATTCATTTATTCATTTTGATAAATATTTCCTATGAATACGTCATAGGCAATGGGAGCAAATGCATATGGGAATAAAACAGGCAGCAAATCACAACAACAGCCAATTTATAAATACAAACTGTGACAGCTTCAATAAAGGAAAACCAAAAGTTTATTAAGAAACCTTATAAAAAAATTTTTGACTGGGATAGAAATAGATAAGACTTCACTAAATAAGTGACATTAAGCACAGCCTTGAAGATAGGAGCTTCTGGACAAAAGTTGCAGGGAGGAGCATTCTAGGCAGGGGGCACTGAGTGCATACTGGAATCACTGATATTAAAGAGCTCTCCAAGGAATGGAATGATCTGTGTGAGTGGAACAAATTAAGATTGAGAAGAGGCTGAAAAGGCAGACAGGTGCCAGGGCCGAGTAGGTCACATGAATACCGTGGAATTTGACTCAAGTGCAATGGGAAGGTATTTAAAGGGTTCTATGAAGGAAAGTCACAGAATTTAATTTACATCCACAAAAGATGGCTTCTTCTAATGCCTCAGGGCTTAGATTCTTTTTATGTCCTTGAGCTCTCACTGCAAACTGGGAAATACGGGTTTTATTTACTTAATGAAGTATCCAGAAAGGAGTTTAACCTGAACCCAAATCTCCATGGATCAAATGCAGAGGTTTAACGTTAGTTAAATGTGAGTCTTCCCAGAGGCCATCTCAAGATATTTGCCAAGGAGACACTACCGGTAATCTCTGCTTCCTCACTTGGATATGCCTATATCACATCAGTCTGGAGAGAACTGCCATTCCTCACAAGCTGGACAAATGATCAAGCAAGAGGGAAAAAATGAGAACCATTATGGGTGGTATCATATAAAAACAATGTTATTTAAAAGAAGGGAATGGGTGAAAGTTCTGGATAATGAAAACTGGGCATTTAAAAGCTTCTTTATATTCTCAACTTTAAAAAGGAAGAGACTCAGGTTGCCATTTTATGGTATTAACATAAGTTAAGGTCAGGCTCTTTTGATGGATACAGCAACAAAAATCTCAGTGGCTTAATATATTGGCTGCTCTGTTCAAGTCAAAGACAAAATGTTCTTCTTGATCAGATGACTCTCCTCTTAAATGGTAATTCAGGAATGTTCCCCTCCAAATGTGGTTTCTAAGATCTCCATGCTCACCTATGTATCAAGTCTCAGAAAGGAGTATAGAGTATCATACAAAGGAAGCTTAAAAGCCTGGGGCTGGAATCTTTTCACAGTTCAGAGTTCACTGGCAGGAACTCAGTCATACCTAACATCATGGAGTCTGGTAGTAAGGTAGTCTAGCTGTGTACCCAGGAGGAAGGGGAGGTAAGTTGGACTGGGAGCCAGAGAGTCTCTGAAACTGCAAGGCTGACTTAGGATATATATTTCTGGAAAGTGTGTGGTGCAAAGCAATCAATGTTAATTAAGGCAAAGAGATCCAGATGTATGGAGAACAAGGAATGGCCAAGACCAAAATGAAACAAAATAAGAACTGTTTGTTCTACTTTGTAGCACTGTTCTTACCCAATAACACCTGTAAGGAATCCTATCTTTTCTCTCTTGCTTGATGGAATGGCAAGTTTTCCTCAGACTGATGTTATAGACAAATGCAAGAAAGGAAGCAGATTAGAATGTCTTCTTCAGAAATATTTTAATCATATCAGTGCTTTTAATTGTCCCCATTGTATAAATACAGCATTACAAATTGCCTTTTTATTTCATGAATCACTGCTTCTTCTCCTAAAATCAATTCTCTTCATTTAACATGTATCTGTAATTGGAATATTTTACCGATATGAAAAATCTCTTAATTAATTTTACTGAGTGGCCTCTAGAAGAAATTTCAGGTTTCATGAAAAAAGCATGTGCAATTCAGAATTAATGATGAGAAGACTCAGCCACTAAAAGAAAAAGAAGTATTAAAAAAACACAGTGAAAAACAATAAATAATTAGACCTTATTGGCTCTGAAATGAGTTACTCAAATAAACATCTTGATTAGGCAGGTTACATATAATTAAATGTTTTCTACCTTTTCCTTGAAAATTATTCTTCCACTAGTAGTGCAAAAGAAAGTTTTGCTATACTATTTCAGTTTTTGGTATAAATTAAAGAATATGTAATGAAAAGCTGATACATCACTCTGATCGTAATAGGGAGTATTGATTAGAAAGAGGCAAAAGTAGAAATAGAGTAATTGATAAGAAAATGATGATTACATTTGCTTAAGTGTGAGAGGGGTTGGATCATTTATCAGCATCCATGAGATGCTGATGGCTTAAAACCACAGAATATTTTTGAAGTAGAATTGACAGTTTCATGTCAGGTCACATAAGGAAGATGAGGGAGAGAGAGGTCGGGGCTAACCTTAGTTTCCAGCAGGAGCAATTGGATGAATGTAGATTCCATAAACTAAAATGAAGAAAATTAGAGGACAGATATGGAAGAAAGACTAAGAGTTCAGTTTGGAGCATATTAAGTTTGAGACACCTTTGTGTGACCCAATTGGGAAAGTCAAGTAGACAGCTGTAGGTAGGGGTTGTAGGTATGAGCACTGAAGATTCAAGTAATTTGGAGATATAGATATTAGCATTTTTTGGCATAGCATATAGATGATGTTTAATACTGTGAGAATAGATGAACAAAGCTAAGAAATAGGCAGATATACCCAGTAGTGAGTCTTAAGGACTTCAATATTTGGGAGTACATTAAGAAATAAGACCCAGAAATGTGGACAAAATACAGCCAGAAAGGCAGAAGGAAAATCAAATATGTATACTGGTCTCTTTGCCTGGTTCCTGAGACAGAGCTCATAAAACATTTGTAAATAAGAGTCCCACATCGGGCTCCCAGCTCCACGGGGAGTCTGCTTCTTCCTCTAACCTTCTCTCCTCTCATGCTGTCTCTCACTTTCTCTGTCTCTCAAATAAATAAATAAAATCTTAAAAAAAAAAAAGAAGCTTAGAACATTAGAACATTCAGTCCTACTTCCCTATCCAGAGAGGGGAGGAAGGCTAGACATAGAGTTACTAATCAATCATGCCTACATGATGGAGCTTCCATAAAAATCTCAATAGTATGGATTTCAGGGACATTCAGCCATCTTTCAGGAGGGTAGCACTTTCCAACTCCATGGGCACAGAAGTTGCTTTGCTTGGGATCCTTCAAAACTTCACCCCATGTATCTCTTCACCTAGTTGCTCATCCATATCCCTGTTCATACCCTTTATCATGTAATTAACAGGTAAACTAAGCATAAGCATTTCCCTGAATTCTGGGAGCTATTCTAACAAATGATCAAATCCAAGGAGCACAACATGGGAACCTACAATTTAAAGCCAAGTTGAACAAAGTTGTGGATAACCAGGGGGGCTGAGGACCTACTTATGACTGGCCTCTAAAGAGGGGGACTGAGACCTTAACCTGTGGCGTCCACGCTAACTCCTGTTAGTGTCAGAAATAAATTGAATTATAGGACACTGAGAATTGCTTGGCTTGTGGGAAAAACCCACATATACAGTGTCAGAAGTACTGGCTGTGTGAGTAAAAGAGAAACACAGCAGTAGAATTTGTCCATCTCATTAGCCATTTGGTAATGGCTGAAATAAGTGGAAAAAAGAAAGTGAAGATGACATGTTTTGACCATTCTTTTGATAAATTTTGCCTCCAAGAAACACAGAGTTATAAGGCAGAGGCAGACTTAAATGAGTATTTTTTTTAAAGATGGAGGACACTCCAACATGTTTGAATACTTATAGGAAGGAAAAACTAGAAAGGGAGAGAATAAGGAAATAATGTAAAATATCAATGGAACAAAGTCCTTGAGAAGGAAGATTATTGTGGTGTCATGCAGTATTTGATTTTCTTTCTTCTTAAAGTAACTAATAATTTCCCTAATAATAACAATGCTAATAAGCAGCAGAAGAAAAAGAATAGTAAGAGCAACATATATTGAACATATACTGTGTTTTAAACCCTATGCAAAACTTTTAGCACACATACCTCCCATTTAATCTTCATGAGCCTTGAAAGAAAACATTATTGTCCCATTTTGCAGGGAGAGAAATGAGGAAAACTAAGGGGTCTTATATAAGATCCTCTAGCCACTACATGATAAGTCAAACATTGAAAAGGCCAATGAGTCTTATCTCCAGAGCTTGTGCTCTAAACTACATTAAGTTTTTTTCTTTTCCATATTTCCAGAGATGATAACATATTTTTTAAAAATTTTTTCTGTTCTTTCCTGAGTTTGAGAAAAGATACGTATGCATTTGTTTTACCATCTTATTTCATATATATATACGTATATATATATATACATCTATATACATATGCGTAACATGTACATATGCATATATTTATACACACATATCTAAATACACACACAAACATATATATGGGGGAGGGAAAAACAGCAAAGGGCAAAAATGTAACCAAAGGCAAATAAGAAGGTTGTGTGTGTGCATACTGTTTATTTTTACACGATATAAATAATTTCCTAACTCAGGTAAATTTTCAAAATGCCTTTAATCACTTTTCTCTAAAATTTTATTTTTAAAACTTATAAATAACACATAGACCATAGGAAACAAAAAAGGATATAAGTAATACAAATATATGCTAATAAAATTATATCATTAATATTCTTAGAAATTAAATCTAGAAGCAAATTTCAGAAAAATTTAGCATACATATCAAATATGAGATATGCTATGGGCTTAATAAATCATATTATCCTAAAATGTTAATCCTCTGCTCTATGAAAGTATAATTAGAAATCTAAATATGTATATGATAAATAACAAAAACCTTATGAATTTAAATGGAATTTGGTTCTGCACAGCAAATGAAACCATCAACAAAATGAAAAGGCAACCTACCAAATGGGAGAAAATACTGGCAAATCATGTATCTGATAAGAGGTTAATTTCCAAAATATATAAAGAATGAGTACAACTCAAAAATAGAAGAAGAAGAAGAAAAAGAAAAAGGGGGAGGAGGAGGAAAGAAAGAAAAAAAGAAAAAAGTTTAAAAATGGTCAATGGATCTAAATAAACATATTTTCAAAGAGGACATTCAGATGGTCAACAGGTATATGAAAAAGTGCTAAACATCAATAATCATCAGGAAAATGAAAATCACACCCAATTGAGCTATCACCTCACACACAACAGAATGGTTATTACCAAAGACAAGAAATAACAAGTGCCAGCAAGGATGAGGAAAAAGTGAACCTTTGTGCACTATTGGTGGGAATGTAAATTCATGCAGCCACTATGGAAGCTTCTCAAAAAACTAAAAATAAAAATACCATATGACTCCATAATTCTGCTTCTGGGTATTTACCCAAAGAAAATGAAAACACTAAATAAGGTTAGGAATCAACCTAAGTCTCCACCAGTAGATAAATGCATAAGAATATATATATATATATATATATACACATACATACATATACACACACACACACACACACACACACACACACACAATGAAATATTTCCCAGGCATAAAAAAAGAACCTTATCATTCACGACAACATGGATGAATATTGAGAGCATTATTCTAAGTGAAATAAATCACACAAAAAAGACAAATCCCATATGATCTTACCTATATGACAGAATCAAAAAACAAAAACAAAACAAAAAACAAAAAAATCTGAACTCATAGAAACACAGAACAGACTGCTGGACTGCTGGCTGCCAGAGGCAAAAATAGTGAGTGAAGGAAATGTGTGAAAATGATCAAAACGTAAACTTCAAGATATAAAATAAATAAGTCCTAGAGATGTAATGTACAACATTGTGACTATAGTTAACAATACTATATTGTATATTTGAAAGTTGCTAAGAGAGATCTTAAAACTTTTCATCATAACAAACAAATCTTAGTAGTGTGTGTGGATAGATACTAACTAGACTTACTGTGGTGATCATTTTGCAATATATACAGATATTATATCATGTTGTACACCTGAAACTAATATAATGTTATATGCCAATTATATCACAATTTTAAATACAATTTTGAAAAATGTAACTTATACCAACTGGTCTGCAAAAACAAATTTTGGATATCAGGAAAGGGAAATTTTAATAAATACCTTAAGTAAAAAAAAATGTAGTTAGGGGTTTTGAGATTGAACCTTCAAAAGAAATGTTCTAAGTCTTCATCCTGATAAAAAAAATCATATATGTTAGACCCCCAGGGAAGACAGTAGAGTAGAGGGATCCTTAGTTCACCTCATCCCACAGTTACACCTAGATAATATCCACATTTGTATAAATAACCTAGAAAACAACCCAAAGGCTGGCAGAACAGACTCTCCACAGCTAAATATAGAGAAGAGGCCACATAAAAGAGAACAGGAAGATCAGAGATGCAGTTGGGAGGTAAACTGACATGTGAGAATGTCTGTCTTAGAAAGGGATGCTTCAGCTCAGAGAGAGGAAAAGAGCAGACCCCACACCAGCCATCCAAGACAGAGGGGAACACACTGGGAAGATGAATCCCAACAACATTTGACTTCGAAAACCAGAGAAGCTTAAATTTTCAAGTTCTTAAAATTAATCAGTGGAACTTAACACCTAGAGCTTTAGAAATCAGTGGGCTCAGCTCTGGGAGGGTTGGAGGGTAATAAGAAACAGAGTACTCCCCACTATAGAGAGAGTATAATAAACAACCTAGCTAAGATACAGCATTGAAACAGCAGTTTGAAAAATGCCTGGTTTTTACAGGAGGGAGATTGTTTATTAATCTCAGAGCCTGTGTTGGAGAGGCAGGGATCTTTGAGAGACTTCTCTGGGAACAAAATAGCTGGCAGGTATCATTTCCTTTCCCCATTCCCTGCCTAAACATACAGACACCTGAAGGAACCAGCACAGTGCCAATAGTCACTACCTACCTTGCTAACAGTGTACTCTGCCCCCCACATTCTCCTCAGGAATATCCCCTTCAACACACTCCTGGGTAGGAGTTTTCCCAAGTAGCTATAGGGTCCTCCAACAGCCAACCCACACAAACCTTGCTAATATCACAAAACTCACCCCACATTCTCCTGCAAACCATCCCCACCAACACAACCTCTGCAAGAATCCATCCAAATTGGTGCCAGAAGGATGGTAATGTGCAAGCAGACCTGAAAGGGGTAAGTAGCAACCCAAAGTAATTCTGCCCTGGGGAGAGAGAAAGAAAAACACACATAAAAGTTTTGCTATGGACTCAGCAATTTGCTGGGAGTAGATACCTGATCTGACTACGGGCCCCAGCTACCAACAGAAGATCACAAAGGACATCACATGGAGAGTGCCCTTCAGTTCAGTGCTACTGCAACTCTGCAAATACCTGGCCTGACCCAACTCAAACCCAAAGTAGACCCAGACTGGCCAAAAACAACACAGGGACCAATCCTGCCAACAACAGGCAAACAGGAGCACTGAAGACTACTGGATTGAAAGCAAAACAAAGCTCAGCCACAGCAGTAAGCCACCTGCAACACACATAGGAGACACCCCTGAAGCTGTTCTGGTGAACAGGGGACATTACACTGCAGGACACCAAAGGACATCTTCTTCAAAAGGCCATTACTTTCAAAAGCAGGAGACATAGCTGAATTTCCTAATACACAGGTAGACACATGAAGAGTTAGCCAAAATGAGGACACAAAGGAATATGGCCCAAATGAAAGAAAAGGACAAAATCACAGTAGGAGACTTAAATGAAACAGAAATAAGTAATATGCTTGATAGAAGAATTTAAAGTAATGGTCAAAAGATTGTCACTGGGCTTGAGAAAAGAGTGGAGGGCTTAAGTAAGACCCTTAACGAAGAGATAGAAAATATAAAAAAGAACCAGAGATGAAGAACTCAATAATTGAATTTAAAAATACACTAGAGGGAATAAATAGTAGACTAGAGGAAGCAGAAAAACTGAGAAGTGACCTGGAGGAGAGAGCAACAGAAAGCAATCAAGTTGAACAGGAGAAAGAAAAAAAGACCAGTAATAACCAAAAATTGCCTTATGGAACTCAGGAACACCATGAAGCATAATAACATTCATGTTATAGAAATCCCAGAAGGAAGGCAGAAAGGAATAAAAGGGTCAGAAAATGTATTTGAAGAAATTATAGCTGAAAACTTCCTGAATCTGGGGAAAGAAACAGAAATCTAGATCCAGGAGGCAAGAGAGCCCCTTACAACAAAATCAACCCAAGGAGTTCCACACCAATACACACAGTAATTAAAATGGCAAAAAAAAAAATAGTGATAAAGTGAGAATTTTAGAATCAGCAAGAGAAAAAAGTTACATACAAGAAAAACCCCTTAGGGATATAAGCTGATTTTTCAGCAAAAACTTTGCAGGCTAGAAGAAAGTGGCATGAAATATGCAAAATGCCAAAAGAAAAAATCTGCAGCCAAGAATACTCTACCCAGCAATGTTATCATTTAGAATAGAGAGATAAAAAGTATCCCAAAGAAAAGGAATTCACGACCAATAAGCCAGTCCTACAAGAAATCTTAAAAGGGACTCCCTGAGTGGAAAGGAAAGACCATAAGCAAGAGAAAGAAAAGTTGAAGGCATAAAAGCACTAAAATTAAGTATATCTATAAAAATTGGTCAAGGGATTCACAAAATAAAAAGATGTAAAGTATGACACCATATACCTAAAATATGGGGCAGGGAGGGCAAAGAGTAAAAACTTACTGTTTTTAGAATGGGTACAAAGTTAAGCAACCAGCAACTGAATATGGACTGCTCTTTGCACAAGATGTTATATATAAACCTATTAGTAACCACAAATCAAAAACCAGTAATAGATACGCAAAAAATAAAGAGAAAAGAATCCACGTATATCACTAAAGAAAGCCAGCAAACTTTGAACAGAAAGGACCAGAAAAGAACTACAAAAACAACCATAAAACAAGTAATATGGGAGCACCCAAGTGCATGAGGTAGCTAAACACAAACATAAAGGAAGTTATCAATAGTAATACAATAAAGGTTGGTGATTTTAACACCTCACTTACATCAATGCATAGATCATCCAAAAAGAAAATCAGTGAGGAAACAAAGGCTTTAAATGACATAATGGACCAGATAGATCTACCAGATATATTCAGAACATTCCATCCTAAAGTGGAATACGCATTCTTTTCAAGCGCACATGAAACATTCTTCAGAATAGAGTACACGTAAGGCCACAAAACAAGTTTCAACAGATCAATAATTTCAAAAAGACTAAAATCATACCATGCATCTTTTCTAACCACAACACTATGAAACTAGAAACCAATCACAAGAAAAAAAATCTGGAAAGAACACAAACACATGAAAGTTAAATAACATGCTACTAACCAATGAATGGGAAACCAAGAAATCAAGGATAAAATCCAAAAATATATGGAGATATATGAAAATGAAAATACAACTGTCCAAATCTTTGGGATACAGCAAAACTATTCTAAGAAGGAAGTCTACAGCAATATAAGCCTACTTCAAGAATAAAAATCTCAAATAAACAAACTAAGCTTACACCTAAAAGAGAAGTAGAACAGACAAAACCTAAAACAAGTAGAATGAAGGAAATAAAAGATAAGAGTGAAAATAAACAAGACAGATACTAAGAAAAAAATACAATAGAACAAATCAATGAAACTAGAAACTGGTTCTTTGAAAAGATCAACAGGATTGATAAACTTTTATCCAGGCACATCAAAAGAAGACAGAGAGAGAGAGAAGACTCAAACAAAATCAGAAATGAAAGGAGAAATAACAACCAACACCAGAGAAATACAAAGGATTATAATAGAATATTATGAAAAATTATATGCTAACAAATTGGACAACTTAGAATAATGAATAAATTCCTAGACACATACGATTTCTCAAACTGAATCAAGAAGAAATAAAAAATTTGAATAGTGGGATTGTCAGCAACGATTTTGAATCAGTAATCAAAGAACTCCCAACAAACAAAACTCCAGGCCCAAATAGCTTCATAGGTGAATTCTACCAAACATTTAAAGAAGAGTTAATACCAATTCTGCTCAAATTATTCCTAAAATAAAAAAGAAGGAAAAGCTTCCAAATTCACTCTGAGGCCAGCATTACCCTGATACCAAAACCAGATAAAGATACTATAAAAAAAGAAAACTTCCAACCAACAGCTTTAATGAACACTGATGCAAAATCGTCAACAACATACTAGCAAACAAAATCCAACAACACATTAAAAAAAATCATTCACCATGATCAAGTGGGACTTATTTTTAGGATACAAAGATGGTTCAATATTCACAATATAATCAACATGATACAACATATCAACAAGAGAAAGAATAAAAACCATATAATCATTTCAATAGATGCACAAAAAATATCTGACAAGGTATAACATCTACTCATGATAAAAACCCTCAACAAAATAGGTTTAGAGGGAGCGTACCTCAACATAACAAAGGCCATCTATGAAAATCTCACAGCCAACATCATACTCAATAGTGAAAACCTGAGAGCTTTTTCCTCTAAGATCAGGAACAAGACTAGAATGTCCAGTCTCACTACTTTTATTCAACACAGTACTAGAAGTCCTAGCCACAACAATCAAACACACACACACACACACACACACACACAGCATCCAAATTGGTCAGGAAGAAGTAAAACTCTATTTGCTGATGACATGATACTATGTATAGAAAACCGTAAAGATTCCACTAAAAAAACTACTTAATCTGATTGATGAATTCAGTAAGGTCACAGGATACAAAATCAATATAGAGAAATCCATTGCATTTCTACTAGCTAATAATGAAGTAGCAAAAAGAGAAAGAAAACAATTCCATTTACAATTGCACCAAAAAGAATAAAATGCCTAGGAATAAACCTAATCAAGGAGGAAAAACACCTGTGGTCTGAAAGCTATAAAAGCTTTTTTTAAAGATTTTATTTATTTATTTGAGAGAGAAAGAGTGAGCAAGCATAAGCAGGGGGAGGGTCAGAAAGAGACGGAGAAGAATACTCCCCACTGAGCAGGGAGCCCAAAATTGGGCTCAATCCCAGGACTCTAGAATCATGACCTGAGCAAAAGACAAATGCTTAACCAACCAAGCCACCCAGGCACCCCAGAAAACTATAAAATTTTGATGAAAGAAATTGAAGACACAAACAAATGGAAAGATATTCCATGTTCATGGATTGGGAGAATAAACATTGTTAAAATGTTCTTACTACCCAGAGCAATCTACAGATTTAGTACAATCCCTATCAAAATACCAACATCATTTTTCACAGAACTAGAACAAATAATCCTAAAATTTGTATGAAACCACAAAAGACCCCAAATAGCCAAAGCAATCTTGAAAAAGAACAACAAAACTGGAGATATCACAATCTCAGATTCCAAGATAGATTACAAAGCTGTAGCAATCACAACAGCATGGTTCTGGCACAGCATGCAAAACATCTACATAGAGATGCGTAGATCAATAAAACAGACTAGAGTTTAGAAATAAACTCTAATTATATGGTCAATTAATGTCTGACAAAGGAGGCAAAAATATGCACTGGGGGATGCCTGAGAGGTTCAGTTGGTTAAGCATCTGCCTTTGGCTCAGGTTATGGTCCCAGGGTCCTGGGATGGAGTCGTGCATTGGGGTCCCTGCTCAGCAGAGAGTCTGCTTCTCCTGCTGCCTGCTACTCTCTCTGACAAATAAATAAATAAAATATTTTTTAAAAGAGAGAAAAAAAGAATATGTATTGGGAAAAAGTCTCTTCAACAAATGGTGTTGGTGTTGAGAAAATAATGTCTCTGATATCGGCTGTAACAACATTTGTCTAGATGTCTCCTGAGGCAAAGGTGGGAAATAAAAGTAAAAATAAACTAGGACTAGACCAAAATAAAAATCTTCTGAACAGCAAAGGAAATAATCAACAAAACTGAAAGACAACCAATTGAATAGGAGAAAATATTTTCAAATGACATACTGGATGAGGGGTTAGTATCCAAAATATATAAAAGAACTTTTATAACTTAAAACCCAAAAACCCACATATCATCCAATTAAAAATAGGCAGAAGACATAAACAGACATTTCTCCAAAGAAGCAGAAAAATGTAAATCAAAACCACAATGAGATATTACTTCGCTCCTGTCAGAATGGCTAAAATCAAAACCACAAGAAACAAGTGTTGGTAAGGATGTAGCCAAAAAAAAAAAGAACTCTTGCATACTGTTGGTAGGAAAACAAACTGGTGCAGCCATTGTGGAAAATAGTATGGAGGTTCCTCAAAAAATTAAAAATAGAACTACCCTAAGATCTAGTAATTTCACTACTGGCTATTTCCCCCAAAGAATAGAAAAACATTAATTTGAAAAGATACATGCACTGCTATGTTTATTGAAGCATTATTTACAATAGCCAAATTATGGGAACAGCCTACGTGTCTATCAATAAATGAATGGATAAAGATATGGTGTGTTTGTGTGTTTGTCCACTACATACACATAGTAGAATGTATATGTATATACATACATGTATGCGTGTATATGTATGTGTGCGTGTGTCTACATATGTGTATATACATACATGTATGTGCGTGCATGTATATACATATATGTGTACATATGTGTATGTGTCCGTGTATACACACAGTGGAATGTATATGTGTATACATACATGCATATATATAATGGAATATATATGTATATATATACATGTGTTTGTATAAATATAAATATGTATACACAGTGGAATATTACTCAGCCCCCAAAAAGAATGAAATCTTCACATTTGCAACAACATGGATGAACCTAGAGGGTATAAAGCTAAGGGAAATGAGTCAGTCAGAGAAGCACAAATACCATATGATTTCACTTATATGTAGAATTTAAGAGACAAAAGAGTAAAGAAAAAAGTGAGAGAGAGGGGGGCAAACCAAGAAAGAGACTCCAAACTATAGAGAACAGACTAACGGTTACCAGAGGGGAGGTAGGTGGTGGAGGATGGGTGGAATAGGTGAAGGGGATTAAGAGTACACGAGAAATGAACACTGAATAACGGACATAATTGTTAAATCACTATATTGCACAACTGAAACTAATATAATACGACACTGTTAATTATACTGAAATTAAAAATGTAAAGAAACAAATTGTATATTTTACATTTTTGGTACTAATAAATACACCCTAATCAGAATAAACTCATAAAAATAAATATATGACTCAGCCAGAAAATGATATTCACTAGTTATCATAATTTCATGGCATTGTTATTTTAAAAAAATGTGTGAATTAAAACTAAAAGTGGAACACAAAAACTAAAGAAGCAATAACATATATAATGAGAAAAAATGTGATATGTATATTAAAAATCAATAGATGAACAGAAATATTGAGGCATAACAGGGCTTTAAGCAATCCAGAGTGACTCTGCATGTCAGATTTCGTACTTTCTTGTTCACTCCTCTGTATATCTTTTGAGAGAGAATCAGCTGTAGATAATAGCCAGTTTACTGCAGAGTTAGAATTGCTAGGGAGAAATGTTACCATTTTGGCAGAAACAATGGATAAACTAAAAGGTCTAACATAACTTTCTGGATATTTTTCTGTGAATTAAAAATTGATAAAAATTAAAATGAACATTTTGTTTCACTTACTGGGGACACCTTATTTTTCTTATTCAATTGAATATATTGTGCCACTAAAAAGGATCAACTAGACCACAAGCAGAGCTCTTTTGAAATAAATTTACAAGCATAAGGTTGTTCTTTGAATTCGGAAACAAAGATACTGTCCTTACTGCCCTGACATGCCTTGAACATATTTAATTTTTCATGGTTGGCAAACATAAAACAAAACAGACATTTTTTAAATGCTTGTTAAATACTACAAGCATAAAAACAAAGATAAATATACCTAAAAAAACTTTCAAAAGCAAAACATGGAATATTTCAAATATCAGGCTGAATAAACAGGGAAAAGAAAAGAATGTCTTTGTAGTAAATGATGTTGTAACAACAGAACTATGTTTATGGAAAAAATTAATCTTGACTCCTATGTCATTCTATACTCAAAATTTAATGTGAGGTGGCTTATAGACCTATGTGTAAAAGCTAAAACTATACAGCTTCTCGACAAAGTGTAAGAGAATATCTTTATAACTGGACATTTTTACATTCAAAATTTCAATAGGAAGACTGGATTTTAAGAAAATAAACTATTCCCAAGAATTTACTGTTCTTCTCTCCCAAATTAAAAACAGTAAGATTTACTCTAATATGGGACTACGATGGACATCACAGATAAAATGAGAAATTATGCCTGGATTGTATTCTGAAGCTGGACGTATCCAGCAAGTACAAATAGGGTTGAAATTCAACACGGGCAAAGGAAAGGACCTTTCAAAAAATACATGGACAGGGCACCTGGATGGCTCAGTCGGTTAAGTGTCCAACTCCTAATTTCAACTTGGGTCATGATCTGAGGGTCCTGGGATAGAATTTCACATCTGGCTCCACACTGAGCGTAGAGCCTGCTTGGGATTCTCTTTCTCCCTCTCCCTCTTCCCTTCCCTTGCGCATGCACTGTCTCTCTCCTTCTCTTAAAAAACAAACAAACAAACAAACAAATGGACATCTCCTTCCATTAAAACCTCAAAACAGAGGAAGAGAACCCAGGATTGATTGAGAAAAGTGGAAGATGGGTGTGGAGAAGAAACAAACAATTTCAGGAACCATATCAATTTCCATAGCATTTGTCCACAGCATGCCAGTCCATTATGATTCCAGTCTCCTTCTATTCTGCTTTCTATCTCAAGGTACTGGAAAACCAACAAATTACACTTTCTAGACTCTCCTTCATGTTAGATTAGTTTGGGTCCTACCAGTAGAAAACACTAGAAAAAAGGAATGAGATGCAGAAACTCCTCTTCTTCTTTCTGCTTCCAGTGGTGTCTACAGTCATGCTGTCAGCAGCATGTGGCCTGAGATCTGAGTGGCCTTTGAAGTGTCTGCAATGTCAGTGGTTTAGGCTACGGTGAACTCACATCACAGGACTGCTCTTGGACTCTAGTTTCCCCACTCCCTCCTTTTTTTTATCCAAATAGGATTAAAAAAGCTTCTAAGAATTATTAGCATCAGAGATACATCAACTTCCGTCTTCCTCCAACCATCCCAAACTTTTTTTTTAACAAATTCCCTCTAATTGCTTGTAATACTTACAATAGTTCTTGTTTTCCAGCACGAATGATGAGTGATACACCAGGGGACTTTTTTGAAATGTTACTTTTGCATATTTGGGAGAAGAAAGGATATCACTATTTTAGCTACATATTAAAGAGACACCATTAATACACTAGAGTGGGGAGAGCGAATAACTGATCGCACCCATGACAGCTCTACTTTTATCTTCATCCCAAGAAACTCTTTATTTACTTTCCACTTTTAGGTGAGGTGGGAAAAGACTCACAATGGGAGAAACTCTCAATTGCTGATGGAAAAAATTCCAATATCCACTGCTGTTCAGTTTCCTCATGTTTAAAATGAGCAGAACATTAAAAGCTTCATGGAATTCTTATGAGATTTAAATAAGCAAATACAAATAAGGTACTTCATTTACGCACTAAAATATAGAAAGAAATGGTATTATTCGAATAGACGCTGCAGCAGTAGTTTTCGGTGATAGCCAGTCAGATTTCTGACCTGGGAACTGTAATGGATATGGTTTTAAGCCACTACATTTACAATTTGTTACACAACTCGCTAACAACTTCGAATCTGGTTAACATGAAACCTAACCGTACTTGCAAGTTCACAATCCATTTTTTAGTATAAACAAAGTTTCCTTTGAAAACACACCTTTGTTTCTTTTTTTATATTATGTTCAGTTAGCCACTGTATAGTACATAATTAATTTTTGATGTAGTGTTCAATGATTCATTAGTTACGTATAACACCCAATGCTTCTATCATTTCACTTCCCTGAATCCCATTATGCTCAAGAAAATGTCTCTAGTTCTTAAATGCCTAATATGATATGATAATACAATATCAAGCTCAGATCAAAGATTCTGTAAATGACTGCTCCAGATCCCATTCATAGCTCTACTACAAGGTTATGTCATTAGCTGAGGTACTTAAAATTCTGATCTTCAGATTCTTTCTTAGTTTGGAAGACAAGTCACAAATTGGTAGATTGTTGGGCAACTGCAACTGCTAGCCAAGGATTGGTTTTTGTTTTTTTTTTTTTTTTTGGTAAGCAGAAAGTTTTAGAATATTTTTAAAACTTTAATCCCTTTTAGGGGCACCTGGGTGGCTGAGTCAATTAAGTATCTGACTCTTGATTTCAACTCAGGTCATGACCTCGAGGTTGTGAGATCAAACCCCACATGGGGCTCCACGTTCAGCACAGAATCTGTTATCCCTCTCCCTCTGCTCCCGTCTCTCTCTCTCTCTCAAACAAATAAATAAAATCTAAAAAAAAAGAACTTTACTGCCCTTTGGATAGGACATACACACTATGATTCACCATAGTCCCCACCAATTTCTCTTGTCTAAATCCCTTCTCATATTTCCTCCTTACTATCTGATTCTTGAAATAGTTAGATTGTGCTACACCTAGGCAAAACCTTCAAACAATAAATTGAAGTGAAACTGAGAAAGAATCTAAAATTCAAAGCATTTGAGGAACAAGAGGTAAGTCTAAGCAGGATAGCCAGAACATTAAAACAAAAAAAGTCAAGAGAACCAATAACCATCCTAAAGAATTGTATAGCATTACCAGTGATGAGTTGTAAAGCTGAAGTTGAAACATACCATTCTAAAGTAACAACAGTAAAAACAATTTTCCATCAACTATGCTAGAGAAAATTCTGAACTATCTTTCTATTTTAAAAAAAGTGATACAATAAAATTGCTGCAATATAATTAGAAGTGATCAAAGAATATACAGTGAAACAATATAAAACTAACTTGGTTCTTATCTAAGGCCTATATAGTTAATGAGGATACTTAGGGCTCAATTTTGCATGGGGTCGGCAACACAGGAAATGTTTCTCAAGGATAGAACAAACCTAGACTGCATTTAAAGTCTTAATGAAAAAACTGTTTTTGTGATTATGCTAACATTTGAATACATGAAAGTATTTCCCTTTATGGCTTAGCCATTTTCTCCCTTGACCTTTATCAGAGAAAACACCGTAAGTATTAACACTGGCAGTTGATTCATTTGTTTAGAAATGAAAATACGTCTTTTAGGAGGAACTGTCAGGTAGCCAAAGAAAAAAATGATGTGCAATTACAGTTCTTTATTATAAATGCCTTGGAAAATAACATTGTTTAATATTCTTTTGAATCTGAAAGTCTCATTAGTATTTCATTAAATCTCCCAATTTAAGGTGAAAGGGTATGTGATGCTAATAAGGAAAAAGAAGAAAAAAAATATGCTTTACAAGGCACGGCAGCAGATTGAAAAAATAATTATGTGAAAATTTAATTAGCTGGAACCCAATTGCTAACAAAGGAATGATCAAGTTTAGTTAATTTTTCTATTAATAAAGTTAAGTCATTTCTTGGATTAATTACTGAAGAAAAATATTTAAAATTTTAATTATA